>CM053591.1:57527464-57609164 GCA_028646515.1 Pseudochirops corinnae | reverse complement strand
ACTTTAAAATACAAAAATGTAAATTATGCTCATTTTCATCTACAGTTATGTTAAGAATATTAGGAAATTCAAGGCATCAAACCTTGAGATTAATACTATAAAAATGGTAATATTGTTTATATAATGTAGTTAGAAAAATACTGAATATATTTTTATTTTGTTCAGCAATGGATTTTTATGAAGAGGGTAGCCTCAATGACCAATCATTATCAAGTTATCCTGGGTGGAATAGTAGAAGGAGGTATGGTATGAAGATAAGTGTTTAAATCCTTAGCTCTTCAATTTACACGAGAGTCTCTGGGCTCCAGTTTTCTTATCTGCAAAATGAAAGCATTGAACTAGATAACCTGAAAAGTATCTTTCATCTCTAAAATTATACGATTCCCAAGTTAAAACAAAAATTTATTTTGGAACTGTCTTCTATTATTACCACAAAAGGCAGACATATGTTCCCACGTATTATTATGAACTGTAATCATCCTGATTACATACATACAAGAGTTTCTATAAATCTCCAGAAACTGTATTTGGAAAATGTCTATTGGTCTAAGGCCATAGTTGTGCCCACATCTACACTGTCCAGACCACCTGATATTTTACATTAAAACAGTATTAGCATTATGTATGTTTGCTTTTATTTTTAATCCTTTGTGTTCAGGAAAAGCTGTATGAATATATAATACTACAATTTCCTAAGAAGTAAAACCTGGATACTATCTAATTTTAGAGATCTCCTAATCTAATTGTTCCTTTTAGAAGGGTAATAGAGCCTCTACAGAAATGTGCCAATTCTTCAGTAATATTGTGAACATGAGATATTCTCTCTCTCTCTCACACACACGGAGCTATAATTAAATAAATTTTCTTTGATTGTCTTTATCTCATTTTCGATACCAAATTAGTGGGCCTCTACATAAAATGCACAACAGAAAAACAAAATAATACTGAAGTATAGTAGCTACACATGTCAGTTATTATGTATTAACAGTCATAAAATTAGCAGATAGTTCTGATACCTTTGTTCTCAACCAAAATGTTTAATTGTCTCTATTAGGAGCTCAACCTGTCCTGTCCCCTACCCCTCCAAAAAAAGCATTCTAAAATCCCCAAGTGCTAACAGTTCAGTTTCTTCCACACCCCACCTCACCATATTTATAAAAAAAGAAAATGTCAATATAGACAATTTGTTGATTATTAATTGACTTCAGCTATATAACACATGCATAACTACCAGTCATAATTCTAACTATATGATGAACATGAGTCATCTATTCACTGATTCCATTATTTTAAAGAATCAATTGTGAAAACTTTAAAACTGGAATAAATGAAAATAATAAATCTCTGCTGTTAAGACTTCTTTTCAAACCAATGTGTCTTTCCTTAGCTCCTGGTGAGGAAGGCAAGGAAATGGTTTCATGTTAAATAGTTCACGTGAGCATTTATTAGCTAAAAAGTCCCCTAACCTTAAAAATAAGTACTGGAAATGGGTCTGAATGGATGTGTTGAATTTCCTGATTAATATTTTTTTTTTTAATGATTAATGAAATCTTAACCATGGAATCTCATAAAGTTTTAACTAGTCTCAGTCCTATTTCTTTTGACCTCTCTGTACCACGTTGACCAACCCCTTCTCCTAAATCTCTCAGATATTTTCACTTCCTTAGTTTGTTTTGCTTTTGTGAGATGAGAAGGAAGGAAACAAGCATTTATTAAATGCTTAAGATGCAGGCACAGGTACAAGTACTTGCTAGGAATACAAAGAAGAGCAAAAATACAGTTCCTGGTCTGAAGGAGTTGACATTTGAATGGGTCAGCCCACAAGTAAACAATAATGGAGATACACAGTATGGACAGATTAATGAGAGCAGGTTTTAGAGCCAAGAAGACCAATATTCAAGTCCTCCCTCTGACACATACTTCTGTTTAAGGTTATAAATTGAATACAATATGCGAAGTTGCACTGGTAGAAGGTATTTTCTCATCTAAAAGTTCCTAATATCAATGAAATCAAGATCCAGTCCACATCTCTATATTTTGTATTTTCTTATCTGTAAATGTTATCCCCCTTCCTCTAGTATGTCAACATAAATTCCTTCAAGGTAAGGATTGTTCTGTTCTTGTTGCAACATTACCAGTGCTACATAGTGTCTGGCACAGTGAAGTACTTAGTGAAACTTAATAGGTATCAAATTAAAAAAAAATTTTTTTCTTCATCTCTACAGCATGAGTGTGAGGTATTATGTGTAAACTAAACTAAATAATATATTTAATAAACTAAATAATAATAAACTAAAAATTACAGTGGGTAATCTTGGAATCATTCTGAACTCCTCTCTTTCTTTCCCCCATTACTAAATCTCATTGCTTCTTCCTCCACAACATTCAGACTCCCAATTATCTCTTACTTAGACTTTTGCAACATCTAAACTGAACTTCTCATCCTTAGTCTCTTTCCTCTTCAATCCACCCTCCACACAGCTTTACACCCTCTTCCACACCCTCCACAATAATCTTCCTTAAATCTTCTCATGTCGCTCCCTGGATCAAGAAACTTCCATGACTTCCTAAGATCTCTAGAATAAGAGTCTGGTTTCAGCTACCTTTGCAGCCTGACTGTTTATCATTTCTCATATATACATTGTTCATTCCTGACAAACAGCCTGCTTACTGTTTTCTTAACTCAGCATATCCTCTCCTGAATCTCTCCTTTGGAAAAGTTATCCTATCCCTATGCTGGGAATGAACTTTCTTACTTCAGCCTCTTGTAACCCTTAGGTTCTATGAAGGCTATGTTGATGAGTTATTTTCCTAGGGAAAAACATTTCCTTACTCCCTAAATTGTTACTGCTTATGTGTATATGTGAAATATGTGTGTATACATGTGTACACACACACGTGAATGGTTTCTTTTTTATACGCTCTATCTCTGCTCCCATTTCCTAGCAGAATGGAAACACTGTAAGGACTAATTTTCATGTCTTACAATCCTAATACTCAACAAAACACATTGTACATAGTAGGCACAAAAGGGCTTAGTGAATAGAATTTTTATTCTTATATTTATTTATTTCTGAGAACAAACAAATATTTTATTGTATTTTGCTTATCTAGAATACTGGGCAAGAAGTCTATCACAGGGAAATGGCTATAGTACTGAGATTAATCTTCTTTCAGAAAAAGAATTTTGGCATAGTCTATTCTTGGAAATATCATGATAACTTAGATGAAAATGATGAAAGGTCTTGCAGCTAAGTAAAAATATTAGTATGACACACAAGTTAACATTTCTAGAGAATATAATGATCTCATAAAAATCAATTACACCTCACCTTATGCAAAAGACATACTGGGAAGTTTCATGTAAACAAAAATATATTTTAAATGCCTTGGGGAACCTGGCTGTTTAAAGGTATTTTATGTTAAATGCTTTCATAAACTAAATAATTAGCCTCAGACTTGTGTGTAAAATTAATTTTCATTAATTAAATTTATTAATTAAATGAGATGAAATTGTACACTTGAGGTAGATTTTTTTCAATTACATATTAGTCTTTTAAATGACTAAATCGTGGGAGTACTATCATCTGGGAAGATTGTCCCCCTCCCTCTCCCTGATTTTCTAAGATCCAATTTATGTCCTTTTTTATCCATCCAATTCATCTGGCCCATAATGATTTTTATTTTTAATTTCCTAAATTTCTTTATTTTGTTTTATGAATTTAGTTTGATGATACAAATTTTGTTGCTGTAAATCTATGTAAAATCTTGTCTCTATCCTCATATGTAAATTAGTTTTTCCTTCATCTTTTTGGATTCTTTACTTCTGACCTGATTAATTTAATATGATACAGTAGTATACAATAGGATGCTCAGTGGATATTGGATACTTAAGGAAACAGTCCTTAGTGATAAACTCTGTTAACACCAAAACAAGAAATTTAGTCTCCATATAATCTTTTAGGTAGAAGCATCTTCTTCCTTTGTCTAATTTGCTGCACATTCATCCATGTCACACGTGTAGGTGTACTCCAAAGCTCTGTCTTAGAACTTTTTTCTCTATGTTCTCTCTCAGTTGGTGATCTTATTAGCTGCCAAGTATTTAATTATCATTTCTCTGCAATTTCCTTCTCTAGCTCATTTTATAAATGAGGAAACTGAGGTAAGCATAGTAAAGTGACTTGCCTGGGGTCACACAGCTAGTAAGTGTCTGAGGCCAGAGTTGAACAAGTCTTCCTGACTCCAGGCCCAGCCCTCTGTACACTATGGCACCACCTAGAGGTATTCAGAATTCTTGAATTACATGCATATTCTTTCACACACACTATGACACAAGGCTTGGATTAAAGGCACTATAATTGTGGAAGGTAAGCTTTTCATAATTTGTGAAGCACATTTCAGGTGATCGACAAGTATTGCATTCAACTATCAATTATTTATCACTTAATTAATACTTTTAATACTTACTACAATATTTTACTAGTAATGGAAGGAGATAAAATATACTTAAGACATGTCCCTGAATCCATGGAATTTATCACTGAGCAAAAGTAAATCATGGTCCTAATAAGAAAGGAAAAAGCTAAGTCAAGGCAACACACCATACCTCAGGGTTAAGTCAACATTTGGATTACACTAATTTTTCACTAATGGAATAATTAGAACCTAAATAACTGAGACTTGGCATTTCTATTGCCCTTCTTGGTTCTACCTCCATCTTTTCTCACAATTAAGCATTTTAAAGTAACAACTAAGACAAAATGCCAAACATACGCTACCATCAGAAGAAGAGTTGAATGTGTTGAATGCATTTACCTGGTTGTATTACTGATGGAACAAATGTTACTTAAACAGACAAATGGTCCTAACGGGCAAAAAAAAATCAAAGGTAAATTTTATGATAAGGTCTGAAAACGAAACTTTTAAAAAACTTGTACTTTGGCTTATAGCAGGTATGCTTTTAAATTACTAAATTATTTTATTGCTTGCATTTTGTTGTAGGCATAATCTGAAAGCATGAAAACTTCATTCAAGAAAAACACTGGATATCTTTTGCTTTCCATATCCATATAGAAAAGAAGCTTCAATGACTTTCACAGTTTCAATGACTTCAACTTCCACTCATTCCCTGCCTTGCTCTTCCTATGACAACATCTTCATGAATAACCAAAGTAGCCAATGCCAAAATGACTTATCAGGGACACCAAATGCTACCACCTGCCCTATGAATGAACAATTACTGTCTGCTGTTTTAACAATTTTCTACTCTGTAATTTTTATTGTGGGACTCATTGGAAACATCATAGCTCTTTATGTATTTTTGGGAATCCATCGCAAAAGAAATTCTATTCAGATTTACCTGCTTAACGTAGCCATTGCTGATCTCCTACTCATCTTTTGCCTCCCCTTCCGAATACTGTATCATGTTAACAAAAACATCTGGACATTGGGCGTAATTCTATGCAAGACAGTGGGAACACTATTCTACATGAATATGTATATCAGCATTATTCTTTTGGGTTTGATCAGTTTGGATCGTTATATAAAAATTAATCGGTCTATCCACCAACATAAAGCATTAACAACCAAGCAAAGCATTTACATCTGTTGTGCAGTGTGGGCAGTTGCTATAACTGGATTTTTAACTATGATCATTTCAACACTTAAGAAAGGAGGACATAATTCTACAATGTGCTTCCATTATAGAGATAAGCATAATGCAAAGGGGGAAGCAATTTTTAACTATATCATAGTGATTGTGTTTTGGTTAATTTTTCTTCTACTAATCCTTTCCTATGTTAAGATTGCCAGTTACCTTTTGAGAATTTCTAAAAGGAGAGTTAATTTCCCTAATTCTGGAAAATATCATACTACAGCACGGAATTCTTTTATTGTGCTTGTTATTTTCACTATATGTTTCGTTCCTTATCATGCTTTTAGATTCATTTATATCACATCACAGCTGAAGACAACACCTTGTTACTGGAAGGAGATTTTCCACAAAATCAATGAGATCATGCTTGTACTCTCATCTTTTAACAGCTGCTTAGATCCAGTTATGTATTTTCTGATGTCCAGCAACATCCGCAAGATTATATACCAACTTCTTTCAAGAAGATTTCAAGGAGAATCAAGCAGAAGTGAAAGTACTTCAGAATTTAGAGCAGGCCATTCCCTGCATGATACTTCTGTTAGTGTTAAATTCAATCAACATTTAAGAGTGCTCTGAGATGAATGTTACAAAGAATTATGAATCATTGTCTTTTACCAAAACCATTTACTAACAGTAAGTCCTACAAGTGTTAAGAGAACTATCAAATTCAGTATTTATCATGTTTGTAGAATTACCTAAAAAACCTAAAACAGTATTTACTGAGTTTTTCTTTTTGTAACTATAGCATGCTATGTTTCATTTATGTGACTCGTTAAATAATATGTTAAAGAGGAATAAAAGGTCATAGTCATTGCTATATGATTTTAAATCTATGATATTCCAGTCTAAGATCTTTTAAAAAGTGTTAATCTAAAGTACTGCTATATTTGTAAAAATGGACTGCAAAACGATTTATTGGAATTTATGACCTTAATAACATAACAAGCTGAAGAAAATTTAGTTTCCCAAACTAGTAAACTAGTGTTGGACTATATTTCTGACTATTTAAATAGCATACAAAGAAGAAAGGGTGTAAATGTGTTAGATTATGTCAGGTTGACAGAAACGTGTCGTTATTCAAAAATTTGTCATGTATTTGTCAAATTCATATATACATGCCTTTTTTTAAAAAAAGTAAAATGTGAGATTTTCCAGTTTTTATAAACATAATCTATATGGTTATGGTAGATGACTTAATATTTAGCAAGCTAATTTTTTTTAAAAATACACACACAGACACACACAAACCAATGATACTATTTATTTCTGAAATACATGGTGAAATAAGGCTATGTAAGGTATAAATAAATTCTAAGGCTCTTTGTCCACCTTATCTAACAATATGCAAACACTTCACAAAAGCAGCCTTTGTGATACAACTGAAAGTAGTAGAAACTGAGACTATATTTAAAAGGCAAATGGATCTGGACACAAAATAATCAGGTTTCTAAATCAAATAAACTTGTTCAAGAGTCTCTGGGAGAAAGATTATAGGAATGAATGCTATCACTACTATAACTATATCTTAATGATAAGGAAAGAAAAGGAAGCCATATGCGCAATGATTAGGGAGCAGTTAAATAAACTGTAGTACATAAACATGATGGACTATTGCTGTGCATCACATTTAACAAATATGAAGAAAACAAAACATAAAATTTATATGAAGTGATGAACAAAATGAAGAACCTTAATGATATACACACTGACTATGACTAAATAAAAAGAAATGAGAATGAATTCAAAAAGATACAAAGAAGAAAAGGAGTATCAGAAGGGGATATGGGAGCAAACAAGGATTATTTCTATTAACATTCTGCTAAAATATACTTAAAACAAATTGCAAATAACTTGGAGCTTATGATTTTAGGTACATTTTATTTATTTTGTTTATCTGGATTTTTTACTGATGATTATTAAGCTGAGAATTTTTTTTAAAGCAGGTTAAAAAATTAATCAAAATCATAGAATTTAAAAGTTGTAAGGGACTTTAGAAGTCACATGAAAGAAAAAGGGATATTATTAACATTAGCTCCATATTGCTCTTCCTTTGTGTTTTTTTTTTTTTTTCCTTCTGAGGGGATGGCTACTTGAAACCTTTTCCAGAAAAAAGCCTGAGAACAGCAAAACCCTGGTGCTGGCCTTTTTTTTTTTTTTTTAAACTTCTTGCTCAGTTTCCATTGACTTCTATTGAAAAATGAAAGAACTGTCCCTTTTGCATCTAGAACAAATGCCAGTGGACTCCTACAAAGCAGTAATAATTTCTTGCACATCTTTGCATCCATCAGTCTAACACAGTAAGTGCTTAATAAATATTGTTTAAGATGCTTCCCCTCCACTATGTATAAGGTCAACCTTTAAAAGTGACAGTCACTAGAGCTGAGTTCTCTCTAGTCTTGCCCCTGTTACTAACAAACACTGGGAAAATTAACCATACTGGAACTTAGTTTCTTCACCTGTAAAGCAATAGAACAGGGAAGTAAGATTTCTAAGGACATTTATAGGTCTGAAATGCCATGATTCCATTAGTCATTTGGATTTTTTCAGCTAAATACTGATTACACAATCAAATGTGGCAGATTCCCAAGGCAGCTAATTTGTCTTGGTTTTAGGTATGTGTCTGTTTAGAACAGACAGAATGCTACCAGCAATATAAATCAAGCTTTGTTATAACAAATTCCAATACCTTGTACCATGCAGTAATGGAATTTTGTCTCGATATGAATGGCACATTAGCTAAGGCTACAAAATCCTTTTATTATTATTTATGACATGGAATGGACGTTTTCACCATGTCTCCGTCTACAGTGTTTAAGAAGTTTATTTCCTCCTGGCTCAAAGTGAATGTAAATAGTAACTGTTTCTATTTTGGTCAGCAACCATGAGGGTCTTCCCCTCCCAGGTTGATTTTAAAATTTTTTATTGAAGTGGCCATCCCTTGATTCACATCTTACAGAGGCCTATTCACTGAACAGGCATTGCCTTACTCAAAGTGAGAACCTGAAAAGACCTTAGCTTAAAAAGGCCATCCTGGGCCATCTCCAGTTGTCCTGATTGATATCTGGCCACTGGACCCAGATGGCTCTGGAGGAGAAAGTGAGGCTGATGACTTTGCACAGCCCTCACCTTACTCAAATCAAGGTCAATTGCAAGTCATGTCATCATCTCCCTGATGTCATGGTCCTCTTTGACAATGAGGGATAAACCACATTCAACCACACGTACAATTCTGTATATATTTAGTTTAGTGACTACCACTGAAATTCATCACACACACACACACACACACACACACTCTCTCTCTCTCTCTCTCTCTCTCTCTCTCTCTCAGTCACTCACTAAAGAATAGTACTAAGTGGAATCACAGAAAATATAAGTAAATACAATTCAGGGAATAATTGTAAAATAATTAGCTATAAAATCAGAGACTCAGGGAAGGAAATGAAATGTAACTAGATCATTTTTACTGGCACTCCAGCTTGTCTACTTCATTAAACAGCCACCTAAAAGAAATCTATTTTTTTACTTGTCAAGTATTTGGATGTATCTTAAGAGCTGGGGGAAAAGGAGAGGAAAGGGGACAAAGACAAAAAGAACAGGACACAGCCATGGCCCCAGTGGGGCTCACAATTATTATAACTGAGATATGCATACAAATCATTACAATAAAAGGCATTATATTAAAGTATAATATAAGTTAGAAAGTACAAAGTTAATTCACAAAAATTAGAGATTATGTGTGGTTAGGTGGATAAGCAAGGAATTCTAGATAGAATTATTTGAGCTGAAACTTGAAGGATAAGTAGAAAAATGTCACAGGCAGACTTGGTGGTTGGAAAAAGCATTAAAGAAAGAGGAGAGAATTCTGAAAAGAGGAAATAACAGAAATACAGAGAAATAACAAGCAATCCATTTTGGCCGTAGCAAAGCATGCATAAAGGGAAATAAAAGTAGGCTGTGATCAAATTATGGAGGGTCTTGACCATCTATCTAGTGAAGGACTTTAAACTTCATTTGGCAGGTAATGGGCAGTTGCCAGAAATTTTTTAACAGTACTTTTAGGAAACTGTGATGATTGTATGATTCTATAACATGATGTAGACTTTCCCTTATGTTCTCAAATTCACCTTGTTATTTTCATGACTTATACTGTAAATACTTCATAAGACTATCAATAAGTTATTTGTGAAGAATTTAAACCTAATTATAAATAACTGAGTTTAAGTATATATAACCTACAAGTTCTTTTACAAGAGTCATTTTATGGATTTAAGGAATTAATCTTTTAAAAGAAAAAATAAACATACTCAGTCAAGGAAATCACATACTCCATATTTAAAATAATATACTTATATTATAAAATATTTATAAAATTCAGACTGAAGAAAAAAATCAATCCACAAGCATTAAGAATGCTTGTTAGAATCCTTATAGAGAATAGTTATAAACAAAAGGCAATAAAAGACAAATACATTTTGCATCCTGTGCAAGGATCTTGTTTACTAAATAATTAAAAATTACATTATAAGACAGTTTCTCTTATCATGAACTCCTATGGCCTGGAGAACTTTTTTTTTTAAAGCAAGGTTGCACTGCTTGTAATTTTAGGGAAAAAAAATGCCTTTCAGGTACTGGGAGTGGGGTGTAGAAGAAGACTTCAACTCCATGTAGTCACAGAAAGAGGAAATTGGTTTGAGGGAAGTTGAGTCACATTTGGGGAAGAAAAGACATACTCTCAAAGGATCAATAATCAATTACTAATTATCTACTAATTTCTAGACACTGTGCCAAACCTTTGGGAGATACAAAGACAAAGAATAAAACAATCCCCGGTCAAAGGAACTTATTTTCTAATGGGGAAGACAACAACTAGTTTACAAATATGAACAAAAAGTTTGTAGAGAATAAATACAAAGTATATAAATGCAAAATAGTCAGGCAGAGGTTAGTTTGTAGGAGAGAGCGTTAACAGACAGGAGGAACCACAACAAAAGGCTTCATGCAAAAGATGATGCTAGAGCTGAACAGCGGAACTCTGAGGCTGTGGCGAGAAGGAAGCTCATTTCAAGCTGGGGAGATGCAAACGCACAGACAGGAGACAGAGAGTTTGCCTCTCCAGACACATGTGGGCACTGAAAGGCAGTCTCTCGACTCCAGAAGCAACTTTAGGATTGTGACCCCCTGGCAGGCAGAGAAGAGAGAGCTGTGGATTCAAGGGGAAATCAGACCTAACAACTGAGAATCCATCTGCAGAAAGGATTAGCACCTAAAAGCCCAGCTCAGTGACCCACCTAGCAGAGATGCTATGCCTAGCAGGAAGCTGCATGATGAGAGCCAAGAGAAAAAGAAGGGCCTCACAGCCCTGTGGTACTGGAAGAGTTAGGTGCCTTAGCCATATGTATTCTGTACGTGTGTGCTTTACTATCATTGTACTCCAAGTTTATGTCCGTTGTTCCCAGAGGTGGTATGTGTAGTTATGGCAGAGTATGTCTCAGACTTCTGAACAGAACATTTTATAGCTCCAGTTCCTATTATGCCATCTTAGTAAATCACTTTGCTATGGGCTGATACTGACTACTGGCTTATTGTGAAGGGAAGGGGCTCATGAATTACAGTTTTAGGAATGCCACCAAACAGGGTACCTCTCTGAATTTGTAGCTGTCAGAGTAGTAGCTGCCTTCTGGGAAAGTAGTCTAAAGAAAGTACAATGTTTCCAACCATCTGGTTTATACAAATAGGAAACATTGTTTCCTCTTTTTCTCTTCCCTATTCAATCCCATAAGCATTTTAAAAATAGAAATTCAGTACTAAGTATATATAAATTGGTGAACAAAAAAATCCGGTTTTATAAAAAATGCTTACTAAGCATCACACTAAACACTTGGGATATAAATACAAACAGTAAGACAATCTCTGCTCTCAAGAAGCTTATATTCTAATGGGGAATACAATGCTTCTAAAGGAGGTAGTCTGAGAAGTCACCTAAGATGATCAAGATGAAAAAATAGCACAATCAACTGAAATGTCATTCTCCAGAGGCAATTGAAATATGGGCCAGTTTTGGTTTTAGGTGCTGAGAAGCTTTTGTCACCATCATCTTTCTGGAACAGGCCTACAGCCTGCCATATCTTAGTCTAGGTCCTACAGCAGCTTTTCTCCTCCTGGCCTTTTACCCAAATAATTCTTCTTCCTCTGCTCTACTCCTGTACCCAACTTGAGTATTCTGCCAAACACATGTAGATATGGCATATGAGCAATACTACATATAAAGTAGCATTCTAATCTTATCACTTGTCTCAGAAACCTTTAAACTTCAAACTTTCTAGTTTGACACTCAAGACTCTACAGTCTTGCCCTACTTTTTCAGTTTTATCAGACCTAGCCTTCTAAATAATCCATGCCGCTGCCAAACTGGACATTCTCTGCTTCCTGAATGTGCCCTGTGTTTTCCCAACTCCATGCCTTTGTTCATATTCCCTTTGAATGGAATGTCCTTTCTACTTTTCTTCTCTTGCTGAATTTCTATCCATCCTTTAAAGTACAACTCAAGTACCATCGTCTTTAGAAAGCCCTCCAGGGCTCTTCCCACTTGATCCCCCACCAGACTCTGCATATCATTTTGCTGTGTGTCTTTCTAATTTTCTCACACATTATAAAGTGCCACATCATGATAATAATGCGGATGATGAGGATGATAGCTAACTTTGATATAGAACTTTAAGGTTTGCAAAGAACTTTATTTGTGTCTTATTCTACCCTCATAAGAACCAGGGGAGGCAGGTGCTGTTATTACTCCTATTTTATAGATGAAGCTGAGCCATACAGAGGTTAAATAACTTGCCCAGATCACACAGCTAGCAAGTGTGTGAGGCTAGATTTGATGCCACTTAGCTCTATGCCTTACCTCATCTTTATATCTGATCCAGTACAGTACACTCTGTATACATAAAGAAAGGGCTTAACGAATATGTGTTGAATAGGTTATGCTTTTAACTTTAAAAAACAAAAAAAACATCACATACTCAGCAGTCTGATAACTTTAAGACCCTGGGGAATAACCTTTAGTGTGGTTATTCTAGTCCTTTAATTTCCTCTATACAGACATTTGCTGTCTCTCTCTCTCTCTCTCTCTCTCTCTCTCTCTCTCTCTCTCTCTCTCACACACACACACACACACACAGCCCCACACCACTACTGTGCTGTTCTTGTGTCTTTTTTCCTTCTATGTACAGCATCAGTCCTCTTTAAAGAAAAAAATCTTTCCCTTTTCTCTTTTTGATACTCACTACTTTGCTTCCTCTTTTTGATAATTAGCTTTGTTTTCTTCATTTCAGTGTTATATTATCTCACAATTTCTTTTTTCCTCTACATATAAGGAAATACTTTAGATCCATGCACAAATGTATTTTGTACTCAAGAGGAAAATATTGCTATGTAAAAAAAGAAAAACAAAAACAAAAAACTTTCAGCAGGTCTGCAAAAGGGAACTGAATGGGTTTGCATGCACACTCATATGCAGTTCCCCTTTGTGGCCAGCTAGATTTGAAAAATACTAGAACCCAGGGTCATATTTGACTAAGGCAGAATTAGTGAGTTACAAGTTATATAATAAGCTAATAAACCTATTATATAGAGCTGCATGGTCTGATAGTTTGATATCTGTGATCTTGAAAATAAAGAAAATTTGACTCATGAGCAAATTAATTGTATAGTCTGTCACGACAGATTTTTAAGCTTTTTATGCTACTAAAATGACAACGGAAAGAATAAAAATAACTCTCTTTAGAATCTTATGTCAACAAATTTGGTAGGTAGCAGAAACTAGAAATTCATTTAGCCATCTTGAAAAATTAGATCAATGTGAAAGAAAAGAACAAAGTCATATATTTTCTTAATAATAACTGATTTCTATGGTTATTTTAATGTGTGTAAAACACTTTAGTACCTCATTTAATACTCAAAACAACTCTGTAAGGTAAATACTCTAGGTCTTATCTCCATTTTATAATGAACTTAAGGAGGTAAGGTAAGGTTAGGTGACTTCTCTATGATCACACAGCTGGGAAACATCAGAGAACACATTTGAATGCAGGTCTTATCTAACAAGTCTAGCCCCCTCTTCTGCTGTACTTTAATGTCTCTTTTCTTAGAGAAAGTTAAGAATGAAAATGGACGAAGAGAATATAGAAAGTATTTGAGGGTTAAGATCAAGGAATTAAATGAAAACTGGAAACTATTGTATCTAATAAACCCTTAGAGACACTCTCACAGTCTGAGCAGGCTCTGATCACCCCTCTTATTTTCTTCTTTAAGTTCCAGAAATGAATCAATTTACTTTTTCCCACTAGAACTTCTCTCACTTCTCACTAGGACTTTAATCCTTTCTTGGCCAACTGCAGAAAAGAAAAACTACACAAGGTATATGGCCCTTTTGGGGGAAAAAAAAGGTAAGTTGTTCTACTACCAACAACAAAAGAGGACAACAAAGGTAATAAAAAAGTCTCCTTCTGAGTTCTGTTTCTTCTTCCTTAGACAAAGTCACATACATAGAAAGTGTTATTGGCAGGTATATATAAAAATAGGTAAAATTTAGCTACCTCTGAGAAGATCAGGCTCAGGCTCTACTGTTATATCACAGAGCTTGTGTCAGAAAACCAAGAGCAGAGTTGGGGTTGGTGTGCTTGTTGTGAGACAGCAGTAACCACAAGGTAAAGCTTCCCTTTTCCCATAATGCCTCCAGTATTGCCACTGCAAGCTTTGCCCAAAGGTGAATTAAGAAGCAAGTATGGGGTATGGGTGTGTGATGGAAGCAGTGGAGCAGAGATACACAATAAGGGGCTACTTTTATAAAGAACTGGTGGTATAAACTTTGATTTTTCAGTTAAAAAAATCTTTATTAAATATTGTTAGAACAAAGACACTTTTTGTTACAGAAAGTATATTAAAACATAATGATAGCTTCTACCATGGAATTATATAAATATGCCTTTAAGACATTCCTATCAATATAGTATTTTCCAACTTAACTACTTAAATCCCTCTTTTAACTATAAGATGGAAATGAAAGGCAATTCCCTTTTTCTTATGCCAACCATAAATAATGGGTGTAGGAAACGTGAATTTTATTTATGCTCGAGATAGAGGTTAATACAAATTACACTCACATATCCTGGTGGAGCTGTATGGAGAAACTCGATAAAATACAGATCAATAATATCACCATATACTTTTCTGAACCAGATAGAAGTAAAGAATAAATAACATTAATGATGGAAAATTTACAAGTATTATAATATTCAACCTTTTAGGTACATGGGGGTAGTTATTCTATTAATAGAAAAATCTAACAAGAGTTCATGATTCCTCTATTTCTTTCTCTCTTCTCTTGTTCAATAGTTTGGTTCACATTGGATACCTTTGGTTACGAGTTCAGTGTAACCTAGTCATACCTCACAGAAGGTAACAAGGACTGGTAGTGGGAAGGATGAACAATGAGGAACACTTCACCAAGATTGCCAAGACAAAAGAATCTTAGAATTACTAAAAATGACAGGAGAGAACAGCTACAGATGTAGGGAGGAAAACAGGAACTATTACTCATTTGGCCTCTACACTGGTGAGTAGAGAGTTATCTAGAGCAGCTTAGGTAAATTAGGGGCAGATTAATATTGGTGACTAGGCACAGTGGAGGGTCTTATAAGAATACCTGAAGTTTACTAAACTTTTTCTGCCGGGGTGTGTGTGTATGTGTGTGTGTGTGTGTGTGTGTGTGTGTGTGTGTGTGGCAATCAGGTTTAAGTGACTTGCCCAGGGTTACACAGCTAGTGTCAAGTATCTGAAAGCACATTTGGAGTCAAGCCTTCCTGACTCCAGGACTGATGCTCCATCTACTGCGTCACCTCGCCACCCCAGTTTATTGAGGGCAGCTATGTGGCTCATCTTCCTGAGCTCAAATCTGGCTTCAGACACTAGCTGTGTGACCCTGGGCAAGTCACTTAACCTTATTTGCCTCAGTTTTCTCATCTGTAAAATGATTTGGAAAAGGATATGGCAAACCACTTTAGTGCCTTTGCCAAGAAAACCCCAAAAGCATCATAAAGAGCTGGACACAAATGAAAAAACAAAATGAAACGAACAAGAGAATCATCTGCATATGTCCCACATAACTCATATTATCCCCAAATAACTCTACAGAAAAAAAAAATTACAGGGAAAGAATTGGGAATCTATAGCTACTCGTGTTAAGAAAACAAAAACACATCTTTTATCTCATCTGAATCTAATGATTTCACAGGTTCATAAAAAACAGATTTAGAATTCAAGTGAGGTTAAGTGACTTGCCCAGGATAACAAAACTCCTAAGTTTTGGGGGATTTGGACCAAAGTCTTACAACTGGCCCACCCAATTCTTTTAAGTTTCTCTTCCTCTTTCCAAAATATCTCACTGTATACTTCCAATATAGGTGATCTAAATGAACAATAATGGATGAATAAAAAGAAAGAAAATTTTTAAATGATTTACATTAGGTGTATGAAGGGCAACAGTCTAGAACCATAGACATGAAAATTCTATATAAACGTGATCATGATTACTTAAAAAGAATAAACTGGATGTGACCTTGGGAAAAATTCCAAGGGATATAACTTGTCTAAAATAAAACTGAATATTCATATATATTCACAGGCAATACAAATTTAATTAAACTTTATATGTTAAAAATAAGTGATGCTATAATAATTTTATTGTAAAAGATCTGGTATATATGAATGGAAGTAAATAACAAACTTGGTAAGTTGGAAACAAACCTATAGAAGGATACATTAAGATATTTCATAAGAATATAGAATAACCATAATTATGACACAGTAAAATAATCAGGTAGCTCAGCTACTCCATTATCTTTTTGAAGCTTTGAGGACTTGAGATATGAATACTGTCAGAAGGAATGTGAATGTTAACTATAACCCATAACTACTCCTGAACAAAACAACTCCAAAGACCAGACTGGTATTAAGATAGCACTACATTAGTCATATTTACTTTTCTTAACTGAGTTTTCTTTCCTATTTGGTCTAAAAAATTGTTTCTCTCTCAAATTTTTCTATTTCTTGAGCTGGGAAATATAATCTGTATTTTTCTTTTCAGTCATTTGTCAATATTTACTTCTATGAAGCTGAGATAAATTCCTCTAGAGCTTTTCTTTCTATTGTTAGAAGGCTCAGACTTAAATGAGGTTTCTGCAATCTATAGTGTCTAGTCACAGAAGTTTTAACAAGGTTTGGTAACATACTGCCCTCTGCTGGCCAATGGCATAAAGTGACAACTAAACAGGTTCTTAACCTTTTCTGTTTCTGGCGTGATCTTTGACGGTCTGGTGAAGCCTATGAACTCCTTCATCTGTATAATGTTTTAAAATAATTAAAGGAAATGCTAAATTTGAGTTAAGAGGTTAGTGAAAATTAAATGTAATTTCTACCCTCCCATATCACCATTCAATTCATGGAGCCTGAGAGTTAAGAACCTGTACAAAAGCATCCTTTGAATATCCTATGGAATTTAATTGTTTTGCCTTTTCTATTTAGCTGTTATTTTGGAGGAATAAGAAAAATGCAATACTCTTAAGGAAAACTTCAGAGAGAAAACAACAACAATGGTTTAAACATATTCCAAAACAAAGTCTAGTTTAAAAACAACACATGCTAAGTGATGAGTCTCTACCATGATCATATGAATGAAATGAATATTTTTAATTTAGAAGAACTAATTTTAAAACCTGAATTCAGACCCATAAATCCCCCACAAAACCAAATAAAACTGAGTTTATATGAATTGATAAAGTGGGCCAAAATTAATTTTTATATCATTTTATATCATTTATATGATTTATATCATTGAAGGAAAGGGGTAAATACCCTCAGGGAAAGAAAAGAGAGAAAGGGAACTGGTAAGTAAACTCGACCTGATCTATCTGCCCTACCACTGAACTTCCCTCCCCATCCGTACGGTCTCTCCTAACTAAACGGGATATCCTTGAGAGCAGGAGCTGTCTCTTCTATCTACATCACCAGTGCTCATATAATGCCTGGTACATAGAAAATGCTTTTCCGTTTGTAATTCACTTTCCTTGTGACTACCATTCCCATCAAAAACTTGCTAACAGACCAAGGCTGTCATATGATAGCAATAATATAAATATTATTATATTTTACATGTATTATGTCTATTTACCTATAAGCAGCTGCAGACAGTTAAAACAAAGCACATGAAGCACCTAAGCTACATCACATACTGAAATCTAGTATTATGATAAGTTTTCCACATCATTAGGTAACTATTTCTAAAATCAGAGGGAGGTTAACACTGGTGACTAGGCATATTGGAAGATCTTATAAGAATACCTTAAGATAACCTCAGTTTATTAAGACTTTTCTTTTGGGTGAGGAATCAGGGTTAAGTGAATTGCCTAACTTATACAGCTACTAAGTGTCAAGTATCTGAAGCCAAATTTGAACTCAGGTCCTCCTGATTCCAGGAGTGCTGCTCTATCTATTGTGTCATCTGGCTGCCCCAGTTTATTAAAAATTTAGAAGTAAATTTATTTCTATTTATTTCTTTACTGTGGTATACAAAGCCCAGGTCTTTAAGTCATAGGTTCATAAGGCTGGAAGCAGGAAGAGCAGCTTACAATCTTATAAGATCTTGCCCCCGAAAAGCTGACATATTGCTACAGACAAGGGTCATATACCTCCTCGTTAATTGCAACTGTGCTGCCTCTAAGCTTGTGAACCTGAAATTCTCACTTTTGACTTTAATCTACTATCCCTATTAGTGTCACACTGTTTTATTTCTCCCAAATCTCTTATTTGGCTTTATCATGGTTTTCAGATACTTTAATGTTCTCTATTTTCCCCAGCCCAGAAACCCTGTTCTAGACTCACTCCTCTCCTTACTTAGAGGTACCTTAACAAGTCATTCCAAAAATATTCTTTTCTGCTCTTGAATCCTTGGGCACCTTATTCAAGCATGGTTCCAGCCCTATTAATGGTAATTCCCATAATCAATATCTTACATTCAATCAATATGCAATTATTAAGCATTTACTATATGTCAAGCTAGGCAATGGGGACACTCCTATTGAGGATTTTACAATCCAAAGGGGGAGATAACAGGTACATATGTTGGTATTTACAAAATGGATTAAAAAGTGCTTTGGGGGGTGAGGGAGGAGTCATGGGAAATGGGAGATCAGAAAAAGCTTCATGGAGGGAGGGTAACACTTGGCCTGAGTCTTGACAGAAACCAAGGATACTATTCTAAGAGTCCAGGCAAGAAGTGGTAATTCACAGAATTTGAGTGGTGGCTGTTCCAGTGGAGATAAGAGGAAATATGCATGGAACTGGAAGAAAAAAACCAGTAAAATTTGGCAGCTGGTTATGTGCAGTGAATGGAAGTGAGAAGCTGAGGTTAGCACAGTGTCTGGCACATAGTAGCACTTAAATAAATGCTTGTTGACTGACAGTGAAGTTGCAAATCTGGGTCAGTAATTTCGAAAATGGTTACTACATGCTGGAAGTTATACAAAGTGGCAGGAACACAAAGACATAGACCCTGATCTGGAAGAGCTTATAATCTAATGGGGGAGACAACAAGCAAATAACTACATAGATAAAAGATGTGATGGTGTAAACGGAAAGTAATCCCAGGGGGAAGGAGCTATTATTGCAACTGCAGGTAAGTGAAAAATACAATGCTACAGATATTAAGGGCTACAAGGTGTTAAGAGAAAGAAGAAATAGTGTGGTCAACAGTGGTTAGGTAAAATCTTTGTGAGGAAGGTGGGGCTTGAGCTGAGCCTTGAAGGATTTGGATAAACTTAGTGATTATATTCTAAGAAAAGTGAAGAGCATGAAGCAAGTCTCAGGAAAGAAAGGAGCATGCCACATTCAGAGATGATCTGACTATCAGACAGTTCTAGCTAAAATGGAGGGAATAATGGGAAAGAGTAGAAGGTAAGGTAGATTAGATAGAATAGGATCAAAATGGTAATATTTTATATTTTTATAATGCGTTTAATATTCTAAGAGCAGTCACATCTTTTATCACTTAGTCTAATTTCCCTCCCTTTTCGGAGGGGGGAAGGTAGGGCAATTGGGATTAAGTGACTTGCCCAAAGTCAGACGGCTAGCTTTTGTGTTAAGTGTCTGAGGCCAGATTTGAATTCAGGTCCTCCTGACTCCAGGGCTGGTGCTCTATTCACTGCATCACCTAGCTGCCCCAGTCCATTTTCTTTATCTTTTTTAATATCTCTGTACCTAGTTCAAAATAATTCAATAATAATTTCAAATGAATGATAAAAAAATATACTATTATTTTTCCTTTTTCAAGGCCAATTTCATCTCTGGGCAACACTGCCTTTTAAATTTTTTATAAGTCGAAAATTTGTATGCAACCTCTAGAGTTTCAGAAAACTTGAAGATAAAAATCTAAGAGAGAGAACTAAGTGTATCTTAATAACTGAAATATATCCTGAATATCTCAACAACACTAAAGAACACTGAGGTCAAAGACTTTTGTCTCTCCATTGCTTTCTATCCCATAGCTGTTGGAATCTGGGAGTTACAGCACTACTACTGTCACCAAGGAAGACAGGAAGTCCCTATTTTATAATACAGGATAAATTTTCACAAAGGAACTGTTTCATAAATGACAACTGTGTTCTAGAGTAACATTAGTAAGTCACATTATTGGTTAAATAAGTCACTGTGGTGGCTCCAGGCTGGGAACTTGCTTTTTCAGACTTCTGCATTACTTCCCTTCCTGCCAAAGGGAAAACTATAGGAACCTTATGGTTCAGTCAAGCTAGACTTCTCGCTGTTTTGCACATTTAACACTGCACGGCCTCCCTGCACTACATGGGCTACTCCCCTGGCCTGGAAAATTCTCCCTCCTTACCTCTATCTACCTCACAGAATCCATAGTTTTCTCCAGTGCTCAGGCATCATCTTCTCTACACAAATCCTGTCCAGATCCCTTCTCACTTCTAGTTGCAAGTGCCTCCCCCTCATAATTACCTTGTATTTATTTTCTATGTTTTGCTTATGTTTAAATATGCACATGCTGTCTCTCCTAATAAAATGTTAATTTGTCTCTGTATTGCTAGTGCCTAGCACATAGTAGGCACTTATTAAATGCCTGTTGGTTGATTATAACATTTCTATGGGGATGTGTTCAAACATCTGAATTATAAATGAAATTTTAAACTTTTTTTTCCTTTTTATCATTTCTCCCTCCCTCTTTATCACAACTGAACAATTAAAAAACAAAATCCTCAAGGCAAATATTCAGAGTGCAGCAAAACAAAAATTTATTTATATGAGGGGAGGGGAGGAGAGTGTCCATTCAGAGTGGGTCACATAAAGAATCCAAAAAGACAAACCCAGGGCCTTGTAGTGATTTTGTTTCATTTTGGTTTTAAGAAAGGAAAGAAAAAGGAAGAAGGGAGGAGAAAGGAGAAAAGAGAATAAATTTTTACACAGAGTTTACTATGTGCCAGGTGTTTTAGAAATATGATACATTTGATCTTCTCAACAACTCTGAAGGGTAGTGCTGTTATCATCCCATTTTACAGTTGAGGAAACCGAAGCTAACAGTTTAAGAGATCTGCCCAACTCATAAGTGTCTGAGGCCAGATTTGGAGTCTTTCAGAACCCAGGTCCAGTACTCTATCTACTATGCCACCTGCCAGGGAAGAAATAAGGGAGAATGAAGTAAATACGGTATAGTGGTGGAGCACTGGAGTTACAGTCTGGGAGATTTGAATTAGAATCCTACCGCAGACACCTGTGACTCTGCAAACCTGTCTGACCGTCAGTTTCTTCCTATATGAGATGTGAGGTTTGGCCTTGACAATCTCTAATTGTCCCTCAGTTGTAAACCTATGGACCCTATGCTCTTAGATATACTAGGGAAGAAACAGAGAAAAGGAAGGAGGCATCATGTCCAAGCAGATAAAAGAGCTGGCCTCAGGACAAGGAAGGTCTATCCACTAAGAAGAGGTTATCAAGTTTAGCTACTGATACACAGTGGCTATGTGATCCAGTGACAGAAGCCTGACCTCTTGGTACTCTTGGCAACTCTCTAAAAATGTAAAATGGAGAGAAGATGCTCGCCTGCACTGCTGTAGATCGACTTTCCTCATCCAAAGAGTTCCCACTATCAATGAAATCACAGATCCATTCCTTCACCTCTGATCCCTCCTCAGTCTCCATGATCTTAGGAACTTATTACTTCTTATATTTTGAGTTTGCCAAAGGAAGAATATAAAAACATGGAAGGAAAGAGGAGGAAAAAGGCATATCATTATGTCATTCCTATATGAACTGGATAAAATAGGACTGAACACACACAAACAGAATTTGATACAGAAATGTATTAAACTCAAGAGGTAAACAGAACAGGGTAAAGGGTATAAGAAACAGAATAAAGAGAGGGAATAGTTACAAGTAAAAAAAATTTCAAATTTGGACAGTTGATCATAAATGGGGGATTAAAGAGAAAGAAGAGAGTAAGATCAATTTTGGAAATTATGAAGAAATAAGGGAGAGAAGAACAGCAGCAGAACATTTCAATTATATTGTAAGGACTGATCATATTCCTTCTTTCTCTATCTCTTATTTTGTAAAGAGGAAAGAGTAAAAAGGACATGATGAAAGAAAATATACAACTGAAAATTCATAATAATAAACATAAATGGGATGACACCCCCCCCCATAAGAGTCACAAAAAGGATTAATGAGCAGAATTTAAAAAAAAAAAATTTTTAACAAGAATCCCTTATGAAACATGAAGAATTTGTTATATGGTTTAGGCAAATTTTTAAAAGCAGGGGTAACAGTCATTATGCAATGGTAAAAATAAATATGGTTAAAAGAGATAAACAGGGAAACTATATATACTATGTTTGAAGGTACCACAGATCATGAAACAATAAGGTAAGGAATAGAGACTGGATTTATGATTTCTTTGGTATAAGGAACTTCAGGTTGATGAAACTACCACTTAATCAATGCAGGATAGCATTTTCTTTGCACCTTATAATCTTAGATAGAAGTATTTTGCTTGATTACATACCAGCAAAAATAAATAAAATCAACATTTATAAAAATATAAAATACTTAAATTATCAGAATAAGAAATAGAGAATCTAGGCAACCCAATTTCAGAAAAAGAAATTGAGCAAGCTATAATTGATTTCCCAAAGGCAAGAATTCCAGGACAAGATGAATTTACAAATTAATACTATCAAATATTCAAAGAATAATTATTTCCCATTTACATATTTTAATAGGATAAAACTTGTATCCTAAAAAATCTTTCTATGAGAAAAAACAAGTTTTTGATATTGAAATCAATGAAAGACATGTCAGAGGAAGGAAACAAAAAATGAATATCTCTAATGATCATAGATAAAAATATAATATTAATCAGCTTAAGATTTTAAAAAAGATTATGTACTAAGAACAAGTTGGACTTATACTAGTACACTAATGTACTATTGATGGACTTGGGAATTGATTAAACTGTTCAAGAATGTTATTTGGAACTATCCCCAGAGTCGCTAAATTGCATATATCTGCTATGCAAATACTCAAAAGAGAGGAAGAGGGAAAGGATGCAAATGCACAAAAATATTCCTAACAGTACTTTCTGTTATAACAAAGAACTGGAAACACAGTTGGTATCTATTAATGGGGGAAAGGTTGAACAAATTAGAGTATATTAATGTAATAGGATATTATTACATTGTAAGAAATGGTGAAAAAGACAGATTCACTTGGGAATACTCTCACAAACTGAGTAAAGTGAGCAGAACCAGAAGAATGATTTATACAATGATCATAACAGTGTCAAAGACTTAAGAACTCTGATCAATATAATGACCTACCACTACATCTCTAGATGACAAACAATTCTCTCCATCTCTTGAAAGAGAGATGGCTGACTGGAAGCGCAGAATGAGGGATGCATTTTCAGACGTGAGGTATACAACACAAATTCATTTGTTGGACTATACTTTTCTGTGACAAGAGAGACAGCCTTTATTTCTGGCATGGGACAAAGTGAGAAAGTTATTAATCAAAAAAAAAAGCACATCAGTTAAACACTTAAAAGTACACATAAAACAACAAAATGAAGTTCATAAAGGGACCCAGACAAGAACATGTATGTATACACATACATATGTATATACTCACATATATATGTATACATACGCACATATCTTTAAATCCATGTTACACATACTCATGTACAATCCACTTTTTTAGGCCTTTTCTGTATAAAGAAATTTTAATGCTTGTTGATAATTTTCTAGTTCATAATAAAAAAAATTGAAAGCTGATGTTCATATTGACTTACAGTTCAACTACTGCAGTACAGATAGCTCTTGTTCTTACTTTTCTGGATCAATTGTCTGGACATCTGACTTCATCAGAGAAATTGCTGCAAACATTTCCCCCAGTAAGCTGGACCTTTTCCTTCCAGCTGCACTGGTTCTATGGACACAAAGCTTTGCAATTTCATGTACTCAAGATGGCCCATTTGACTTTTTAAAAAAATCATCTCTATACTTTATTTGGTTAAGGACTGTTCTCTATCCTTAACTAAAAAGGACATTTTCTTTACTCATGAACTAAGTTTATAATAATGCGAACATTTATTATCTTTATAAGCACATAATTTGGAATTTATTGTGGCATAAGATGTGAAATGCTGTTCTAAACCTATTCTGACCATCCTCTCTTCAGTTCTCTTAGAATTTTTTGTTGTTGTTGCTGAACAGGAAGTCTTTATCCCAAAAATAAGCATTCTTTTCTTTACTGAACACTACTACACTGTACTTCTGTCATGGATTGCTTTCTGGGTCTTGTTTATCCAATTTCTTCCAATGATCAACTTTTCTAATTTTTAACCAATATCAAATAGTTTTATAGTCTTATGGATTCCTGCTGTGTAGCAGAGTAGTGTGGGAAACAAAAGAAGGAATTCTGTTTCCATAGGATTAAAATTTCTCCTAGCTTTGAGTTATAAAAGAATGGTAAGTCCAAGGTAACTGGTTCTAATCAGAGCTGTGACCTAGCAGATCCAGGCTTCTGATCAGGTAAAAGGTCAGATGCTTGTACACGTGCTTAACAAGCTATCTGAGGGGGAACCTATCAGGGAGGAGAAAATGAAATGGGAGGTTTGCCTCTAGCCAATAGAGAGCAATGGGGGAAATCTGAATCAGGATGGTTCTAAAAGACGTAGTAATTATCTTGAGGATGTGCTTGGGCCTACTACATGACCGTTTCCCACAGAAGGACAGAGTCCAAGTCACCTGTCAGAAATGACATGAAATAAAAATCTTTTTTTCTTTTCTAAATTCACTCATGGTCAGGTGGAATGCTTGGTAAGAGGGTTATTTCTAATAGTAGCATAGTACAGTATAGTATAGTAGGGTAGGGTAGGGTAGGGTAGAGTAGGGTAGAGGTATGGTCTAGTACAGTTCTGTCTGGTACTACATGTCTCCTTTGTTCTGATGTTTTTCATTATTTCCTTTGAGGTTCTTGACCTTTTGCTCCACAGATGATTTTTGTTAATATTTTACCTAGCTCTATAAAGTTACCCGTTAGTGCTCTGACTGGTATGGCAATACATTTTTTACTTAATTTAGAAACTACAGTATCATTTCCAATATATTAGCACAGCACAACTCTTAACAAAAAAAGTCTCTCCAATTCTTTCATTTCTATACAGAATACTCTGTAAGTTTGATTTACATTACTCCTTTTTGTACATGTTGATAATTGGACTCCTAGATATTTTAAATATTCTATAGTTACTCTGATTCAAATTTCTTTTACTATCTCTCCCTGTTATGTTCTGTTGTTAATACAAGAGGCTGAAGTTTTTTGTAGGTTTATTCCTGATACATAATGATACTGTTTCAATGGTTTTTGTTGAACCCCTTGGATTACATAGGTTAAACACCCTATCATCTGCGAAAAGTAATGATTTTGTTATTTCTCTAAACTTATCGTCTATGCTTTGTTATCTATCATAAAATAGTAATTTTAAAACTTTATATAATATTTCTGACAATGGAGAGCCTTAATTTATCCTTTTTCTTATTACTCCACTTTGCTCCATTACAGACCATAGGTAATGCTGACAGAGAATGCCTTTTGCTATCTTTTCTTCACTGCAGTTAGTCATTAGTTATAGGTTACAACCTGCTCACATTCACAATTCATCTTTCTATTGCCCTCTTTGTGATACTTATCTTTAATGTTTTCTTGCCATATAACAATGCTATTATGATGCTATTAATTTAAAAGATAAATTATAATTATATAAGATAATTTAAAGGTAACTTATCATTTGAAATTCATTCCATTTATCTTTATCATCCAATCTAACTACTTGTTGCAGTCATCTACTTAATCTCAAGCCATCCCCCTTCCTTTCCCCAAAAGAAAACCAATAACCAGCTCATATACTTAGACTTAAATATCCTTGTTGATGGACACTCAAAAGCCTGAACCATGACCTCCATCTTCACATTTTAGCCACAAACAGAAATGCTATCATCATCACCCATTTATGTTTATTTTCAGGAGGAATACTTTTAAGAGTGAGGGATGAGAAGCTCTAATGTACCTCACCACCCATCTGTGGTGAGCTCATGAGAAAGAAAGGACAAGAGGTATACAGGATGGGAAGGCATAGATGGGTTACAAGTTGCATTATTATAAGGAATCTCAAATTTTATGTTAAAAGATTCATTTGAATATTTGATAGTATATTAGTTCTTATCAATTCATACTTTCCTATCATATCTGTAATATTATTTCTCAGTCCTTAAGATAAAATTATTTCTCCCCATCCTCAACACCTTAATCAGGAAACAAAGTTGCTAAATTTACAAAGCATTTAAACCAAGATTGCTGAGTACTATAATTAGCAACATAAAACTCTTTAAAAAAATCTATTTCTTAGAAGCTGGAAATGCTTTTGTAAACTATTTGTAATTATGCATTTTTAAGTGCTTGATTTAACTGCAACCAGTATGGTAAGACTACTGAAATATGACTTAAAACATAACCTTGTCTTATCTTTCATTATTTCCATTAAAAACTTCTATTCTTATCATTTTCTTAAGTGTTCACCAAATTAAATGTGTTTGTTTCACATCTAAGCATGGTGATGGATGGTGTTCCCACCCCAGAATGCCTTTTTTCTTCCTCTCTTCCTACACAAATCTGATTATTAGCTGAGGTTCAGGCTAAACTTCAGCTCTATCACTGACGGCTTTCACACCACCTTTAGTTCACGTTGTTGCTTTATCTATTCCCTGATCTTAAAGCACTTTTCATCTACATGTATGTTTTTAAAATAGATTACCCACTATCTTTTATTCTCATCTAACTCTTCAATGTGTCTTTTTTTCTTTCCAATAAAATGTAAATAAAGCTTTTGTGGGTAATGGATTATACTTTAAAAAAAAATTCCTACAGTATAGAAGCGTCAAAGATGCTGCCCTCTCAACTATGACCACAACCAGCTTACAACATAATAGAGAAATATTTAGCAAAATGAAAAAAAATACAAAACAGATAACATTATATTTTAAAACTGTCAATATGCAACATAAATTCAGAAAAGTTAAAGCAACCAAACACCAAATTGAAATGATACATATTACATTCCCAATTTTACTGAAACTTTTTTTCCTGACAATTATTTCTCTATAAACAAGAACAACCATATTAAGAGCATCCTATTTAATATTCATAATATCCCTATGGCACTGTCAAATTCTGAAATACCATTTTTCTGAATGGAGACTTAAATTCTATTCATCACATTTTCAGTACTAATTGTATTAGAAATCTTTGAGGGTGGAGCCAAGATGGCAGAGTAAAAGCAGGAACCTTCTTATGCTCCTGTTCCAACCACCTCTAATACCTATAAAATATAACTCTAAACAAATTTTAAAACTAGAGAATCCAGAAAGTGACAGAGAGAAACAAATCTCCAGCTGAAGGCAGCCTGGCAGGTTGACAGGAAGGGTCTATCCTACCAGGCTGAGAGCCGAGCGTGATGCTATGTGAGCAGCACAGGCTGGCCCACACCAGAGGCCCAAAGCAGCCAGAACAGACTTTAGGAGAGTGAATCACCAGCGGCTGTGATGGTTTCTAGACTTCTCAACCCATAAACACCAAAGAGAAAGTAAAAGGCCAATAGAGAACTCTGTTGGAACTGGGTGACTAAGAGTGTAGTCCGGATCCTGCCTCTGGAGGCAAGAGGTGGTAGAGGTCAAGCGGCTGCCTCAGGAGCTCCTGGCCTGGAGATCATAGGGGGACCAAGTGACCATTCAGAGGGTAATCACTATTGCTTTGACTTGTCTGGATCTGCGTCACAATCTTGGATGGTGGTCCCAGGGTGAGAAACACCAGTGTGCCGGAGCTTGGGGTGGGCTATAGAGAGAGCACCCTCCTCAGACCTCTGACAACATTTGTGAAAACCCCAGCAAATTGGGACACAGCTCTCTCCACTCTGGAAGCAGAGTGCTACCACGGCAAAGAGCTCAGAAGTCAAGTAACTGGCTGGCAAGATAAGCAAGCAGAGAAAGCACAAGACCACAGAATCCTTTTTTTGGGGACAAAAAGGATCAAAACATGGAACCAGAAGAAGACAGCAAAGTCAATACCCCTGCAATAAAAGCTTTGAAGAAAAATATGAACTGGTCACAGACCATGGAGGAGTTCAAGAAGGATTTTGAAAATCAAGTAAGAGAAGTGGAGGAAAAAATTAGGAAGAGAAATGAGAATGATGCAAGAAAAGCATGAAAAGTGAGTCAGCAGCCTACTAAAGGAGACCCCAAAAATACTGAAGAAAATAACACCTTAAAAATAGACTTTACTGAAATGGCAAAAGAGGCCCAAAAAGGCAATGAGGAGAAGAATGCCTTAAAAGCAAAACTGGCCAGATGGAAAAGAAATTTCAAAAACTCACTTAAGAGAACAATTCCTTCAAATTTAGATTGGAGCAAATGGAAGCTAATGACTTTATGAGAAATCAAGACACAGATCTAAACAAATGAAAAAATAGAAGGCAATGTGAAATATCTTATTGGAAAAATCACTGACCTGGAAAATAGATCCAGGAGAGATTTTTAAAAAATTATTGGGCTACCGGAAAGCCATGACCAAAAAAAGAGCCTAGAAATCATTCTTCAAGAAATTCTCATGTCCTGATATTCTAGAACCTGAGGACAAAATAGAAATGGAAAGAATTCACCAATCAACTCTTCAAAAAGATCCCAAAAAGAAAACTCCTAGGAATATTATAGCCAAATGCCAGAATTCCCAGGTCAAGAAGAAAATATTATAAGCTGTCAGGAATAAACAATTTGAGTATTGTGGAAACACAATCAGGATAACAAAAGATCTAGGAGCTTCTACATTAAGGGATAAAAGGGCTTGGAACATGATATTCCAGAGGTCAAAGGAGCTAGGATTAAAACCAAGAATCACCTATCCAGCAAAACAGAGCATAATGCTTCAGGGGGAAATATGAACATTCAGTGAAATAGAGGACTTTCTAGTATTCTTGATGAAAGAACCAGAGCTGAAAAGAAAACTTGACTTCAAAATACAAGAAACAAGGGAAGCATGAGAATGTAAACTAGAAAAAGAAACCATAAGGAATTTATTAAAGTTGAACTATTTACATTCCTACATGGAAAAATGACAGTTGCAATGCATGAGACTTCTCAGCATGAGGATAGGTGAAGGGAAAATGTATACACATATATATATATGTATGTGTATAAGGGTGTATGTGTATATAAATACATATGTGAGTGTGTAGATGTGTGTACATGTATACATAGAAGAGGACACAGGATCAGTTGAATAGGAAGGGTTGATACCTAAAAAATAAAATTAAGCAGTGAGAGAGGAATATAATGGGAGGAGAAAGGGAGAGATAGAATAGGGTAAATTATCTCATATAAAAGAGGCAAGAGAAAACTGTTACAATGGAGAAGAGCAGGAAGGTGAAAGGGAATGGGTCAACCTTACTCTCATTGAATTTGGCTTAAGGAGGGAATAACATACACACTCAATTGGGTATCTTACCCTACAGGATAGTAGGGGGGAAGGGGATAAGAGGGCGGATGACAGAAGGGAGGACAGACTGGAGGAGAGAGTAGTTAGAAGCAAACACTTTTGAAAAGGGGCAGGTCAAAGCAGAAAATAGAGTAAGTGGGGGGTGGGATAGGAGGGAGGGAAATATAATTAGTCTTTCATAATATTAACTACTATGGAAATGTTTAGCATAACTTCACATGTACAACCTATACTGAATTGTATGTCTTCCCAGTGGGGGTAGGTGAGGAGGGAAGAATGGAAAAAAATCTGGAAATAAAAGTTTTAAAATCAAAATGTTAAAAAAAATTGTTGTTTTACATGCAACTGGGAAATAAGACATACAGGCTCTGGGATAGAGAAATTCACCTTGTCCTACTAGAAAGTTAGGGGAGATTTGGGGGAAGATATAAGAGAGAGCAGATTGGGGGAAGGGGTATTCAGTAGGCTTGCTATCTTGGGGTAAGTGGGGTTTGGGGAAAGACAAGGTGAAAATTTGTAACTCAAAATCTTGTGGAAATGAATGTTGAAAACTAAAAATATATAAATAAAAGAAAAAAAATAAAAGACCATACTATAAAATTTTTAAAAAATCTTTGAAAATTGCTTATATGTGCATGGTAAACTAGAGAAAGTATCAATTCACCAGATGGCAGATTAAAAAGTACTTTAAATGTTATTTCCTAACATTTTAAATTAGATTTTACTGTAGCCATTATTTCTAGATGAAGCAATTTCAGCGAAGTGGCATCAAAAAGCCATTTTGTCCATACAGAGAGAGTCATAAGCCTTTATTATTATCAATGGATGTGTGACCTTATGAATGTGGGCTAATTACTTCTAATGGGTATGGATCACAATTCATCCATGCCTTTCTCAACCTGTGAAAATTTGATCCATATTCTCCTATAAACCTTACCCCTCCCACAGATTAGATTCTATAGCGAATACAACAAATGAAGGAGTAGTCTTTTTAGATCTGTATTAGTGTAGCTCTAAGGCTTGTCCTCTGGCCCATCTCCTTCTCCAATCAGATACTGACTGGATGTTTTTAAAGCTAGTTCTTGTGCACAAGTCAACAATGACAATACACTACAGCTTACTTATACTAACTGCATTCTTTTCCACTGATTTTTGAGTCTTCTTTATAAGCAGTATAACTTAATCCAATTAGACTATATTAGAAAATATCAAACAACTTGATATTACCCTCTGTCTTTGCTAAAAGTTAATGGTTCATTCTTTTTTAAAATAAATGTTCATCATTATTTTATTTGTTGGAAAGTCCCTTAATAATCTCCCAAAATTTAATATTTAAGTACACATCTCCAATTGTATTCCTTTTTTTAATTCAATAGCTTACATTTAATTTTTTTTTCTTCCAAAAATCAATGAGTAAAACAGGGATGAACATTAAAACTTCACTTTAGAGGACTAAGTGATTTGCTTAAAATCACATTCAGTAAAAATAAACACTAGGACAGCTCTCAGCTCTCTAAATTCTCACTGTAGCAGAAGCAAAGCAGAATATCAAGTTTCTAAATTAAGAATGTTAAGAGTTCAATATGATGGTATTTTTTTTTCTATTACCTAAATTTGGAGTAGGAGAGAAAAGATATGGTTGCTATAACTGGAATAACCAGGAAATATATTTTCTATGTATGAAAAGGTTTCTATAATGGCTAAATAGTTTCACTGAGCCACTGGGAAGTTGAACATTTATAGTTCTATGCAGCCAGAGGCTATAGCAAACAAATATTTTTTTGACCCATCGCTCATCTATTGACACAGTTTTACTTGCAGTTGTACTGTGCCAAACACTTCTAATGGTAATAGGAATTTGAAGATCTTCCCTGCCCTTTAATAAGCCTAAGAGAATTTGAAGACCTTTCCGGCTCTGAAAATAAACTCTGCCACCTAATAGGCTGTATATAGTCACATGGAGCCTGTGGTAGGAGGAGTTTGATGAAGGGTGGAGCAGAGCCCACAAGAAGCTGGGAGCCAGAGGTAGACTAGATGGTTGGGAGGACAGCCTGCTTCCCAGGGAGACAGACAACCTTGTGAATAAATATTGGTCTTATACTGATTTGTGGGAAGGCTAAAGGATGATGTGACCCTCTGTGCTATGTGGTTTATTAACTTCTTTGCTACTACGATGAAATCAGCTTACTGGTTTTGGGATTTGGTTTTCTGGTGTCAGAATGTTTTCTTTCTGTCTTCTTTATGGAGAGTCTGTTCTATTTTGTGACTGAGCACAATGTGGGTATATTTATAGTGATCATGGGTGCTTTAAATACTGCACTCCTGCTACAACATTGGAGATACAAAAAGAGGCAAAAGATACTCCTTGCTCTCAAGCAGCTCACATTTTAATGGGGAGACAACATACAAATGTATGTGTGTGTGTGTGGGGGGGGGGGGTGTAGCAAGCTATAGACAGGATAAATAGGAAACAATTAAGGGAGGGAAGGCATTTTTTTATCTTTATTAGGGCAACAGTAGGCCAATCAACTGAGCAAACTTCTGGTGATAAGCCTTGATACATCAAGCAAAGGAGATGGGAAAGGGAAATGACTATGTAAAAATCCATCTTGGCCAAAGTGACTATGCAAATATTACACAACCCTTCAATGACTCTCTGTCACATCTAGGAAAAAAGAAAAACTTCTCAGATTCATATTTGAAATTCCCTTCTAAATCTGTTTCCTGCTGGCTTTTATAGGCTTATTATACTCTACTTTATATTCCAGCCAGACTGGCCTATTTGCCATTCCTTAAACTAGGCTTTTAGTCTCATCTCTGAGCCACTATAAAGGCTGCTTCTGATGACCAGGATGTGTTTTCTAACTCAGCTCCAGATTTTAAAATTCCTGTCTTCCTTTAAGTATCAGTTCAGATGCTATTTTCTATGGGAAACCTTTTTTGATTCTCCAAGCTGGTTAGTATTCTTGCCTTCCTCAAGGTACACACACACACACACACACACACACACACACACACACACACACACACACACACATTCATATATATATATATATATATATATATATATATATATATATATCTTTGCTTACAAGTTTTATTCACTAATATTGTCAACAATTCACTTGGCAATAATAACAGCTAGTATTTTTATAGAGCTTTAAGGTTAATAAAAGTGCTTTACAAGTATCATCTCATTTCATCCTCACAATAACCCTGGGAAGTAGTTCCTAATAATATTCCATTTTACGATGAGGAAAATACGACAATGGTAAACTGACTTGTCCAGAGTCACATGGTTGGCAACTGGTTGAAAATGGATTTGAACTCGGAATTTAAGTTCTTTGAAGTCCTAGAGACTATTTTTTGCTTGGTCTTTATATTCTCAAGTCTAGCCTAGTACCTTGTACACAGTAAACACACAATATGTCTTTGTTGAATTGGATAAGTGTTGAACATACTGAGAACTAGTAGCTTTACTTACCTGATATAGTACTTTATAGATATTTTCCCAAATTAATGAATCCTATCCCCTGGCCTTCATGAAAATAAGAAAAAAAATTGTAGGAAAATTTTACTTTCATTCCCATGCACAAAGCACAATGATGTAGTGAAAAGATTATTGCGTTTAGAGTTGGAATCTAGTTTCTTATCACAGCTTTTACTACTGTGTGACCTTGGATAAATCACTTCAACTCTCAAGGAGTGTTTCTTCATCTATAAAATGAAGAGAGGACTACATAATCTCAAAAAGTCCCTGTTAATGCTAATCTGCGACCCTATGAAAGCCAAAAGAATAAAGGTGGAATGTGTGTACTCCTGAATATTGATATCTGGGATCACAAAAGATAGGTATGCTTTGGTGTTAGTCTGTAGTACACAATGATCACATTATATACTGATTTTATTATTTTTTTCCCTGCACAGAAAAATTTAGGATTTCATTATATATTGTTTTATTTTAAAATAGTTCCCTGTATGTAAATCTTGCCACATAGACTTCTAAGTTTGTTTTTTTTTAAGGACAGTGATTCTGTCCAGTGTTCCTCTGAAACACATACAAGTCCCTTTTCAAAGGGTGTATGTTGCAACAGTACTAAGTACAAAGTAGCTACTTAGACTACACTTATTAAGTGACTGTTGTCCTTCACTTCCTCATTATCTTGCCACTTCCTTACTTCTCAAACCTTTGCAATCTGGCTTCTGATCTTATGACTCTACTGAAAATCTACACGTCACAAATGACTTTTTAATTGCTAAATCCCATGGATTTTTCTCAGTATTATCCTTTTTGACCTTCTAGTGCCATCTAGTAACTGTTAACAGTACTCTCTTCTGGTTTTCCTCCTACTCCTCTGGTCATTTCTTGGTTTCTGCCAATCCACCCTCCTCTACCCCCTGCTCCCTGAATAAACGTGAAAAAGTTACCTTCCCCTTACCTCCAAGTTTCACTTATTCTCTGAGTGATCTCATTTATTCTCATGTCGTTATCACTTCTATAGACCTCAAATCTATATATTGAGTCATGAACTATCCCTGAGAACTGGTGCCTTAATTTCTACATGTTCAAAACTAAACTCGTCATCCTTTCCCCTGTACCTGCCTTCTTCTAACTTCCCCATTTATGTTCCTAGTATCACTATTCTCCCAGACTTGTCATCTGGAGTCATCTTTGACTCTCATTACATAATTCTGCATCTGCAATCTCACTTGCATCTGTCCCCTTCTTCCAACCCACACTGCTAACCTCCTGCACACTCTCATCACCTTTCATGTGGACTACTGCAATGCCTTTTTAATTGCTCTCCCAATCTCGAATTCCTCCCCTTTTAAATTCATCCTTTGCCTAGCTGCCAAAATAATCTTCTTAATGCATAGATAAAGCATGCCAACCGTTGTTCAAAAATCTTCAATGGTTCTGTTTCTTCTAGAATAAAATATATGCCACTAAGTCTGGCAAAGTACCCCAGAATCTGGGTCCAGCCTACACTTTCCAGAGCTATATTTCACACTACACTATACCAAAAATGTACTCTACCCTTAGTTCCACCTGCTAAAATAGTTTTTTCCACATCTCTCTCTGTATATGGCATATTTCCTCCTCTCCTTTAAGTCCCTCCTACTACCTTCTTCTGGCCTCAAGTTAGTGTATCTCTAAGTCAGTGGAAATATGCCAGTGAAAAGAGTCTACAACAGTTGCCTGGCCCCTAGACCGTCCTCAAACACGAAATATGAAAAGAAAGAAAGCTTAAGAATAAGTACCATCTTTCAAATATCAGTTCATAATTTTCATGGCCTCTTCTCTGAGCTCTTTAGGATAATCTTTTTATTTAAGCAAAAATAGCTGCAAAATGACAGGAGTTACAGAGTGAAACTGACACTGTCATTGACTGCAGTAAACAAGACCGAGGACCTCACACATCAGAGTTTAGATACGGCATCAAAACCCTCTCCCTTTCTTTGGAGGAAAAATATTAGAGAAAAGAGTATCATAAAAATGGTATGTAAAAGTTATTAGAATTATGGGAAATAACAGAAATTCAAAAAATTCCAAATGGCAAAATTACTGCATTAATTTAAATGTATAAGATGAATGAAATATGGAATCCTATATAACAAACAGATTTAGGACACCAGCTCTCTCTTTTCCATGTCCTCATTTGGCCACTTAAGAAGGCAGTGTGGTAGCAAGGAAAGAATACTGGATTTAGAATCACAAAGCCCAAGTATTAATTCCACAATTTCCAATTATTAGCTCAGAAGCCCGAGACAAGTAATTACAGTTTCAGTTTCAGTTTCCTCATTTTAAAAATGAAGGGTTGAATAGGGGAGCTCTCAGGTCCCCTCCAGATTTAAAATTATGTATTTCTGTGTAAAAGGGTAGTGCTTCTTATGAGGTATTACTTTCCAGCTGTATTTATTTACATGTTTGGCAGCCTTCAGGTGGAAAACTGGATACAGTTTTTTATTAATTCACTATTAGATTACTAGAGTACCCCCCGCCCCCACCTTTTTATATCCACAATCTAACTTTGGCAACTTTTTCTGAAATGAAGATTCCTATATATATGCCAAAATATTGGCATTCCTAGAGATTCCTATGATTGATCTGGGAAACTGTGGGCCTAGAATCAGGAAGACTTTAGTTCAAGTCTGGCCCTGGACACTTACTAGCTGTGTGACCTGGGCCAGTCACTTGACTTCTGTTTGCCTTAATCCACTGGAGAAGGAAATGGCAAAGCTCTCCAGCACTTCTGCCAAGAAAACCCAAAGCACTGGTGTGCTATAGGGTAAAGAGTATCCTGTAGGTGCAACGATAATGCTCATGAGCTGTCATCAATTAGACGTCTGCTCCGAGTCATCTTGCTTTTGGGAGGATGGACACCTGAGTCCCCTCCACCTTTGTGTCCGGTTTCCTCTGTAACTCATGCTATGTGACTACAACACGGCTATCCAAAGCGTGTTTAATACCAAAACCATCTTGGTTCCACTCTTAACTAGCTTTCTTTTTTTAAAGCATAATTTGAGCAAGATAATTAACCAGAACTTAAAACAACCAATAAGGAACTAGTCCTTGTTAACTTCCTCCAACCTCAAGAAACTAAAATAGATTTATTTTCAATTGCTACATTGGACCTGTACGCTGCACTGCAGGCTCTGGGTTGGTCTATTTGTTTTTTAAACAACCTAATTTAGGATACCTCAATCTTCTGAGTAATTACATCTACTGGAATTTTAAAAGAATTTGCCTATGCTTTTCTGAAATACAAGAATTTTGGAACAGTAACTGGAGAAACTGAAGTTTGAAATCTATCACTGGTGAATCTAAATAATACTGCATCTAATACAGGTAAGGTTGACTGCTAATTTATTTACTAGATAATAAAAATGCTAAAAAATAATACAAAGTAGAATTTTTTAGAAAAAATGTTCATAAAAGAATACATGATTTTGTTATACAAACATTTTTTAAAAAAATTCATCAAAATTGAAACTTTCAAAAAAGTAGAACTCTTACAGGTTTTATATCACATGATTCGATTTAATCAAACTCAAAAAGCACTCTTAAAGTTTCATGAGTCAGGGACTATGTGGAATATTACTATTCTACCTTAAAGCAGAAAGATGAACAAAAACCTCTTATTAGGAAATAACATATACAACTTATTCCTATACTTTTGTCTTCACATAAGATTATAAAAATCTCTTTCCCTCTATTTTTGTTAGATTTTTTTAAATGAAAAAGAATAATAAGGATAAAGCTCAAAATATTAGTTTGCTGTTCAATACATATATTGAAAAACTATACATAACCTTTTCCCCCCGTCTCTCTCTACAATCTTCAAGAAGCTTCAAAAGGTGCTCAGATGCTTTTTTTTTTTAAAAAAGTTAGAATACCACAGAAACTCAACTTTATGTGACAGGATTAATCAATACTACTTTCCCTTCCTTCTCAGAGTACTTTAATGGTACATTTTAGGTTTACAAAATCACTTTGCATACCTGATATTCTAAATCACCCTCTACGGTAGGGACTACAATGATTAGTACACCCACTTTATAGATGAAGCAGCTCAAGCACAGAGAGGCTCAGTATTTTATCCATGGTCTCACAGTTCATACATGGTAGAGGGAGGTTTAAAGGTAGGCATCTCCTGACTCTAAGTCTAGTACTCTTCTTACTACACCACTGTCTCCTTCCTTTTAAAAGGGAAGCAAAGTTTTAAAGTTAGCAAGTATCTTACATACTGTTTCACTTTTTTTTTCTTTTTGGAGGGGGGAAGGCTGGGCAATTGGAGTTGTCACTTGCCCACGGTCTCACGGATAGTAAGTGTTAAGTGTCTGAGGCTGGATTTGAACCCAGGTCCTCCTGACTCCAAGGCCAGTGTTCTATTCACTGTGCCACCTAGCCACCCCACTGTTTCACTTACAATAAGATTCTTTCTACTAAATGAATCAGCAGTATTTACAGAGAGATCAATAAACATTAACTATTTTGTACAAAGACAGTACTATGTTAGCCATTAAGGAGATGAAAATACAACAAGTAGTCCCTGTCTCTGAGAACCTTATATTCTACTGGAAAGAGTCTTTTTACAGGTAAATAAAAATAAGGCAATTTCAGAAGGAAGAGAGTAGTAACAAATGGGAGGTGGCTCTTGAGCTGAACCTTGAAGACAGTCAGGAATTCCAAAACGCAGAAGTAAGACTGGTGTGCATCACAGGCATGGGGACACAACAACACAGATGAGGGGACGGAATGTTGAGTTCAGAAAAGAAGGTCACAGTCTGAATGAAAAAGTGTGTGACAGAACCTGAAATGAAGTGTCTGAGCAAGCGAGGGGGGGGGGGGGAGAGGGGAGGGGGCGGGGCCAAGGCTACAACAGGCTTTATACATACAAGGCTAACGAGGTAATGGGTTATCCTAGAAGCCATAAGAAGCCAATTAAGATTTGTGACCAGGGAGTGATATGGTCACATTGTATTTCAGGAATATTAATTTTGAAACTATATGGAGAATGGCTAGGAGAGGGGAGAGAGGAGAAGCTGGGAGATGTGTTGGAACATTATTACATTAGTTCACGTGAGAAGTGACTGATGGGCAGAGGCCTTATAAACTGAGAGAAGAGGTGGACGTAAGAGATACTGGGAAGGCAGAATTAACCAGAATTGCCAAGTGACTGGATACGCAGGACTGGGATTCAAGGAAAGATCTTGGTAGGATACATAGATCTGGGAGTCTTCTTAGGGGATATGATCATTAAACCCATAGAAGCTGATGACAACTTCAAGAAAGAGTACAGAAAAAGCACAAGATAATCCTCAAGGAAGAGCCAGGTTTGCTACTGGATGGTGTTCTTTCTACTAGAGATGAATTCAAGAATGAGACAGGCAGAACCACCAACAGATCAGTGTTATGGAATCTAAGAAAAGAGAATGCACTTAGAGTAAAGAAATGTTCTAATAACCAAAACTTCAGAGAAATAAAAATGGAGAATGAAAAAAAAAAGTCAATGGACTCAACATTTAGAAGACCCTAGGTAACTAGAGAAAGCAATTCCAGAAGCCTGGCAGAGCTAGAAGATATGCCCAAATGGTAAGTGAAGACAAGGAGGTGGTGTATCTAGCTAAGTCTTTCTGGCTCTCTGGCTGTGAGAGGTAGAAGAGACCTAGTGAGATCGCTTAATGGCACTGCAGGATGAAGAGGTATTATTTTTAAAAAGGGGGGTGTGGGAATATTTGCAGGCAGTAGTGACCTTAGGAAATGTGTTCAGATGCTTTCTGCCTGTGTGCCCCTGGGTCAGTTTTTAACCTGTCGTCTACCTCAGCTTTATCACTTATAAAATGGGACAATAGCAGCACGTGCCTCACAGGGTTGTTATGAGGATTAAATGAGACACTGTCTGTAAAGCACTTTTAAAAATCTTAAGCTCTTATTATAGAAGCATGATACAAGAGAATTTGAGGCTGATGTTATTCCCAGTATCAGCATGATAAAAAGACTGCCTTTACATCAGAGAGTCAGATTCTGTCTAAGATAAGAATATGTTCATTTCAATTTTTGTGACTTCTAAATTAATCAAGCTATTGACTGAGAAGTAGCATTGCACAATGGAAAGAGAGCCGGATGCATAAATCTCAAACACTTACTAGATAAGGGCCTGTGGGTCCCTTAAGTTCAATGAGATTTAATTTCCTCGTTTGTACAACGGTGACAAGACTTACAATAATTACCTTATATAGTGAGCAGTAAACACAGACAGTATGTGCAAAATGATTTGTTAACCATAAAGTATCAACTTTTATATATTTCTACCTACATAATGTTTTCTTAAAATTGTTAGGACAATAGAATTCAGGCTCAAAGCTTCGAAGGCTATGGTGGATTCATATAACCCTCAGTTGAGGTACCTCAATAACTTTCCAGATATAAATCCCAAAATTAATATTTGAACCAGAACATATGAGTGGTATTGATAGAGTCTGATTCTTGATCAGGATAAATAAACGTAGTTGAGAACTAGGGCTGGCAAACTATGGTCTGAGGGCCAAATTGGGATTTCCACCTCTTTTTTCATATATTCAGTAAGCTAAAAATAATTTTTACTTTTTAAAATACAATAAAAATTTATTTTAAAATGTAAAGATGCATTACTAAGCTTGCTGTATAAAAACAGGCAACAGGCTGAACTTGGCCCACAGATCATAATTTGCTGACTCCTGGTATAGAGAGCATAAGCAGAAATGGGCATGCTGTAAACTTAAGTCTCTTAGCAAAACAAAGCACTTTATACTGTACTTAGTTTATTTCCTGTTTTCTGAAAATAAAAATGTATCTACTATCCAGATCAGATTATTCTTCTTTCACTAAAGTCTTATTCTGATGCCTCATTATGCTGCTGAGGTGAATGACCCTGGTTCCCCAGGGTTATGCTGGTAGAGCACAAGCTCTGTTCCACCCCAAGATTTAAAGACTTTGGAGTATAAGAAACAGTGGCAGACAGTGGCCTTTTGAGGGCTGGTCTAATTTTGAAGACACACATCACCAGAAGGTTGGCTACCAGGTGATGAATTCTTTTGATCACAACAACTCATTTTTGATGTCTTGAAGGTAACAGACTCTCCATACTCCCCCTCTGGACTTTGCCACCGTGCCCTAACAGGGGCACCTTCATTCCTCTTCCTCTTTTCCTTGAAGTTACTCAAAGGAAGGGAATATGTTTCTTTTTGCTTGTATTTGTATCCCTGGGTCTTAATAGAGTATATATATAGCACACAGTAAGTACCTGGTAAATGTCTGTTGTCTGCCTGCTTCAAAATGAGTATAATTTTATGAACTAGAATCTCTTAATATAAGACATGGATGCACTGCTATTTTGTCAAATACTAGATAATCATATAAAATGCATAACGAAGAAAAACAGAATTTTAAATTCTTAACAGTATCAACAATTTTTCTTTATTTGAGAATAAAATTTTAGAAAAGAAATCTTTAACAACCTTTAAAGAATTTAACGTATTTCATAATGACCAAATTTCACACTGTATTTAAGATTTACAAAGCACTTCACACGTTATTTAAATGGGGACCTACTGCTATACTGAATAAACAGGGATATTCAGTGTAGGTCAAATTTTTTTTTTGTTTGCTCCTGATAAAAAGACTTTAGTTCAAAATCTCTATTCCCCCTAGTCCTTTCCTCTGTCTTTTCTAATCAACCTTTCTCTAGCCTTTTCTAGCAAGAGTGGACAAGCCATGATCTGAGGACTTACAATTCAACTCTTCAGGGATTCCTGTGTGGCCTTTGAAGTAAGTGAGAACAAAAAAAAAAGTACATATGCACTGCTGTTGTGATTAAAATAGTCTGTTTTTTGAAAAACCTCAAATATTTCAACAGAAATAGGCAGCTCCCAACCATCAGTAGAGAAAAATAATTTTTGTAGTAATATTTTAGATATTAAAACTGGATTGGGGGGTAAAGTATTAAGAGTATTTGTGGATGACAAGTGCACTATAACTGATTAGGTCTCTTCATCATCCTTGTGATTTTCACTTTACCCCTGTTTCAGATTAGAACTCAATTTAGGACCTACACCATTTTCTGCTCTTTTGGACTAAAGTATACTCTTGAACTATAAAGAGGGGGTTTTCTAAGCAAAAAAAGTAGCTTAATATTTTTCTTCATTAAATAACGAAGATAATACAAATCCTTCCTTATTCTGTGGCACAAAACACTGTGATAAGCACTGGGGATATAAATAAAAAAAACAAACCAGGCCCTGCCTTTTTATGGAGCTTACATTCTAATAATAGAGACAGAATATATAAGGGAGTGGTAGCCTTGGAGGAATACTTTAGCTTGGGATGTCACAGAGATGATGAGTGGAATCACAAGGTAGTTGATAGAAAAGCCCTTTCTAGTAGCAATGATTGTTCTGACTTGATTATAGTTCCATAGCTGGAATGGGGTAGAGGGGGAGAAGTGTTAGGTTATGTGTGTCACAAGCATGCAGTATGAAAATCTCTAATGTTCTGGAGGGTATGGTGACAGGCTTTACCTAATGTCAGTCAGCCTGACGGGACCTTCACTTGGCAACACTTTCTGTAAACTTTCTGTTACCATCAACATGCACTTGAAAGTAAAAGGATTGCATTATATTTGTCCAACAAATGTTTATTGATTTGAATTTGATTAATTTTTAAAGTTTAAAATTATTTTAAGTACTTTTAAAAACTGAATCAGATGTGGCCTCTCTCTGATTAGTGAGAATCTACCATAATAATGTACTTTTAAGCAATTACTATTGTTTACTGTTCAAGAAAAGGAAATTATTACTATCATTAACTATTATAAATGAAATATGAAGAATTTAAAATTTGGTACAAAGAACAAATACTGCATTTAAAATTATTTAAAATTTCATTTTTTAAATAGAGATATTTTCCATTACAATAATCACTCTGTTAGCTCTTCATTCAATTCAACAACTTGGAATAGAGAAGACACTGATGTTTTTCATCTATTTTAGAAGCAACATATCCTAAATAATCTTATTATTATATTCTCCAAATACTTACTCAAAACTGTAATATGAAATCAACTCATGTGCAATTCTATTCCAGATCCTGCACCACGTTCAAGAAAATTTGGTACAAATGGATTTTAATTCAACATATATTCAACAATCAGCAGCCTCTTTAATTGTTTTGCCTATCATTTATATCTTTCTATGCATTCTAGGACTTTTAGGAAATATTCTCTCACAATGGGTATTTTTAACAAAAATTGCTAGGAAAACATCAACACACATGTATTTAATAAATCTGGTGACGGCAAATTTGCTTGTATGCAGTGCTATGCCTTTCATGAGTGCCTATTTCAGGGAAGGATCTAAGTGGACATACAGTTCAGCAAAGTGCAAGGTAGCCAATTTTTTGGGTACTCTGTTCTTGCATCTCAGCATGTTTGTCAGTCTCACCACTTTAAGCTGCATTGCCATAAGCCGCTACGCTACCCTCATGAAAAAAGACCTCACCCAGGAAGAGAATGCCTCATTCTATGAAAAAATATTTTATGGACGCATACTAAAAAAATTCTGCCAGCCCAATTTTGCCAAAATGCTGTGTGGCTTCATATGGGGGGTTGTACTGGCCATAGTAATTCCAGTTACTGCATATTATTCTGCTGTGGAGCTTTATGAAGAAAATGGGAAAATATGCTACAGTGAAATGGTAGAACGTGGTGCTGGCATTTCTGGGGCTGCAAGACTTGTTGCGACTGCATTTATTGGTTTTTGTTTCCTAGTGGTATTGCTATCATATTATTCTTTTGTCAGCTATCTGAGAAAAATAAGGAAAAGCACATCTATTACAAAGAAATATTCCATTTATTGTTCAGTGAAAAGACACCTTTTAGTCATTCAATTTCTACTGATAGTTTGCTTTCTTCCATATAGTATTTTTATGCCCATTTTTTATGCCCTAACCAAAACAAGTGATAGTCAACGGCTAGGGTACTTAGTGGAAATAAAAAATTTCCTGATCTGTCTTGCTGCTGCCAGAAGTAGCACAGATCCCATTATATTCCTTTTACTAGATAAAACATTTAAAAAGACACTATATAATCTCTTCAGAAAGGACAATCCACCACATTAAAGCAGCTAATCTTTATATCAAATCCACCACGGAAATGGGGAAAGCATGCATGCAAACCTCAATGACAAGCTGGATGATTAATAACCTGCAGCTCTGCTGATTACAATAAAGTGCAAAAAAGGCATTTGGCATCTTACAAACACATCACAAAATTTAATTTGTAGTTGTGGTTTTTGCTACAAAGACCTGGGTCTATGGTTATTTTCAGAGGCATTAGTTCAGAATTCCAACACAAAAATGAAACAAAGGTAACTTCATTAATCTCACGTAGAAAGTGTTTAAAAAACTAGAGCCCAGTCCTATGACTACCAACACAAAGGTTCATAAAATGAGTATGACATTCTCCCAAGAAAAGCCTGGTTTTTAACATCACATTGCTTACCAAGACATGGTTAAAATGTGAACATGATTAACATAATGAGTGTTATCATAAGCAAATTAGAGTAGCATGGAAAACTTTACCTGTTATATCTTTTAAAAAGGGAAGATTTTATGATAAAATGTTATCTCAGGATAGCATGGGAAATAAAATGGATAATTCTGATTATATTAAATATATAAGTTTTACACAAACAAAACCAATGTAGCCAAGATTAGAAGGAAAGCTGTAAACTACAAAACAGTTTTTAGAGCAAGTTTCTCTGAGAAAGGTCTAATTTCTCATATATATCAAACTTATAAAAAATGAGTGATTCTCCAATTGATAAATTGTAAAAGGATATGAACAGAAAGTTTTTAGAAGAAATCAAAGCTATCTATAGATATGTAAAAAAATGTTCTAAATTACTATCAATTAGAGAGATGCACATTAAAAAATTCTGAGTTACTATCTTCTACCTATCCAATTGGCCAACATAATAGAAATGGGAAATGACAAATGTTGGAAGGAATATGGAAAAATTGGAACACTAATTCACTATTGGTGGAATTATGAACAGGTACAACCATTCTGGAGAACAATTAAAATTATGGTCACAGGGCTATAAAACTGTGTGTACCCTTTAACCTAGCAACACCACTACTAGGTCTGTATCCCAAAGAGATTGAAAACCAAAGGAAAAGGAAAAGGAGCTGTATGTTTAAAAATATTTATACAGCATTTCTTTTCGTGGTTGTAAAAATCTGGAAATTGAGGGGATGCCCATCAGTTGGGAAATGTCTGAACAATTTATGTTTATGATTGTGATGGAATACTATTGTACTTTAAGAAATGACAAGCAGAATGATTTCGGAAAAACTTAGAAGACTTATATGAACCGATGCAAAATGAAGTGAGCAGAAGCAGGAGAACACTGTACACAATAACAATATTGTAAAGATGATCATCAATACTGTAAAGATGAAAGACTCAAGCTACTCAGATCCAAGACAAGATAGAAGTACTTGTGATAACAAATGCTATCCACCTCTGGAGAAAGAAATGATGAATTCTGAGCATAAATCAAAGATAATGCTTTCACTTTATTTTTCTTGACTTAAAATTTTTTTTTTTTTACAACATGGCTAATATGGAAATGGTTTGAATGGTTTCATATGTATAACTGATTTTGTAATGCTTGCCTTCTCAATGGCTGGGGGATAGACAGGAAGAAGGGAGAGAATTCAGAAATTTTTTAAAAAGAATGCAAAAAAATAATAATTTATCAAAGAGAAAAAGAAAACCTTGGCCTTAAGAAGAAAACCTAAATTTCTGGCATTTTAAAGTTAATTATCATTAAATTTCTATAACTGCCCCCAAAGCTTGCTATTACTTATAAAAAAAAATACAAACTCTTCAGCCTGACATTTAAGGTCTACCAAAATTTGGTTCTCACTTTGCAGCATTGTTTCATACTATTTCCTTTCCCAAACTATGTTCCCCCACTGAATTTGATACACCCATCTCCTAAAGTGCAAACCATTCCACAGACCTAGAATATTCTCCCTTCTCTTCTTAGCTTTTCAGAGCCTAGTAAACTGACCTATTTGTGATTTTTGAATAATTACCATTATGAATTCTATGCGACTTTATTACTAGCTAGAAAAAAGCTACCAGATTCATTTATTTGTTAAAAGATAATCTTCAACGGTTGAAAAGTATTTTACAAATTCATGAAATAATTCTTACCATTTAGTCAAACTGATCTTTTAAGTCCATAAAGTCAATTTTGAAATTTTATTGTACAAATTTCCTAGTGTCATTTGTTAAAATTGTTTTTTTAATGTTACATGTATATATGCGTTTGTCTATATACATATTACATGTCTTCTTCAATTCTTTTTTAAAAAGTAAAATACTTAACCCATGAAAGCATAGTCACTCTTCTTCCTTTCTTTTGGAGGGGGGAGGTAGGGCAATTGGGGTTAGGTGATGTGCCCAAGGTCACATGGCTAGTTTTGTGTTAAGTGTCTGAGACCGTATTTGAACTCAGGTCCTCTTGACTCCAGAGCTGGTGCTCTATTCCCTGTGCCACCTAGCCACCCCATAGTCATTCTTTTTCTGGGTTGAACTTTTGACTGCTTATTCATTAGAGTAACCAAAAATAAATCAACTTGTCTATGTACTTAAAAAAAATGGAGGTATCTAATTCAACTTTATGGAAATATCAATTACAGAGTCATTAATGAATTATTAGATAAGGAACTACATTTCAACTGGTTTCCAAGACATCTCTTTTCCTCTGGGACTACAGAGGTTACTCTTTCCCCCAACTTCTTTTTTAAACAGACACTTATTGAACTAAAAAAATAAATAAGCTAATCAACCAGGATTTCTGTTAAGTACTATTTAATCTGAGCAACTATTCAATTCAGTTGAATAAATTCAACAAATAACACTGTTTGTTGCAGGAAAGATAAAAAATACAGATGGTAATTCTACAATTCTTTGTAGCTAGGGATGTATTCTAAAAAAAAATCAAAGCCAAAAAATAATAATTAAAAAAAAAAACCTTGAAACTGCAAACTCTTTCTTGCCCTGTACATATGTTGGTGGCTATTATTTATTCTGTTCAAGGTCTTTCTCATTATCACCTGGCTCACAGTCTTCTTCATCCCAATTTCTGCCCTTCTACTTCAGGAATTCTGACCTTTCCTGCATTATTTCATTCCATGGAACTTACAGGCCCGGACGAGACGAGTTCCTTCTTGTAGTTCTCCACATGTGAGAAGTTGTTTATGTCTATGCCTTTTGGGGGGCTGGCTCCATTGCCTGAAATGAAGTTGGCTCCACTTCTGCTTCTTGGAACCCCTTGTTTCTTTTCACACTCAGCTCAAGTTCCAAGTTTTACATGAAGCCTTTCCTGGTTCTCTCAGGCATTAATATTTCCCTCTTCTCACCACAAGTTACCTTGCCTTGTATGTTTTCTATCTATCTATACATGTGCTTATTGTTACCTGGAACCACTTCTCTTTTTTCTTCATCTACCATCTATGAATCAGACCAACAGCTTCTTAGGTGTTCTCTTTGCATCCATTTTTCCTACTCTCCAATTCATCCCGGAGGTACCTAGGTGGTACAGTGGAGACTGCTGAACAGTCTTCATGAGTCAGGAACACCTGAGTTCAAATGCAGCCTCAAACACCTACTAACTGTGATCCTGGGGCAAATCACTTAATCTCTTCTTGCCTCAGTTTTCTCATCTGTAAAATGAGAAATTTCCCTTCTATAAAATGACCTACCTCTTAGGATCATTGTGAGGCTAAAATGATATAATATTTATAGAATGCTTTGAAAATTTCATATGACTTTATAAGTGCTAGCTATTATCCTTTCTCATCACCCACACAGATGCCAAATCGATAATGTACAAATTTAACTATGTCAGTCTCCTGCTTAAGAAAATTCAGTTGTCAGGAGGGTAGAATACAAACTCTCCTCTCCTTCCTCACTACTATCCCAACCCCTTAAACCTTTTTACAATCTGGCTCCAGTCTTTTTGTTTTCTATACTGATTATATATTATTGCCCTTCATGTATTCTATGTTCCCATAAGACTGGGCTATTTGCTATTTTCTATGTATAGTACAGCGTGTTCCATGCCTAGGATGGTCTTCTTTTTCACCTCTGCCTCTTGGAACATCTAGCTCCCACCAACCTTCTTCCAAACACCACATCCTTCCAGAGACCTTTCCTTATTGCCAAAGTTATTAGGAAAACTAGAAGTTCTGAATAGGAAAGGGGAGCTTCCCCCAGATCTCTCTCCATTTATATACAGATTCTGACAGAAAACTTTAAATTGAAGAGTTTGTCTTAAACGTACTACAAACATGTTTTTCTTGTGATAATGTTCCTATATTGGCATATAATAGATATGATCCTGAAAAATGCATATAAATCAAATAATAGTTTAGATGCATGGAGGAGATGAATATATCAAGGAAAACCACTGTAGTTATTTTTGTAAATTATCAACCCTAAACTATAAATTTGGACTTGTGTACTGTTTTAAGTGAAATTTATTTGTATACATTATTTTAGAAATATGTATGCTTTGTGGATTAAGAAGTATAAAACACTTCTTAGAAAAGAAATTTTGTCCTTTTAAATTTACTTCCCTCTTCCACTCTTTCCAAAATAACTTTTAGTTAGGTTTCCCTGCCATTGGCACTCCCATTGCCCCCAAGCCCATCCTCAACTCCTGCTAGTCTGAGTCTAGAAAAGTAACAACAAAAATAGGAAAGTTACCTTAGAAATTATTTTAAACCTCCTTACTTTGTAGATTAGGGTTCCTTACCCTAATTTTGTTGTTGTAAGGAACAACTCTTCTCCTCACCTCAAGTCTCTGAAGTCATGAAGGTAAGTGCTATGTGATAGGGAAGTACATATTTATTTTTCCTCTCCCCTTTCCTCCTTTATCTTCCTTTTTCTTTCTCTTCTTCCTATTTGCCTACGTTAGAAAATCTTGCCAGCAGGACTAAAAGTACATTAGCGGCTGAAATGTTAATGGGATTTATGATCTTCCCAGCCAATTAATAGGCCTCAGGTGGAGCCCATCAAGGGAAACTTGTTTAGGGAAGGTTTTGCTTGTAGCAAGGCTTTCACACCTTTTGCTAATTTCTAATTAGGCACTGAGTCCAGGGTTGTGATGCCTTATGGCTCTGAGAAGTGTATGTATACTCTGAGTTGGTATTTAGCTTTAGGGGCTTGCTTAAGAGAAGAACCTTGTGATTCCCTGGTCGAGATTCTGAGTGGTCTTATGTTCAGAGCTGCCCGACAGCACAGATGTAAAGGCTCTCTCAATACAGAGATGTATGTAAAGTGTACAGTTGATTCAGACAGTCAGAACTCTGTCTGTTAGTCTTTATTTCTCCGTTTACATTTTCTCTGAAGTTCAGGGTGCTGACTTTCCCCCTAAACTAGTAAACGTAATTAAAAAAAAAAAAAGATTGCTGACCCCTTAAATAGTTATCTTTCCTAGTAAAGCAGATCTAAAAACCTGTGCTAGCAGCTATCCTGGTTATGCCAGTATGGTTGCCACTACATATGGTGTAGCCAGCAGGATCTTCAAACTCAAAGTAAAGTATGGGGCTGGGATAAACATCCATTGTTTCCCAGTAGTGGTGGTTATGGTTCTGTGGAGCCTCAGGAGAAGCAGGAGCCTGAGGGGAAATAGGTGAGTAGCAGTGACAGAAGTGGTTTCCCAGGTGCCCAGAGCAAGGCCCCTGGGAGATAACCTCTCCTTTCCTGTCCCTACTCCATTAGCTCTCCTGAGGAGACAGGCTAGAGCAGCAGCTATGAGAGTAAAATGGCCAGAGGCTAGGCTGGGGTGGAGTGGTCTGGCTCTGGAGTGAATGCCCTGAAAGGGTATTGCATTCAGAGTAGTGAGAGGCAGGAGCAGTGAGAACTTGAAATGGAGCCTTAAAGCAGGAGCAGAGAGCTGCCTGCGTGTGGAAGTGATAACGAGAATAGAGAGCTGCCTGCCTCAGGACGCAGGCAGAAGTCAAGAGCTGCTGGCTCCTGCAAGAGGAAGAAAACCAGAGTTACGAACCTGGCCCCAGGGCAAGATAAGAATCTTTCAGCAAGGCACTAAGTATACTTCCTACAGCGTCCCCCAGGGATGGTCTGGGACCCAGGGGGAGGGTGGAGTTGTCTATGGTTTGTGTTTGGACTTTAATCATTAGAGCATGCCTGCATCTGAGAGTACCAGGAGGAACCCTGTAATGGCAGTGGGGGGAGAAGGACACACCCCCAAGAGAATTTTATTTGGATATTTCTGTTTTGGATTGAGGGAGGAGGAGCTGGTTGATCACTCCCCAAAGAATGACATTATTTTATGTATATAGTTTTGTTTTTGTTTAAGGCTATGTGGCCTCTCTGGTAATAGCTGTTATGCTGCTGTGTATTTTACAGATGTGTTTATTTTGTGTTATCCCTTTTATATTGGCATTCACTGATTCAGAGGAAAAGTCAGGACCCTGAGAAAATACAAGCAAAGAAATAAAGACCAACAGACAAGGCTCTGACTGCCTGACTTTACATACATTCTTGGATTGAGAGAGCCTTTACATCTGAGTAGTTGGGGAGCTCTGAACATATGACCACTCAGAATCTCAACCAGGAAATCATAAGATCTTTCTCATCAGTGAGCCAGAAGCCCCTTCCGCCTATATAACTGACATGTAAGATCCTGGGGCTGAATGTAATGTTACTGGGATATAAGATCTTCCCTGCCCATTAATAGGCCTCAGGTGGAGCCCATTAAGGAAAACTTGCTTAGGGGAGGCTGCTTGTAGTAAGGCTTTCCCACCTTTTGCTAATTTCTAACTAGGCACTGAGTTATAAGGGTTGTGATGCCCTCTGGCTCTGAGTAGTATTTATATACTGTGAGTTGGTATTTTGCTTTGGGGGCTCACTGATGAGAAAGATCTTATAATTTCCTGGTTGAGATTCTGAGTGGTCATATGTTCAGAGCTCCCCAACTACTCAGATGTAAAGGCTCTCTCAATCCAAGAATGTATGTAAAGTGTATAGTTGATTCAGGCAGTCAGAGCCTTGTCTGTTGGTCTTTATTTCTTTGCTTGTATTTTCTCAGGGTCCTGACTTTTCCTCTGAACCAGTGAATGTAATTAAAAAAGATTGACCCCTTAAACAGCTATCTTTCCCAGTAAAACAGATTTATCAACCTGTGCTAACAGCTATCCTGGGTATGCCAGTATGGTTGCTGCTACAGAAGCATGTTAACCTCATCAATTTCATACTTCTTGATCAAAATACTTTTAAGGATATAAGGAGTCAGGGGTGGGAGCGTATGTTTACCAACAGTCTTATCCCCTTCTTTAAAGCCAATGGAAGAAGGAAACACAACAGAACTGTAGGTCCCATCTTGCTCCCTGTAGTCTCTGAATATTTTAAACTGGCATTTTAAGGGGAGGATTCTGCCTCTATCTGTGTCCTCCTGATAAATGCTCCTCAAGTATCTGAGACTGTGGCATTCCAGAAAAGTCTATGAAAGGTGGTTGTGATCAAAATTCACATGCAACCAGCTGAAAGCTTGAGCTGATCTAGAGGAGACCCTTTACAGAGGATTGTGTAGGAGAATGAATAATCATTTTGATATTTGCTGGATACATATAAGGGGAAGAAGCTAGTGCTATTCTCTATTAATGCATCATTTACTCAGATGATTCACATTCAAGAGATTTCATTCCAAGCAGTTTGTAAATTGCTTATTGGTAAGACTAGAAATTACTTTGACGAATCGGAGCAGAAAAATTAAAAAATTTTCTAAATATAAATATAGTTAATACAATCTGGCAGATCTACTTGACTTAGATATTTTCAAACTCAATAAGCAAAACAAACAAATAAATCTTATTAGCAAGGTAGGTAGAAAACAGTGACAATTATAGCAATGAAAGGAATCCCATCCAAAAACCATTTTTTAAAACATTTAAGGTTGTGGGGGGGGGGGGAAATAGAGGAGTGATTCTAAATATATGCTACTAATCACTTTGCACATTACTATGCTTTGAAAACTTTTCTAAGTATTTTTATCAAGAACTCAACTTTCTACATGAATTAAACTAAAAAACTTTATAAATGTAAAAGAGACAATTAATGAGTTCTGTGGAACATAGAACATGTCCAAAAACATGGTGGTTACATCAGAAACTTCTGTTAAGCATTAGGTCATATCTAAAAAGAGCACAAAAACTAAAGACAATAGAAGAACACTGAAGAGGAAAACAGTATTATGGGTTGTATGTACATTTCTAATAATGTGCTAAACTGGAGGAATGGGGACGGAGGAAAGAATAAAGGGAAAGAAGAAGAGAGAAGGGATAGCTAGCCATCAGCCACACATGTGCCTAAAGATTAGTGAAAGAACCTATTTAGGCAAGCATACCCACAAAAACATTCAAATGGGAAGTTTCCGAGAAAAACTAAAACCAAAGCTGCAGAAAATTAAAAGCATCAAACCATCCTATACAGAAGTGACTCAAACAGAAAACCACCATATGAACTCCCTTTGCACAGAGATGCTGCTAATTTGTGCTATTTCAAGACTTTCAAGTTTATCACTGAGATAAACCATGATAGAAAGGTTTTTAAAAAATGACTCGATTTAAACCCCCGCCTCCCCCACACAGTTCAATATAAGACAACTGGCAGCAATTAAGGTTGGAATGCCCATGCCTCATAAACTGCCTAATGCTCAGCATAGGGTAGAGGAAATTCCAGCTAAGGAGGAGACAAAGAGGAGAACAGAAATATTGACCTTCATTTCCTTCCTCATTCCTCCTAACATAGTTTTGAATTGAAAGAAATAAGAAAATGTTGACATGGAATACATACATATTTGTGAACATACTTTTTTAAGGAAAACAGGCAAATTAAAAGGAAAAAAAAGTCATTGCATGACTACATGAAAATCAAGTCTCCTTCAACGATACATTTTCTTGAAGATATAGGACTGCACTGACACATAACTAATTTCATGTTACACTAATTTTGCACAACAGTTTCCATACCAACAGTCATAAATTTTCCTGCTTGCTGAAATTTCATTTATTATTATTGAGTTACAATTTTTAGACTCGATCATGATATGAAACATAATTATTATAAGTCATTCTACATAGCAGCAGAATTCCAATATTCTTGGAAGATTATTAATATTAGATAACTTAATGTCAGGCTTAATGAATGAAACTAACAATTTAAATATTAAGAGGAATAAAAAAGCTTGAATGTTAATTTCATCTAGCCAAAGCAAAAACCTAATGAATTCTTTAAAAACATACAAGCACAAAATTCTGAAATGGACAGTAATAACAGTCAGCAAAAATAAAAAGTCCAGTCTGTAGACAGGTAACTATTGAAAATAATTATAATTGTAATTTAGCCTAAATGGCAAAAACTCCTTGAAATGTGGGGTAAAGAAGCAGTAATTAATACAAGATAAGTGCTTCCAAAATACTTGTGGAATTGTACTGAAGATGTGAATATGAAGACTGGGTGAATTCCAAGCAGGTTGGGAAGTAGCATCCTGAGTTAATGAAATAACCAGTATATTAGCTTGTGCCATAAAAAGTCAGCAATTTTTACAGAGGTGCCATCCAAAGGTGGCAAGCAGGCACACTACTTTTGATTTCCATTTGGTAATGGTCAAAGATTAATCACATCTAACTTTTAAAATATTCTACTGAGGTCCTTAACTTCTTTCTTCTTCATTTTTTTGGGTAAGATCTGTCTAGGTTTTAAAATGACAGACTGAGGACCCCCAAAGTTCTGTTATCTATAGCTCCCTGTAATTCACCTAGTTTTTCCTTCAAGTACTGAGGTGCTATCCAGTGCATAAATATTATATTACATTATATTATAGTATATTATTTCATTATCTATGGTGTTTTAAAACACAATTTAATTTCTCTGCCTCTCTTAAACCACTTACTTCTTTATATTTCCTTATTTGAGATCGTGATTGCTATCTCTGCTTTTTAATTCATTTGTTGCAAAATCAAATCTGTTCCAACCTCCTCTCATAATAACTCTTACATCTTTAACTCTGAATCTGCTTCAAATTGATTCTTGTAAATAATATATTGTTAGACTCTACTTTTTTTGTCTTTTCCTTTTTTTTTGGAGGGGGTAAGATAAGGCAATTTGGGTTAAGTGACTTGCCCAAGGTCACAAAGCTAGTAAGTGTTAAGTGCCTGAGGCTGCATTTGAACTCAGGTCTATTTGAACTCAGTGCTCTATTCACTCTTCCACCTAGCTGCCCCTAGATTCTACTTTCTAATCCATTAGGCCGCTCTCTTCCAGTTTATTGATGTATTCATACCATTCACATTCAGAGCTGACTGTTAATTGTGTTTGCCTTTCCTCATATTCTTTTATAATTTTTCTTCTCTTTGCTCCCTTTCTCTTTCTTTGAAAAAAAGATAAAGAAATGGAATTTATCTAGTGATTTATCATTAAAGTGACTGGTTCCCCAAACTCTTTCTCTGCTCTCTTCATCCAGTTCAAAATTCAATTAATGACTGAATGTTACACTTTCTTTTCTCCACAGCTGGGTTTCTGTACTTGTGACTATTTTCTCTTCACTCTACCTTCCTTATTAAACTTCTTCCTCTTACTTCTCCCTATTTTCCTATTAAATTTAATGTATTTCTTATTATCACATTAATATAAATACCAAAGTGACTATTTTCTCTTCACTCTACCTTCCTTATTAAACTTCTCCCTCTTACTTCTCCCTATTTTCCTATTGAATTTAATGTATTTCTTATTATCACATTAATATAAATACCAAATTCTGTGTGAAGTCTTTTTATTATTTAGCTCAGAAAAGAGTTTCATGAAATGCCTGCTCCTTCCCATCCTCTCTTCCATGTTTTTATGCTCTTTTCTTGTCAAACCTCAATTATGAGCCATAATAAGTTTGTAAGACCATATATTTAAAGCTGAAAATGACATTAGAGGTTATCAATGCCAAACCCTGAATTTTACAGATGAAGAAATTGAGACCTAGAGAAGTAAGGTAACTTGGAAGGTGTCCACACAACTACTAATTGTCTGCAGCAGGATTCAAACCAGTTATTCTGACTCTGAGTTTGTAATTCTACCCACTAAACAAGGCTACTGAATAATTCTTACCTTTTTCCTAGTGTAATACTTTTCCTTTTCTTTTCTCTTTCAACTCTCCTCCACCCACCAAAAGGCAACACCTTATCACCCTAAGGCTCTATGTTTATCTTTCTTAATTCCTTCTATGACTCTTGAAAACAGAGGGACTCTAGAGACAAATGTCCCTTCTGTCTCTGTAAAAAACTTAAGTACTTCCTCATCTGGCACCTTTTGACTTTTCAAATATATCTCGTTTCCTGTATGTTTCAAAGATTCAGTTCATTTCTGTCTTTTCATCAGGAGTGCTTAAATGTCCTTTAAACAATTAAAAATCCATTTTTCTCCTGTAGGACTTATTCAGTTTTGCAGGAAAGGTCATTCTTTGTTTTAAATTTTGCCTTTTGGAATATGGTACTATATTCCAATATTTCCTTTCCTGTATAGTGATTGCAATATAGTCTTACGTAGTTTTGTGTAGTTCCTTGGCACTTGAATTCTTTCTGGCAGTTTGAATAGTTTTATCTCCCCATTCTGTCACCTGGAGGCTACAGCTTTCTGGGCGTGACATTCCTGGGCACTTTCTACAGTTGTCCTACAGTTTCTATAGTTGCTCTCCTCCCCCCTGCTCAAGGAAATAATTGATAAAACTTTATTTTCACTGTCTTACAATTCAAAGAAATCTGAAAAGTTTGGTTTGTTTTTTTCCAGTGATTTCTTGAAATATGGCATTCAGATTTTCTATCTAATCACGGTTTTCAGAGAGGGCTATGATTCTTAAATTATTTCTCCTTGACCCACGTTTCAGGCCAATTGTTTTTGGAATATACCTTTCATGTTCTTCTAAATTTTCCATCTTTTGACCTTAATATTTCTTGTCTCATGGAATCATTGCGTTCCATTTGCTCTATTCTGTTTTTCCAGGGAGTCTACAACTTGGGTGATGTTTTTAACATGTTTTCTGAGTTATTCATCCTCTTCTCACTTCATTTTAAAGAATTTTTTTAAAAGCTCCTGCTTTATATCCTCCTGCTACTAATACTTTTTGCAGTGAAGTTACTCTTTCCTCCAAGGGCTATTGTATTTATTGTGAAATTACTCTCTTCTTCTGGGTTTATATCCTGGCCTTCTCCCCATTAAATTCTTATCTTCTCCTGGGGTTCTTAAATATGACAGAATAAATACATATTCTTTGTCTGGCTTGACTCCTAGTCTATCAACATGGCACCGAAATTTTACTGTCTAAAACCCAGATTTAATCTGGCAGTAGCCCTCTTGTCTCAGATCCAGATTCCAAGACCAGCACTCTTTTTGCTACATCATGCTGCCTCTCTCTGCCTAACAACTAAAGAGACATCATTATGCATTATCTGTGGTAAAATTTTAAACTTCAGACTGGTTTTCTCTCCTTCTTTATAGGCTGCCTCCCCCAAATCAGTTGCTCTGTGGCATAGGAATTAAAACTAATATTATGTTAGGTAAAAATAAAAATAAATAATTAAAAACCATATATTAAATACATCCTATGTGCCAGAAACTATGCTAGGTACTTGGAATTTTAAGTATAAATAATGAAACAATCCCTACTCTCAAGGAACTTACATTTTAATGGGGAAGCCCCCAAAACAAACAAACCAAAAAACACATGAACATTCAGATAAATTTTAAAATGTTTTGGCTTACCCATACCAACTTTCTTTGATTAGCATAAATAATTAAAAATTTACAGAATGAGAAATACTGAGGCAAAGTCATGTTGTCAGCTATTATTTATAGAATGTAGCAATTATTAACTATACCAATTACAAATAATGTCATACACTCATTACATTTTCAAAGATGATATCTAATAAGATATCCCATTTTTTTGCAAATTTAATTCTTAAATGTTTTAAATTATTTACAGCAATGTAAGTGATATACATTTTATGCATCATTTCACTGGCCAATATAATGATATGTCATTCTAGTAGATCCTACACAGAATTGCTATAGTTTTATTCAGTTTTCCCTAAAAGAAGTCACATCTTAAAGAAAGTCCAACTTACAATGACTAACATGAGTTGATGAGTCTTGAATATTATGAACAATGTTTGCTTTTTTCCTAGGAATACTGTTTCTGGGAGATGTAAGAGGACATAAGGTCAAAACTGCAATGTGCAAAATAACTCAGGGAGGTGAGCAGAAGAATGGAAAGGCACTAGTAAATTCTTCCCCTTCCTCTCATGGTCCTATTGCTCTTCTCAACACTCTGAACCTAAGAAAGGACCTGAGGTCAAGGTTCCAAGTAAAGTGGATCATGCAGGGGATTTCCAAGTGTAGACAAAATGTTGGTACAAAGTCATATTCTTATTTATATAGGATGTACAATAATTTTATCTGTGTTTCTGAGTAGTATTAAATGCAATCAGAAAATGCAATAAAAACAAACATAACATTATGGTGAATATTTCAAATAATGACAGTAAAGAATGGGTAACTTTAACATGTAAATTTTAACTACCTAAGATTATTTTTTCTAATAATTTTAAGTTACTTATTATTTATCTCTTGATATCTGATGGAGTCATTCTCATTTTTAAAGTGATAATGGATTTCCAGGGACGTATGTATACATTTTCATAAACTGTAAAACTACAGTTAAAGAAATTATTTTTAAAAATGTTCACATTGAGGAAACAGAATGAATGGCCTTCCAAGTAATGTGTAGTCATACATTTCCATTTTTAAGTAAAAATGTTTAAATGTTTGTTACATGCTACAAAATGTTCCTTATGTTGGCAGTACTATATTCATTTGTCTTTAAAAAATCAACTAAGTCTTCAAACTGAAAGAGTCTGTGTCTAAGTTTTACAGTGATAGAGATAAATGACTTACCTTCACATCCCTGTGAATTATGTTATTATCATGACAGTAGCGTAGTGCTTCCAGTATCTGTCTCATGTAATGACTGTAAAAACAAAATAAATCTAAGACTGTATAAAGAACATAAAAAACCCAATTTATAATAGACACAATGTGTGCAATTAAAAACTCAAACCTTTATATTAATTCTCTATAGACACATTTCACTGGACTAAAAGATTGGTGAAAATCTAGTTTTAATAATAAAGATAAAAAAATTTTAGAATGCTATTCTACAATGTTAAAGCATATGAAGGACTTAATAAGCTTCCCAATCTTCAATTGACTTTACATTAAAAAGTAGACTATTACATAGACATGCTCACTGCTGCTGCACAAAATTTTAATGACACAAAAAATTTCCAGTTCACTGATTTTTGATTGATTTGTAATCAGCCTGTAGAGACAAATATCAAGTTGTCAAGTCTCAATTTTGCCTATAGCTACAGAAAGCAACATAGCTATACATCTTTTAGCTGTTAACACCCCCAAAGCCCAGGTGAGACACGTGTTACTTCATGACAACCTGACTCTTCTTGATCATCCCTTTCACATGGCCCCTGGATGTGGCCATTATACCAGAAGTGTATATATATTTGCAAAACTCTTCCTCTAAGTATGACCACATCCCTGGACCTCAAATACCACCTTGTTTTACAATTCTCTAATGAATGTCAATAAAATATATAATAATGTTAACTAGGTTTGTATTTTTGGTCTTAATAAATCATAAAGTCCTCAAAGGTATTATATATAAACCATATTATCTTCTAATTGCCTAGTACAGTGCCCAGAACCCAGTAGAATGTTAATAATTGTTTAAGAAGGTATATTTTTATGGAATTTTATAAAAAGGAAATTAATAGACATGATTTTTTTTTTTGCTCAGAAAACACAGCTTCTTATTTGTGGCTCTTATTAATAATAAGATGTGACAAGAGAAATTTATTGGAGCTTTAGCCTCTAATGAGCTACACTCATTTTTTCTACAGTACTTTGTCTGGACTAATGTCTGTCTACTTTTGTCTATCTCTATACAAGTTTTTCCTTGCTTGTCCTTCTACCTCAAAGACAAAGTTTGCCCCTTCTTATTTTCCCCGTATTTACATTCTCCCCAACTAGTACTGGAATATGGAACTGAACCAGATTTATAATTATATAATTAAGTGGTTTTTTTAGCCCTCAAATGATGCTTTTCTGTGGGTTAAGAGAAATGGAAAGAGATTTCCCAACTTGCTGCATAACTTTAATTCACTAGGATTTTCTCTCCCTATTCCCAAGCTCCATGAAAATTCATGTAATCAGATGTCTGTCATGCATACAAAAGGTTAAAAAAAAGAATAGAGAGCATTGTCACACAGTGAAAAGAACAATGGATTTAACAACAGAGACTCTAGGTTCCATATCCAATTAAAAAAAAAAATTTAAGCATCAACTGGATCAAAGCACCACGTTGGGCAATTAGGATTTACAAATGGATCCTGCAGTAAGATATAAAAACAGATATTATGTCATGATGTAGGTTATTTATATTCATTAGAGAGTTATAGAACAAAATATAACTATTTGAGGCACAAAGGCATGACCATCTCTATATGGTACACTTTATGAATGTGTCCTCAAGTGGTACATTGACTACATTGGGAGTCACCGGGAAGGGATGACAAAAAGTCAAGCTTTCATGAAATAATATCACTCGCCAACTCCAGGTCTGGATCAATCACAGCATCCATAATCCTCACTCCTATTCGTGTACTGCTGAGGATAACTGGAGGAACTCATGCAACTAAGCTAACTTGGTCAAGTCAATAATCATTCATTCAGTGCTTACTGTGTACCAGGAACCAACTGTATAAGAGCTGGATATACAAAGAAAGGCAAAAAGGAATCCCTGCTCTTAAAGAGCTCACAGTCTGATAAAGGAGAGAACATGTAAACAACAATGTATGATCAAGGCATATACAGGAAAAACGGGAGATAATCTCAGAGAGAAGGCACTCGTATTGAGGGGGACCTGGAAAGATTTTTTATAATCAAGGAAGAGGAGAGATTTAATGCAATACTGTCCCAGGAACACAGGAGAAGGCCCTGGGATAGAGGCCAGAGGCTTGAAACAGGGTACCCCAAGGAGACTGAGGAATGAGGAGTCAATAAGCAAATTAAATGAACCGTACTCTCCAAACTGACCAGTATCTCTTAACTGCCCAATCTTTTGGGGATTTTTCAGTTCCAATCCTTCTTGATCTCACTTGATACATTTGATACTGGTGATCTCTTCCTAGAAAGACACTCTCTCCTTTTTGGATTTTTGTAGCACTACTCTCTCCTGGTTCTCCTCCTACAGTATTTGTGTAACTACTCCTTCTCAGTATCCTCTGCTGGATCATGATCAATATTTTATGACCCGTAATATAACCTAAGGCCGTGTCTAGGACTTGCTTCTCTTTGCATTAGTTCCCATGAGTTCAATTATCATCTCTATGCAGATAAGTCAACAGATACAGATATCCAGCCCCAGTCTCCTCCTTGAGCTCTAGTCCCATATCACCAACTTCCTACTGGATATTCCGCCCTACCTGTTCTATAGACAGGGCCTGTAAGATAACAATATATATTAAAATGCTCTAGTAGCAGGTTCCAGGAATGGCACTTAAGGGGAGCCGTCTGGAAATGTATGCATTTCTTTTTCCTTGCCCCAAATGGCCTGCTGCTGTCTCCCATTAAAAGAAGGTCAACATTTTGACAGCACTAAAATTAAGAGTTGTCAGGATGCTTAATTTTAGCTATGTACACATGCTCACTAGTTATTATTCAAAAAATTTTTAAGTTCAATTTTTTCCTTTTTATCTGATCACCCTAACCTTTCTCATATGCATTAGCTGACAAGGAATTGCTTCTTCATCTGATGTCAATATGCATGTGACCGTATTATATATTAACACTTCAGGCTCACTGGAAAAGTCTGGTAATGCTCCATTCGCTTTATAAAGCTAAGACCTTATAATTCTAACGATCTGGAGGCCTCACCTTTAGATCCTCCTAACACTAAAAGTGAGAAATTCTAAGTGGCATATTTTAACAAAGTATGAAACATTTGAGTTTCAGTTAAAAAACAAGGGAAAACACTGGAGACATAAATATCTGAGATTAGAACTGCTTATATGAATTCACACTCCAATTGGTAGGCTGCTTCTCTTTTATTTTAACAACTACCCACATTTGCATAGTACTTTAAGATGCTCAAAACATTTTCCATACAATCATCCTGCAAAAAAGCAGGTACTGAAAATATTAACCTCACTTTGTAGATGATGAAATGAGGCTCAGAGACTTTAAATAATTTATATAAAATTATACAACTTGAAGGTGTCATAGCTGGGTTTCAAAATGAGTTCATTTTTTTTTTTTTTTGCATTTTTTGGAGGGTAAATGGGGCTAAGTGACTTGTCCAAGGTCCCACCTTGGGACTAGACGTCTGACGTGGGATTTGAACTCAGGTCCTCCTGACTCTGGGGCTGGTGCTCTGTACACTGCGCCACCTAGCTGCCCCTCAAAACCAGTTCATTTTTAACAGATAAAGACTTGTTTTCACTGCCCCATTAGGAATCTCAACTCATTTTCAATTACTGTAGGACATTAGCATTACATTTAAAACGATGCCTCCAAAGCCTAGAAATCTAGATAACGTCAAGAAAACTGGTTTCAATTATTTGGTAAGAAAAAAAAAAGCATTTCAATCTAATACTTGGGATGGATTGCTATGTACCGATTTAAAGTAACAGTCTTGAAGAACTAGAAATCTTTGTTAATCAAATAATCCACACATCACACACTACAATATGGTGAATTACAACTACCTTTTGAGTAAACTATATTTTCATATCATATAGTGCAGAAACACGATTTCGAAAAAAAGAAGTTTACTACTGAAACACTGATAGCAACATTGCTATCTCAGGGTTGCTATCCCTGACAGAAATAAATTTATTCAAGTATTTGGGTAACAGAGAAACAAAAATGAATTCAGCTTCCCTCTTAAAAGTTGTGGGAATTTCAGTGAAACTATGAAGAAATATCAAGGTATCTATGTAGCCTACAGTACAACTGTATTTAGATCATTAGAGTATATCTCTATGCTTTTGTGATTCAACAGGTTATTAAGTTTAAGTTGCAATCTGATGGGTCATAGGAAATAAGAGCTAAAATGTCCCTCTAAGAAAAAAAAGCATAGCAGGATAGTTTATAAACTCCATTCAAAATCAATAAATTACTAAGAAAATGGCTTCGTATAAGCCAAAACATAGACAAAGAGTAATGACAAAGAAAATGCTTCCCAGTGCTAACTTGACTGGTAGGGCAAGCAGATAACATGCCAACCTGTGTTTGGCTGCATTTCAGAGATACAACATTTCTGTCCTCAGGTTTTCAAAGATAATTTCTCAAAAGCCACCTCCAGACATGCTACTCTAGAAGATTGTCAAATTCCCTAGACCAAGTTGGTGACAAAAATAAGGTGTGTTTTTTTTTTTTAAAGACTTTCCTTTTGGCATTCTAAGAAAAAAAGGAAACCTTTCCCTTGGTGATTCTTTAACCAAACTGAAGTGGAGTGAAGATCTCCACACACAGCTCACTTTCACGGCAAAGGGTCAATGAGTCCCTGTTATTTCACTACAGCTCACTAAGATGTTGTTGTATGGACTAGAAAAGATGCACCCTGATTCACCAGTCTGACAGAATAGAGCAATCACCAAAATGACTGTACTCACAGTCAACTGCAGCTATATTTTATGCTATTTGCTTTGCTGCATTCCCAGATGGTCACAATATAATTAGTGAGTCAGAAAGAAAAAGACAAACATCAAAATGTTTTTTTTTTTTAATGCAAATCTTACGTCTCACTAGCATGTTAGTGCAAAATTAACGACATGGTGTTTTCACAGAATCATGGATGATTGTACCATTCCAAGGGCCCTCTGGGAGTCACCTAGTCCAATCTTCTATCCAATGCAGAAATCCTTTCTAAACTGCCTGACAGACTTGTGTGAACACAAACGGCTCAATACTTTGCAAAAACAACATATTCTATCTGATCCAATGTTACAAAGTTCTTAGGAGCAAAATTTTACCTTTGAAAATTTCACATATTAGTCATAGTTCTGCTTGCTCCTCAAAATTCTTTTCACAAAATCACTAAAATCTTTATTTTCCGTCATCATGCTCTTCCTAAGTTAAAAGCTAAGTACAATGAATAGCTAATATAAGTGATTTTCAAATCATTTCACTGTTATATAGGAAAGTGAATTAGCAGCCACCTATTTCCTAAAACTCACATCAGTAGAAGAAATCTTAGTATTTTAACAGTATGCCATTATGTCAAGATTTTAATCTTACAATCCTTGAGAAAGGTACACAAACTGGGAGTCTAAGACAAGGAAAATCAAAGGATGCTGGGAAGTATAGGATCGCAGTGGTAATTTACACCCTGACACTAAACATATGCATCTTCACAGCTGTGCATTGTAAGTGCTCTGAGAAGCTACCTTGTGTTGCAAAAAGAAGACTAGGTTTGGAGTCAGAGGCTCTGGGTCTGAGTGCCTGACTCACCAGCTGCTGTGTGACACCGAATATGCCACTGAGCCTCTCTTAGCCTCAAACTCCTCATAGGATGGTGGTTCTACTTTGGAAAACGGTTTTTATAAATTGCAAGGCATCAAAGATATCACTCATAAAATAAGTACTTAGAGTTTCTTGAAATTAAATGAATACAAACACTGTGCTACTATTAAAAACCAAATAAATCATATATTGTTTACCTAGAACTTCATTACTTTGTGATAACAGCAATTTAAAGGTTATATTTCCCTTCGTAATGTAATGAGGTTAATTCTCTTACATTCAACATACAGCGGTATCTTTAAATTTTATTCATGAAAACAGCATTGATTTTTTTTTTTCTTAAAGGTATCCATATTTACTTTAATATATTAGTTGGAAAGCAATCTGGAATTAGGCCAAAAAGTTGCTGAACATGTGCATATCCTTTGACCCAGTGATAGTACTACTAAGGCTATACCTACAAAGAGATCAATGAAAGAAGAAAAGGATTCATTGTACAGAAAATTTAAAGCAGCTCTTTTTGTGATGACAAAGAACTGGAAATTGGGAGGAGAGGGGAGAGAACTACTGGGGGAATGGCTAAACAAAATAACGGTATATGCAAGAGAATACTATTATGTTGTAAAAGTGATATGATGGACAGTTTCAGAGAAACCTAGGAAGAACTCTATGAACTAACTGAAAGTGAATAGAACAAGATGAAAATTTTATACAAAAACATTGTAAAAATGAAGAACTTCAAAAAATGTAAGAACTCTGATCAATTCAATAATCAACTGTGATTCCCAGAAATTGATGATGAAGAATATGATCTGCCTCCTCACACAGAGTTGGTGTACTAATTATGAGACTGAAACACATTTCTGGACATGGCTACTATGGAATTTTGTTTTGTTTAACTACACTGATTTGTGACAAGAGTTTTGTTGTTCTTTTTAGTGGGGATGGGGCAGAGTGGTGGAAGGGAAGTAGGTGGGAGGGAGGAAATAAAAATAAATGCTTCATAGAAAAAATAAAATTCAATATAAAAAATTTAAGCACAGAAGGAAAAGAAAATTGAAGAGAAGAAAACAAGTGAACAACTGTGACACATGTCTGCTAAAGTTGTAGTTAATTATGATAATTACCGCCTTTTTAAAGTCATGTGTTTTAAAAGACAGAGCAGGCCACTCAGCATAGAAACCGAGATGTGTAGCTTTGTATCTTCAGTGGATGCCATATAATGTAAGAAAACTAATGGTACCCGAGAGCCAAGCATTCTATAGAAAGTTAAGTTTTTCAAAAGGATGATTCTTCTATGCTTTTCAGTCCATCAACAAGCACTAAGTGAATCTCCTACTAATAGATTAAAGCAAAAAATGAGCATATATTTTCATCTGTTAATAGTGTTTTTTAGCTAGCAAATATAACAACTATTAGCCCTTGTAGCCTTGTTTACCTTCAATCAGTAGAGGGCTAACTCAGAAGAAAATAATCACTGTAAGCTTAAGTTTCCTCACGTTAAATGAGGGAGTTGAACGAAATGATCTCTTAAAAACTCTTTCAAATTAATATTCTGTAACCTTATGATTACAAAACAATGAAAAGAATAGGACTATGGAGAAGGGAAAGTATGTAGGATTAAAAAGGGGAAAAGCTATAAATAATTTAATACCACTGCTTATAGGAGTCTAATACTGAAATTTTTCAATAGATAAGTTAGTGACAACCCTATACAATAAGGTAGAAGTTTCTCTGTCAACTCTGTTAGCAATGTGGGTGAGTCAAACTACATGGTAAATGAGCAGAGTGACTGTAGTACATGTAAGAAGGAGGGAGGGCAGTTGGCTATCAGTGGATAGTTGGGGGAAGGGGAAAAGGAGAGAGAAGTCTGTTGTCCTTCCAAATTACTTGCCTGTACTGTATAATGAACATGTCTTAGCTTTTTAGTTTGATCCATTAGTTCATTATAGCAAATGAGACGACATAAAGTGCTTTCTAGACTTTAAAGCCCTACAGACATACTAGCTATTGTTATAGATCTTTAACTTCCTAGAACTCAAGGTTGCAGCAGGCTAGAGACTATATATGTGCCTATTGTGAATAAATTCAACATTCCCTCTAAATATTAATTGGCTCTCCATTTTTTTTTTTCCTACTCCCTCTCATAGTTTTCTTTGGATTAACTGGGCATGTAATAATTTGACAATACTGAGATACAAAGTGAAGACCTAGTGAGGCATACCTTCTCTTAAATAAAGGCTAATGCCATTAGAACCATCAGGTATTAAAATCCTTCCTTGTCTCAAAGTATCAACAAGAGAAGATCTTAAATACGGATGTAAAAATACAAGTTTTATCTCAAAAAACAAACACATAGAGTATATTAAAATATTCATATGGAGCTAATCTTCAGTTGTATTGATATCATATTCATGCATTCCATGTAGAACAAATGTAGTAACATTTCTATTGTATAAGCTAACACCAGGCTCTCTAAAATCCTTTCTATACCATTTTCTTCTCTATTACCTCCCTTCCTCCCATAGCCCCTCAACAGTAGTTTAAATTACATACCTGGCTACAGCTTCACTGTATACAAAACCAGCATCTGCTCGTTTTACAATTTCAAAACACAGATCAGCTCCATCCATACTATAAAAGAGAAATATTAAAAATGAGCTAAGAAACAGTAAATATGCCTTCAAATTCAAGTAAACATTGATAGTGAACTAACCTGGGTATTTATTGGGTATGTACAATTGGATAATTATAACTTCTTTCACCTGAATAAATGCATTAATTCAAAAATATGAGTGACTTTATAAAGAATACTTATTCTGCTACTACTACTGAAAATTTGCAGGAAAGAGAAAACAAGAACAAATGAACAGGGAGAAAACAGGGATAGCAGTACAAATCACATATTTTCTTGGTAATTTAATTGTGGTAGTGCAGTGAAAGACTCAGCAGGGATTGTTCTAGAGCTAATTTCCCATTTTTTTTCTCATCCTAAGCATAAAATGATACCTGTTTCATACAAACGAGGATTTAAAAGCAAAATATGTCACAACTGAAGGCAGTAATTCTATTATAAGTTGTAGCTAGGAAGAAAGATAAGGAAATTCATGAATTTATGTTAAAATTTCTATTCTACAGAACTAGAGGAAGAGAAGTCAGTAGCTTTCAGTTTTGTGTGCAATAAGCACACATTCGTCCCAACAATCAATCAAGCATCTGTTAAGCACTAGATGCTGGGCACTGAGAGTGGTGTGCAAATTAACTGGAATAAAGTAAAATAATTAAATGTATCCACTTCTACAATAAACCTTATAATTTTATACACCTTTTAAACACTTTTCATTAATGGGCATCTTGGTGGTGCAATGCTTAGAGTGTCGGGAAGAACTGAGTCCAAACTGAGTGCCAGACACTAAGAGCTGTGTAACACTGGGCAAGTCTCTTAATCGCTGTTTGCCTCAGTTTCCTCATCTGTAAAATGGATATAAAAACAGCGTCTGCCTCTGAGAGTTGTTGGAGATCAAATGAGATAAATTTAAAGTGCTCAGCACAGTGCGTGGTACGCAGCAGGCAGGCACTAAATGAATGTTAACAACAGCAGCATTAACATGAACGTCCCTTTGGTGCAGTAACTTTTTTCACATGGTTTGGTACTAAGATTTTGGCACCTTCTTTATCTCATGTCATTTTGTGCCACCATCTTTATTTCATGGAACCACAGACTTTTGTCACATTGGATATTAAGCATACCTTTGACAAACAGCTCATCTGTTTAACTCTTAATAAAGATTATAACCCATAGGGTTTCAGTTGAGTTTAAATCCAGTGAGTTCCCAGATTAAGTGTATCTATAAACCTTAAATACATTTCTCAATCTTTGGTGACGTGACACTGTACATTCCATTTGGTAATTTCTCTAAAGTTTCTCAGTATATTATAATGTTAACAAGGATTCACTGCTCTCTTGATAAGCACAAGACAGACAGGCCCATAGGAAGTAACAAGATCTAAACATTTTTGATGAGGCAGTTAGGTGTTTCAGTGGATAGAGCACTAGGCTGGAGTCAGGAAGACCTGAGTTCAAATCTGGCCTTACCCAGTTACTAGCTATGTGATCCTAGGCAAGTCACTTAACCATGTTTGCCTCAGTTTCCTAATCTGTAAAATGAGGTGGCGAAGGAAATGGCAAACCGCTTTACCATTTTTGTCAAGAAAACCCAATGGACAGTATGATCCATGGGGTCGTGAACAATTGGATAAACTGAACAACAAACATTTTTGGGCTGTATGTCCTACAGCTTAATGAAGATGCCAAGATTGTGGTAGCAAATGTGAAGATTTTCTAACCAAGTTTTGGTTCAGCCTTAAATAAAAAACTGAGTTTCACCAGGAAAATATTTTATTCTAATCATCAGTTCTCCAATCTTTGTATTGTATTTGCCCACGATAAATGTTTTTTCTTTATATAAACAGTAGTTATTTATTTATTGGACCTTTCCATGATGAATATTATTTTTCTTCATAGGAATAGCTAGCAGGTCAAAACAAACAAACAAACAAAAACCCTGGTGTTTTAACTATTTTTTTCAGCTTCAAGAAGTTTATGTCACATTTCAGAGGAAATCACTCAGCCAGCTGGCTATATCCTTTTGAAGGTCTTTGCTTGGTTTCTAAGGATTAGACTTTTTGCAACAAGAGTTTGTCAGTTCTTGGCATTTTCTCATTTTGACAATGTTAATATTCATGCTGATTGTGTTTCATGATGGGCCTGAATGATCTTTGAAATGCTTGACTACTATAGAACAGCTCCAGCAATATCTCCAATAGTCACTGAAAATGCACTTTTTGAAGATCTGTGATTTTTGCAGTATCCTTAAAGTAATAGCCATTCTTAAAAACACAACAAAAAGGAACAATAAAACAGATGTTTGGGACAAAATACATTACTCAACTTACAGAAAATTAATTAATAATGAAGAAATAAATTCAATATGATTTCATTGTCTAAGACCAGATGTTCCGAGTCTTTTTCACATTAGTAGAAGCAATAAGCATGACCATAACGGTCACAAAATGAAATCATATTAAAATTATTGCTTATTCAAGTAATTTGCACACCATTATAAATTCTGGAAATACAAACGAAAAATGAAAACCATTCCTGCCCTCAATAAGTTTACATTCTTTTTTTTTAAAATAAAATCTTAATTTATATATTTTTTGTTTTTCTAGCTTTCTATTCATATTCTTTGACCACTTATTAATTGTGGAATAGCTTTTGGTCTTACAATATGTCTTTGAATTTTCTATATAACTTAGACATAACAGTCTTAATAGAGATGCTGGCTCCAAAGACTTTCCACAGTTGAGTACTTCTCTTCTTATCCTATACGTATTACTTTTGTTCATACAAAACCCTTTCAATGTCATATAATACAAGTTATCTAGTTTATGTTTTATAATCATCTCTAACTCTCATCTTTTTAAGAATCCACTCCCTACCCAATGCTAAAAAAGGAAAATGAACTATATCTTTTGTAAATTTTTTTAATTGAATGATCTTTAAGAATCAGGTTACTTATCTATTTTAAATTCAATGTGGAACATAATATAAAATATCGGTCTAAATCTAGCTTCTGACAGAATGTTTCTCAGTTTTCCCACAGTCATTCTCAAACAGGGAGTTGTCTGGTCTGTCAATAAGCGTGTATTAAGCATTTATTCTATGGCAGGCACTAAGCCGTAGGGATACAAAAAAAGGCCAAAACAGTCTTGCCCTTAAGAAGCTCATTCTGATAGGGGAGACAACACATAAATAATGTGTGAGAGGGAGGCTGAACTGGGGCTTCAGGTGATTCCAAACCTAATGTATTTTTCATCTGCACCATGCTTTCTAAATCCAAGATGGCATAAAGGTCATAAATCAGATGTTAAAATAGAGAATGACGACAAGAAATGGGACAGAAAGGACAACTATGGCACATGGAAGCAATAATGAAAGTGGCAGTACTTTTGCGAGACTGGTCAATGATGGAGAAAAGAATCAAGGAAATGGTGGTAGAAAAAAAAGTGACATTCTGGAAAAGACAACATGTAAACAAATATGTACATAAAGACTATAGAGAGTATATAGAAAATAACCTTTAGAGTAGAAAGCTCTACCAGCTATGACGTGCTGGAAATGGGATTTGAACATAGGTTTGATCTGAGCTTTCATTTACGCCATGCTTTGTAAATCTGAGGTGTTAAATTCATTGAAGATGATGAAAGGCAATAGGACTGAAAGGACAACTGTGTGTCACTGACAGAAGTGGCAGGTCCTCTGGGAGACTGATAGTTGAGGAAGAGCAGAATGAAGAAGATGACAGTACAAATGAAGTGGCTAGGCTCTAAAAGAGGAAAAATTTTTGAGAGAAAATGGTAAAAAACTGGTTTAGAATTTAACAGCAGAGAACAAGAAGTAAGTGAAACTCTCTGCCTTGAATAAGGGGCAACTGCTGGGAAGTACTTCATTAGAAATAGTATATTCTGAATGAATACAAAAGACATAATGGGGAAAAAACTGGAAGCAAGTAGATTCAATTCTAGTCTTAGCCTAGCAATAACTTGCTATTAGTGGGCATTGCTCAAGCTATTTTTTTTTTTATTGTACTACATGTCTACTAATAAAGTCTTTCAGATTTTTCTAAATTTCAATTTCACAGTAAGGATTCAGGTTTTATGTCATCTGCATGTTAATCTGAGCAATTCATTTTACAGAAATAAAGTATCATAGGAAAGCTGGCAATAAGGTAAATTATAAATCTTCATTTTCCCAGTGAGTCTATTAAAAAAATAAGAAACCTTCTCACAAGGGAATCATCAAACAGACTGAGCTAAAACTATTTGAGAAGTGAGTTTAGAATGAGAGAAATAAAGTAATTTGGTTTCTAAAAGGAAGTAGTACAAAGACCACCACACTCCACCCAGCCCTAATTCCTCCTGGCCCTTTTTACTTTTTAGTTTGTCTCTGAAGGGATTTAGATGGACAAGGGGCATGAAGGGAAAAAGGAATGAGGAAAGCAATTTCACCACAGTGCTGCCCAGTTCCCTGTTAGACCAGATTTTGTGTAATGATTTTAAGGTTTTCTAGATAGTGGTAATTTTGGTTGGTTGATTGATTGATTCAGGTTCAGATTTAGAACCAACAAGACTCTTGGGGACAACAAATAAATGATGAACAAAAATAAATACTTACTATCTGCAAAGCACAAAGAAAAATAAAATAGTCCCGGCTTCCAAAGAGCTCATATTCTTTTGGGTAAGAACACATATGGAAGGTTTTAACTACAAGTCAAATGGAAAATTCCCATGGTACGTATGGTCTACAAGCAAAGCAAATGACAATTTTCGTTCTTCGATATTATTTCCACAGACAAAATCTTATCAGCTTTTGATATTGAACCATCTGACAGTGCCAACTGCCAATAAAGGCAAAGATATCCACCTGCCATTTGACAGTTCTTGAGTGGACAAGAACCTTCTGGGTCTTCAGGAGCTGTGGCCACAGCACCTACAGGAGCAGTTGCCAGGCTCTACCTCCCAGGGGTTGCTTCTCAGGAGGATGGCTGCCTGGGCTGGAAGCAGGATCAGTGGCTTGGGAGATGTCATTCCCATGAGTCCTGATTGTTGGTGGCAGTTGGTCAGCAGTGGTGATGAAGGAAACTTGTTTCTTCTCTAAAATGATTTTGCTCCTCAATGATTGTGAGGTCTGGCCTGAAATTAGGTCAGGAGAAAAACTGGCTGGATAAACAGACCTGGAAGTCAGTACCATAGAGATAATTAAACCCAATGGGAACTGACAAGATGAAGTTACCAAGAGAAAGAGATAAAAGAGGCTCTGTAATTGAGTTTTCTTTGTAACTTGGGAATATAAAAACAGAAGCCCATGTGTGTAGAACTACCATGTATTCAAGTAACCACCATGACTAGATAAGATGCTGCAATACCCTTATAAAATATTTTTAATACAAAGGGGTTTTTCCATTCCTAATTACAGGGTAGCATGTTCTACATTTAACCTTGTGTTAGAATCTAGCTCCATTCATAAATCAAGTAAGTTATTCGGTTCTCACAACTCTCAGAAGTACTTGCCCTTTATCATACAGGTGAGACTCTGGGTATAACTTGTTAAAAGTTCACAGGATAGCCGAAGTTACTGCAGGAACCAGAATCCATGTCTTTGACTCAGTACAAATACTCTACCATATCTCACAGTTTGGATTGCTTGCTTTTATAAAGTGTACAAATGTATTCCTCTTTAGGAATAATTGTTCTCTGTAAATTTTTCTCGTGGATATTCAAATGCAGTCTTCATATGTGGACCTGTGATGGCATGGCATGTTCTGTGATATAAACTGTGACTATTCAAAGGACAGACAATTCTTAAGCCTGACAAAAGTTTAATCTGTGTATAACAATGTGTCAGACTTTCTCATCCACCTCTCTGAAATTTCATTAACCCTGTGGATTCCCAAGAGATCAATGAACCAGAGCAAGATGTTCCTGAATAGTTCAAAAGAGAAGTAATGGAAGGAAGAGAAAGAATAAAATTTATATAGTGCCTACTACGCACAGGGTACAGTACTAAGTGCTTTTACAAAAATTATCTTATTTGATCCTCAATGTTGTAAGACAGTGAGGTGGCTCAGTGGACAAATACCTGGGCCTGGAGTCAGGAATACCTGAGTTCAAATTCAGCCTGAGACACATACTAGCTGTGTTACCCTAGGTAAGTCACTTAATCTGTTTGCCTTTATCCACTGGAGAAGGAAATGGCAAACCACTCCAGTATCTTTGCCAAGAAAACCCCATGGACATTATTGATGGGCTATGGCCCACAGGGTCATGAAGAATTGGATACAACAAGTTGTAAGGTACTCTGTGAGGTAGACATAATTATTGCAATTTTATACTGAGGAAACTGAAGCACAAAAAAGGTAAGTAACTTGCATCCAGCGTTGCACAGCCAGTGTCTGAGGCTGTATTTACACTCAGGTCTGCCTGACTCCAGGCTCAACACTCCATCTACTGCAATATCAGCTGCCTCTGGTGAGGCAGTAAAAATCATGAAAGCAGAACTTGAAGTCTACACACACAGCAGAAATAACTGGTAGAATAGAAGTTTCTCCAAAGAAATGAACGAGAGAACAACGGATTGAGAATACAAATATGTAGAAGCAAAGGACAATCTGGAAAAAGCAGCAAAAGCTGTAGCATTAAAAGAACACGCAATCTCCAAATCAGCAAAATTCACCAATCACGAGGATGAATGTAGAGAAAGAACTTAAAGATCGTAGATTATCCTAAAGAACACAAGTCAACAAAACCAAAACACCATAATACAAGAAACACAAGAAAAATGTCTAGCATTTCTCAATGTATCAAAGTGTCAATCAAAATAAACTATAGATTGCCTCCAGGAAAACAAAAACAAAAATCCTATGCTGAAACTCTAAGAAACACATTAGTTAAAGTTGACCTATTCTGGTCAAATTGTGCAGTGACAAACAACAAATAATGCACATGACCAGAAGAAAGATCTTCAAAAATAAAAGGTAGGAAATTAAAATAACACAAAATTATTCTGAAACCAGGGAAGGAAATGCAATAATGTGCTCCAAAGAACAAAGGAGCTCAAGATGAAACCCAGGGTGAAATACCTTGAAAATCTGAGCCACATGTTTTTAAAAAGAGGTATTTTATTCTTACCTACAAAAACAAATAAATACCTCAGTATGTGTAAATAAACACCAAAGAAAGGACAAGTAAGCAAGAGGGCAAAATACCCAGGAAGTGAAAGAAACTCACGGAGTAAAAACCACAAAAACAAACCAATAACAGAGGAGCCATTACGCATGTCTTTCAGAGTGGGGTATATATAGTACACCCTCAAGAAGACAGAGGGTAAGTGACTTGCACCCAGGGTTATGCAGCTGGTATCTGAGGCTGGATTTGAATTCAGGTCTTATTGATTCCAGGCCCAACTGAACTCTCTTGACATTCCCCTCTAAACAACTTCAAAATAACTTCTCAAATTTTGCAGAGGCAGAGTTAGCAAAAGATGAGAATGAAACATTTTTTCTAGTCTAACACAACTCAGGAGGTTGGTAGGAGAGGTCTGTGGCACCAGGCTGGAGGCCAGCCAGGACCTGCTTTGGGAATTCTCAATCCAGAGACAGTAAGGTGGTCAGGCAACAGATCAGAAAGAGATTACAGGGGGTCCTTTGCTAGCATTGGGTGCAGCTCATGCTGACTGGCAAATCTATTATCAATAAGTAGTTCTGGGTTGCAGTTTCAGAGTAGAGGGGAGTGCTAGCACTTGAGACAGTAGGGGAGCAGGGGCACCCTTCCCAGGTAACGACCAGAACAAAAACCAGGAGAGCAGTGACCACACCTCTCCCCAGGTCACACCGACTTGGAAGCGACAAAAACTTACAGACTTCTAGAACTAGCTCTGAAAACAAGAACAGCACAAAAAAGCCTAAAGTTTGGGACAATGTCTCCCTAACCCAAGGTGAGTAGAGCAAAGCTTTAACATAAAGTCCAAAGTCAAGAAATAGGATGGAAAAATGGCAAACAACAAAAAAGAGAACTTAACCATAAAAGGTTATGATAGTGGTAGGGAAGACTAAGACATAAACTTAGAAGGCAACAGTGTGAAAACTCCAAAAACCAAAGACTCAAAGAAAATATTAATTGGACTCAAGCCCAATAATAATTCTTGGAAGAAGTAAATAAGAGTAGCAAAGAAAAAAACTGGGAAAAGAAATGGGAATGATGCAACAAAATTATGAAAAGAGAATTAATGGCTTTGTAAAAGAGATAGAATGACTTGCCAGAGAGGATGAGGGAAAAACAGGTATACTGATAAACTGTGGTGGAGTTGTGAACTGGTCCAACCATTGTAGGGAACAATTTGGAACTATTGTCCAAAGGGCTATAAAACTGTTCACACCCTTTCACCTAGAAATACCACTGCTAGACTGTATCCCAAAGAGATAAAGGGAAAAGGGACTGTATGTACAAAACTGTAATAGCAGCTCTTTTTGTGGTGGCAAAAAAAAAATTGGAAATTGAGGGGACGCCCATCAACTGGGAATTGGCTGAACAAGTTGTGGCACATGATTGTGATGTAGTGCTATTGTGCTATAAGAAGTTATGAGGACAGTGATGTCAGAAAAAACATAGCAAGACCTATATGATGCAAAGTGAAGTGAGAAGAACATTGTAGTAACAGCAATGTTACAATGATAATTAATTGTGAAAGACTTTGCGACTCTGATCAATACACTGATCCCAGACAATTCCAAAGAACAATTCCAAAATTTCTTTTCTCCTAGTGGTGTCTGTGTGTTACTTTACTTCTAAATGGACATGATGAAAAAATGCTATCCATCTCCTGAGAGAAAGAACTGAAGAATTCTGAGTAAAAACTGAAGTATAATTTTCTCACTTTATTTTTATTGCTTTTTTTAAAAAACACGGCTAATATGGAAATATGACTTTGCCTAATTTCACATGTATAACTGATATTATATTAATTGCCTTCTCATGGGGAGTGGCCAGGAGGGAGGGAGAGCATTTGGAACTCAAAATTTTTTAAAAAGTCAAAAGAAATAATTTTTAAAGATAACATTAATAAAACATAAAAGAAAGAACTTTAGATTTTATATCAAAGCCCCTGAGCTCTAATTCTTGTTATTCTGCTTATTAAGTGAGTTCAGCCACGTCATTTAACATCTTAACCACTTTACTTGAGGAGCCTGTTTCCTCATCCACAGAATTAGAGAATTGGATAGAAAACCTCAAAGGTGTATTTTACTTATCAATCAATGATAAATGTTTTACTACTCCTTAACTGCCTCTCAATAGTATGAATAGCAAACAGAAATGTGATCAATTGTTGATACTTTGTGCTCAAAGGATGTATGAACAGCATGTAAGGAAATATATCAAAATCCAAACTTCACATCTTGGCTAAGAGTTTCAACCTTTTCCACAAACTCTTTTTCAGAACTTCCATCACACAGCAAAACTGGCCAATCTAAATTTCAACTATTTTTCTCTACCCCTTATTTTTTTTTCAAAGCAATCTAGAAGAAGGAGGGAATCCTAATGATATACAAGTGATTACTTGACCGCTGGTCCCTGAATAAAGTTGAGGGAGGGAGGGAGAGAGGGGGGAAGGGAGAGACACAGAGAGGGGAGGAGGGAAGATAGAGGGAGGAAGAGGGGAGAGGCAGAAAAGCATCCTCTTACAGCAGAACATCTGTTTCAAACACTCTCTCACTTTACCAGCAGGTGGAAGTACATACAAACTAAAGCACAAAAACTTGGGTTGGTATCACTTTCCACTTTATTTGGAAATTTGTACGGTTCAGATTTTTTTCCATGTTTTTTCATAGCTATTCATGAGACAAAGCCAACTACTATCAAACAAAGTCTAAATGGTACAACAGTGGCAAAATAAAGCATCTGCCACACTATTTCATTTGTTTTTCAAAAAAAGTTTTTTCCAAATTACACGTAAAAACAATTTTAACATTTTTAAAAATTAAGCTCCAAATTCTCTCCCTCCCTTTCTCCTCTCCCCACTAATTGAGTAGGCAATTAATTTGATACAGGTTATTCACGTGCAATCTCACAAAAACACATTATCATATTAATTATGCTGTGAGAGAAAATATACCCCACCCCCAAATGAAAGTAAAAAAATATGCTTCAATCTATATTCAGACTTCATCAGCTCTTTCTACAAAGTCAGACAGCATTTTCATCACAAGTCTTTTAGAACTGTCTTAGATCACTGTACGGCGGAGGTTAGCTAAATCATTCACAGGTGATCATCTCCCAACATTGCTGTTATTGTGTAGAATACTCTCCTCGTTCCATTCATTTCACTTTACGATAGTTCATGTAAGTCTTTTCAGATTTTTCTAAGAATATCCTGCTTGTAACTTCTTACAGCCCAATAATATTCCATCACAAGCATATACCACAACTTGTTCAACCATTCCCCAATTAATGGGCATCCCCTTCAATTTCAAATTCTTTCACCACTAAAAGAGCTGCTATAAATATTTGTGTACACATAGGTCCTTTGTCCTTCTGTTTTTTTTAACTCTTTGGGATAAAGACCTAGCAGTGGTATTGCTGGGTCAAAGGGTATATACAGTTTTATAGCCCTTTGGGCTCTCCAGAATGGTTTAATCAGTTCACAACTCTACCAACAGTGTTATAGTATCTCAATTCCCCATGTTCCCTCCAACATCAGTCATTTTCCTTTTCATATTAGCAAATCTGATAGGTGTGGAGTATATCTCAAGCTTGTTTTAATTTGCATTTTTCTAATCAATAGTGATTTTGTGTGTGTGTGTGATATATATGTATATATGTATATAATCTCTCATTGTACTGTACTTTTCTTTTACAGTAGGTCTGACAGGCATTAAATAACTGTAGAGACAGACCTCTGGGGGATCAAGGTAAGGGGAAATGGGAACAGAGGTGGGTGAGACAGAATAATAAGAGTTGACATTTATGTATCTAGTTATGTTTTGAAACATGTTTTACATACATTATCTCATTTTAACCTCACAACAACCCTGTGAGATAGGTACTACAGTTATCCCCATTTTACAGATGAGAAAACTGAGGTTCAAAAAAAGATTAAGAAATTTGCCCATGGTCACATAGGTAAGTATCAAAGGCAGGATTTGAACCCGGGCCTTGGCCTGATTTCAAGAAAAAAGGGACAGATCCAAGGAAGGAGAGTGCAGCATTAATAGGGAATAGATTTGGGTTGGAAAAGAGGAAGGGAAATATTAAAACACTTCTGTGATTAAAAAAATACTTTTGAGCAGGGGCCTCTTTAAACGTGTTATGGGAATTACAGGGCTAAAAAGGCAGAGGGGGTTTGGAGGAGAGGAAGCCATTTTCAAATTGAGAGGGGAACTTAAAACTTTCAGGTTGATGTTAAGTGGAAAGTAATTAGCCAGTGATTTGCTAAGAAAAACTAGACTGGGCGGCACAGGGAAAGAAGATGTCATATTACCATGGCCAGATGAGGTTTTCCAAGGTGGCCAATAGGGAGGGACAAAGCCAATTAAAGATGGCCACCCAAAGCACTAGAAAATCAACCTGGGGGTGGGAGGTGGGGAAATGCTCTAGGGAAATGTTTAAGGAGATCATGCAGAGATAAAATTGAAGTCCAAATGTATTTTGGAGCAGCAGATAGCAGGTTATAGAAAGTATCCAAAAGGAATGAGGTAGGGACAGACTTTGGGAATTTTCGGTCAAGAAACAAAACGGCTTCCCTATTCTTAAATGCCCCCCTTTAGAGTCCAAGAGAAGGGAGGGGACACCCCATTTTTCAGCTCAGACCTTATGGAGAAGGGGGTAGGGAATTAGGAGAAACAAGAGACCTAGAAATAGCAATTTAAAAGCTTCAGTAAGAAGTGGAATATGGAAAATGGATGAGGGGAAAAAGTTGAACAAACCCCATCTTCAACTCAAAAATGGCCATCTAAAGAGCTTTTGGTGAGGAGAGCAGATGGGAAAAATGACCGGATTATTAAGTTTGGGAGAAAGGAGGGCCCAAGATAGGTTCACAAATATCTTATCCAAGTCACTAAGATGGATGGCAAAAGGGAAAGGGGAGATGTGTCTGTAATCAGATGAGTGACCCTCACTGACAGGACACCATCACCACCACCACCAGGGAAACCATGAAAACGGAGAAGAGGGAGCATTTGTTGAGCCCACAGAAATAGGAAAAAGGAGGGACGGAGGGGTAATTGTAGTATTTCACCAGTAGTCATACAAGTACCTGGAAGGCACTGGAAACAAACTTGTCAGTAAAGGGGCAAAAGATGGCCTAAACTTCTCACTTACCAACAGTAGGAGAAGGTTTCCTTCCAGGGAATCAAAATGGAGTTGAGAAAGAGTGTGGATGGAATTATAGCTCTGTGGTAAAAAATACCATTGGGGCAAGGAGGTTGGAGAGGGGCTGGGAAAGGACATCAGGCAGGTAAGGAGGTATCCAGAAAGCACATTCCATACAGCCCTGGGGGACAGGGAGAGGGAGGGCAGCAGTGAGCAGACTCAGGTCTTTTTTATTATTAGGAGTTTGAAGGCAACTCGGCCAGCAAACCTGTCACGCTCATCATTAGTAGCAATGTTGACTGCATTAATTCAGCACTCAGCATTTACCTCCACGTTACCTTCACATTCATGAACTTCACAGCCACCAGAGGCTGTGTATAATTCACATGGAACTTCTTGCCATAGTAGGGAAAATACATCACGTCAATGTTGCCATTGGCAGGGAACGTAGCAAAGTCACCAAGATTTCTGGCATCCTCATTCCTCTTCCCTGCACAGGTAACATTCATACTCTGATTGGCTCCTGCATACAAGCTGATGACCCGGTTCACCTTGATAAAGATGCAGGGCTGGCCAGTACTGTAGCCATAGTGGGTAGGGTCGCTAAGGCCTGAACAGTCACCCAGCTGTGTCCTGTTGAACTGACAAACCCGCTTAGGATAGTTGAGAACCCTATTGTCCGGTTGTTCATAATAGTGCCCTGGGCAGCAGACATCATTCTTCTGGGCCTGGATTGAGTCATTATAAGGCTCCAGGAATTTATGGAGTATCTGCACGTGCTGGTTCCAGTTCTTGGTGTCACTGAGGTTGACCAGAACCTCAAAGTTCTCTGTCTTGGGATAAATCATCAGGCCCAGTGTTGCAAGCTGGTCCTGGTATGTAGGAATGTGGTCAGAGACAGTCTGCAGCATGACTCACATGGTAAGGGTGAACAAAGCAGTTAAAAACCCATAGAAAACGAGGTAGAAGAGGAGGATGAAGGTCCAACTGTCCCAGTATGGCCCATGAACTCGTGAGTCCACGGGTTCCACACAAACTATTTCCATTGCTCCAACACCTGTCTACGGGTCTTCTTCTCCTTTTCATTGACCATTTCTGGGGCAGGGGGCTAGGCAGGCCTGGAGAAAGGGAATGAGAGGTAGGCAGGTGGGGTGCTAGCAGAGGTGCTGGATGGGGAGGACCTCCGGGAAAGCTGATGTGCAATGGGCTAGGGAAAACCCCCAGGGAGCCAAGCCCGTCTGGCCTGAGGCTTTGCCTTGGATTCTTGGGTGCGATGCCCTGCGGAGGGAGCGGGAGCACCAGAGGCTACAGTGGAGATTGAGAAAAAGGCGCTAGGCACAAAACTAAAGGCAACAAAAATAGGGGTGCAGTCAACACAGCATGGAAAGGAGCAAAGCCCAAAGGGAGATTGCAGCGATGACCCCCCAAAACAGTCCAGAGATGCAACAGTGGGTGTAAAACAAGCAACCCGACAAGGATGTAAGGAGAACTGGGGTGCAAAGAAGCGGAGTACAGTAAGGAGAGGGTCCCTGAAATCTTGAGTTAGAGCTGTTGAAGGCAAAGGCAGAAGGGGCGACAACGCACAGAGGTTAAAAGGAAGAGGCAGGCGAAGGTGGCAGCAGCTGAATGCTGCGGGTGTAGGAGTACTGGGAAGGAGGGCGCAGCTGTGTGGGAAGCAGCCTAGGACTTGGGGTGGGGGTGGCAGGATGAAGGCTCAGCTTCTCAGCAGTGCCTAATCAATAGCGATTTAAATCACTTATTCCCATATGCCAATAGATAGCTTTGATTACATTACCTGAAAACTGCCTATTCATATCCTTTGACTATTTATTGATTGGGGAACAACCTTCATTTTTTATAAATTTGATTCATTTCTCTATATATTTGAGAAATTAGGTCTTTACCAGAGAAACTGTAAAATTTTTTTCATAGTTATGATTAATAACTGTATTTCCCACCATTTTATATCCCCCTGCTTATCCTACTCTTTCTCTCTCCTTTCACCCTGTCCATCTTCAAAAGTGTTTTGCTTCTGACTACTGCCTCCCCCAATCCACTCTCCCTTTACCAGCCCCTGTCTTATCTTCTCCTCTTCTCCTCCTATGTTCCTGTAGGGTAAGATAGATTTCTATACCCAAATGAGTGTGTATATTACTCCCTTTTGGAGCCAATTCCAATAAGAGTAAGGTTCAAGTGCTCCTGCCTACCTCCCCTTCTTTCCTTCCACTGTAAAAGCTCTTTTGTGCCTCTTTTATGTGAGATAATTTACCTATTCTACCTCTCCATTTCTTCTCCTCCTCACAGTTCATTCCTCTTTCTCACCCCTCTTTTTTTTTCTTAAAAAGATAATCATCCTATCATTTTCAACTCACATCATGCCCACTATGTATATTTCTTCTAATTGCCCTAATGATGAGACAAGTTCTTAGGACTTACAGTGTCATTTTCCCATATAGAAACAGTTTAACCTTATTAAATAACTTAGGATTTCTCTTTCCTGTTCACCTTTTTATGCTTCTCTTGTCTTGTATTTGAAAGTCAGATTTTCTGTTCAGCTCTGGACTTTTCACCAGGAATGCCTGAAAGTCTATTTCACCAAATGTCCATTTTCTCCCTGTAGAATTATACTTAGTTTTTCTGGGTAGGTGATTTTTGGTTGTAATCCTTGCTCCTTTACCTTCCAGAGTATCACATTCCAAGCCTCAGATCCTCTGATACAGACACTGTTACCCTTGTGTCATCCTTATTGTGGTTTCATGATATTTAAATGGTTCCTTTCTGGTAGCTTGTACTACTTTCTCTTTTACCTGGGAGTTCTAGAATTTGGCTATAATATTCCTGGGGGTTTTCATTTTGGAACCTTTTGCAGGAGGTGACTGGCAGATTCTTTCATTTTCTATTTTTCCTTCTGCTTCTAGAACACCAGGGCAGGTTTCCTTGATAATTTCTTGGAAGATGACATGTAGGACTTTTGTTTTTTAAGCATAGGTTTCCAGGAGTCCAATAATTCTTTAAATGATCTTTCCTAGGTCTATTTTCCAAGTCAGCTGTTTTTCCAATGAATTAATACTTTCAATTTTGTTTCATTGTTTCTTGATATCTCATGGCATCATTAGCTTCCACTTGCCCACTTCTATTTTTAGGGAATTATTTTCTCCAGTGAGCTTTTCTATCTTCTTTTCCATTTTGTTTGTAAGAAGCATTTTTTTCAGTGAATTTTTGTACATTTTTCTTTTTCCATATGGCCAATTCTCTTCCTTGAATTTCTGTATATCTTTTGCCATTTGCCCAATTCTGCTTGTTTAAGGTATTCTTCTCTTCAATGGATTTTTGTGCCTCTTTTACCATGTGGCCTATTCTGTTTTTTAAGGTGTTATGTTCTTCAGTGGTGTGTGTGTGTGTGTGTGCACGCGCACGCGTGCATGTGCATGCACATGCATGTATACCTCCTTTACCAAGCTATTAAATCTTTTTTTCATGATTTTTTGCATCATTCATTTCTCTTCCCAATTTTTCCCCTACCTCTCTTATTTTATTTTGAAAATATTCCTTTTGAGTTCTTCCAGGAATTCTTTCAAGTTCTATTTTGCCCTCTGGTTCTAAAACATCAGTGCAATTTTCCTTGAGAATTTCTTGAAGGATGCTTTCTAAGTTCTTTTTTTGATTATGGCTTTCAGGTAGTCCAATAATTTTTAAATTGTCTCTCCTGGATCTGTTTTCCAGG
>CM053591.1:57509714-57526964 GCA_028646515.1 Pseudochirops corinnae | reverse complement strand
GGGGGAAAGAGGGGGAGAAAATATGTAAATCAAAATCTTGTGGAAATGAATAATGCAAAATATAATAAAATTTAATTTAAATTAAAAAAAATAAAAAAAAATAAAAGAATGTACAAATATATACAAATATATAAAACTTCCTTTCATTTTAGACCTCTTCCTTTCTAGATCCTCCCAGCTTCCTGTAATCCTTAAGACCTAGTATCTCTAGATGACAATGCATCCCTAGACATCTTTTCCAGTACTACACTGTCTCATACCACTCAACTTATTAGTCCTACTGTGTGAGTGGGAATAATTCTTTGCTTACTTTTAGTATTTCCCTCTCATGGTTCTCCTCCCTCTCTGACTTGTTAGATCATTAACCATATTATACCCACTACTTTGGAGGTTGATGCTCCAGGTCCTTTTTTGTTTCTCTATACTCTGTTAGTAAGCTCATTAGCTTCCAACTTCAGTTATAATCTTTATGTAGATGACTTATAGACCTGCAAAGCCAAACCTGGTCTTTCTCCTGAGTTCTAATTTTGAATTATCAACTGCTTATTGGACATTTAGAACTAAATGTTCCCTACCCATCTCAAATTCAAGATGTCCAAAACAGAGCACCTTGTATTTCCCCCCAAACTACCCCTCTTCTGAATTTTCCTATTCTTGTTCAGGGCACCACCATGCTTCTAGTACCCAAGTTCTCAACTCTGATGAAACCCTCTTCTCCTCATTTGCATTCACCTTACACAGCTAATCAGTTGCCAAATCTTGTTTTTTTCCTATATCCACAACATCTCTTATGTATGTCCTCTTCTCTTGACTCACACAGCCAGTAATTTAGGATCCTAATTTAGGTCCTTATCATCTTCTACTGACAGTATTAAAACCATCTATTTGGTTCTATGGACTCAAGTATCTCACTACTTCAAGCCATCCTCCATACCATATTGGTAAAATAATTTTCCCAAAAGCAGTTTTTACTTACTCAATATAGTCAAATAACTTCCATTACTTCCATGACTACAGAGGAATAGGGCTAATGATGAAACATGCTATTTCTTGGCAAAGGTATAGAATAAAACATTCACTGGATTGGGAATTTGTTTTGCTTCACTATGCTTATTTCTTACAAGGGCTTGGTTCTCTTTTTCTTTTCTTTGCTCCAATCAGAGAATGACTTGAAGGAGAAAGGGCTGGGTTACACTCTATCCCCAAAAGAAAGTAAAGAACAAGAAAAGAGGGTCTTTGAAGCATCTTTAAAAAAACGCATCAGCTAAAACAATCACAAACAAGTAGGACAGCCTTGAAAGCTACAGCCTGTAGTTATCATGTAATAACATAATTAAAAGAAAAGCGAGCTGCATATAACAGAACCCTGGTTTCATACACAATTCTCTTTTTCTGTTCCATGCACAGAAATGTCCTCAAAATAAAAATAAGTAATTAAAAAAAAAAATCAAATGCCACTTTCAGAAGTAGACCCTCCACAATTAGGAATCAGGTAACTGCTACTGTCTTCCCCTCTAAAGTTTCCTAGGCTTACCACAGCCAACAACTGGAAGCATATTACAGGTGGTGCCTGCTGGCTAACCTGGGAAAGCCACTGGCTCTATGGGGAAGCACTGTGATAACCTACTAAGAAGAGCAGCCTTGACCAGAAGGTCAAGCACAAGGAAAGAAAGCAACTGGCTTTTTAAACGCCTGTACCTAGAAAAGGAAAAGCCAGGCATCTTTTTGAAAAGAGTGCTGCCCAAAGTTACAGTCACCTGGCACAGATGTGACTGAAGTAAAGCCGGATTATGAAGGATAAGCTAAGAAACTGCTAGAATTAATTAGTGGAAAACAACTTTGGATGTGTATTGTAAATGTCTATTGTTATCCCGCTCCCCACCCCTATCCCAGACTGGATCTCTTGCTTCTTGCTTGTACCACTGTAGAAGTCCTACTTCCCAATCCTCCCCATCACTGCTAAATAAGATTGTTAAGTCACAAGTTTGAAGAAGTCACTTATTTTTTCAAAGTCTTTCATAATCCAGCTCCCTTTTACCTTCCCAGTCTTCTTACACCTTCCTCTCCTTCTCCAACACATACATTTTTCTCCTGGCTATGCCAGAAACAAGAACCTGAAACCTCCTGGCTGGGGCATTTTCTCTGGCTGTCTGCCAGGCCTAGAACACTCTCCCTCTTCTCTTACTGCTGACCTTCCTGGCTTCCTTTAATTACCAACTAAAATCCTACCTCCTACAGAAGGCTTCCCCAACCCCTCTTAATTCCAGTGTCTTCCCTTTGTTAATTATTTCATATTTATCCTGTATAGGGCTTGCTTTGTATATATGTGTTTGCATGTTGTCTCCCCCATTAGATTTTAAGCTTTTTGAAGGCAGGGACTATCTTCCGCCTCTCTTTGTATCCCAAGAGTTTAGCACAATGTCTGACACATACTAGTCACTAACTAAATGTTTACTGATTAATTAAATATACACCAGTGGCTCCATATTGCCTTTAAGATAAAATACGAACTCTTTTGACTGACATGTAGGGTCCTGTCTACAAGCTACCTTCTCAGCTTTATTTCTAATTATTCTTTTTCAGGAACTCTAACTTTGAGGCAAACTGGATTACTACTATTCCCCAAATTTAGAAAGCTATTTCTCACATCTGTGCTTTTTTCAAAATGGAAAGCTCCCCTATGCCTGTAATGTATTCTTTCTTCATCTCTACCTTTCATAACCTCCTCCCCACCCCACCCTGGCTCAGTTCAGTTGCCACCTCCTCCATAAATCCTTGCTTGCTCCCCTTGACTAACAGTATTCTCTCTTCCTCTTTAAAATTTTCCTACACCACTTTGTCAAGAAACATATTTTCTGCCATCATACATCCTGCCAGTAGCATAAGCTCTTTGAGGCCAGGGCATCTTTTCTTTTGGGGGGGAAGGGCAGTGTCTCTTTAGCATAGTTCTATATCATGGCCCTGTTCAATACTATGTAGTGGTTCCATGTTATCTCTTAGATAAATATACAACCTCTTATGACTGGTATTTAAAGTCCTGTACAATCTAGCCCCAAAGTACCCTCCCAGTCATGGAAGTGAGGGCACGGAAGAGAGAACATTAATAAGTGGGGAGACCAAAAATGGCATCACAGAGTAATATCAACTAGAGATAAGCCAGAAAAGGAACTAAGCATTCTAAGAGGTAAGATAAGGAAAAAGAACATCCCATGCACTGAGAAAAAGTCCATACAAAGATTCTTAAGTAGATGAGGGTACAATGTATGAGAACAGCAAGTAGACCAATTTAACTGAAAGTAGAAGGCAGTGTAATATGAAATAATCTGGAAAGACTTAGAAACAGCTTAAATGTCAAACAGAACAATTTATATTTGGTCATAGGCAAAATTATGAGCCAATGAAGCTTCTTGAATAGGGAAGTGGCGATGTCAAGCTTGTGTTTCAGCAGTATCAACTGGACAACTCAGTGGAAGATGGACTGAAGAGGGGTGAGACTAGAGGAAGGGAGACCAATAAGGAGGCTAATGCAGTAGTCAACGTAAAAGTGGTGAAGACTTTAACTAGGGTGGCAGCTAACTTGGTGGAAAGGAGGACTGAATGTAAGATTTTCTGTAGGTAGGTAGAACTTAGCAAATATTTGATTGTAAGAGCAGAAGAGTGAAAGGCTAAGGATAACCTCAAGGCTACGAATCAGGGAGAACAGATGGCAGTGCCCTCAAGGGAAACAGGTAAGTTAGGAGAAGGGGAAAATTTGGGGACTTGGGAAAGGAATTCTGTTTTAGACATGTTGAGTTTAAGATGACTAAGTCAGGATGTCTAGGAGGTAGTTGGTGGTACAGTACTAGAGCTTAGGACAGAGATGAGGAAGGATGCCCTCTGTCCAAAACTACAAGGTATTTACTTTGAAATTATTCTATATATACTTATTATGTACATATTTAAATACGTACATATTGTCTTCCTTGATAAAATGTAATTTTCTTGAGAGCATTAACTGGTACTTTTTTGTTATAGCATCTCCAGAACCTAACTCCTAGCAGGAACTTTAAAATGTCTCTGAAGGGTTGATATAGTAGCCATCTACACAGAGATAACAGTAGAACTCATGGAAGCTGAGGTTACTGGGAGTATGGAGGGTGAAAAGCAAAGGTCTCTGGATAGAGCCCTGTAACGCATATATGTTATCAGAACATGGAAGCAAATAAAATGAAAAGGAATGGAGGAGGACCAAGACATAGTAGGACCAATTCAAAAAGCTAGAGAAGACAGAATACTCAGGGCACGGGGATTGTTAGCAGTGTAAAAGGTGCAGAAAGATCAAGAAGGACAAACACTAAGAAAAGGATACTAAATCTAGCAATTAAGAGATGATTTATCCTGGATAAAACTTTAAATCATAATAATTACAAACTCTGACTAGTGTAAATTCTGTAAGATGATTTGAATATCATAGTTTAATCTTTCATTAAGCACAACAAATATAAAGTTTTAACAATAAATAATCAATATTGTTTTTCTATTCCTATTTTTTTCAATCATTCCACTTTCACATTATTAAAGAAGTACTCTGAATTCTGTTATTATATTTAATGAGGAAAGATTTTAGTTTTATCTCAAAAGTCACCCCAAATCTTAAAAAAAAAATTAATCAACTTAAAACTTATATACACTTACAATTCAAACACCATATAAAGCATTCCATCTGAGCTATATGTCTCCAATAGTTCCACAATATGTGGATGCTTCAGCATATGACAGATACTGGCTTCCCGTTTCAGATCTATAAGACAAACAAACAAAAAGTTTCATTAGTTTTAAATGAATTGCGGCCCAAAGTGACTCATGAATAAATGGATGTGTTTTATGGCATCATGAAGATTTTTCTAACTAAATAACTCCCTTAAAAAACCTGCTTTAACCCAACCTGAAATGTTTCCTCCTCTGAAATGTTTAGAACTATATTTTTCCTACCTTCTACCACTATTAATTTACAAGCTATTTATAGTTAGCATATACTTAACTCAGGCATATTCATGGCATATAAAAGGGAATTATGGATTGAATATGCAAACATAATCTATAGTTTACTTTTGAACAACCCACAGCTACTTAAGTGTCAGTCCCAGGATTTATACATCTTACCCAAAATACTTCACTTGCTTTCCCTTGCCCTTGCCACCTAACACCAAGAATGACAAAATAACCAAAACTTTCACAACAGAAAGGAAAAACAAGCACAGCACCTAATCAAAATCAGGCAAAATGATTCGCCAGGAATATAGTTTTTAAATGATTTCCAAAGCACTTCCTTTACTTACATAGTATTGAAATTTTCTCACACTACTGATGCTTAGTGACAACTGAGTTAGTACTATTAAATCCCTAGTGCTATTAAAAAATCTTCTAAGTTAAAAAAACAGAATCTTTAAAAATTTCATAGACCATAAGAGGATTGCCAACAGAAAGTTATAAAGATGTTTTCCTTTTGTCCTGGAAAAATTCCCTTGGAATGAATAGCACAGGTGCTGAAACAAGCTGAATGATGGAATCAGGTTTCTTGATCTTAAATTGAATACATGTTTAAATATATGTATAAACGTGTGTGTACATGTCTATGTATGTATGTATGTATGTGTGTGTGTACACACACACACACACACACACACAACCCTCACTTAAAAAGTGAGAATCAAAGGAAGTCACCATCAGCTGCTAGACACTATAATCAAGTTTTATTGTGGCTAATAGTTAAAAATTCCCTACTATTTGGTAAATACCCAATAAATACCTGCTGGTTAGTTAAGCAGCAGCTGTGGATTAAGTTCTGTGTTAGGAGTCACAGATAAAGTCCTTGAGGAACCTATAATTTTACTGGGAAGACAAAGTTTAAATATAAGATATTAGAAAATAATGCAGTACAAAACCAAGTATCAACATTATACATTTCAAATTATTAGTGCTATAGGAAACTAAAGAAGGGGCATTATTTGGTTTTACTTTATTTAATCCTATAATTTATGCTTTGCTTTTGTACTGCATTTGTAAAACTCAGTTAAGCTTTAGGTTGACTACAGAAGTGGTTTCCAATTTTCATTTTGTAACACTACAGTATTTCCAGACACTTAAAGGAATAATCTAGCCTAAAATTTTTAAAGTGTTTTCAAAACAATATGAGATTTAATTGACTGTAATTTTAAAATTAATGTACATTTTGTTTGTACATTAATGTATATCTCATAAAATGTTGTTACTAACTTGAGCGCCTTTTTTCATTTTTTGCTATGTCAAAAGATGGTAAAAACAGTCCTATACTGAGTTTGAATGGGGCACATAATTTATTTCTCTTCTCCTCTGGTCTTGTTTTCCTTCTTATTTAAAAATTCACAATTCAGGCTATATTGTACTCTTAAAAGGAAGGGCAACATTGACTAAGCAAAATCAACACTGAAAAAGTAAAATCAACATTGGAACTGCAGTCTTTTGAAACAAAAAGTTTGAAAATAACTATATTTTAAGTAGTGGGATGACCAAAACCTAAGACAGGAACAAGTACAATGTGGGCTCTCATTATTTAACAGAGAGCCTGTAAATAGCAAAAATGATGTTCTAAAGTGGCTAGCTAGCACAATCAGAAAAACCTTCAGGTCTAACACTAAGGACATGCTGTACAAAAACTGGTTATGTACATTCTCTCAGTTTATATTCCAATTAAACTGTTAGGTAATATGATATTTTTATTATTTGTTCTATGGATTTCTATAATCTAAGTCCTTTAGAACTAAGAGACAAGTTTTAAGACAAAAATGAAAACTATTAAATATAGATTCAAGCAATTTCACAATTGGAAGGGACCTTGGAGGCTACCAGTCTGCCATCTGATCTAATGCAGCAATTATCACCTCTGCAGCATCCCCATCAGGTGACCTGACATTCTGCTCAAAAACTTTCCTTGAGGAAGATGCATCACAAAGGCATCAATCCATTCCATTTTCAAACAGCTCTTAATCCTAAGACTATGGAGTAATTTTCAGATAGCTACCTAAACTATGTGAATTACCAATTGCCCACTTGCAAAAGTAGGAGAGTCTGAACACAGTGATTCTTTTCTAGTGACAGTCTTTCATCTCTTGTTCTACTAATTTCCTTTCTGACACTTGTATAGCCAATGTGATTATGAGCAGGTGCCATGAATGTGTGTGTGTGTGTGCATGCACACACTTTTTTTAAGGATCAAATCACATAGTATAATAAGCATTCTTCACTTAAAACTAAACCAGCACAACATCTATTTTGCTAGGACAAGACAAAATATCATTATAGAAACAAAACCCAACAGAATAACAGAAATATTTACACACATCACCAGACCAGGGAGCACTAACATCTGAGTTCTCAAGGGAGAGAGAGTGCTTAGTAATAGCTACTCAGAGTCCCTAATCAAGGAAATCAAATAAAGACTGGTTGGCACCTGATTGGCTCAGTGCAGAAAGGTATGAAAGCCTAAATGGACCAGCACCTGATTGGAACTCAGTGCCTAATTGGCTCTATATGACTCAGCACAGGATGTGCTACAGTTGTGAACGGGGTCAGAGTTCAAAGGAGTAAACATCTGTGATTGATAAGGCAAAATACCTGTGTACCTTTAGACCTGGGAACACTGCCCCTGTTCAACACTGCCCCTTTCTACTTTACCATGGTCTCTTCTCTCCCTTAAATGTCCTGAGAGCCAAGTTAGGTGTATCATCCTAGCTCTGCTAATTCTTAAATAATGACCATCGATACTTGTGTGATCTTGGACAAATCAATTAAGCTATCAGGCCCTGAGATTCCTCACTTGTAAAATTAGTGGGTTGTACATCTAGTCATCTAAGGGAGAGGTGTCAAACTCTCTCCCCAGTGGCCTGAACCATATTTAAATGTAACTGGGAAATCTTTATGCCCCCCCTCAATACAATAAAGCAAGGATAATACTACATTTCAAAACTAAATCAACATGCAAGTCACAGAGATCCTTACATATAGATTAGTGGCTCCATTGTACTGCAACGAATCTAGACGTAAAGGATACAGAATGGAAGAGAAAAATGAACACTGGCTCGAGAGCAGTGGTTCTCAACCTTCCTAATGCCATGACCCTTTAATACTCGTATGTGGGTGTATCTGCACGTGGGTAGACTCGCCTGGAGACAGATAGAGGAGTGGTGTCTTGGTTCCTAAGACCATCAGAAATATGTGTTTTCAGATGGTCTTAGGTGACCCTGGTGAAAGGGTCATTTGACCCCCAAAGGGGTCACGACCCAAGGTTGAGAACCACTGCTCTAGAGGTTTGAATCTTAGTTCAAATCCTTAAATTGCAAAATTCTCAAAGTCCTTTGGGACTTTGGGCCAGTCACTTCACTCCTCTGGTTCTCAGATGCCTCATACATAAACCAATGACTTCTGAAGTCTCCCCCACCTCTCAATCCATGAACTTATGAAAAAAAAAAGAGATGCTGCATAGAAACAACAATGTGTAAAAAGCAGTATGATGTCTAGTTGTATCTGTCTACTCATGCCCACTGCTTCTACTCCTGTTCATGGGCTGCTGAATGACCATAGAGAAAATCACAAAATGGTGCTAACTGGGTCTACTACAAATTTATGTTTCATAATCTCAAATGGGCCCTCACTGCAAAAAGACAACCCTTTTACAAAAATTTTCCCTATCAATTCACCATCACATTCACCATAGTGGTTTTTCCAAACCTTTTCATTCCTCCTCAGACCTTCCATAGGTACTCTTTCTCACTAAGCTGAGAATCTTGCCCATTTAATGGAAAACAAACCAACAAAAACTGAGACTCTTCACCAAGAATTCTTCTCTCTTTTTCCTCACTTCACATCAATCAGATGTCTTTCACAACTTTCTCCTTCTTTACTCCTGTGTCACATGAAGAGATGGTCCTTCTCCCTGACAAGGCAAATCTATCTCTACTTACCCTTGATCCCATTCCATCTTATCTTTCTCAGAACATTGCCCTTTTTATCATCCCAACTCCCTCACTAATTTTCAAGTAGCCTGCAGCTTAGAAACATACTCATGTTTCTCTCATCCTCAAAAAATCCTTATCTGGTCCATCCAGTCCATATCTCTCTTCCCTTTTGTGGCTAAACTCTGAAAAAGACATCAACAATCTCTTAACTCTCTGCAGTATTCCTTCCAACTTTATCATCTGAATGAAGCTGCTATCTCCAAAATACTAGAGGAAGTTAGGTTGTAAAGTGGATAGAATTGATGAACCTAAAGTCACAAAGACCTGGCCTCAGACCCTAAGGAAATCACTTAAATTCCACCTCAGTTTCCTCTTCTATAAAATGAAGATAATAACATCTATTATTATATAATAATATTATGCTATAATTATTTCATTAGAATTATTAAATTATTAAAAACTATTGTTTTATCATAATTATGTTATGGTATATTATAGACTAACTACAATAATCAATATTAATATATAATAATATATATTCTATATCATAATACATTTTATCACAACAACCCCACCTAGGGTTATAGTGAGGATAAAATAACATTTGTAAAAATTCTTTGTAAAAATTACAGCATTCTTTTTCTTACTCTTATTCCTCCTCCTTCCTCTCCAATGATTTTTCTAGGTTTTCATGATACTACACTAGTTCTTCCCTGCCTACTGGATAGCTCCTTCTCAACCTCTTTTGCTGGATCTTCATGCAGGTGTACCACTAACCATGAGCATCCCCCATGATTCTGTCCTGGTTCTGCTTCTCTTTTCCTTTATATTATCTCATCAGCTCCTATGGGTTCAATTTATCATCTTTGTACTGATAATTTTCATATTTGTTTATCCAGCACTAACTACTCTCCTGACTTCCAACTCCCATCTCCAACTGACCATAAGACATCTTGGTCACACGTCCCTTAGACATCATAAACCCAACATGTCCAAAATGGAACTAATTATTACCCTGCCACCCCTCCACCTACCCAAAAAAGGGAAGTACCATTGTCCTCTCAGTAACTCAGGATCACATCTAGGAATCATTCTTGACTCCTCTCTCTCACCTTTCATATTCAATCTGCTGACAAGTCAAATCCAGTCATCCTTAGGTACATCTCTTATATATATTTCCCTTCTCTCCTAACATGGCCTCCCTATCCTCATCATCAAGCCCTGATCTATTCTGATGGCCTACTGGTTGGTCACTCCCCACTCCAGTCTATTCTCTATTCAGCTGTCAAACTGATGTTCCTAAAGCACAGCATAAGTCTGCTCATGTCACTCCACTATTCAATAAACTCCAGTGGCTCCCTATTAACTTCCAGAATAAAAAATACAATCCCCTGCTTGACTTTTAAAACTTAAACTCTTTCAAATTTTCTTACACTTTACTCTCTTGTATGTACTCTGTCATCTAGTGACACAGGTCTTACCATTCCTTTAACACAAAACCTCATCTCCCAACTCTCTTCCTTTTGGCTGCCTCTGTGCCTACAATGTTGTCCCTCCTCATCTCTGCCTCCTGTCTTCTCTAGTCTCCTTCAAATCAACTAAAATCTCACCTTTGAAAACATTTGTTAACTAATTTGTGTTATACCTTCTGGTGTCTGCTTTGGTTTGCATACTCCTTTAGAATACTGGACTTTCCAATCTGAGAGATAATTTCCCTTTACTGAACCTTTCAGGAAATTTCTAGACATCATTGTAATTTCAGTAATCAAAGGGTTAACCAACAAGTTTTGTTTACTTTGTGGAAGTCTGAGTGGTTGTTGCATAGTGCCATATGTCAAAAAACAATCAGTCAACAGACTTTTTGGTTTTATTTCTGTTTTAAAGAATAAAAGCATTAAAACAAATCTCTAGAATACCTTGGTTCCAAATCATTTTTCATTCATCTGTTTTTAAAAATTTTCCCTTATATAAAATAGGGACAGTTTTACAATCTATCAAAGTAAAGAGTAAGATGCTGATTTTAAAGTTCCTTTAAAATGAAAAAAACATTTTACTGATGATAGTACTGTCATTAAAATTCCTAACAACCATACAGAAGACTTTTTTTAGCAATGTCAAGATCAGGATCCAATATGATTTGACACTGTGACTTCATAAGCTTGGGTAAAGAGATCAGAGAATAATAGATTTAAAGGTATAACAAAATCTAAAAGGTCTAGTCCAACTCGTTCATTTTATTGGTGAGAAAACTGAGGCCCAGGCATATAACATAAGTAAATAACCTAATCCTCCCAAAACCTGTTTACTAATTGATACCAGTAGATTTTTTTTTTTAATTTAAGGTACAATGCTATTCAGGGTTCTTTACTTTTTTCAGTTATTATGTTAAGAATTTTAAATTAAAATGCCTTTTGAAAAGAGTAATAAAACTGACATGGTTGTGCTGGGTCTGCAGAATAGTATCATTACTAGGAACAAACAAGCAATCTGCAATGGTATTATATTGGTTTAATTTCCTTTTACAAGCACTTTAATTTTTGTTCTATTCCTTTAAAAAATAAACTTCTAGAACCAAAGAGTAAAAACTTGTTAAAATAGATGTATGTTACTCTGAAATTATAATACTTTCTGAAGCTCGATCATTTCCAAGATTTACTAGTGTAGAATGACGCTCTAATTTAATAAGTATCCAAAATAAAATGCAGTTTGAGCAACAGTTAATGAAGCATTTTAAAGTACTACTGCAATGGTTTTGTTTTTTTTTTTTTGGTTTTTATTTACAATACAAAAATGGACCATTTAAAATAGTTCTCTTTTCAGTCTATTTTTTTAGTACTTTTTCTTTTTCAATTTAACATGACTCATTAATACCACTCGTGATCCCTGCTGAGAGAAAATGCTGACTTCATAAAGATACAGTGAATTTTCAAAAGTGAAAAGAGTTTATGTGATCCTATTTTTTGTAGTCTGCTATATTCTCTGAAGCATTCACTCTAGGAATTGCCATAATTAAGATAAAAAGTAAAAGACGGTAAATTTATTTTTTTATAGGTGCTAAAACTTGCTGAAAGATTTTCCTTGACTGACCTGATGCATTTAAAAAAATCTTTTCTGATCTATGAGTACCTATAATATGCAAGGAAATACAGAGAACATCATGGATCCTTCCTATTGAGACAAACAACATCATCTGTATTTACATTTTTTGCTTACAAGAGCCACCTTGAGAGTAATAATTTACCAAAAAAATGTTATTTGAATGACTGAATAGATATGGTTTACTGCAATGTGTAATTGTGTTGTATAGCAAACCCTGGTGTCCTAGGGATAACAAGAGATAGAAAAGAACACAATGAAGAAAAGGACACTAAGATACAAAGTAATACAAAGAGAATTCATTTAACAAATATTCATTAAGCAAGTACTGGATGCTTGTTCCCCGGAGGGAAACATACCTCTGGGGAGGTTAGATGAGGATTAATGAACTAGAGTAGTAGGAACAGCTACGTATACATTTACCTCTATAGTCTGAGGCAACAGTTACCCTGAGGTTCTCAATTCTGGGTATAAGATGAAGAACAGCTCAGAGGTGTTTTTATTTGGATAGAACCATGCAATCTTCCTAAATTTATCATTAGTTCTGCAGGTGTTCTTTGTCTTTGTAAATATAATGTGAAGAGTATAATCTTTTTTTTTTAAATTAAATTATTTATTTTTAGTTTTCAACATTCACTTCCATAAGTTTTAAATTTTCTCCCCCTCCCTTCCCAAGATGGCACGCAATCTGATATGGGTTCTACATGTACATTCCTATTAAACACATTTTTCACACGAGTCATGTTGCATAGAAGAATTATAATGAATGGGAAAAACCATGAGAAAGAAAAAAAACAACAAAATAAAACAAAAAAGTTAATAGTTTGCTTCTTTATGTATTCCAACTCCATGGTTCTTTCTCTGGATGTGACTGGCATTTTCCATTGTGTGCCCTCTGGAATTGTTTTAGGTCCTTGAATTTCTGAGTACGGCTAAGGTCTATCTATCATAAGCAGTTCTCACACACTGTGGTTGTTACTGTGAACAATGTTCTCCTGGTTCTGCTCCCCTCACTCAGCATCAGTTCATTCAGTCTTTTCAGGTTTCTCTGAAGTCCACCTGTTCATCATTTCTTATAGGACAATAGTATTCCATTACATTCACATACCACAACTTGTTTAGCCATTCCCCCAATTGATGGGTGTCCCTCTGATTTCTAGTTCTTGGCCACCACAAAAAGAATTGTTATATATATTTTTGTATATATGGGTCCTTTTCCCATTTTTATGATCTCTCTGGTATACAGTTATAGAAGTGGTATTGCTGGCTCAAAGGGCATGCACATTTTTATAGTCCTTTGGGCATAGCTCTCAATTGCTGGGAGGGCATAATCTTAATAGTATAAGAAAACAGGGAAAGGGGGAGGTATTAAAACTGAGTAGCAAGAACATGTGTCCCAAAAGTCTCGGTGCCATTTTAAGCTACTGATGCTAAATTATTTAAGAAGGGAAAAAAAGCTTAAATTAAAGCAAAGGTTAATTAAGCTTCAATAGCTTAATTAGCATATAAAATCCTGCTATAGTTGTAGTAAGAGGAAGAAAATCAGGTAATTTGGGATCTGGTATATCTGATTTATAATGAAGACAATCAGGGGAGCTTAAGACCTAGGTGTTCAAAAGCCTATATGCCATCAGCAATTAGACATCAGTGAACTTTAGGAATGAAAAAAAAGTCATTCTCAACTCTTTATGCTTATTTACCTTCTCTTCCAACCATATCCAATCAGTTGTCAAGTCTTATCAATTCTACCTCTTTCTGAAAGTCTTTTACAAGCTACCTGCCTGCTTTCTCTTTACTCAGACAACCACTACCTGAAATCAAGTCCTCATCATCTCTCCTCTCAACCATTATAACAGCCTCCCAGCCTCTTGCCTCTCCCCTCTCCATTCTTATCTTGACACTGCCCAATTAATAGTCCTGAAGTAAAGAAGATTCCATTCTCCATAGACTAGACAACGATAAATTCCTCTAATTGACATTCAAATGCCTTCAAAATCTGGTTGCACGTTATATTTCCAAGTTGATTTCATATTACTCTGTATTGTACCCTGTAATCAAGCCAAAATGGCCTACTCTCACTTGCCTGTATATGACATTCCATTACTTGTCTCCCTGCTCAGGCACAGGCAGGCTGCCTCCTCATACCTAGAATGCTCTCATGCCTCTGCTCTGCCTCTTGGAACTCATACTAGCTTCAAGTTTCTGCTCAAGGACCACCTTCTATAAGATGCCTTTCACAATGCTCCCAAATATGTTTTGTGTATATTTCATATTATCTGAAAACATGTTTCTCCCTAGGAGAATACTTGGAAGGTGAAGAGTACTTTGTTGTAATAGTATGTTAACAAACAGGGCAGCTAAGTGGCACAGGAAGCTGAATTCAGGACTTCCTGAGTTTAAATTCAGCTCCAGGCATTTCCTAGCTACGTGGCCCTGGGCAAATCACTTAACTGTGTTTGTCTCAGCTTCATAATCTGTAAAATAAGCTGGAGAAGGAAATGGCAAATCACTCTAGTATCTTTGCCATGATAACCCCAAATGGCGTCATGAAGAGTCAGACGCTACTGAAAATGACTGAACAACAACAAAAATACTTAATAAATGTTTACCGAAATGAGAAACCCTGGGCTGAAAGGCAAGGTGAGAGTACCTTGAAGTAGTTATGAAAAAGTTACTAACACAACTTGAGTTGAATTCTTTGAACATGACTAAAGTTATACACTAAGAACAATCTTACAACATGTATGGAAGGAATGGCAGAGGTAGAGATTGGAGGCAGGGAAAACTATCACGATGTTAAGAATCTTGGCATATTCACAGGTTCTAGCACACTGAATCTGCAGAGCAAGGCTATATCTCCCATGAGAATTCCGTTGGGTTCGGTCAGAAGGGATTTTCCTAATGCCAGAATTCACCAGCTCCCAACAGCATCTTTGCCCCATTATCAATTTATATGAATAAGTACACCATAGTTAATTAACTATACAAAAAAAAGGTATTTTCTATGTGAGTAAAATAAGAGCAGTCACCACAAAGCATCTCTCCACCAGTCTGATGTACTCATCCTCATTACAAAGAAAAGTAGAGAGGGCTCAAAATTAGAAAACACATGTGGCACAGCAGTAAAAAACTTCTGGTCCTCCAAATACTTTTCTCCCCTTGGTGGGCTTTTCATGAAGTTACTCTTAGGTAAGGTATAGCTTTTCTGCTGTGTTCTGTAGAGTCATATTTTGCCTTATAGAAGCTGTTTTTTCTTAGTGTGTATAGCTGTCTCTCATTTAACCTTCCAATATTTGATTCCAAAGGTTGCTGGTTTTATCTATGCCCTATAAGGTATGACGAAGACTTCTCAACTAATCCAAAGGCATTTCCCATACATCACTCCACTTATTCAATGGCTTTTAAGGACTTATAAATTGATAAATAACTTTTGAATATAGTATAAAGCCTTTGATTGATTCAAGTGAAGTATTCTTACCTGGTTAAGCATATCATCTTGTAAACTATTTCTCATTTTCATAATAGGATCATAAAGCTAGAACTGAAAAGGACTTTAGTTACTATCATCTAACAAAACCCTTCTTTTTATGAATGAGGACACTGAAGCTCAGAGAATAGATTCCTATCATCTCTTAGCAAGAAAGGGAGAAACGGAAGAGGAGAGAAATTGAATCCAATAGGAGAAAGAGATACATGGAAGTTTAACCTGGAAAGGTAGGAGAGGGGAGAAGGAGCATCCTACAGAAAAGTATTCTTTAAGGAGGAGGTATATGCCTAGTTTGGGAAAAGATTACAGGATTTCTTTAGTCTGGAAGGAGATTTTGTGAAAACCTTGTGTCTCCAAGGAAAAGGGTTAAATTGTTGGGACCAGCTGGTATTCATACTGGTGGGGGAGCTAGAAATGAAGCAGCACAGTCTTTGGGAAAGTTACAGATTATTAAGAAGACATAAGGTAGGACTGGTCTAAATTAGGGACACAAGGTAATTTCTTTTATTCAGAGATTTTTCTATTAGACATTGCTTCCTTCATAAATTAATATTTTTAAAGATGAAGAAGAGGCAGAGCCAAGATGGCAGTGTAGGCGCAGCAACATATCGCAGCTCTCACACAGCCACCCCAAAATACCCATAAAATATGACTCTAAACTAATCCTAGAACTCCAAAACACACACTAATATACCTTCCACTAAAGTCAGCTCGGCTACGAGGAACCATATCAGCACTGCGAACTGAAAACAGCCTGGCCTGAAGCCCTGGCTGAGCCCCGGGGGCGGCTGGACGTGAGGAGACGAGGAGCCTCGGGTGAGCAGATTAGCGGTAGCTGTGGGCAGTGTTCAGAACTAAGTCAGTGGGATTTGCGAGGTCTTGGGAGAAAAGTGGTCTGGCCAAAACGCCTCCAGGGCGGGAAAGCAAAAGGCAGAGGTTCTGCACCCGCCTCTGCATTGCAGCTTCCGCACCCTCGGCCTGCAGACAGCAGGGGGACTAAGCGATAGTTCAGAGGACAAGTGCTCTCGCGTTGAGCGGCCTGGATCCGGATCGTGGTCTTGGGCTTCGGTCCTGTGAGTCTTCATTATCCAGTGAGTCAGAAGTAGGAAAGGGACCAAGCACCTTGCTGAGAGCTATGGCAGCCGTGGGGACCCCAGCGATTTGAGACAGAGCTTTCCCTTCTGAAAGCAGAGCCCCACAGAGATTAAAAAAAACAAACCACGGACTGACCAACCATGAGTAAGAGTAAGCATAAGAAGCAGAGTAAGAACAGCAACCAAACCCTAGATTCCTTCTTTGAAGAAAAGAAGGACCAAGGCAGAGAGCTGCAAGACAGCACAGCCAGAGCTCCCCCACCAGGGGCTTCCAATAAACATGATGATTGCCTTAAAGCTAGAGATGAGCGGAAGAAGGATTTTGAAAACCAAATAAGAGAAGTGGAAGAAATATTGGGAAGAGAAATAAGAATGTTGCAAGAAAATCATGAAAAGAGAGTCAGCAATCTGACTGAAGAAATCAACACCCTAAAAAATAGATTAACTCAAATGACAAAAGAGGCCCAAAAAGCCAATGAGGAGAAGAATGCCTTAAAAAGTCCACTTTGCCAAACGGAGAAAGAATCTCAAAAGCACTCTGAAGAGAATAATTCCGTCAAAATTAGAGTGGAGCAAATGGAAGCAAATGACTTCATGAGAA
>CM053591.1:57489431-57509214 GCA_028646515.1 Pseudochirops corinnae | reverse complement strand
AGACTGGGGGAGGGGGGATACACTGGGATGGCTGTTTTGGGGCAGTGGGTAGGGGAAAGATAGGGAGAAAATATGTAACTCAAAATCTTGTGGAAATGAATGATGCAAACTAAAATAAAATTAAAAAAAATAAAACAAACAATAAAAAGATGAAGAAGAGGAGAAAAAGAAAAGACAAAGGAAGATTTTTTCGAAATAACATGTAGAATTTGGTTAGAAAAGGTAGCTTAAACCTGATACACTCCAGAAACTTTAACCTTATGAAGGGACAGAGAGAGAATAAAAAGAAAATGAATGAAGGTATGGTCCATGAACCAGAATATAAAACAGAATTGAGAGAAGTGATGAAGTAAATATTTTTTTCCCTTTAAAAAACTACAGGGAAAAGAAAATAATAAAAATATGCATTTTGAAGGAGAAAGGGAGGCAGAGAAAATTTTACACTCAACATTTAATTGGGTAGGGGAAAAGAAGGAATATAAAAAAGATCAGGAGACACACATAATTTGAGAAAGGGCAGATAAACAGACTGAAGGACCTAATGAGGATAAGATTGGAAACAAAATAGGTTAAGCAAAACTAATGATATGGGTGAAGTACTGTCATAAAAGAGGAGAGGGACTTTTTAAAAGGAAGAAAACACAAACCTAACAATCATAACTTTAAAAAATCCAACAAAATGATTAACAATGAGTAAGAAAATAAAATCAAGATTCATAGGCACTGTGGAAGGGAGATTCATCCTGCCCTATCAGAAAGTTAGATGAGTGATGGGGGAGGACAGAGGAGAGATTAGATTGGGGGAGGGGACATACAAGGGGATGGCTGTTTTGAGGGTGGGGGTAGGGGAAAGATGAGGAGAAAATTTGTAACTCAAAATCTCATGGAAATGAATGATGTAAACTAAAATAAATAAAAGAAAATATTTAAAAAAAAATAAAATAAAATCCAAAATGGTGTTTAAGAAAAGCATCTAAAAATAAACATAGAACAAAAATGAGTGATTTGAGCAAAATTTATTATGCACTGGGTAAATACCACACAAAGTAACTAGCTGAACCCATGCTATCAGACAAAGCAAAAATATAAATTTGAAATATCAATATATAAACGAGTAAACTATATAATGATCAAAGGAACCATAGACAATGGACTATTAATACTAAACATTAATGTACCAAATGGCATAGTTTCTAGATTCAAAAAAGAAAAATTAACTGAAATACAAATGCTGTAATTATAGGAGATTTTAATATCCCTCTCTCAAAGCTGGAAAAAGAAAATAATATGTATTTTTATAGGAAAACATAAATCTGAACAAAATGGTGGAGAACTACAGCTGTGAGACTTAAATTTTCTGATAGGAGACATTAAAGAATATACCATATAGTATGAAGGAACCATAGTTCCCTTTAGATCAGACCATTTACTAGGGAAGAGAAAAATTATAAATCAATGAGGTAGCATAGTAGGTAGAATACCAGGCCTGGAGTCAGGAATACTCAGCTTCCTGTGTTAAATCTGGCTTCAGACATTTGCTAGCTGTGTGACCCTGGACAAGTCACTCAACCCTATTGGCCTCAGTTTCCTCATTCTGTAAAATGAACTGGAGAAGGAAATGGAAAACCAATTCAGGATCTTTGCCAAGAAAATCCCAGAGGGGTCACAAAGAGGGCACAACTAAAATGATTGAACAACAACAAAATAAAAAAGCAGAAAACTAAAAATCAAGAACTTTTACCTCACAAACTTTTATCTGAAAAAGAACAGCAGATGGCTGAGTGGGGGAAGATTAAAGAATACCGTCCTTCCAGATGTTTCCAGAAGTCAAGCCTAACAATGCTAACAAGAAGTGATCCCAGGCTGTACATGAGGGCTAGGAGGAACAAGTACACACCTGGTGAGTGAGGCACCACAGGGAACAAGAACATTTTGGGATGGCATGGCTGGGGGCCCTAATCGTGACTTAGTGGAGGGGAGGAGTACCTGAGTCCCTGGACAGAATTCAGAAAGCAATAGTAAGGAGGACCTGCAGCCTAGGGCAATATTGCCCTCAACTTGGGGATAAAACCTGATTATAATAATAAGCAGCTAAAAACAAAATAAAACAAAAATAAAAATGATTAAGCAAAGGAAAAAGAACCTAACCATAGATAGTTACTTTGGTGTAAAAGAAGATTTGGGTTCATATTCAAAGTAAGATAGTGAGGTTAAAAAAACAAACAAACAAACATTTCTACCCAAAAAAGTAATATCAAATGGTCACAAGCCCAAAAAGAGTTCTTGAAGAACTTAAAAAAAGGAATTCAAAAATCAAGGAAGAGAGATCAAAGAAAAACTAGGGGGAAAAAAACAATCCAAAGAAATATGAAACGAAAGTTAACCAATTGGAAAAAGAGGTCCAAAATCTTAAGGAAGAAAGTAACACCTTGAAAACTTGAATTGGGTAAGTTGAACTGAATAACATTATAAGACACCAAGAAATAATAAAAATAGAAAATATAGAAGAGAATCTGAAACATCTCATTAGAAAAACAACTGATCTGGAGAACAGATGGAGGAGACAATATAAGAATTGTTGGACTACCTGAAAGTTATGATCAAAATAAACAATCTGGATATAATAATACAAGAAATTATTAAGGATAATTTCCCTGAAATTCTAGAACAAGTGGGTAAAGTAGAAATAGAAAAAAATCACCATTTATCACCTGAAAGTTTTCTTACCAAGAGGAAAACTTACAGGAATATGATATTTAAATTTCAAAACTCCCAGGTTAAGAAGAAAATATTGAGAGCAACAAGAAAAAAAAAAAAGTAAATATGGTGGAGACACAGAATTTCACAAGACTAGCACAGCTTCTTCTCTAAAAAGAACACAGGTCTTGGAAAATTATATTTCAAAGAACCAAAGAGCTGAGGTTGTTTCCAAGAGTAATTTACCCAGCAAACTTGAATACAGTCTTTATAAATGGGAAATAAAAGAGACATTTGACAAACTAAAAGATGTTCAGTTGTTTATGACAAAAAGACCAGAAGTCAACAGAAAAGTCCATATAAAAGATTAATAAGAAATATAATAAAAACATTAAAGACTAATTATAAGGCACTCATTAAGATCAAATTGAATACTTATTATGTATATAAAAACTTCATCAGCATTCTTAAAACATTGTTTAACAAGTTTCAAACTACTACAGTAGTTTGAAAGAAAAGTTGGGGCTGAATTGTGTGTGATGGAGTGATTCTACAAAACAAAATTTCCTAGGAAAAGGCAAAAGGGAGCAACTGTATTATAAAAATGAGGTATGAAAGGAAGAACTAACACAGAGGAAACAGCCATGGGTGGAGGGTTGGTAATGTTAGAACCTTACTCTCACCTGGACTGAAGAGTAAACAAATGTACACCTGGAAGGGTGTATAAGTCTTCTGAACATGCAGAAAGGTGAGAAAACTGGGGCAGGGTGGGTAAGGGACTTTCAGAGAAATCTATAAATTGGGATTCAGGAGGGTGGGGGAAAAGATGGGGAAGTTTTTTGAGGGGTATGTAAAATGAGTTTGGGGAGTATATAGAGGGAATGGGGGGACTCTTGGAGGTGTGAAGTGGGGGACAGGAGGGTGAGGGGAGAAGATAAGTAACAGGAATAGGGTAAAAAGAGAGGCTGAGAAACAAAATAGTGAGTAAAAATAAGATAAAGGGAAATTCACAAATAGTAATTATAACTTTGAATGTGAATAGGATGTTTATAACATCTCTCTTCATGGTGGCAAAGAATCGGAAATTGAAAGGATCCTCATCAAGTAATGAATGGCTGAACAAGTTGTAGCGTATGGTTATAATGGAATACTACTGTATATAAGAAATGATGAGCTCAGAAACCTTAGATGACCTTAGAAACACATGGAAAGACTTGGACAAAATGACAAAGTAAAATGAGCAGAACCAAGAGAACATTGTATATAGTAACAGCAATGTTGTTTGAAGAATGACTTTGAGCAACAAAGTAATCTTGACTATTATAAACATGCAAATTGAAAATAAAGTTAGACACATGAAGAAAGATGCTATTTGTATCCAGACAAAGAATGGATAGATATGTGCATAAAGTAATTTTACATATCTATACCTATTTGTGTCTAATGGAATTTATCTCTGGGGCTGGAGTAAGGGGGAGGGAAGGAAACAAAGAAATTTATATAATAAATTTGTTGTATATGGAGGGAATTAACAAGTTCTACGTGGTAGATTTGCAGTTTCATGTGCAATCATTCTTTTTTTTTAAACTACACTGTGCTATGGAAATACTTGTTTTGTTCTATGAACTTAAAATACATTTTTAAAAAAAGAAATAATGATAGACATTTAGCACTCGTGGCTAGGTAGAGAACGATATAATAGAAACGATAATACCAAAATTAATCACGGATTTGGTGCTATTCCTATGGAGTTGGACAAAATAACAAAATTCATCAACAGAATAAAAATTCTAGACTCTGAAGCAAAATAAAAAAAAGTGAAAATGAAGGAATAGCCTTACCAGACCTGAAATTATACTATGAAGCAGTAATCATCAAAACTATTTGGTTAAAAAATGGAAAACTGAACATAATCCAGTATTCAATAAACTCATTATCACATAGATTCCTTAGGGAAGGCCAAAAGTCATTTCCCGATAAATAAATGGTCAAAGGAAATTAGCACTTAGAAAAAATTCAAAATATTAACAATCATACTAAAACAATGCTCCATATCAATAATAATACAGAAAAACAAATCACAGCAACTCTCAGATTTTATCTCAGATCCAAAAAGGAGGCAAAGTCAACAAAAGATGAGAACAGTTACTACTAGAGGGGTTGCAGAAAGGTAGGGACATAATGCACTTTTTGTGGACCTATCAATTGGTTCAACCATTCTGGATAGCAGTTTGAAATCATGTGAACAAAGTAACTTTGATCCAGAGATACTAATGCTAAGCATTATACCACAAGGTCAAAAGACAGAAAGAATGTTCGGATATACCAGTATGTTTACAGCAGTACTTTTTCTAGCAGCAAAAAAAACCTGGAACAAAGAAATATCCATCAATTGGCAAACAATTAAAAAAAACTGTGGTAAATGAATGGAGAGCACTTAATAAATGCTTCATTAGTTTGTTCATTCATTCATTCATTCATTCATTCATTCATTCATATCCCTACCTTTGGCCCAAATCTGGTTACTATAATTTCAGAGCATTTGATTTGTTTTGTTCTTGTTCTTTCCATTTACATTGTTGTAGGCATTGTGTACAATGTAATGAGAAGTAAAGGGAAACAAAAATCACCATAAAAAGAGGCTGAGTTTTAAAAAGAGGTGAAGGCACAAAATGAATTTTTTTCAAATAAAACTTCTGTCTAGGGCCAAGTTATATTTACCTATCCTTCTCTAAGATATTACAGAATTTTCAAAGCTAATTAATTTTTTTTAAAATTGTGAACTTAATAATAAATACAAAAATTTCTATAATGCAAATATAATAGGGATTTGAGAACTAACCAGAAGTACAGGATTTGTAGTTCAACAAGAATTTTCTCAAAAACCTGAGAAGGGTTTGAACTATCTCAACACTTCAGCTATAAAGGAGACATGAGTCAAATCCAGTAGTTTAAAAAGAGATACATACACACAGCTTCCTGGGGAACAGACTGAGGGGAAAGAATGAAATAATGCTCACAACCCCAACCTAGGACTTAAACTAGTGCTGACCTGGTCTGGAAATGACCTGATGAAGGCTTGGATCCAAGGTGAAAGCCAATTTATAGAAGCCTAAGGTGGTTTCTGGGGCAAAATCTAAGTTTCTGTTGGGGAAGAAGTAGGGATGTAGCAATAGCACAGCCTGTCTGAAGATTTGGATATGAGGAAGATGAGGCAAATGTTCACTACTATTAGAGCCCAAGATGGCACACTCTAAATCATCCCCCAGGGATAAAAGAGACCAAGCATAAAGTGTGAACTTCAGTTATGTACAGTGTGGGGTTGTTTGTTTTTAAAGTACACATACTTGATGAGGGTTAGGAGAGATACAGGAACCCCAAAGACTAGAGTTCCTGAACAGGGTTGTCTGGAATGAATTCATGGACTCAAGCATTCTTTAAGTCAAGGCGGCAAAGATTTATTGTTATACTTTTCAGTGGGCAAGAGTTCTTAGGGAACCTGAAACCTTAGAGGGTATAGTTAAAAGTTTATAAAGGATGAGGAGTGGTAAATTCTTAAATGAACATGCACTTTTAGTGTCTATTATGCAGGTGCTTTACGCAGAGTTCATTGGGAAATAGCCTGGGGGGGGGAGAGCTACATGGAGGTGTGGTTTTAGGATTGAAACATCGCTATATCAACTAATGGTCAGTTAACTGAGAAATACCCAGTCTGCCACCCATCAATGTCTTGTTAGACAAGCTAAACGAAGAGAATATAAGTCCAGGACACAGTTGATAGGTCAGTAGAGTAGTAAATATCTTTATGAGCCAGTACACAACCAGTTCAGCCAGTATACAAGCAGTCCAAATTAATAAATTCTATAGGTACAGCTGGCTACTGTATCAGGAAGAGAAATAGGTTGTTTTGCTAGGGCTTGCTGTCCTGCTTTGCTAGAGCACACTGTCCTGAGGCCAGAGAGAAACTGCCTTAGACAGTGTTTTAAGGTTAGGGAGAAATGTGATTTTGAAACTGGGGTCTAAGCACAGGTACCCAAGCACCCCATCATACTAATATAATTTACCTTGCAAAGATGACTAAAAGGAAAATAATTGCCAGAGGGGTTAAGAAAGAAGAACAGGCACAGTTATGCATTTGGAACTATAAACTGGACAAACCATCCAGGCAAATAATTTGGAACTCTACCCATAAAGTCACATTAAAAAGAAAATGTAATTGGGTTTCAAAAACACAGTATATTTATTCTTCACAAAAATCTACTGACCTCATTGACTAAAGGTAACTATAAGTTCTCAAATGCTATGCCAGTAAATCATAAGCCATCAGGTCCTACCATTCTGGAAAGGTTTCTAGTACAAGTCTGATTATAATCTGTGTGTCTGGTCCCTACAAATCAGCCTAGCTAAATTCAAAGAAGTTCATCACTAGGCTTGGACATAACGTGATGGATCTTTCATCCACAGCAACACTCAAAGATTATCTAATAATTCAAAATGGTGGAGAAATCACCATCACCATCAATAGCAACAGCAGTAAAAACAACAAAAAGATCTTTTAAAGATGGAAACAAATATCTTATTTATAAAATTTAACTCCTCCTTATTGAAAGCATTATAAGGACATGAAGGCTATGCTGGCAAGAATAATCTGCTAGCTCATCTCACACCAAGTAAAACAGACTTGGAATAAGGAACTAGTGATCTACGGACCAGTCTAAGTTTAGATAGGCTCATTAGCAGGCAATTAAGCATCAAGTGACAAATTCTGGAAGCTACAGAAATTCATAAAACTCTTTACTAAACCACAGAGGGAGAAAAGAAATGCAATTTTTAGAAATATGTTATGTGAGTAAAATGGAAAGATTGTTCTTTCCTCTGGGAAAGGAATTTCCAGCAGATCATCTGCAAGAACCACAAGCCAGAACAGAAGCACTGAATACACTGCTTGAGCAGACAGGTACACTAAAACAAGACCAGTAAAGAGCTTTCCTTTCATATGCCACAGAATGCTGCTTATTATCTGTGTAACCTAAATGCTACCTGTACCTATAACTACACAACCAGATACCACTGCTACCAGAAAGTTGTTTTCCTTAGAGTGCTAATAAATCTCTTTTCTGTTTTGATATTCATTTTATTTTACCTCCAGTAAATTACCTCAATTGGTAAGTGAGCTTCTTCCTAGGCTCTCTAGAAAGCCAAGCTGAAACTCTCTAACAAAGGCACAAAAATGAATGTGATCTGAGTATTAATAAAATTTTGAATCCTTTAAAGTGCTAAAAGTAATAATTTTATATAATACACAGTAATTTGAACTGAATACAAATGATGTATTTACAAGTAAGAAATACACTGGAGCTGATTTATAGAATGGCCAAGATTCATTTGTAATCAGCCTTATATAAATGCATACATACCTGTGGTAAAGGTTCTAAAAGCATTTTGATACTTTAAGTAAAACTCTGAAATCATAATTTTATTATAAATTAAAAAATTTTTTTTACAACATTCACTTTTTTAAAATTCTGAGTTTCAAGTTTTTCTTCCTTTTCTTTCCCCAAGACAGCATGCAATCTGATATAGGCTATACATGTATAATCATACTACACAAATTTTCACATTAATCATGTGAAGAAAGAATCAGAACAAAGGAAAAAACCATGAGAAAGGAAAAAAGAGAGAGAAAGAAAATAGTATGCTTCAATCTGCATTCAAACTTCATAATTTTTTGTCTAGTCTTTTGGAATTTTCTTAGATCACTGTATTGCTGGGAAGAGCAAAATCTATCAAAGCTGGTCATTGCTGTTACTGTGTACAATGTTCTCCCAGTTCTGCTGACTTCATGCAGAATCAGTTCATTAAGTCTTTCCAGGTTTTTCTGAGATCTGTTTATCATTTCTTATAGAACAATTGTATTCCACTATGTTCATATACAATTTGTGCAGCCATTTCTCAATTGATGGGCATCCTCTTAATTTCCCATTTTTTGTCCCCATAAAAAGAGCTGCTATAAATATTTTTGCACATGTAGTTTCTTTCCCCCCTTTTTATGATCTCTTTCAGATATAGAACTAGCAGTGGTATTGCTGGATCAAAAGGTATGTACAGTTTTATAGCCTATGGGCACAGTTTCAAATTGCTCCAGAATGGTTAGATCAGTTCACAACTACACCAACAATGCATCAGGTGTTCCAATTTTCCCACATCTTCTAAAACATTTATCAGTTTCCTTTTCTGACATATTAGCCAGTCTGAGAGATGTGATATGGTACCTCTGAGTTGTTTTAATTTGCATTTCTCTAATCAATAGTGATTTAGAGCATTTTTTCATATGACTATAGATAGTTTTGTTTTCTTCTTCTGAAAAGTACCTGTTCATATCCTTTGACCATTCATCCATTGGAGAATGCCTTATTCTCATAAATTTGACTCAGTTATTTATATATTTTAGAAATGAGGCCTTTATCAGAGACACTGGCTATAAAAATCATTTCCTACTTTTCTGCTTCCCTTCTAATCTTGGTTGCATTGGCTTTGATTGTGCAAAAACTTTTTAATTTAATGTAATCAAAATTATCCATTTGCATTTCATAATGTTCTCAATCTCTTATTTGGTCATAAATTCTTCCTTTCTCTACAGATCTGACAGGTAAAGTATTCCTTGCTCTCTAAAAATTTTCTTATCTTTTATTCTTTGATAATTCATAAGTTTCAATCCAATCTAAGTTGAAATAATACAAATTTTAGATTACTAGAGTCCAAATTAATGGTGTTTTTATTATAGTTAAAATATATGTTAATATACCAGTGGAGAATATTGAAAAATAGGCAAGTAATAGCAATATTCTGCCCTAAATGAAGGGAATCTGGCTGGAGCAGTATTTCCCTTACTAATCTATACATAAGACATTCTGGAGCTTGAAATAGATTGATGGAACCCATAAATCTTTGTACATAAGGTTGCTATATATATGGCAATAAGACATTAGGCAACAAACAAAAGCATAAAGATTTCAGTTAAGTTTATAGATTTATTAACGAAAAATATCAACTGACATGACTGCCTAACAAAAATTTGAAATGAGTTATCACACTGAGATCAATCAAAAGGTGCACAGAAGATGTACATAGGCTCCAAAGGACTGGTCATGTGGCAAGGATAAGGGATGCTAATCAGACTACTCTCGAAATGTTGGGAGAGACTGAAAGTGGATCCCCTGTTGGTGAACTTTTTGGAAAACATGGATAAAGAGCCACACAAGATAAGCAAGCATGGCAAAGTTGTGATCTATATTGTTAGAGGAAATTCCCAAATTGATGGGAAATCACAGGTGCACTGAGTGCGGATGTTGTATCAGAGAGTAGATGCTCTATCACTCCACTAAAATATAAATTCCCACATCCTTAATTTCATAGATCATGAGCTAGAAGGAACCTCAGGGATACATATTCCAAATCCCTCATTTTAGAGATAAGGAATCAAAGCTAGACAGGTTAAGGAAATTGCCCAAGGTCACAAAGGTATGTCAGAAAAACAATATGAACCCAAGTTCTCAGACTCCACAGCTAGTGGTCTTTTCAGTCTACTAGGCCACCTCCTTAGGTACTAGATAAATATTTGTTGAATGGCTTTGTTCAATTTCTAGGTTTTCAGCATACAAAGTATTCTCTTTCACTACAACTATTAAGGTAAGGGCAAAATTGAGGCTCTAAAAGGCACAATAACTTGTCTCTTTACTGACACTGCAAGGATTTATTTTCACACAACAATGATTCCTGAATCTAGTGTCTGCCACACTCTGACTCCAGTGAACTTTCTCTGATAAGAAAGAGACATTCCACATTCAGTGTTTCAGTTAAATCTACCAGACACATTTTATTAATATACGACCTGCTCGGAGAAAGAGTTTTTAAGCAATAGAGTACATCATACTAATCAGAAATGCCATGATTAGAGGCCTCTATGTTTCCTTCATGCAATTTCCATCTAATATTTTATTAATAGTAAACAATCAGATCCTGCAGCAATCAACAAACAAAAGCATAAAGATTTCAGTTAAGTTTATACATTTATTAACCAAAAATATCAATATTCATGTCCCTACACACCTTTTGAGAAGATCTTTCTAGAAAACTAAGCACTTCTCTTTTGGTTTAATCAATAGTAAAAAAAGGAGCCACTAGTCAAACAAAAGGGACCAGAGATGTCCAGCAATAAAACGAAGGGATTAATAATCACAAAAACAACATTCAAAAAGTGCTAAATATGTGCCAGGTACTGTGCATAAGCACTTTATAGTTATTTTCTCATTTAATCCTTACAAAAGTTCTGGGAGTTAAGTGCTACATTTCTTCTATAGAGATCTAATCACCAGTTCAAACTTTGCAATACACTCCCTATTCTGTTTAGGGCCTCAATCCCAGGAAGATTAAGAATAACTGACCAAGGACACACATATTAATTCTTCATTTTTATGACACAACAGAGGCCTTAATGCTATATGTATCCATACGTGTAACAAAGAAAAACATTTAAGCAAAAGCACCTGACACAAGGACTCCCCCTAATGGCTTTTTAAAGAATTCCACATGGTTTCCAATTTATATTTGTCAATATAGACGCTCTTCTAGTTCTGCTTATTTCAAGCTGCATCAGTTCATACAAATCACCTATTTCTCTGATTTCTTCCTATTCATTTTTTATAATAATATGCCATTTCAATCATAAAACATAATTTGTTCAGCGGCTCACCAAGTGGTGAGATCTCATTTGTTTCCAATTTTTACAACTACAGAAAGTATTGCTATAAATATTTTGAGATATATATTGTACCTTTCCTTAGGCCATGTACTCAGTAATGAGATTCCTTCGATCGGATTTTAGGAACAGATTAGTGACTTTTCTCACATCATTCAAAGAACTGGATCATTTAGTGTGCCTCTGTATTCCCAGAGCTGGCCTCTCCAATAACATTTCTAAGTTTTAAACGCCTTGCCACTTTGAAGTATAGGAGGCAAAATCTTATCTTATATTATTTTAGCCTCATAACTACCTTGGAAAGTAGATACTATTATTATCATCCCCATTCTATAGATGAGGAAACCTGGAGCAGACAAAAATTAAGTGACCTGCCATGGAACACATGGCTAGGAAGTATCTAAGGCTGTGTCTGAACTCAGGTTATCCCAAATCCAGGTCCATCATTCTTTCAGCAACATCATCTTATCTGGCTTGCCCATGTATGTGTTTATAATTTGTATTCCAACATTTGAGAACTACTAATATCCACTAAAAATGTATCAATTAGAAATTTCTCTGGTCTTTTCCCTAAATGCCTTTTAATTTTATATAACTAAAATGAGCTTTTTTGTCTTTGAGATTTCCTACCTACTTTGTCTCATTCTGAATTTCTACCTCCTACCTGTGAAAGGTACTTCCTGTTCTCTCCTCATTTTCTTTTTTAAATGATGTGGGCCTTACCTCTAAAATCCACTTGGAATTTAGGTTATATATGGCATAAAATGCTGACATAACTTGATTTCGGTAAAATTACCTTTCAATTTTGATAACTAAAATGTGAACCAAGCTCTGTGCTTAGCATCCCTCTTCCCCCACTAAGGTGGTTTATTAGTAGTAGTAGAATGGTCTTGTCTCATAATGTTAGCAAAATTTTACAAGCAGAGAGTGTGGCAGCAAATGAGGAAGAGGAGGAATAAATTTTGATCATACTAGGTGGGAGTGGCATCTGATCAGATTAAAGGGAAAGATTAGAAGACAAATATGACAAATTCAGTAAGTATTTATTAAATATTAAATATGGCAGCTAGGTGGCACAGTGGATAGAGTGGTGAGTCTGGGGGTCAGGAAGACTCATCTTCCTGAGTTCAAATTTGGCCTCAGACTCTTACTAGTTTCATGACCCTGGACAAGTCACTTAATCCTCATTGCCTGAGTTTCTCATCTGTAAAATGAGCTAGAGAAGAAAATGCCAAACCACTCCAGTATCTCTGCCAAGAAAACTCCAAATGGGGTCACAAAGAATCTGACAGGACTGAAAAACAGACCATGAAGAGAAGTCTAAACCAATAGTTTTTGCCTTTAGGGACCTTACTGAGGGAAGGAAATACCACAAATAGAGATAAATACAAAATATAAATTAAGGGAAGGGAATTAGTCCCTTACCAACTGATTTAAAGACAAGGTATTACAATGTTAACAATGAGATAAAATTTTGCTATCACTTTACTGGCATAAATTTCTCCCTCATAGAATGAGAGGGATAGCTGACATTGGCAAATGGAAGACTGGCCATGCATGCCCCTGGTAATTTTAAATGCTAATTCAGTAAGCTTTGTACTATGCCCATGTAGGGTCTATCAGACCCAGCAGGTTGCAGCTCTGGAGTTTCTAATTCCTGTACCTTCACCAGAGGTCAGGCTTATAAAAAGATGTTTCTCTACTCCTACTGCTCTACATCAATCATGAGTGCTTTACAAGAGAGCAGCTCATTGGGTGGGAAATAAATACTCCTTTCAGAATTTCAGCTTCTCAGTTTGGGGAAGGTCTAGGCCCCTGGGGAAAAAAAAAAGCATTTTTCAAGTGGCAAAAACCACAAACTATATGGACACAGACAGAAAGAAAAACAGCATTCCAGACTGAAGTAGTTTCAAGGAGCAGAAGGAACCCTTTGGCAGCAGAGAACTGCTAGGACAATTGAGAAGAGAATGTCAAGAGAAGCAAATGGTGGAGGCGCACCTGAGAGACTCACGAAGCAGAGACACCGGACCTAGAGAGAGTGCTCAGTGTCAAACACTAAAGTAAAGTCAAAAAGTTATTAAGAAAATTATAAAGGTCCCTGGATTTAGAAATAAAGAAATGACTAAGGGTCTTGAAGAGAGCGGTGAAAGATCAGAATGGAAAGGGTTATCTGCTGATTGAGAAGCAAGAATGAGGATTGTACAAGCTCAGGCAGCGGTTGCTAGGAGTCTGGAAGACAAACAAATGTGATAAGGTGGTACTGCAGACACCAGGACAAGAAGAGATGGAGAGAAAAAAAGGAAATCAGTTGATGGTGGGGTTATGGGAAGTTGTTTGGCCATTTTAGTACTGTTTGACTCTGTCACTCCATTTGGAGTTTTCTTGGCAAAGATACTGGAGTGGTTTGCCATTTCCTTTTCCAGCCGGCAGTTTTGTTACCAAAACTCAAACCTGATTTGGAGCCTGCTAAGCTCAGAACAGGAGAGTGGCAATCAGACTTTATACTAGATCAGACAGCTCTGAAAATTTGCAGCTCCCTGGCCTTAACAACCTGGAATCCTGAAAGAACACAGTACTTGACCATGGGAAAAAGCAGCTGTAGAATTGCAAAGAATTGAGAACAATAAAGACACCAACATTACCTCCAAAAGTGACAGAGCCCAGCTATAACAGAAGTCAAAATTCAAGAAGTAAAGCAACAAGAACATGTTAAACAAATAAAAACATAGCCACAATTATTCCACAATTGTCATGGATCTTAGGAAACCAAAGACCCAGAAAATAATAATTCCACAACATTCACAAGTAAAGCCTCAAAGAAAAAGAAAGTCTGTCTAAAATGTCAACAAGATTTTTTAAGAGAAAGAAAGCAAGGATTAAAAACACAATAAATATTAAATGATATCTCTGAGGAAAAAAGAACTAGAAATTAAATAAGATCTCTAAAAGAAAGATTTGGAAGAGGAAACAATAGTAAAGAGATACAAAATGATATGAAACATTAACAGACTTCCTGAAAATTACAATGGGGCTCCCTAAGACAAGAAATATTAATACAAAGTCAAAAAACTGAAGAAAAAAAAGAAAATATCAGGTACCTCATAATAGGAAAAAACTAACTGATCAAGAAGGAAAAGATGAGAATTGTGGGACTACTTGAAAGTCAGAACCAAAAAATGAGTTCGGATAGCACGTTTCGAAAAATCATGAAGGAGAGCTACTCAGATCTATTAAAAGGTGATCAGAGAAAGAAATGTTAACTCCAAAAAGAAATGTTAAAACGAAAATCATAAGAAACATCATGTTGAAAGAAAAGACATTATAGGTACCTAGAGAGAAAGTGTCCGTGCCCTAAGGAGCCCCCAATTGTATAAGTCAGTCAATAGGCCGGCATTTATTAAGTGCCTACTCTGTACCAGGCCCTGTGCTAAGGAATAGGACACAATAAAGGCAAAACAACAACAACAACAACAACAACAAACAAACAGTCCTAGATCTAAAGGAACTCACAGTCTAATGAAAATAACAATAAAAACAACATGTGTGTATATGTGTTTAGCTATCTAGCTGAGGAACTCGGTGATGGTGAAGCAGTGGGTGGAGTGCTAGGCCTGCAGTCAGGAAGACTTGCCTCTCTGAGATCAAATCTGGTCTCACACACTTACTGGCTACGTGTCTTTGGGCGAGTCATTTAACTCTCTTTGCCTCAGTTTCCTCATCTGTAAAATGAGCTGCAGAAGAACATGGCAAAACCCCTCCAGTGTCTCTGCCAAGAAAACCCAAAATGGGGTCACAAAAACTCAGATATGACTGAAAAATTAATGAACAACATCTATTTATTATCTACGTATCTAGTCATAAAAAATAAATTTCTTTTTTTTTTAAAATTAACTTTTGTTTATTTCTAGTTTACATCATTCATTTTCACGAGATTTTGGGTTACAAATTTTCTACCTGTCTTTCCCCTACCCACCACCCCAAAACAGCAATCCCACTGTATACCCCTCCCCCAATCTGCTCTCTCCTATATCCTCCCCCATCTCCCCATAAAAAATAAATTTCATGGCCAGAAAGCACTGAGATTAAAGAGGACTGGAATAGGCTTCTTGCTTAGTCATGAGATGAAGTGTCTTGTGTGAGGAATATGAAGGAGGCCAATGTTACTAGATCACAGAATTCAGGGAGGGGAGTAAGATATAATACTGGTAAAGGTAAGAAGAAGCCAGGATATGAAAGGCTTTGAAAGTCAAAAAGAGGATTTTGTATCTGATCTTAGAGGTAACAGGGAAGTACAGTAGTTTACTGAATGGGGCAGAGGTATATGATCAGATCTGCATTTTAGGAAGATCAGTAATAGTGAAGAATGGATTAAATTAGAAACTTGAAGCAGGGAAACCACAAGATTTGGCAGCTATCATCATAAAGAGTGGAACTTGAAATATAATATTTTAAAAAGGAAAGATATTCACTTAAAATCAAGAATAACTTGCCCAGCTAAATACAATCCTATGGGGTGTGAAAGGAATGAAATAAAGGGCTTTTAAACAATCCTGGTAAAAACTCCAGAGCTGAATAGGACCTCTAAAATGTAAACACAAAATTCAAGAAAAACATAAAAGACAAAATTGTTGTTGTTCAGTCATGTCTGACTCTTAGTTACCCCATGGTCCAAAGCACACCAGGTTCTTCTATCCTCCACTATCTCTCAAAGTCTATCCAAGTTCACATTTGCTGTTACTATGGCACTAATCATTCATCTCATCCTCTGCCGTCCCCTTCTCCTGCCTTCAATTTTTGCCAACATCAAAGTCTTTTCCAAGAGCCCCATCTTCTCATTATGTGGTCAAAGTATTTAAGCTTCAGCTTCAGTATGACCTTCCAGTGAACAGCCCGAATTATTCTCCTCGAATATTGACATTTGATCTCCTTGCTGTCCAAGAGATTGTCAAAAGACCCTCACACCACAATCTGAAAGCACTGATTCAGTGACACTCACCTTTAGTCCAACTCTCACAGCCACACTGTCTACTGGAAGAATCAGAGCTTTGAGTATATGGACCTTTGTCAGCAAGGTGAAGTCTATGCTTTTCAGTACACTGTCCATATTTGCCAATAGCTTTCTTTCTAAGAAGCAAGCAACTTTTGATTTCATGGCTACAGTTCCCATCTGCAGTAGTATTTGAGCCCAAGAATATAAAATTTGACACTGTTCTTCTCCCTCTATTTGCCAGGAGGTGATGGGACCAGTTGCCAAGATCATAGTTTTGTTTTGTTTTGATGCTAAGGTACAAGCCAGCTTTTACCACTCCACATTACAATGTAAACACCTCATCCTTCTACAATCTCTTCTAATTGTTCAAATCTTTTGTTGCTGCCTCAGATACAATAGAACCTCTACTCATAATTCTTGAGGCACTATCTACCAGATCTAATCCCTTAAATCTATTAGTCTTTGCCCTGCTTAATTTTGTACTCCAAGGCCAAACTTGCCTGTTACTCCAATTATCTTTTGCTTTTCTGCTTTAGCAGTCTAATCTCTTAAAATGGATCACTGCCTTTTTGTGGGGGAGGGGTTTTGATAATTCAATGAAACTACATGCTATGCTGTGTAGGTTACCTAAGACGGATAGGTCATAGTGGAGACTTCTGACAAAAGGTGATCCACTGGAGAAGGAAACAACAAATCATTCCAGTATCTCTGCCAAGAAAACCCCATGGACTAAAATGATAAAAGAGATGACACTGGAAGACGAACCCTTTAGGTCGGAAGGTGTCCAATATGCTAGTGGGACACACTAGTAGAGGACAACTAGAAGTAGCTCCAGTACTAAGGAAGCAGCTGGGTCAAAGCCAAAAGGAAGCTCAGCTGAGGATGTATCTGGTAATGGAAAAATCCAATCCTGTAAAGATCAATACTGCATAGGAACCTGGAATATAAGATCTATGAACCAAGGTAAGCTGGAACAACTAAACATCAACATCTTGTTTGTCACTAAACTTAAATGGACAGGAATGAGTTAATTTAATTCAGTTGATCACCACGTATACTACTATGGGCAAGAATCCCTTAGAAGAAATAGAGTAGACATCACAGTTGATAAAAGGGTAAGAAAAGCAGTACTGCGGTATAATCTGAAAAATGAGAGAATGGTATTTGTCCCAAAGCAAGGCAACCTTTTCAACATCACAGTAACATAAGTCTATGCTCCAACTTCACCAAAGTGGTCATAGATGATTAGTTCTATGAAGACCTACATCTTCTAGAAATAACACCAAAAAAAGATGTCACATACATCATAGGAGTTATGTTTTGTTTGTTAAAAGACGAAAGAAAAGAGATGAGAAAAGGAATAAATTAGAGAAGATAGAAGAAAGAGGTATAGAATTTATAATCTTAAAAAATATGGGTTCACAATAAGTACTGAAAGAGAATAAACTGTTGAGGAAGTGAGATCACTTGAACTTTTCTTGCACCTGAACTGGTCAAAGGAAAGAGGAAACACATCCACACCCAACACACGCAGAATCTGGTATAGAAATTTATTCAGACCAGCAGAAAAACAGAAGCAATCAGAGAGAGAGGCAAATAAAAGAGACAGTAAACACAGGGATAGACTAGTCATAAATAAAACTAACCCTATTCTCCAAGGATGGAACCTAAAGTGAGGTGAAGGAGATTAAAAGGAAAAAAAAAAAGAAAAGAAACTGATTGAGGTGTAGATAAGGAGAAGAGGTAAGGAGTAGAAGCCCAATGTTGAACACTATTCTCCTGTTACTTTTCTTCTTTATTGAAAAGAGGAAGAGATGGGATGAGGAATAAGGAAAGAAAATACAAGAGGCTATGGTTCAAGAAAATGCAGAATTAACAAACAGTTTGGAACTATGCCCAAAAGGTTGTCAAACTGTGCATATTTTGATTTAACAATACCAACACTAGGCCCATGTTACAAAGAGACTGAATAAAGTGGAAAAATGTTGATAGCAGTTCTTTTTGTAAGGACAAAGAATGTGAAACAAAAGAGACACCTAGCAGTTGGGGGATGGCTAAACAAATTATGGTATGTGAATGGAGTAGAAATATTGATGAAAGAAAATTGTATAAAGAGAAATACAAAGACTTGTATAAACTGATGCAGAGTAAATCAAGCAGAATTGGCAGGACAATTTATACAATAAGACAAACAACTAAAAGACTGAAGAACTCTGTTCAACACAATGACCATCCACTATTCCAGAAGGCTAAGTTAGTCCTGATAAGAGTTGTAGTAGATTCAAGATGCAGGAGACAACTGAGGAAATTTGTTCTGCCCAATGGGAAGCCTCTCCTCCCCCCAAGACCCTCTTCTCCAACTGTACTATTTTTTCACTTGATGATCTCATCAATGACCATGATTTAAATCATAATCTCCATGCAGATGACTCTCAGATCTACATATCCAACTTTTAGAAATCCCAAACTGAATGTCTTCTAAGCATTTTAAATCAAACGTGTCCAAAATGGAACTCATTATCCTTCCCTCAAAACCTTCCCCACTTTCTAGCCTACCTATTACTTTTCAGGGTACCACCATCCTGCCAGTCACTCAATTTTATAACCAAGTTATCATCCTCAATTCCTATCTCTGCCTATATCCAATTAGCAGTCAAGTCTTGTCCTTATCTTCATAACATACTCTCCTCTGATACTCTGACTACCCTGGTATAAGCCCTATTCATCAGCCTGGGCTGTTACAGCAGCTTGCTGGTTGATCTCTCTCTACTCCGCTGTCAAAGTGATCTCCCTTAAAACAGGTCAGACCACATTAACTTCATCCCCCACTGAAAAACCTCTAGGATCAAATATAACAAGTTCTTCAAAACCTGGCCCTTTCCTAACATTTTAGTTTTCTTACACCTTATACCCTTCCATATAATTTGAGAACTAGTGACAATTTGCTTCCTTACTCTTCCTCAAACAAGACACTCCCTCTCCTAATTTCACTGACTGTCCTCCATATTTTCCCTCCTTATCTTTGCCTCCTAGACTCTTTTAAGTCTCAACTAAAATCCAACCTTCTAAAGGAAGCCTTCACCCATCCATAGTGCCTTCCCGCTAAGGTTATTCCCAAAATATCTTGTATATAACTTGTTTATACTTAGTATAAACTTAGTTATGTTGTCTCCCCCAATAAACTGTAAGCTCCGTGAGAGCAGGGACAGGATTTTGTTGTTGTTTTGTTTGTTTTGCTTTCTTTATATCTCTAACTACTAGATGACTATGCACATGTGTTAACAAGGGTTTAGTTTTCTTTTTTTCTTTTATATTGGGGGAGGAGGATGGAAGGTAGA
>CM053591.1:57464322-57488931 GCA_028646515.1 Pseudochirops corinnae | reverse complement strand
CATTGACCTGGAAAATAGATCCAGGAGAGATTATTTAAAAATTATTGGACTACCATGATCAAAAAAGGAGCCTAGAAATCATCCTTCAAGAAATTCTCAAGGAAAAGTGCCCTTATATTCTAGAACCAGAGGGCAAATTAGAAATGGAAAGAATTCACCAATCACCTCTTGAAAAAGACTCCAAAAAGAAAACTCCTAGGAATAATACAGCCAAATTACAGAGTTCCCAGGTCAAATAAGCTGTCAGGAAGAAACAATTTGAGTATTGTGGAAACACAATCAGGATAATACAAGATCTAGCAGCTTCTACATTAAGGGATCAAAGGGCTTGGACCATGATATTCCAGAGGTCAAAGGAGCTAGGATGTACAACTTGCTTATTGTGCAAATTTCCTTTTTTTCCCCCTTTTTTCTTCCCTTCCCCACTATCCAAAGATGGCTACTATTAGACACAAATATGTATATGTACATGTATATGTATATTTCTATACATACTTTTATTTATCAGTTCTTTTTCTAAATGCAGATAGTGTTTTCTTTCATAGGTCCTTTGTAGTTAATTGCGTATTTACTATAGTCAAAAAAGACCTAGTTGATGAAACGTGTTCTTAAAACACTACTGTTAACACTATATACAATGATCTCTTGGTTCTGCTCACATTAATGTACCAACACATATGTCTTAACTTTGATGCTAAAACCCAAGTAAACTTTACTTTCCAGGGATCTGTAGCTAAAATTCCTTGAAAAAGTCATACATTTGCATTAAGTGTCTGTATTTTCTCTCTTCTCATTCTCTTCATAATCCCATACACACTGGCTTCTGACTTTACCATTCCACTGAAAACTGCTCTCTAAAGTTACCAATGATTTCTTAGATGTCAAATCCAATGGTCTTTTCTTAATCCCCATTCTAGACTTTTCTGTAGCCTCTGATACGGTTGATCACTCTCTCCTACCTGATACTCTTTTCTGTTTGCATTTTCAGAACCCCACTCTCTCCTAGTTCTCCTCTGACTCCTCCCTCTTTGTCTCCTTTGCTGGATCCCGCTCCAGATCATGCCTCCTAACTGTTAGTGTCCCTCAGAGTTCTGGTGCTCTACAGAATACTACCCCTTCTATCCTCTGATACTACTACCACTCTGGGGCAGGCCCTCATTATGAACTTATATGAACTGATGCTGAATGAAGGGTGAAGAACCAGGAGAACATTGCACACAGTTACAGCCACACTGTGCAATGACTAACTTTGATAGACTTGGCTCTTCTCAGCAATGCAAGGTTCTAAGATAACTCCAAAAGGCTCATGACAGCAACCGCTACCCACATTGAGAGAAAGAATTTGCTCTCTTTTTTGTTTTGTTTCTTCTTTCTCGTGGTTCACTGCACTGGTTGTAATTCTTCTTTACAACATGACTTATGTAAAAATGTTTAATATTAATGTATATGAAGAGGCTATATTAGACTGCATGCCATCTTTGGGAGAGAGGAGGGGAGGGAAAGGGAGAAAATTTACAACTCCAAAGCTTGTGGAACTGAATGTTGTAAACTAAAAATAAATTTATTACTTTTTTTAAAAAGGAAAAGGAAAAAAACTATAGTAAAGAAAGTCATGAAACAGCAGTGAGGACTTGGCTAAGAAATAACCAGCAATCTAGGGTTAACATATAGCAGTGGGTATGGAGATAATTTAGTGATAGCAAAGCGTCCTAGGATCTCTTTTGTCCCCACTAATGGCTGAACTCTCTCATATGTGCTCTTCTCCTCAAATTAAAGCATTAACCCCATGAAGACAAGTACCATAGAGCTGCTTTTTCTTTTTTTGTTTCCCCAGTGTTTGACACACAGTAAGCCCTAAATCAATACTTTCTTTTATTCATTTCATTTATAGAAGACCAGACTCCAACCAAGACATAAGAAAAAAACAAAAACCCTCTACAGCACCTTGACAAGTCGCTACCCATCTTTTGCTTTAAGACTTGCCATAGAAGGAGATCACTATCTATTGAGGAAATCCATGCACTTCTGAAGAGATCTCATTATTAGGAAATTTTTCCTTTTATCAAGTCTAATTCTGATTCTTTACATCTTCAAACCACTGCTTCTAATTCTATCCACAGACTCTAGCATAACACCTTTGAGATAGCTATTTCTTCTTTACTCCATATTAAACATTCACAAATTGTCATATGATGTGATCTTAAGAATATTCAATGTGCAGATTTCTCTCTAGTTATCAGTGTCCTTTGTAAACTGTGGCACCTAGAAGCAAACATAAACTCAGAATGTTAATGAATGAATGAGTGAAAAAGTATTTATGAAGCACTTACTATGTACAAAGCACCGTACTAACAATAAGAGGGATACAAACAGAAAAGCAGAGAAAATCCCTGTTCTCAAGGCGTTCATACTCTTAATGGGGGAAAACACACATGTAGGAGCTACAAGTCATGTAGAAAAGCACCAAGGTCTTTAGGATACAGCAATGAAGCAGCGATACATTCACATCTATTTATGATAACAGCCATTTGAGAGGGCCAAAGATTTCAGCAATGAGAATTTTTTTTCTTTCTGAGTCTTCAATAGTTGTGACTGCTACTCAAATAGGCAGCTATAGGTTGTACCTCAGCAGACACTGCTTCCTTGTGGCTAATAAGGAAATAGCACTGCTCCTTGTCAGGGTGCTGCTATCCCTGGGCTATGTCTCCATCAGGGTCCTCAGACCTGTTCCAGACAGTGACAGAGGTGGTAGCAATGGTCGTACTCTCCTTTCTCTCCCTTAAGATGCCCTGCTGCTTCAGCTAGGCTGATATTCTGGCTGGGCCTGACTGTGGCTAGGGCCTGGTAATTTAGGAGCGATACTGGAATAAAACAAGACACAGCATTCAACAGTTAACAAAAGGAAATTTACTTGTTTGTATCATGGGGAAATTCAACAAGGATAGAAATGAGAACAACTCAAACTGATTTAGCTGAGCAAAGTTTTTTTTGCATCATATTCCTCCAACCAAGCATCCTGGAGCTCCTCACAGCTGCCTTACATTCAAGCAATAAAAAGTGATATCAATAATCTATTTTAAGTCCCTGATCTAACCAAGTCTAGAGGAATACCTTGATACCTTTTATGGATAGCCTAACTTGCTTGGGGGAAGAGTTAGGTTATTGCTCCTACCACAACTACCTTATATGCTCCTGAACAGCAGCTAGTTGGTTACCCCAGGGCTGGCCCCATTTCCACAAGAACTGCTCTTCTCAATGATGGCTGTGATGACTGAGAACAGTGGTTTGGAAGGGAAGAAGAAGAGAGATCCTGCTATTCTTAGGGCTTATGAGTTTACTGGGGGGTCTGTGGTTATTGATGGTGGTGGTGAATATAGTAGGCATGTTCTCCAGAGCAGCTGCTTCCCTCAAGGTCTGAGAAATGCTTTTATTCCTGGAGGTTTTAGAATGTGGTCTGACTAAAATCAAATATGGTGGCACTAAAACTTCCCTCTCTCCTCATCTATATTATGCTGATCAAAGCAACATAAAAGCACATAAGTGCTTTTGGCTGCATTTCACAATACTCCCTCAATATTGAGCATGCTGCCAACTAAAACCCTCAGGTCTTCATGTGATAAACTGCTGTCTAGCTGTGATTCCCTAATGCCATATGAGATAGGCTTTTGTCTAGCTAAGACACCCCAATATTGTACCTACAGAGTTAATTTTTGAATCTCAATTGTAAGACTTTAATCTAAATTGTTACTGGGATGGATCTGTGATACTGATATGATTGCCCCATCTAATGACGGAAATCAGCACTCATCCATGCCATCTCACTCGGTGAAACCTTTTTGCACATTCTCCAATAAATGTCTATCCAACATGCTGGGGGAATTCCCCTAGATCCCTTAAGACACTGTGAGTACCTGTGGAACAAACAGCTTACCCAAAGGTTATTCCTTGCTTTCTATATAACTAGACTATCTTTTAGTCAGTCATACATTTCTCTAATGATGTCCACTGTACCAATTCTGCATAATTCCTCATTTGTCATGTATTATAGCCTATGCAAACAGAAGCATCTTATAGCAGATTCTTTTTCCAAATGGATTCTGAATTTTACATCTGTTTTATTCCTTGCTTGATATTAGTAATAAGAAGTCATTTAATAATGTTATCCCTACTGTTTTATTTTTTAAGGAATGTTGTGTCTTTTTAACATGTGCATGTGTACAGTAGCATTAACCCCCTGCCAAAACAAATACCACTTTTATACTGTAATCAATAAGCACAATGAGATTTTGTGTTCACTTCATTTGACTAGAAAAATGACTACTGGAAAAATGAAAAAAAAAAAAGTTGCTGTGCTCTATGAGCAAAGCAAAATTGAAACAGCTCAAAGGAAACTAGGGATGTGCAAGTTTAGAGTACCCATTCCAAATGCTCATGTGGACTATTTGTGCCTACCTTGTGGTAGAGCATTCCAAGCTTGTATTGCTCCGATCAGCCACAGTTGAACATATTGAAACTTGACTTTAGCATAGTGATATCATTTTGGTCTTCTTCGAGAACAAAGGACAGCAACCAACCAGCCAATAAGTTTGTTATGATTTCTCTTTTCTGTTTACATTTTCATGCTTCTCTTGAGTCTTGTATTTGAAAGTCAAGTTTTCTATTCAGCTCTGGTCTTTTCATCAAGAATGCTTTAAATTCCTCTGTTGAGTTGAATGTCCATTTTTCCCCCTTAAGTGGTATACTCACTTTTGCTGGGTAGGTGATTTCTTGATTTTAATACTAGCTCTTCTAACCTCCAGAATATCATATTCCAAGCCCTTCAGTCCCTTAATGTAGAAGCTGCTTAGATCTTGTGTTATCCTGATTGTGTTTCTATACCACTCAAATTGGTTTGTTTTTTTTTTTCTGGCTGCTTGCAATATTTTCTTCTTGACCTGGGAACTCTGGAATGTGGCTATAATATTCCTAGGAGTTTTCTTTTGGGGATCTCTTTGAAGAGGTTATCAGTGGATTCTTTGAATTTCTATTTTACCCTCCTGCCCTTTCTTTGCCAGTGTGGCCCACGCCAGACTGGGCTCCATTCCCAGCCTGATGTGACAGACCCTTCCTGTTGGCCTTGCAGGCTGTCTTGGTCTGGAAATTTGTTTCATTTTTGCCATTTTGTGGGTTCTGTAGCTCTAGAATTTGGCAAAAAAAACAAACAAACCTACATTTATATGAGTGCCTTATACCATAGGATATTGCAATAGGATATAAATAGATATACAACCTAAATATAAAAGGTCATAACAGACACAAAAGAAACATCAAGAGCAAAACTTTTTTGACTATGGCTAGACAGAGAGAATTACTAACCAAAGACTAGAGGAGATCATAAAAGATAAAATAATTCTGATTATTAAATATGTAAAAGCTTTTAAATTAAGAAAAAGCAGTATAGTAGTTAGAAGAAGCAAAGTTGTAGCATGGGAGAAAAATCTTTGCATCAAACACAGGACCACAGGAACTCAGATAAAGAGCTGCAAGTGACCTCAGAAGCTCCCTAGACTAATCTTTTCCTTTTATTTGAGGAGATTGTGGCCTTAAGGGGGATGAGGGAAGGGTATTTAAGTGACTTATCCAAGCCAGAAGAAGAACAGAACTCGGGAGGAAATCTTCAAAACATTAACTGTCATTAATTAATTTGTCCTAGAACGACATCAAATAAAACAGGATTTGGCAGCACGCAAATATACATACACTACTTATTACCTGTATAAATTTGGATGAGTCTCTTATCTTTGGGCCTCAGTTTCTTCAGCTATGAAAATCAAGCATAGCACTCAGTGGCCTCTAAGGTTTCTCTTCTAGGTCTATGTCTATGAAGCTATGGTCTTATATATGGGAAATTAACAAATTAAGAGCTAATCCCCAACAGATAAATGGCTAAAGAAAATAAATAAACATCACAAAAGAAGAAATGCAAACCATTGATAACCACAAGGAAAAGTGTACCTAACTAAATACCTAATAAGGGAAATAGAAATGTTAACAATGCTTAAGTTTTACCTCATACTGATCAAATTGACAATGATAAAAGATGGAAACATTCAATGTTAGAAGGTCTTTAGAAGTCAATCTCAATTTTTGGGGAGCTCAGAAACGGGCCAGTGATGCTTGAAAACAATTTTACTACTAAGCACGTATACCAAGTAAATCAACAACAAAGACAATGGGCCCATAAATATTTACAATACTTTCTAAAGTAGCCAAAACAAAACCATACAAAAAATGTATGTCTTTCAATTAGGGAATGGCTGAACAAACTGTAACATCTAAATGTCACAGTACATTATTGTACTATTGTACAATTCTGTAAGAAAGAGCAAATGTAAGGAAATCTGAGAAGCATGGAAGATGTTGATGAACCAATACAGTAACACTTAACCCAATACATATAAAATAACAAGAGTGTAAATAAATATAACATATGTGGTAGGTGTTAACAGATATAGTTCAGTTTTTGCTTAATTATTTTCCGTTGTTATAAGGAAGCATTGTAGGCATGTGTATTAGGAGAGGCAGGTGGTGTACAGGTAAAGCATAACGATATAAAAAAATCATAAAGATATTAATAAAAACATCTTAAACATGACAGATCTTCAACAAAAGGGAAATATGAGTTGATCATTTGACTAGCAAACATACCACATAGAAAGGAAACACAAGTTAAATAAATACAACTTCCCAAAAAAGACAACACAATGAAACAAATTATCTCAAGTTTCAAGGGAGGCAGCATGATGTAGTAGAAAAAACATTTAACTTAGAGTCTGAGCATCTGTGTTTAAATTTAAGCTCTGCTGCTACTACCTGTGTGACCTACAGTAAATTGTTAATCTCTCCCTGTCTCTGTGTTTAGAACATCTTACAGTAAAGGTCATATAGGTTAGGCTACTTCTTTCTTAAAAGGTAAAGAAACCATCTTCAAGTCTTAAATGGCCCAAGGGATTATGGCTCAAATAACTGATATGGCTTCTTAGTTACCATGAGATAATGAGTTGAGCATTCCTCAATCTTAACTTACCTTGGCAAAGGAGAAGGCAAGGAAAGCTGGCCCAAGCGAAAGAAGCTATAGCCCTAATAAATAGCCTTTTAATGCTACTTTGAAGTACACCTCCTTTTAGTAAATGTTACATAGTCTAAGAGTGTCTTATTTCAATCTAATTCCAAATCTGAACCACCAGAATAGTTTGAGTAAGGTCTTACTCAGAACACCTCATTCTACTTAATTTACTATGTATTAATTCACCCAAGTCTTTCCAGGTTTCTTTGAAGTCTCTTCTTATGGTATGGTAATATTCCATTGCATTCATGTACGACAATTCATTTAGCTATTCCTCAATCCATGTGCATTTGCTTTGTTTCCAGTTCTTTTGCTACTGCAAAAAGTCTTGCTATAAATGTTTCAGGTATGTGTAAACTTTTCTGTCTTTGAAGTCCTTACAGTACATACTTGAGAGTGGGGTCTCTTCATCAAAGGATATGGCTATGTTAGGAGCTTTCTCAGCATAACTGAGATTTTCTTTCCAAAATGGTTTGGCCAATTCTAGTATACTTGTCTCTCTACAGATCTTCAAACATCAGCTATCCCTATCTTTTGTCATCTTTGCCCATTTGTGAGTGTGAAGTAAAGCCTCTTTTTTTTTTTTTGGCATCTTTACTATATTAATGATCTGGAACACTTTTTCTTAGGTAATCCAAGCCCCAAAGACCATTGGTATGAGACTCTCCTCACTGGTAGAGATCAATGCCCTACACCTGTGTGAAGAGCAAGGCAGAGTTGACAACAGTGGCAGAGAGGAGAGCTTCAGTTTCTTCACTGGTGATTGTCTCTTTAAGGCTCTTTGGGTATTTCAGACACTTCTGGTTTCCAGCCTCAAAAGAAGATCGAAGACACCAAGTGCATTTCAGGATGCTAAAGAGAAAAGCCCCTGGGAAGAAGACCACATGATAGAGGAGATGGCAGTATTATTGCCAGGCAGATATAATTTCAGCCTGGTACCCGCTCTCTCTGAGGAGAAGACAGTGATCAGCCTCTGGTGGCATCTTCCTGCTTCCCTTCCTGGCGGGAAAGCTTCTCTTGGAAAATGGGAGAAGGGAGGAAGAGGCTAGAGATGTCTGCTGCTCCTCCTTCAGGCCGCACAATGACGTTTCCATGCTGCATGTGAGGGACAGCCCTCCTTGTGGGCACGTTCTTTGCCCGCTTATTTATTGCAGTGTATAGGAAGAAAGGGGACTCCATTTAGAAACACTGTGGGACCAAAATGCCATCTGTGTTTTTTCCTCTGAGAGGTGTATTCCAGCAGACTATCTGCAAGAATGACAAGCCAGAAAACTAACAGCTTGGTAGTAGAGCAAACAGGTAACAAAATAGACTATTAAACCTCCCATTAGAGAAAGCTAAATCAAGTCTAATAATCAGCTTTCCTTGTATGACAGAACAAATACCCAACTAGACAAGTTAAATGCCACAGAACGATGCTTGTTCTTATTTACTGTAAAAACTAAATCCTGTCCTGCCATACAGCCACATGACCAAGTGTCATTTCCTATTGAGGCCAGAGTTGCTACTAGGGATCAGTCTTGGCAGTAAACGATGACATTTCTTCTTTTTAGTTTAGCTATTAACTTTATTTGAGCTTTAGTCTTGCAGACTCACAGCTGAATGAAACGAACGAACAAAGGAACACCAACTCCCTTCTAGTAGAGAAATTTACAACAGGGAATGTCTGCTTAATCCCTTATACAGTAGAACCTCGGTTTACAAGTAACATAGTTTAGTTTACCTATGCTTTGCTGGACTAGGAAAAATTTTCCGCAAAATTTGTCTCACAGGACAAACAAATACTCACAGTACAAACATCACATTTGCTTTACCAATGGCCAGAAGCTGCTGTTCTTCCAGTGGAGTTGTCACCATGGGAATAAGGCAGAGTGGGGAAAGGCTCTCACTCTTTTGCTGAAGAGCCAACTGGCAATCCTCAGCTAGCCCCTGCACCAATTGGTATCATGATTCACCCAACAGCTCATCCTGAGGACCATCTGGAAGAAGCACTGACCCATCCTGAAGGCAGTTCAAGATTATCCCAAAATGATGACCACTCCTGTCAATCAGCACTCAGCCTTCTGAGTCTATGAGCACCACCATGTGGCCAGTGAACACAGCTTTGAGTGTGGTGTCCTGCTTGGTCAGGGTCTACAGCATGGTATAGAGCAGCAATCACTGCACCCAACCCCTCCAACCCCACCCCCAGCCACTTTCAGCTTCATATACTCAAGACTCAGTGGCTTGAGATGATAGGGGGCTGCCCCACCTATGGCCTCCAGGGTGGGAAGTGTGGGTGGCAATGACTGACTCCAGTCTTATCCACAACCTCTGACCCTGGTCCTCAGACCCTAACCCTTTCCTCAAGTCCTTCAATTCCCTACCCCATCTATCCCCCATCCCTACCCCCTCCTCCCCTCTCATCTCCCTCATTGCCAGCCACGGCTCTTCTCAAAGGTAAAGTGGAGGTTAATTTATTTTTGGTTTATATTGCGTACTAATCATTGCTATTGTACATTATTGTACATTTCAGGTACATTAGGGACAAAAAACTTATTTAAAATTATAAATGATTATTTTTACACGAATGTTTTTTGGGGATGTGATAGCGATCATCCAACTTTACATTATTTCCTATGGGAAAATTTGCTTTGCAGTGCAAACAAATCACATGATGAACAGAATCTTGGAATGAATTAAATTTGTAAACCAAGGTTCTACTGTACTAATCTTGGATTTGTTGTTATTTGTTGTTCAGTCATGTCCAATTTTTTGTGATCCCATGGGGCAAAGCACACCAGGCATTTCTATCTTCCACTCCATCATGTTTGCTGTTTCCATGACACTCTATATCCATTTTATCCTCTGCTGTCCCCTTTTCCTTTTGCCTTCAATCTTTCCCAACATCAGGGTCTTTTCCAATGTGTTCTCATTATGTAAACAAAGAATTTAAGCTTCACCTTCAGTTTCTGACCTTCCAATGAACAGGCTGAATTAATTTTTTTAACTATTGACTGATTTGATTTCTTTGGTGTCCAAAATACCCTCAAAAGTTTTCTCTAGCACCATAATTTGAAAGTATCAATTATGTGGTGCTTAGCTTTCCTTATAGTCCAACTCTCATGGTCATACACTGCTACTAGAAAAACCATAGCTTTGACTACATGGACCTTTGTCAGCAAGGTGATGTCTCTGTTTTTTTTATATGCTGTCCAGATTTGCCATAGCTTTCTTTCTAAGGAGCAAGTGTCTCTTAATTTCATGGCTGTAGTCACCATCTACAGGAATTACAGGAATCTTTTGAACCCAATATAAAATCTGACACTGCCCTTATCAGCTTTATTTGACACAAATATTTCCCCAAAAGGACAGTTTTCCTTATCTTAAATGTGCTGATGGATAAGCTTTGCAATTTCATGTAACTGAGATTTTCTCTTTTATCTTTTTGTGATCCCCTCTATTCTTTGCTTGGTTAAGAGTTTTCCATTTAATCAAGGAAATATAAATGTTGGCATAGCAAAAGAAAGTTTTCATATTTAAAGACTCAGGAATGGCCAAATAAGATTTAGTCCATAAATGTTACATGCTAAAAAACCAATGAATGTGAAAGAGAAAAGCATGGGAAAATGTATGGAACTGATGCAAAGTGAAGGAAGCAGAAAAAGTAAAACAATTATATGTTGACTAAAACAATACAAAAGGAAAGAATCAGCAAAAAACAAAACACCAAACACCTGGATGTTGTGTAACAAATAATAAGGTCCAAACTTGGTCCTGAAGTAAAGATGAGAATGCCTCATCCGTTCTTTTGAAAAAGTAATAGGAGTCTATGGATGCAGAACACTGGATATATTTTCAAATTTGATGGGTCAGTTAGTTTTGTTCTAGTGCCCTTTTTTTGATTCTTTGTTACAACGGATGGTTTTCTGGGTATGGGAAAGGAAAGAAACATATTGGAAAATGAAGTAAATACAAAATACAAAAGATCCAAAAAACCCTTTTTTTCCTAAAACAAAAATTGATGTCAATTTATTTGAATATGCAACTCTCAATCAGGAAATTACTGAGGCTAGCGGTACAGAATTAAGTAGCGTAGAGCACTAAGTTACAATGTCCTGGGTCACACAATCAACCGATGTGTGTCAGAGGCAGAACTTTAACCTGGGTCTTTCTACATCTGAGACTGGCTCTCTACTATGGTACAATGCCATTTTAAAAAATATTTTTAAAAAACTCCTCTTCATAGCCATAGCTATAAAAAGTCAGACACCTGAAATTGCTGTCTTCTAATTTTTTTATGGGGTGACTTTCAGCATTTAAGTCTCATACATTAAGATAGTGTAGTTAACCATTCTTTCTAAAGTACTGCTCTAGCTCTCCAAAAAAGCTTTTTAAAAATGTTACATTATTCAATTTTATCAGATACAAATACAAAAGGTAAATATAAAGAAAAAACAGACATTACCTAAAATCCCACAGAGATAGACAACTGATTTCAATCCCCAGCTTAACAGGAAGAAATTCATGAAAAAAAATATTGAAATATATCCATAGAAAAGTACTGGGAACACATACCAAAAGAACAAATGACTTTAATTCATAAAGTGAATGCATGAAGTATAGTCAAACAGATATATCTGATTTTCTTTAATCTAAGCCAAAACACAAGATTCCATTCTCTCCAAATGAACAATTAAAAAAAAAATTATTCAGGTAAAGATGATAAGGAGGAAAGAGACGAATGTGTGTATATGTATGTGTATGTACACACATATTTTATGTATATATGCACATATATATTAGGGACTGGATCTGGATATAATATAAGATCTGGATCTTCATATAAACATATACATGCACATATACATATAGATGTTCCTATTTTACTTGGTTTGTAAGAAATTTCAATTGTGTTATATTATAAGTGTTGTGAAGTTTTAAAACATAACTGAAGCAAAAGAGACTGTTCTTCACCCTATGGTCTTTACCAAAAGTGGTGAACAGGATTTTATTTTCCTATACCCCATATGTATAGGCATGTATGTACATATGTATAAAGATCCAGATAACCCAGGGAAATAAATGCCTTGGGTGTCTTCCCTAGCAATTTAATGCAGAGGATGAGACAGTAGAGATCACTCCAAGACACTCTCCCAAGAGACACTATAAATATTCACTGTTGAGCTACTCACAAGTCTGAGGATACTGTGTCTTTCCTGGGAACCTAAGACTTAGCAGAATTGTTTTGAGGGCATGTAGACTCAGCCTCTTGGATGAGTCACTGAGGTATTGTTAAAATGACCTCTTTAGTCCAAACTGAGGACAAACTGCAAAGCAAAATAATCTGGATAAAATGGAATCCCCACTAAATGGGGTGCATGCAAAGAAAATGCTATTTAGCACTTTATGTTGTTCAGACCATAGGAAGCACAACAATCTCCTTGACTTCATTAGGATGTTCTAGAACTTCCCATCTTTAACCCAGCAGAACTGAAATCTCTTAAATACAAGGTAGAAAGAACAAGAAATGGGGCAGCTCCTAAGATTTACCTCTTTTCAAACATATTATGCAGGTAAATCCATCTAGATATAATTTGCAAAATGATCCACTTCCAGTGTGATAGAAATAATGCTATCAGTGGTAAAGGTCCCAAGTTAGTTCACAAAAGACTATTTAAACCCATGGTATAGCTGAAACACTGTATAACTGAAGTAAAAAAATACACACACACACACATGCATATAATTCTGATATAATAATACAAAAAATGGAAACATAGTTGGAGATTTTTGTTAAATGCTGGTAGCTGACATTTATTTTGCCTGTTTCTCTCTACACAAAGTTCCCCTCAAAATGGCATGGAAGTGACCCTGAGTTCACAGGCCAAGCCAGCAGAACACAAACTTCGGCTATTTCTACCAAGCTAGAAATGATCTGAGTAAAAACCTAGCACAAACTATATCCATTTTTCTGAGGTTTAGGCTAAGCTAAGTGTGGAAAGGCTCATTATCAAGAAACTGACATGCTGAATTCATTGGACCAAGCAACTGTGAAACAAAAACAAAACAAAACAAAATAAATACACTTCAGTCATGTGAGGCCTGCTTAAAGTCTTGCTGTGACAGTAGCAGCAGGGTAACAAAAAAGGGAAAAGAAGATACTAAGAATCACATGACTTTTAGACAATCTGTAATTATAACCTAAATGTTGCTAAGCCTGAGACTGAAGGAAGTGGATCAAAATCAATCCTGACATTATTACTATAAAAGAAATTAGAACACAAAAGATGTATTCCATTTATAAATGGAAGAATGGCTTATAGGTTTTCTTTAGAGCAAGGTTCTCTCCATAGAAATATGATCTCTATGTAGAGTAAGGTCCTCAATGATGGCAACTGGATTGGAAAAGATCTCTTCATGTCCTAATCCTAAAGAAAGGAGGTGAATGCCAAGGAATGTTCAAAATGAGTTAATTTATCACACTGCCAAAGTTCTGCTTAATATTTTGCAAGCTAGACTTCAACAATGTATGAACTGAAAATTACCAGTAGAACAGGATGATTTCCAAAGAGGCAGAGGAATAAGAGACCAAATTGTTAATATTGGCTGGATTATGGAGAAAGCAAAGAAGTTCCAGAAAATCATCTACCTCTGATGAATGACTATGTTAAAGTCTTTGATTATGTGGATCACAACACAATTTACTAAGTCCTCAAAGAGATGGCAATACCAGACCATCTTGTCCCCTGAGGAATCTCTATGCAGGCCTAGAAGCAATGGTTAAACCAAACATGGAACAAATGATTGGTTTAAGACTGGAAAAGGAGTATAACAATGCTGTATACTGTCACCTTACTTATTTAAGTTATATGCAGAGTACATCATGCAAAATGCCAAGCTGGATGAACAAAAAGGCAGAATTAAAGTTACTGAGAGAAATACCAACAATCTTAGATATGCAGATGATACCATTCTGAAGGCAGAAAGTGAAGAGGAATTAAGAAGCCTCTTGATGAGAGTAAAAGAGGATAGTATAAAAGCTAACCTGAAGCTTAACATCAAAAAAACTAAGATCTTGGTAATAGGACCCATCATTTCCTGACAAAGAGAGGAAGAAGAAATAGAAGCAGTATCAGATTTTATATCCTTGGGTTCAAAAGATCCCTGTAGATGGCGACTGCAGCCATGAAATTAAAAGACACTTGCTCCTTGGAAAGAAAGCTATGGCAAATCTGGACACTATACTAAAAAACAGAGACACCAACTAGCTGACGGGTCTACGTTAACAAAAGTTATGGTTTTTCCAGTAGCAATGTATGGTCATGAGAGTTGAACTATAAGGAAAGCTGAGCACCACACAACTGATACTTTAAAACTGTGGTGCTAGAGAAGATTTTTCAGGGTCTTTTGGACAGCAAAGAGATCAAATCGGTCAATACTTAAAGAAATTAATTCAGCCTATTTACTAGAAGGTCAAAGACTGAAGCTAAAATTTAAACACTTTGGCCACATAATAAGATGTGATTCACTGGAAAAGCCCCTGATATTGGAAAAGATTGAAGGCAAAAGGAAAAAAGGATGGCAGAGGATGAGATGGATAGTGTCACGGAAACAACAAACAAGAATTTGGACAGACTGAGAGAGAGTGGAGGACAGAAGTGCCTGGTGTACTCTGGTCTATTTAGATTATGAAGAAATGAACATGACTGAACAACAACCACAAAGGTTCTCTATAAATAAAAGAGTTGTCATTGCTAGTTTTACTTTGTATCCAGAGGCAGCCAAAAAAAAAAAATCCACAATATTTCAAAGATTTTGATCATTTCATATTACACAGATCTCATAAGCATTGGTCAAAAGACCAATGTGAGTTCATTTCTATACATACCATGCTTCACATTCACTTTGAAATATCTGCCAATTAGCAAGTGGGCTGTGGGACTAAAGCGCAAAAGAGAGATATGGCTAAATATGTAGATCTCTGAGTCACTGGCACAGAAATTATAATTGAACCAATGAGAACTCACAAGGTCACCATAAGAGTATACAGAGAGATGGGGGTGACAGGACAGTCTTGGGCAGTGGTTCTCAACCTTCCTAATGTCATGACCCTTTAATATAGTTCCTCATGTTGTGGTGACTCCCAACCATAAAATTATTTTCATTGCTACTTCATAACTGTAATTTTGCTACTGTTATGAACCTATCTGATACGCAGGATGTATTTTCATTGTTACAAACTGAACATAACCCACAGGTTGTGAACTGCTAGTCTTGGTGAACACTCACAGTTAAGAAGTGTGAAACAGATGATGACCTGACAAAGGAGAATAAGTAAGTCAGATAGTTCTGTAGAAGGAGAATGAGAGAAAGCACTGTCACAAAAATCTAGAAAAGAGAGATTGTCTAGGAGGAAAGGGTGAACAACAGTGTAAAATGAAGAAGATTGCCTGAAGAGAATGAATACTGAGAAATGACTGTCAGATCTGGTCATTGGTAACTTTGGAGAAAACAGTTTCAGTTGCATGAGGAAGTTGGAAGTCAGATTGTACAAGTGTCAGAAGTGATGAAAGGAAATAGAGGCAAAAGAAGTCATGAAAAAGGGAGAAGGTATAAAGGATAACAGATTAAGGAGATGATATGGGTAATGAAAAGTGTTTTTTTTTTTTGGTATTTTTTTAAAGTGGGGAGCCTTGGACATATTTGAAGGCAACAGGGAAAGAACCAATAATTGGGGGGCAAGGAGAACAGTGGTGTAAGGAGACAAAGGGGGTGTGGTTGTAAACTGCTACAGAAGATGCAAAGGAATAGGATCAAAAGTACATATACAGTGGCAGGCCATAGTAAGGAGAAGATCCATGTTTAGAGTCTAGGAGACAGGATGTTCTGAGATGAAAAGAACAATCTAACGTGGTAAGATTTGCAGTTTCATACATAATAATTTTTCTGTTATTCATACATGCAAATGTCCATGTTCAATAGTGTTTGTCAAATTCACAATATCAAATCTTTTAAATGTTACTGTCCCATAAGAAATAATGAGCATAAACAATTCTAAGAAGGTAAAATATGAAGAAATAGGAATAACATGCATAAAGACTGAACAATGTCAACAAAATAATAAAATCAAACAGAACACTGCATAATTGTAATGACTCAGCCTGATCCTCCAGAAGAATTGAGAAATGCAGCTCTTTTCATTTATGGCAAAGATGAAGGACATTTGGTGTGGTAAATACACAGAGGAAACCCCACAATTTATACACACATATGCCAGACACTGTCAATCTGTTGATTTGTTTCACCAATTTTTTTTTCATATTTAAAAAAAATTTTGATTTAAAGAGAGGTTTTCAATGGAGAAACAAATATGTGGCATACATTCAGAAATTAATGTAAAGTGAAAACACCAGGAAACAACTTTAACTTTAAAAAGTACATGCAGATGTACTTCTTGGTTATAAAATGCTATTTAGTTATAAAATACTTTTTAGCTATCAAGCAATAAATAAGCATTCACCAAGCGCTTACTATGTGTCAAACACTGTGCTAAGCACTAGGAATACAAAAAAAGAGCAAAAAAATGGTCCCTAGCCTCAAGAAGTCTAATGGGAGAGATGACATGCAAATGATCACGGACAAAGCAAGCTATAATACAGGACAAAAAGGAAATAATTAATAGAGGGAGAGCACTGGAATCAAGAAGAGGTTAGAGAAGACTTCAGACAGAAGGTGGAACTTCAGCTGGGATTTAAAGGAAGCCACGGAGATGAGTCAGTAGTCAGAGTGGAGGAAGAGAGTGTTGCAGGCATGGGGGAGGGGCAGCCAAAGAAAAGGCTTGGAGCCAAGAGATGGAGTGTCTTGTTCATAGAACAGCAAGGAGGCCAGTGTCACTATATCAGAGTACATGTTGAGGACTAAGGTGTAAGAAGACTGGAAAGGTACAAGGGGACTTAAGTTGGGGAGGACTTTGAATGCTAAAGAGCATTTTGCATTTATCTTGGAGGCAAGGTACTATCATCATTAACATCTTAATCATCATCATCAATCACATTAATTACTATCTCTTATGAGATAGTAAGGAGAAGGAAGGAATATGACCTGAAAGTAGTTTGAGAAAAGAGACTCAGTGTGCAACTGGCCATTTTTATCTAGTATTCATATTATAGGAAACCTTTACATTTAAATGAGCCTCCAATATCAAATTTATACCATGGATTTCAATAGGCATAAAAATCTACTTTTATTCACGATATGACAGTTTAAAGATGAAAGAATTATTAACAACAAAATCAGTAAATACCTTTAAAGGTGGCTATTTGTGAGACTCTTTTTGCATAATATGTTACACAGTGGAGTAATCTTTGAACTAAAAAGGAAAGAAGTGAGAAATGACACCATCTTTCACTGAAGCCTATTAATTTTTGCAATGTTGAAGATATATTTTAAATAGGCCAAGGATGAAATATTAGTCAATGCAATCTCTATCATATGCATAACTTTATAGCATCAAAATGAAATTTATTTTTAGTAAATTACAAAGGATTCACTCTACATGTACAGGGAGTTAAAAAGGTTTGTGCATGAAGCAGACAGCTTGAGTTGTCAATTCTTGATTACCAATTTTCTGAAACCTAAGTTTTATGTCCTGAGAGGTCTACCACTTCAAATCTCAAGTTAAACATCTCATTTCCCTCAGCCTGATCGGGTTGCACTGAACTTTCCTGAACCATAAAGTCCAGAATGGATGTCAAACATTTGATTTTCCTTTATGTCTACAATTATATCATCTCCTTGTATCTCTTTTCTCCTCACCTTCATCCACAAGTAGTATTACTTAAAAGGGGGCAGAAAACACACCTCTAGACTTCGTATTCTTCCTATTCAGTTATACTGGATGCATCAATAAATATTCAGAAAGCCTTTATAAGCTTACTATCACTATCTTTCAAATGTTAATTCCTAAAAAATCATTTTAGTAGGAACAGCTTTCTTCTCCTTTTTCTCTACACCTCTCTCCCTATTCCCAAACCCCCAGATGAAGATACTAGTTGGCAAATGGATATTGGAGATGGAATAAAGTGAGACATCAAATAACTTACTTGAAATCCATCTCTTACCTTCTGTACTTAGCCCTGGACTTGACGTGAACTTGGCTACATCAACAATTTTTACTGCAAATTGTTGCCCAGTTTCTCTGTTGATACATCGCCGCACAACACTGAAGGGACCCCTATAAAAAGAAAGAGAGAAATCACATTTTCATGTATTGAATTTCCTAAACTGACACACTCCCTTAAGTATCCTGCTACTCTTTTATGATGTTCTAACCTAATGGACACAGCTAGAGTAATGTTATTGCAGGGGTTCTTTGGGAAGCCTCCAAATATAAATGTTTTCATAATAAAACCCAAAGAAGTATTTTGAAAGCAATCTTGCATCTTTTGTGCTTTAGCTGAATACTACACAAATAAATATATTAATTCATAAATTCAGAATACAAACAACAAAATCTGCATCAAAAATAATTTTTCTAAATCTTAACTTTGCAAAAACAATCTTGATACCATTGTACACACACTGAATAAAACATTAATATTTTCTTAAAAAGAAATAAGTAAAACCCATAATTTTGTACACAGTATAATGGGCTAAAATTCAGTGATTATTTTCAAAGTATTCCTTCCTAAAGATGATGGAGTAAAGGCAGAGATTCGTCTGAACTCTCCCAAATTTCCCTCCAAACAACTTTAAAAGAATACGCCAAAACAAACTCTGGAGTGGCAAAATCAACAAGATGACAGGGTACGATGTTTTGTCGCTCAAGACAAATTAAAAGTTTGGCAGGGAAAAGTCTGTCCTGCTGTGGTGAGAGTGGAGGACAGTCTAGCACAAGCCATGCCTAGAAAAGTCAGTAAACAGGCCATGGAGGCTGCTGAATCAGCTGCAGTGGTTTCCAGAGCTCGGCCCATAGCCTGATAAATCAGTTGGATAACTAGTCAGAAGGATATTACAGAGGATCCTTCCCTGGCAGAGTGCAGGACTCTTTTTGTGTTGTTCATATACTGTTCCAGGTCTCAGCCCCAGGTCAAGAAAGAGCACTAACACATTAGAAGGTGAAGCCGCAGGAGAGTAAGGACTCTGGTAACAGTTCCAGGGCAGAAAAGAATGCTTGTGTTCTCTCACAGACCAGAGTAGGCCAGGAAAGCAATAACTACACCTTTCTTTAGATCATACCACCTTGGAAGAACTGAAAAGTTAAAGAACCCCCAGAACTAGTTCTGTAAATAATTGCATGTAAAACCTGAAGCTTGGGACAATGCTCCTTCCACCCCAGGAGCAGACATAACATGAAGTTAAAGGTGAAGAAATGGGCTGAAAAATGTGTAAACAACAAAAAACACACCTGACCATATAAAGTTACTATGGTGACAGAGAAGGTCAAAACAGAAACTCAAAAAACAAAGTCAAAACAGCTGTAAGCAAAGCCTCAGGGAAAACTGTGATTTGGTCTCTAGCCCAACAAGAATTCCTGGATGAGCTCAAAAAGCATTTTCAAAATCAAATAAGAGAGGTAGAGGAAAAACTGGAAAAAGAAATGATGGTGATGAAGAAAATCATGAAAAAAAGAGTCAACAGCTTGGTAAAGGTGGTACAAAAAAAAATAGGCCAAATGGAAAAGCACAAAAAGATAATAACTTTTAAAAAACAAAATAGGCTAAATGGTTAAAAGAAGCACAAAAATCCAATGAAGAGAAGAATTCCTTAAAAAGCAAAACTGACCAAATGGAAAAGGCGGTACAAAAGCTCACTGAAGAAAATCACTTCAGGGCGGAGCCAAGATGGTAGAGTAAAAACAGGGACTTGCTTGAGCTTGCCCCCAAACCCCTCAAAATAGCTGCAGAACCCACAAAATGACCGCGTGAAAGATACCTCTAGCCTAACAGCCTGGAAGATCAACAGGCAGGGTATATCACACTGGGCTGGGAGTGGAGCACAGTACAATGTGGCCTGTGCCAGGCACAACGAGGTAGAGCAGGGCTCAGTGGACTAAATCAATGGCATCTGTGGCAATTTCCAGACTTCTCAGCCCACAAACACCGAGAATAGTGTTGAAAGAAAATAAGGGAACTCTTTGGGACCTAGGTGAAAGAGGAATACTCGCTCCAGCTCCCCAGCCCTGGGCCTACTGTGGGAGATGGTAGCAGTGGCAGTGGCAGCTGCAGCTGCTTCCAGTGCTCTGTGCCAACAGAGGGAGGGGGATCCAGCAGCTGATACAAAACTCCAGAAGCCTGGAACAGTATACTCACACCCATACTCACGGGAAGGAGAGTCCTGCCTTGACAGGGAGTTAGAAAATCAAGTATCTGGCTGGGAAAACAGCATAAAAAATGTCAGACTACAGAATCTTACTTTGGTGACAAAGAAGAACAAAACATACAACTAGAAGACGACAAAAAATTCAAAGCTCCTATATCGAAAGCCTCCAAGAAAAATATGCATTGGTCAACAGTGCATGAAAGGGTTCACAAAGGATTTTAAAAATCAAGTAAGAGAAGTAGAGGAAAAATTGGGAAGAGAAATGAGAGTGATGGAAGAAAATCATGAAAAACAAGTCAACAGTCTGCTAAAGGAGATACCAAAAAATACTGAAGAAAATAACACCTTAAAAAATAGACTAACTCACATGGCAAAAGAGATCCAAAAAAAAAAAAACAAACCACTGAGGAGAAGAGTGTCTTAAAAAGCCAAATTTGCCAGATGGAAAAGGAAGTCCAAAAGTTCACTGAAGAAAATAATTATTTAAAAATTAGAATGGAGCAAATGGAAGCTAACGACTTTATGAGAAATCAAGAAACTATAAAACAGAACCAAAAGAACGAAAAGATGTCAGACAATGTTAAAGATCTCACTAGAAAAACCACTGACCTGGAAAATAGATCCAGGAGAGATAATTTAAAAATTATTGAACTATCTGAAAGGAGCCTAGAAATCATCCTTCGAGAAATTATCAAAGAAAACTGCCCTGATGTTCTAGAACCACAGAGTAAAATAGAAATTGAATGAATCCACTGATCACCTCTTTAAATAGATCCCAAAGGAACACTCCAAAGAATATTGCAGCTAAATTCCAGAGTTCCCAGATCATGGAGAAAATATTGCAAGCAGCCAGAAAGAAAGAATTAAGAGTATTGTGGAAATACAATCAGGATAACACAAGATCTAGCAGCTTCTACATTAAGGGACTGAAGGGCTTGAAATATGATTTTCCAGAGGTCAGAGGAGCTAGGGTTAAAACAAAGAATCACTTACCCAGCAAAACTCAGTATAATATTTCAGGGGAAAAGATGGACATTCAATGAAACAGAGGAATTTCAAACATTCTTGCTGAAAAGACCAGAGCTGAATACAAAATTTGACTTTCAAGATACAAGATTCAAGAGAAGCATGAAAAGGTAAACAGGAAAGAGAAGTCATAAGGGACTTATTAAAATTGAACTGTTTACATTCCTACATGGAAAGATGGTATTTGTAACTCATGAGACCTTTCTCAGTATTAGGGTAGTTGTAAGAAATAAATAGATAAGTAGGTAGGTAGGTAGGTAGAGAGAGAGAGAGAGAGAGAGATGGCACAGGGTGAGTTGAATATGAAGGAATGTTATCTAAAAAATGAAATTAAGAGGTGAAAGAGGAATATATTGGGAGGAGAAAGGGACAGAGAATGGGGTAAATTATCTCACATAAAAGAGGTAAGGATTCACAATGGAGGGAAAGGAGGGGAAGTGAGAGGGAATAAGTGAACCTTACTCTCATCGGATTTGCTTAAGGACAGAATAACATACACTCATTTGAGTATCTTACACTACAGGAAAGTAAGGGGGAAAGGCCAGAAGGGGGGGAGGTATGATAGAAGGAGGGGCAGATTGGAGAATGGGGTAATCAGAAGCAAACACTTTTTTGAAAAGGGACAAGGTCAAAGGAGAAAATAGAATAAGTGGAGGGTGGGACAGGATAGAGAGAAATAGAGGTAATCTTTCACAACTTGACTATTATGGAAGTATTTTGCATAACTATACATGTATAACCTATATGGAACTGCTTGCCCTCTCAATGAGGGTGGGTGGAGAGGGAAGAAGGGAGAGAATTTGTAATTCAAATTGAATTCAAATTCAAATGTTAAAAATTGTTTTTACATGCAACTGGGAAATAAGATATACATGCAATGGGGTAGAGAAATCTATCCTGCCTGACAAGAAAATAAGGGGGAAGAGGATAAGAGGTGGTTGAGGGGTGGCAGAAGGAAGGGCAAACTGGGGGAAAAGACAAACAAAATGCATATCATTTTGGGGTAGCAGAGGGGAAAAATGGGGAGAAAATTCAGAACTCAAAATCTTGTGAAAATGAATGTTGAAAAGTAAAAATAAATAAATTATTTAATTACAGAAAAATAATTTCTTAAAAATTATAATTGGGTAAGTAGAAGCTAATGACTCCATGGGACATCAAGAAAGAAAATGAAATCAAAAGAATGGAGAAATAGAAGAAAATGTGAGACATCTCATTGGAAAAACAAGTGACTTGGAAAACAGAACCAGGAAAGGTCAAGTAATGATTACTAGACTAATTGAAAGCCGTAACCAAAAAAAGAACCTAGACATCAGACATCATCTTTCAAGAAATTATCAAAGAAACCTGCCCTGATGGCATATCTCCACCCTTGAACTGGCCTGGCCCACCATAGTCTGTTGTCTCCTGGTAGCCTCCAGCAACTTCCCACCCTTAATCGCTCATTACTGGAGTCTGACCTCATCCAACTCCTCCTGAAGACCCTCCCCAAACTCCTCCTTCAGACCCCCATAGATTCCTCCCACAACCTTTCTGTATATAAAACCCTTTCTTGCCCCCAAGTGTGTGAGAGCACCATAGAATGACCTAGCACAGACTTATGCTGTGTCAGACTTACTCTGGTCTGCTTGCCCAATGCAAGCATCACAGATACCTACACTCCCTAAGAGTCTACCCCATATGGCGAACTTTTAATAAACTTTGCTTTTCTTTGGCTGAGAGAAGACTTGAGTCAAATTCATTCGACAGAATCCAGCATGTTGGTATTTTGGGGTCTCCAGAGCAACCCTAACCCTCTTTAAAGGGAACCTCTTCAATACTACTATGCTTTTGGTGAGCAGAAGCAGAACAACTGTACACATTAAGTGCAACATTTGTATGATGATCAACTATGAATGACTTAGCTATTTTCAGCAATATAATGATCCAAGATAATTCCAAAAAAACTTATGGTGAAAAATGCTATCTACCACCAGAGAAAGAAATGATGCAATCTGAATGAAGTTTTTTTTTTCCACTTTCATTTCCTCTCCCACCCCTGGGATGGGTGGGTGGTGGGTGTTTGTAGGGTTTTTTTTTTTTAATAACAACATGACTAATATGGAGATATGTTTTGCATGACTGTTATATCAACTGCTTTGCCTTGTCAATGAAGGTGGATGGGAGGGACATAATTTGGAACTCAAAATTTTAAAAAACAAATGTTAAAAATTGTTTTTACATTTAATTGGGAAATAAATAAAATATTTAAGAGGAAAAAAAAAGTATTCCTTCCTGAACATTTTCAAGGAACCATAACTAAATTATATACCAGAAATGAAATACTGTTAAGTATCTTAAAAATACACACACACATACACACAGAGTCAAACCTAGAAGCTATTTGGAGGAATACCAGTCTAAAGTGATAATTCATGCACAATGGTTGAGAAACTCAAATTCTTTGTAATTAGGCAATGCATAAATCTAATGAACTCTAGTGGGGGAGAGTGATTGAGAAGGGTTAAATTGGGTGGGGGGAGGGGAAAAAGAAGATAGATAAAATCAAAATGGCTCGAGACTAGAGTTATAAGACTTTACACTGCACTTTATGGCCTGTATCAGGAATTAAATTTGTAGGAATAAACTCTAGAATTTCCTAGAAAGGGAAAAGACAGAAGGTTGTAAAATGCAAACCATTCTTCAAGGAAAAGAACATTACAAATTAATGTTATGGAAAAGAAAAATAGATAACAGGGCTGGTTAGTACAAACAGGAAGGGATTATAGGAAACATGTACTATTCCCATTTAATTTGGGTTGAATTTTATTTTATTTTATTTTTTTAATTTTATTTTAGTTTGCATCATTCATTTCCACAAGATTTTGAGTTACATATTTTCTCCCCTTCTTTCCCCTACCCACCACCCCAAAACAGCCATCCCAGTGTGTCCCTCCTCCCCCAGTCTATTCACTCCTATGTCACTTTTTGGTAGGGCAGGATGGATCTCCCAACCACAGTGCCTGTGTATCTCAAGTTCCAGCTGGATGTAGTCAATAATAATAATAATAATAATAATTGCATATAGATATATATAGATATATATTTGTAACATTTGATTATGGGACTTTCGATTCTAGATTCTTTCTCTTCCTCCCTCGTCACCCACCCCTTTGATAAGCAATCAAATACAGGCT
>CM053591.1:57432364-57463822 GCA_028646515.1 Pseudochirops corinnae | reverse complement strand
AGAGTGATTGGGGGGCAGGATAGGAAGAAGGGACATGTAATCAGACTCTCACAGTGTGCTCACTATTTTCCCTCCTATGCTATAAACACAGTACTATATTCCTCCAGTTTAATCTTTTTTAAGGTAGCTCTATTTCCAATGGCTCTCTTCTCTCTCCCCGTTCCCCCCTCCCCCATTTGTTACTCCTTTCCTTTAGGTTTTTGATTAGTTACTTTTTCTTTATTGCTTTTATTTGGTTATAAAATTCTTTCCTCTTTTCCCCCCAACTTTCAGTCAAATATATTCCCCCTCTTCTTCTTCAACAAGTTCTGTTCTTTAGTATTTTCAATTTCACTTTTTGTACCCATTTCTAAAAAGGATCTTCTTCTCTTCATTATTCACCCTCTCTTTCTGAGGACTCTAGATCCTCATTCTTTTGTTCATGATCCCTCTAATTATCTAGTCTTTCTTTTCTTTACATTCCTCATGTAATCAAAACTTCCAAGGTTTCTTTTCTGGGCTCCCCTCTCTAGGCAGTTTCTTTCACTGTCTTATAAAGCTTATTTTGAGGATTCTTTTCCATTGTGCCTCACTCCCAAAACAGTGCCATTTTTTTCAGATGTCAGAAAGAATATTGCCCCATGATCTCCTCCCCCATCCCTTATTATGCAGTCCATCACTGATCTCTGCTCACCCCTGGTTACCTTCCCCTCCCTATTTCTTTTTTTTTTTTTTGGTTTGTTTTTTTGGAGGGGGGAAGGCAGGGAATTTGGGGTTAAGTGGCTTGCCCAACATGACATGGCTAGTAAGTGTTAAGTGTCTGAGGCCAGATTTTAAATCAGGTCCTCCTGACTCCAGAGCCGGTGCTCTATTCACTGTACCACCTAGCTGCGCCCCGCCCCCCCATTTCCCTCTAAATTCCTTCTCTAGGTCTATGCCCTCCCACTACCCCAGGTGCCAGTTGCCCCTCAAAGTTCCAACTCCTCCCTCTTCTTCAGTAGGATGAGTGGTCTTTTCAAGCACCAAATCCCCCAGAACATACTCACTGCCCCTGTAAGATCTCTATCTCCCTTCACAGAATACTTTTCTTTACCTATAGGATCATTTGTCAGTGGAAATCCCTCCCACCACCAAAGCAAGCCCTCCTTCCTTCTGTAGTGCCAACACAATATTCACAGTGCCAGTGGCAACTGTAAATATGCTGGCAGAGGGCTCAATCTCAAAATATAACAGACTTTCCATATAGAAGACAGAAGCATAACATTTATCCAGACACTAGAAAACCAAATCCCAACACCAGGAAACTGAATCCATTACAGCAACATAGAAGTTAGCACACCACAGTGCAGCAGAGAGCCATACCATACTTTAGCTTTCCCACAAACCCACACTCACAAGTCTAGCTGTCTCCTTGGGGTATTTCCTCTTCTCCCTCCAGCTCTAACTGCTCTGACTCCCAGCTTCCTATAGGTTCTTCTTGACCCTTCAGCAAACTCCTCCCACCACAGGCTCCATGTCATAAAATTCAGCCTATTAATGGTCAGGGGAAATCTTCAAAGCAGGGAAGGTCTTCAAATTCCCTTAGGCCTGTTAAGGTACAGAGAAGATCGTCAAATCCCCATTATCATTATACCTTTCCATCCTATTTTTAATCTTTTCACCCTTATCCTCATCTACTCCCCTGCAGGCTCTTCTTTTCCAGAGACCACAGAGGTCACATTTACCTCATTGCTAGCTCTGGATTTGTCCCAGATATATCACACATTCTACCCCATTCTCTTCTTCCCCTCTTGTTCTTCCATGTGCCCTCCCATGTTGTAGTGTAGCATCCTACAAAAAAAATTGATTTATTTGTAGGCAGAGTATAACCAAATTCTATCTATACACCTCATGCCTGCCTTTTCACTGTTACCTCTACTATATTTCTGCCTGAATACTTTTATTGGTCTCTCTGCAGTTTTTCTGTTACTGCTTCTGTCCTTGGCTATTGCATTTGTTCATTCTTCCTGCATTTCTTTAATCTGGGGTGTTATAGAAGCAGATAATCTTGTCTGCTCTGATTTTCTTTCAGAGAATGTTGCATATTTCTCTTTATTATTGAATATCCCTCTTTTTTCGTGTATTGTTAAGCTCAGATTTGCAGGGTAGCTTACCCTGAGATGCATTCTGAGACTCATTGCTCTTTGGAATACGTTATTCCATTTCCTTCTACATTTTCTGGTGGGTGCAGAGTAGTCTTGCATTAGTTGAATTTCCTTTCCTTTGTAATTGAAAGTCTTTCTCCAGATTGCTTGTAGAACTTGTTTCTGAATTGAATTGTTAAAGTTAACCACAATTATCTTGACGTTTGAAGCCTTGGGTTTTTTTGGAGACAATTTATGAATTTTTTAAATTGGTATTTCATTTTCTGTGTTCAGAAGTTCTGGACAAATTTTTTCTATTATTTTCTTCATTATGTTGTTAAGGTTTTTTGTTCTATCACATTCTTTTGGGAGACCTGTGGTCTTTAGATCACCGTTCTGCATCTTGTCTTCTAAATCAATTTGTTTTGCTTGGATAGTAAGCATATTTTCTTTTAGTGTTATTGGTTTTTGGTCCTCTTTTAGATTGTTTTTCATGTCTCTGCATTTGTGTTCCCAATCTATTGTTATCTCTTTTGTTTCTTTGGTGATATTTATTATCACAGATTCTAGTTTTTCTCTTCTGCCTGCGATTTTTGTTGTGTAGGTCACAAATTCTGTTCTCAGTGTTCTCATTTCCCTTTGAACCTCCCAGGAACAGTGTGTTTTGGTTCTGTGTTCTCACATCTTGGGATTCTTTGTCTCATCAGATATTAGTTCATTTTTTATTAGTAGTTACCTAAACTTGTTTAATAGATATGAAAGCCATATTTCCTTTTGTTGTTAATATTTTCCCTTTTTGATTTATCTATGTAAGTTTAAGGTCTTTGAATTTCCTTCTTCCTGGGATGTTTGGTAATTTCATTTTCTCCATTATTTTCCCAATTTATTCACTTTCTGACTCTCTCTCCTCTGATTGTGGTTTTCTTAGAGGCTGGTTTTCAAATCATCTTAGCCTCCTCCCACTGGGTAATTCATGCCTAGGTCTCTGCCCCAAGCAAATTTTGGGCAGACAGAGCACAGCTTTGGCTGAATGCTAGGTGCTTTCCTTTAGGCTTAGTGGAATGCTGCATAGCTTCTCTCATACAAGATGACCTGTCTGTAAAGTCAAGTACTAGCAGCTTTTCAGAGGACTGCTGCTGTGAACAGCTTGAAGGTTCTGATTACATAGGATAATAAACTCTCTATTTATTCAGCAGTAAATTAAAGCAAAACATTCACAGAAATCAAAGTACAACATTCACAATGTTAAGATATAACAATTTATCACTAAAATGGCTATATAGTTTTTACCAAAGTGGTCACATATTTTTTAAGCAAAAGATATCGTTAAGTAAGAACTTAACTCAGTCATCCTTAAGGAAGGGACAAAAAGTACACTCATTCAGTAAGTCCTTAACTCAGACATCCTTAAGGAAGCTTGCCTCTTTAAGGGACACAAAGTACAAAGGTAAGAGTTCTCCATACCTGGGTCACATTGTCTTAATCTCTCAGTCAGAAAGTCTTCTTTCTTGTTAAATGGAGATTAGTTTCCAGTCATCCTTAATTCAGTCATCCTGAAGAGGTACAGGATACAGAGTACAAAGTCCTCCCACCCCTAGGCCATAGTAAATCATGATCTTCTCAGTTTATATTAAATACCCAAGAAGAGGTCTTTTCATCTTGACTCGAGGCTGGCTCTCAGATTCCTTGGTTCCTCTTCCATGATCCCAGCTCCTGCTCAAATCTACCCAACTGTCACCTGAGTTCAAAGGCAGCAACTCTTAACACTTCACCCAGCTCCTCATCCAGTTCCTTGTCCAATTCCAGTTCTATATTGAAGCTCACAGTGTCCAGTCCACCTCAAGTCCTTCACAGTTCCAGTTTCTGGAAAGACAAAGCCTAACAGAGCCAAAACAACATTCATGCACATTGCTAGCACCATCATCAATTCACTATCTTCCTGTGAAATCAGCAGAGACCCACAAAGTCCATGAGGTCAACACAAATCATCAGTATAGAAATCAACACAGACCCACGAAGAACTCAACACAAATCGTTAGTACAGTCCCAGGACCTCTGAATCCCTCCTTCAGGACTTCTGTAAACAGACAACCAGAAAATCCTCTTTCAGGGCTTTCAGTAAGGTCCTGGGGCTTCTGTACAAAGTATCACAAACAAACATCAATACAGATAGAGCAGACAAACAGAGTGCCGGGATAACACCAGTTTTCTCCTTCTTGATTCTGCCACCCCAAGAGTTCTCTTCTCAGTTCTTCTCTCTCATCAGTTCTGCTCTCTTCAGCCTGGGCCTCTCCTTATATATGGTCATTAGTTCCTCTCAATGCAACAGGAGTTCACAAGTTTTGCTCCTCAACAAAGACTTGATACAATCATGGGCAAGAACTGAAACAAGATATCAGCTAAATAGCTGAAACAGTATGTTAACTATTTCTTTGCTTCCCATTACACTGTCCCAGTGTCCTTTCCCACTTCTGTTCCTCAGTTCTCTAAGCTATCATTGGCAGTTCAGAGCATTGATTTCTGTAGGATGGATTTTTGAGGCTTTGGGATCACTTTTGCTCCAACAAAAATCCTTTCTGATATATGTTAGAGCAAAAGTGATCATTTATAGTAAGAGTGAACAAACATTGAACACCTCAAGTTAAAAACATCAATTAAGTTAAGCATGATATGTGTGTATAAAGCATTATATTTTAACATTGTGAAACAGTAATATGAAATTAAAAAATAAATACTTTAATCAGTATAATTTATCATTGAGGATTACCTTTTGATAATTTTTATAGTTTTACCACATTTAACTTTAAAATTATTATTGAAATGAAATTGCCTAATGAATGAAATGAATATTATTATGTAAGGATAGAGTTCCTAGTGAAGTTCTTTCTGCTTCTGATGTATAAATACATATCCTACTTAGCGTTTTATTTTCAAAATACTTAAATTACAATTGGCTTTATTCTGAAGGATTTCCCTTTTGCTGAGTTAGGAGCACACACAGAGAGATTGTATTTTGCCTGAGACAATGAAACAATAATTTGAATATTTGAGTGTTATTTACCTCTACAGTAACTAAAGTTTTCTCAATAAATAACAAAGGTGAAATTTATATTTTATTGTAAAAGATAGTGATTATTGATGTCACAGGGCCTTTGTTGTTATTTTATTGAAATAAAGTTTTATTTTTTCAAAATGTCAAACTTTTTTTTTCCTCCTACCTCTCAGTTCACCTCCAGGTGGGGCGAATGGGGAAGGAAAAAACAAAACTCTTGTAACAAATGTGACTAGTCAATTGAGATACATTCCAGTATTGTCAAAGTCCAGAAATATGTGTCTCATTCTACATATTATTTATCCATCACCTGTTTGTCAGGAGATGTGACATCAGAGGCATTAAGTGTCTGTAAGTTACTCATTTTTACCATAGCAAATTAGTTACAAATATGGAAATAAGACATTTATCAAGGAAACATTATGGGAAGATTTATTTTCCCAGTTAACTGTTTCCTTTCTAATCTTGTACACATTGGATTTGTTTGTGCAAAAACTTGTAAAAATTATGTAAACTTGTTGCTTTTACCTTCTGTTTGATTACTTGGTCATGAATTCCCTCAACCGTGCTCCATACCCATGGATTTGAAAGGTAATTTTTTATATCTCAATCATGTATCCATTTGGGGCTTATCTTGGTATAAGGCATGAGGCATTGATCTAAACCCAGTTTCTATCAGACTAATTTTCCCACAAATTTCTGTGGCATAGAGAGTCTGTAATTACTCTAGTAGTGAGAAATAGAATATGAGTCTTTGGTTTTATCGAACACTAGGCTGCTAGGTTTGTTTGCTTTGATATTTATGCACCTAATTTGTTCCCTTGATTGGCCTCTCTATTATTTAACTCATTTTGATGATTATTGCTAATAAAAAGCTGTATTTTGATGATTATTGCTTTGTAGTTAATTTGAAATCTGGTGCTTTTAGACCTTTTCCTTCCCTCCCTCTCTTTTTCTCTATTATTTCCCCTGAAATTCTTAACTTTTTGTTTTACAGATAAATTTATTATTCTAATTGTATAAAGTAAACCTTTGGTATGGTACTGAATAAGTAAATTAATTTAGGTACTATTCCCATTCTTATTATATGGACTCAGCTTACTCATGAGCAATTCTCTTCAGTTACTTGGATCTGTCTTTAAGCAACTATGCATATTTTGTAATTGTGTTCATATAGTTTCAGCATGTATCTTATCTTAGTAGGTAGATTCCCAAGTATTTTATACATTCTGTAGTTATTATAAATCAAATTTCACTTTCTTTTGCTTCCTGCATGAATTTTATAGATGGTGTATAGAAATGCTTATAATTTATAAGGATTTATTTTATATCCTGAAATTTTGCTGAAGTTAAATTTTTTAATTAATTTTTTTGAGTTGACTCTCTAGGGTCCTCAAAGTATACTATGATTCATTTCCAAAAACTGATATTTTTGTTTCATCTTTGACAATGCTTATTCTCTCCATTTTTCTTTCTTGTCACATATCTATACCTAGCATTTCTAGTACTCTGTGAAATAGCAATGTCAACAGACATTCCTGTTTTATCCCTGATTTTGTTACAAAGGACCCTATTACATGTAGCATTGGTTCTTGGTTTTAGATATAGAGTGTTTACTATGCTAAGAAAAGGCATATTTATTCTTATGGTTTTTAGTGTTAAAAAATGGAAATAGGTATTGTATTTTTGTCAAAGCTTTTTCTGAGTCTGTTGATAAAAACATGACTTTTGTTGTTTATGTTACTAATATGGTCAATTATGTATAGTTTTCCTAATAAGTTACTTCTTCATTCCTAATACAAATCCAATGTGAACATATGTAATCTTTATCATTACATATACTTGATCATATATATAATTTTATGTGTTGTACACTTTTTGCTAACATTTAAAATTTTTGCATTAATGTTCTTTAGGGATTTTGATCTATAGTTTACTTTCTTGAATTTGACTCTTTTGATTTATGTATCCAGACCGTATTTAATAGGAAGAATTTGGTAGGATCCCTTCTTTTGATATTTTTGTAAATATTTTATAAATATTATTATAATTACTTTTATTTTGAATGGTTGATAAAATTCACTAGTAAATTGATCTAGTTCCAGGGTGCTTCCACCACCACCACCCTATTTTTGGGAATTGATTTATGGTTTGTTCAATTTCTTTTTCCAAGATTTTGTTTAAATTTTCCATTTCTTTTGTTAATCTGAGTATTTTATATTTTATTCTAACTATTCCTCCATTTCATTTAACTTATGCTTTATTGACATACAGTTTAGACAGATTGTTTCATTTCCTTCTTCTCTTGTGAATTTTCCATTTTTGTTTTTGATACTGGTAATTTAAATTTCCTTTTAATACTTTTTAATAAAATTAGCTGTTTGTTTATTTTGTTTTTTAAGAACAGCTCCTGTTAATCTAGTACAGCAGTTTTCAACCTGTGAGTCGCGACCCCTTTGGGGGTCAAACAGCCCTTTCAAAGGGATCACAAGGGTCGCCTAAGACCATCTGAAAGCACATTATTTCCTAAGGTCTTAGGAAGAGACACTGCTCCTCTATCCGTCTCCAGGCGGGTTCGCCCACATACAGATACAGCCACATACGAGTATTAAAGGATCGTGGCATTAGGAAGGTTGAGAACCACTGAGCTAGTGGGTCTTTTTGCTTTCACTTTTGTTTATTTCATTCTATTCTCTGGATTTTTATTAAGATGTTTAATTGCTGCATTTTCTAGTGTTGTTGTTTATTAGTTGCATACCCAAATTCGTTGATCTGCGCTTTCTCTTTCTTGTTAATGAAAGTGTTTTGAGATATAAATTTCCTCCTAAGGATTACTTTGGTTGTATCCTCAAATTTTTGAAATGTTGTCTCATTATTATCCTTGATGAAATGACTCCTAAACTGTTAATTCACTTTTCATAACTTTTTTCCATACCTCTCCTTTCTTTTCTCGTTGTTTTCTTTACTGCTGTTTTAAAAATATTTTACTTTATTAATGGTACAAAAACCTTTTTGCTCCAATTAGGTATTATTACTACCATACATACATACAGGGATTTTTTTTTTTTTAGCAAGGGTAATGTATATGCTGTGTTATGAAAATGTTGATTTAATTCTTTGTGATTTATCTATTCTAAGGTCTGGTTCTAAGTTCAGTTTAATCAGAATAGGTACTTGTTTATATACAGTTCTGGTCTTTTCATCCAAAATGCTTAGAAGTTCACTGTTTTATTAAAGGTTCATTTTTTTTTTCTTTCTGTAGCATTATATTGTTTTGCTTAGTAAGTAATTCTTGGCTGTAGGTCTGTATCTTTTGCATTCTGGAATATGATAATCCAAGCTCTCCACTTTTTTGTTGTTGTTTTTTTTGGGGGGAAAAGGCAGGGTAATTGAGGCTAAATGACTTGCCCAAGATCACACAGCTCTACTGAGTGTTCTGAGGCTGAATTTGAACTGAGGTTCTCCAGACTCCAGGGCTGGTTCTCTATTCACTGTGCCACCTAGCCGCCCTTCTCCACTTCTTTAGTGGTTACTGCTAAATTGTGTGTTATTCTGACTGGCTTCTCAGTACATGAATTTTCTTTCTGGCTGCTTGTGGTGCCTTTTTTTTTTTTTTAAACCGAAAACTCTGAACTTTGCCTATGATGTTTCTGGGAGTCTTCATTTTGGGATTTCTTTCAGGAGATGATTGGTAAATTTGTTCTATTTCCATGGCTTTCAGCTAGTCTGATGGATACGTAAAATTTTTTTTCTCAACCATTTGTCTCATAGGTCAGTTGCTTTTTGCTATGAGTAGCCTCTTGTCTTTTATTTTTTTTTCAGCCTTTCAATTGCTTTTTAATATTTGTCTCACAAAAGCATTGACTTCTATTGAGTTCTTTATAATTTTCCGAGAATTTATTACTTGGACAAGGTTTTGTACACTCTGTTCCAAGCTGTTTATATCTTTGGAATTCTTTCTTCCATAGCTCTCACTTCTTTTTCAGTTTTTTCCTCTAACTTTCATTTCATTGATAAAAACATTTTTATCTCTTAAAAAAAAAAACTTGCCTCATTTCTTCTAGAAATTTTAGTTGAATTTGTGCCCAAACTATTTTTCTTTGAAGCTTTGAATATACATGTTTTTAAGTCTTTCTCTTCTTTTTTGTTTGTCTTTTGAGTATCTCTGTTGTCATAACAGCTTTTCATTGTGGGATTCTTTATTGTTTGTTTTGTTTGCTTATTCTTCTGACTACCTTCTGACTTCAGACTTGATGGTAAAGGCTAGTTTTTGTGTACTTCTGGAGGGAAGGTTGAGACTGGTCCTGGTGCTGCTTTATTAGGAGTAGTGAGTGTTGTATTATCCCAGGATCTCAGAAATAGGTTGGGGATTCTATAAGTTCTGATTAAAAATAGACTCTTTATTTACACAGCTACTCTCAGCCAGCTAGGAAACTTTGCTGGTTCAGTGATAGACTTGCATGCTTCCCCTTGGTCTGGGAGTCCTACCCTGGTTGTTCCCCTTCAGGTTTCCATGTTGGATTGGAAGCTAGAACTGAGTTATTGCTCGGTTTTGGCATCTGGGGTCAGAGCTATAAAATTACTATTTGCTTCTAAACCTGTTTTCTCAGTACATAGCTAGGACCCAAGATTCTTGCTGCTACCCACATTCTCCACTTCAGGTCATTTTGGATCTGTGACCTAAAATTGAGTAATGTCTTAGAGCCTCCAGATGGCACCCACTGCTCTATCCTTTGCTGGTTCAGGGATCCCCAAGATCTCTCCCCTCTCCAGTACTTCTTGTCTGCTCTTACTTCGCCTTTAGTCCATGGGTGCTGAAATCTTCGACATTCAGCATTCTCCTGGCCAGACCCTGCCCATCATTTCTCTAGATCTCTCAGTTTGTCTCCCTAAGCAGCCCTGGGATGAAGAAATTACTGACTTTTCCCTCTCTTTCATAGAAATCAAGATCAAAACTTGAACTGCTGAATTTTTCTAGATTTTTGTAGAGTAAATATGGTGAGAGAGCTAGGTTGTACTACCTCCTGCTATTCTGTCATCTTGACTCTGACATACTAATTGTTTAGGATTAAGTTATTTAGTCTCCAGTTGTTTTTTTTTGCTTTGTTTTGTTTTTTGCTTTTTGGAAGGGGGAGGTAGGGCAATTGGGGTTAAATGACTTGCCCAAGGTCACATGGCTGGTTTTTTGTGTGTGTGTGTGTGTGTGTTTTAAGTGTCTGAGGTCAGGTCCTCCTGACGCCAGGGCCGGTCCTCTCTTCACTGCGCCACCTAGCCACCCCTCTCCAGTTGAATTTTAATTGTTTGTTCAGTGGCCCCTTATTTCTTGTTTCTTGTGAGCCCTTATCTTTTGCCTTTTTGGAATATGGCATTCCAAAGATTTTTTTCCCCTTCCTTTTGGTAATTGCAGTGTAGACTTGTGTGATCCTGACCAATATACTCTCTTGATATTTGATCTCTTCCTTTCTGGCTGCTTAAGATATTTTTTTCTTTGACTTAGAAGTTCAGGATTTTGGATATGACATCCTTGGGTGTTTTTTTTTTTTTGTTCTGTTTTGTTTTTTATTTATTTAGAAGATGAATTCTTTTTTCATTTTGCTTTCTGATATTTTTAGTTTCCTTTTATGAGTTATGGAAATACAGTTGTTTGGTCATTGTTTTCAGAGTCCAGTAAACTATTTCTATTTCATTTATGATTTTGCATATTTCATATGTCACTTTTTCCAGCCACTCTTGTAGTTCTTGTATCCAGGTCCTTTTTATTGCTGAGATGTTGCTTGTAATTGTTGTGGGGGTTTTTTTCGCCTTCTGGATTCTCACAGTCTATCTTACTTTTTTATTATGTTTTATTATGTTCTTTTCAGTTTATTCATATTTTCAGCCTCCAGTCTAAATTTGGGGTTTTGTGCTTATCAATAAGCCCAGTCTCCTCTGGAACTCTCTGATGTTTCAGGTGGGTCATTTTTGTTCTTCCCTCTGTGGTTTGACTGTTACTGCCAGTCCAGATAGGGTGATTGGTATTAGACCTTACCCTTTTTCTGAATCCTAGTTTCTTTCTTAGTTTCCTTGTGATCCCCTGAGATTCTTGTCCTGATTTGGGTCTTCATTTCCTTGCATTATCCTCTGTCAGAAATTGATTTCATCTGCTGTTGTGGTTCTGAGAGATCTCAAGGGGATGTGATAAATGATAATGGTCTCAGGCCTCCTTCATAGACCAGTAGGTGCTGATGTATAAGTAGCGTTGGCCTTATTTCTCTTTTCTGTGGCCTCTGGTGCTTTAGGGAGTTCTCAGCTAGTCTTTGTCTCACTATGTAGTGACGTAAGGTGATAATTCTTTCTGTTTCCCCTCTTCCTCTTCTGTTCTGATAGGCCAGGGTATGGATCTTTCTTCAGGGAACCATTTATTGGAACTTGTGCCAGCTTTTGACATTTCTGTTCATGGTGCTAGTCCGACATGGTGCTTCATCTTTTTGAGGAAGACTAACAAAAATGGGGGAAACAGCTTGGCAAAACTACTGGTATATTGAAAAAAAATTATATTCAGTGTTCCATGCCTGTAATTTTCTACTTCTGAAAAAAAAGTTGGGGAGGCAACTTCTTGGGTCTGAGATACTTTTAAAAAGAAAGTAATGATTTATGATTGTAGTAAAAATCATACTGTAGCAAAATTGTGTTCTTAATGTAACATCTAGGGGATATCAAGTTTCCAATATCAGTTTATAATTTAGGCTGTTAGTGATCAGGATGGGCCTGTTCTCACCAGCTTTTCCATTTGCGAGATCTATAGTAAATCTTCTTATTGCTATATTTTAGTATGTGATCTGTAACATTACACATAAGTTATCGAATACTAGTATTTACTGTCTTTAACATCCTTTTTATTAACCTCTAAATAAAGCTTCTTGAAAATTAAAACTTTTTTAGTTTTTGTAATTCAGTAATCCAGTATGTTTTTATGACCTCATGCCATTGCTCTCTCCCTTTAAGTTCCCATAGTTACAGTTTCTCAAAATGAGTAAAATTTTCTGAGTAACTTCTTCATCTTTTTTCTATCTGATATGAAAGATTTAGGTATAGGGAAGGGAGGCAGCAATTACTTTTCTGCATGGACTTTTTTTATGAAGTGATAAATATTCATTACTAAACCATTTATAATTTTATAGTCTAATTCTTTATCAGACTGGTCTTGGCTTTTGTTCAAAATTGAATCAAATTTCAATTTAACTTTAATAGGGAACTGTGAGACTTACTTTTCTTTCCAATTACTAATTGAGAGTTAATCCACATATCTATTCAACAAATGTCATGTGAAGAAGATAAATATTGCATTTTCCTTTTAGTTCTATTTTGTGATGCTGTGATCTACTATCTAATGAGCATTGAGGCTCTTGTTTAGTGTGATATTAATCTTTCTTTCATAGCAACTACATTTGTCCTTATGTTGATTTTCAAACATGCAAATTTTTTGCCTGTTTCATTTTGAGTTGTTTCTACATTTAGTTAAATTTTATGAACATTGGATTAAAAATGTTATTATTTTGTAATTGTTGCATTTGGTCCAGCTTCTATTTACTTAAAAATGCTTAGTTAATGGCATATGATTCTGATAATCCAAGATCTTCTAATGGCCAATTTTATGATATAATGAATAGTTCATAAAGCTTTGAACAAGGAAGTAGTACCTCTGAAAAGAACTAAACACATTTTAAAAAAAGAAAACATCCTTTGGTTGCAAAATTTTATCTTATATTAATTACCTTCAGGAGCAATGTGCTAAAAATTCACCAGATGGAGGTATTTCCTTGTTAAGAAAAAAACCCAAAAAGAATGGTATAACAATTCAAATGAAATGCAACATTTTTCTTTATTTCAGAGAGGCAAGTTTGTATATGTGAAATAGTGGGTTAAAAAGACTTGAATATTTGCTATTAGAACTTATATATTGTTACTGTTTATAATTGTATTCACATAACTGTGTAAAGCCTACAGTGTACATTTTAAAGCTACTTTGAGTCATATTTTTAGATATTCCAATCAAGACATTTATTAAATGCCTTCTGTTTACCAAGTACTGTACTAAACACTGAGGATAAGAAGAGAAGCAAAAAGAAATCCAGTTCCTGCCCTCAAGAAGCTTACTTTCTGATGGATGAAAGACAGTGTATAAAATGGAGCTGAACAGAAAGGAAGGGGATACTTTAAATTTTTTCCTTTTTCTTTTCTTTTTTTCAAATGTGGTGTGTCATAACATAAATAGGTATTTTGGATTTGGTTTTCAATTTATCTTCCTCCCCTGCAGCAATTTTACAAAAAATTCTGAGAAATTAAAAAAAAAAATTATTCTACTGACTTTGCTTTGTATCATTTTATAGAGCTCTATCCAGTTCCCTCTGAAACTATCCATTTCATCATTTCTTAATGGTACAATGATATTCCCTTGCATTCATTTATTATAATTTTTATAGCCTTTCTCTAGTTGGAGGGTACCCTCTTAATTTTCACTTTTTGCCTACTGTGAAAAAGAGCTATTATAAATATTTTTGTATACATAGATCCTTCTTTTATTTCTTTGGAATATAGCCCGAATGTTGGGATAGTCTGAAGTTATGGATATTTTAATAGGTTTTTGACCATGCTTTCAGATTGTTTTCCAGAATGACTGGATCAATTCATAGCTACCCTAGTAGTTTACTAGTGAACCTGTTTTTGCTCAGCCCCTCCAACATTTATTGTTTTCTTTTTTGTCATCTTTTGCAATCTGATAGTTGTGAGGTGGTAAATTGAATTTATTTTAATGTGCATTTATTAATTATTTAGAGCATTTTTTTCATATTGATAGCTTGAAGTTTTTACTTTGAAAACTTCCTGTTCAAACCCCTGACCATCCATCTATTGCGGAACAGTTCTTATTGTAAATTTGGATCATTTCCTTATTTATGCTTATCCTAGATAAAATCTCTATCAGAGAAACTTGGGAAGATTTTTTTTTCCTAGTTACCCATTTCCCTTCTAACTTTGGCTATATTAATTTGTAAGAAATTTTTAAATTTTATATTATTGATATTGTTTATTTTATCTTGTATCATCCTCTCTATCATTAGTATAGTCACAGACTCTTCTGTTTGTATATCTTAAAGGTAATTTCTTCCTAGCTCATCTAATCTCTTCATATAGCCATTTATATCTAGTATTATATCCATTTGTATGATTTGAGACAGGCCTGCACAACATATGGCCAGTGGGCCTCTCGTGGCCTGCCAAAGGATTTTGGCCAACCTGCAAAAATGTAGGGTTGCCACTGGAGCACTGTTTCTTGTTTGTCATGTGAACTGCAGCAACCAACCACCATCAGCATGTCTCTAGCCTGCAGAAGTTTACAAGTTGTGCAGGTCTGATATGATATGTTCATCTAAACACAATTTGTCCAGACTGCTACCCAGTTTTCCTAAAAAACCCTTTTCCAACTAGGATATTGAGGATAAGTCACATGAATTTAAAAATAAATAAGTAATTCCTTTTGATATAGTGTTATTTTGAGACTAAATGTCTTTACCTTTTTTGTGTTATGGAACTCTTCGACAGTGTTGAATCCCATCTCAGAATAATATTTTTAAAGGCATAAAATTAAATATATAGGCTTACAAAGTGAACTAATTATATTGAAATATAATTTTTTAAAATGTGTTTTTGGGCCCCAGTTTAAGAACCCTTTCTTTATGGAAAGGGGATCATTGTGGGCAACATAAGCTGATTATGGCTTATTACTTGCTTTTTAAAGTGGAAGATCTTTGAAGATCTTAATTTTTAAGAACTGTCCAGCTAATTCTGGTGGTGGATGCCTCTAATCCATGCTGTAGGAAGACTTCAGGCTGGTAGATTGCTTTAATTTAGGAATTTTGAGCTGTAGTAGGATTAAAGCTGATTGGTTGTCTCCACTGTCTAGCACCAGTTATGGTGAGTTATCGGAAATAGATACTAAGGAGGGTCAAACCAGACCTGCTCAGAAATAGAATAGGTCAAACTTCTTTGCCGATCAGTAGTGGAATTGGGCCTATTGTACTTCAAGCCTGAGTGAGATGGGGAGACGGAGACCCAGGCTCTCTCCTCCCCCCAAAAGACTATTATCCCCTTTTACAAATGAGAAAACTGAAGTAGATGGTGGTTAAGTGACTTTCCCTAGTAAGAGTCTGAAACCAAATTTAAACCCTGGATTTTCTTACCACAGGCCCAACACTCTATCTACCACACCACTAATGCAGGCAAAATGAGAAATAATCAGAAAATCATTTTTGTTTAAACTGTTGAAAATGTTTTTTAAAAATGTCACTGGATCTCAAGAGTGTGTTGGATAGTGTACGGTGTAAGACTATTAAGAAGTCAGTATTCCTGCCAGACTTGTATATTGAACATATTTGAATCTTTCGTGATTGAAATTATTGTAGTGCTTGATTGAGTACTCAGTTCTCATTTAATGCCATAATTTATCACAGTAGGTTGGTTGAATGTTTCCTGGCTTTTTGATGTACCCTGGAAAATTATTTTCGCTGAATTTGGTTAATAGTACACTTGATGAAGAACTAATTTTAAGTCGCCTTTGGGTGGAACCAAAGAAACAAATTCTAACTACTTTAGCTTTCTGGTTAATTATACTTTTTAAGTTTTAGTTACTAAATTGTATGATTTCTAATTAGATGCTTTCAACAATAGGGTTTAATGTTTCAGTAGTAATTTTACAAGTAGTAGAGTAGCATTTTACATTTTTGAACATTATATACTTTCTCACCCCCTTTTAAGAGTATGATTTATTTCAGTATTTGAAAGTCCATTATATGTAAAAAACTGGTCTAGGCGAGAACCAGAACTTATTTGATAGCGGAGATAAGACACAAAATCAATTACAAGATAGACCATGCTGTGTGTGTTATAGAGCAAATTTTAAAGCATTCACAGAAAGGCTAGGTGCCATAAAATTCTGTAAAGGAAGTCAGCCTATGAAGAAGAAGTGTTTTTGAGAAACAAACTATGATGCTACAAAATCAAACCAACAAACATTTATTAAGTGCTTACCATGTGTCAAACACTATGCCAAACACTCAGGATGCAAAGGAAGGGGGGAAAATAGCCCTCATACTCAAGGAGCTCATAATCTAAGGAGGGAGAAAACAGGCAAACAATTATTTACAAACAAGCTAGATGCAGGGTAAGTTGGAGATAATCAGCATAGGGAACAGACTAGTGTTAGAGGGATTAGGAAAAGCTTTTTGTAGAAGGTGGCATGTAGTTGGACTTGAAGGAAGCCAGAATATGGAATTGAGTAAAGGGAAAGTTCCGGCCATGGGACTGAAAATATATAGCTAGAATATTGGAAGATGTAGATGAAGTGTTTTATTTGAGGAATAGCAAAGAGGTCAGTCACTGGATCTCAGAATATTTACTTTTTTCTTTGATGATAACATTTAGCAATTTTTTTTGTCATTTGCAGTTATTAAAAAATTTTTGAAACAGTAAGGAGCTAGTGTGTGGAGGTCTGTGTTAATCCTAGTGTGCAGTAGATACTTAGCCATATAATTTCCCAATTTTGACAATTCTCTGTTAATAAAGAGAGACTCTCTGGATATATCCAGAAATACTGCATTCTTAGAATTCCAACATATAACATTTCATATCTTCTGTTTGTTTCTCTGGTGTTTCTATGACAACCTAAACTATGCACATTTCCTTTTTGAGCAAGTGCTTATAGGAAACTTTGGCAACACCACATTTATGCTGAGCTAATTGAATTATAAAATCAGTGGCTCAGACTTTTGTTTCCTTTCCAGTAATGTCAGCTGATGTTTAGGAATATTTTCAATGGCACTTTTTTCTGATAATTTTCAGCAAGCTGTAATAAGCTGTCATTTAAAGAAGTTCTTAGTCATGAATGTGTATAATTTATGAATTCCTTCAAAGGATTACACCATAGAAAAATGTAAATCTAGTTTACAAGGAGGAGATCATGGAACAGTAAGGGAAAGTCTAATATTAGGAAAGAAGAAATAGAGCTTATTCCATGATTTTGAGAATAGATTTTCCTTCTGACTGGTAATAAAGAGTCTACATTATTAGTGTTGAGTATTTCATCATCCTGCTTTACTGTTGAAACATGAACAGGACAGTAGATGTAGTGATTGAGGTTGCTCCCCATCCCTATCCACTATTGATCAGAAGAATTCTACTTTGTGAGTAGTTAAGGCATATTTTCTTCATGTATCACTGCACTGTGTTTAACATGTATGCCATAAGCACAGGCTTGGCTAGTCATAGGAAACCTTTGGCCTTAAAGGAATACATTTTCTGGTTAAGTATCATGTGGCTCTTTCTCTTAAACACTGATACCTTTTAAATTGTGATAATTAATGAATTTCAGGGTAGTTAGATAAATAATTTCCTTTCCTTCATAAATAGTAGGTCCAATATAAAATATAAATATAGGTCACCATGCATTCATATTGTTTGAAGAGGAATATTATATTTCTTTTGTTTCTTATTTTAAAATTCAGTTTTTAAAAATTTGAGTTCCAGTTTTCTTTCCTTCAGTTCAGCTCCTCCCTACCCATTGGAAAAGTAAGCAATATGATATCAGTTATGCATGTGAAATAATGAAAAACATATTTCCATATTAGCCATGTTGCAAAAATAAAAAAAGCAGGAAATAAAGAGAAAATAAAAAATATGCTTCACTCTGCATTCAGAGTCCAACAGGTCTCTCAGGAGGCAGATAGCATTTTTTGTCATAAGTCCTTTGGAATTGTCTTGGATCTTTGTATTGATCTGAGAAGCTAAGTCCTTCACATTTTATCATTGTTACAATATTGGTGTTACTATATACACTGTTCTTCTGATTGCATCAGTTCATATAAGTCTTCCCAGGTGTTTCTGAAGTCTTGCTCATCATTTCTTATAGCACAATAGTATTCCATCACAATCATATACCACAGCTTGTTCAGACATTTCCTGACTCATAGGTAATCTTCCCTGTCATAGTAGCCTTTATAGTTAGGTTCTGTTGTTGTTGTTGTTGTTGTTGTTGTTTACTCACTTCCCCAGCCTATTTCTTGACTTTGAACTTTATGTTAAAGTTTTTCTTGGGGGAAGGGCAATGTCTCAGTCTTTAGGCTTTTTTGCACTGCTGTTTTCAGAGTTAGGTATAGATATTTGTTCCTCATTGCTACCTGCAGATTTTTTCCCTATCACTGTCACTGAAGAATCTGTCCTCCTTGAGATGGAGACAGCATGGTACAGTAGAATGATACTGGTTTATGAGTCAGATGTCAGGGGTTCTGATCCTACCTCTGAAACTTGCATCCTGACTGGTCTTGGGCAAGAAATTTGGAATCTTTCTCACTTTCTTCATCAGTAAAATAATGTGACTGTAGTATATTGCTTGTAAGGTCCCTTTTAGCACTAAACTGATCTTAATGTCAATTATATGCCAGCCCCCCAAGGAAGCCTTCTCAGCTTCCATGATCTGCACCTTCATCCTACTTCAGCCATGTGAAGACATGGTTATACCCTCTCTCTCCCACACATGTTCCATTTCCACAATTCAGAACTATGAAATATCCCTCTCTTTATATCTGACTATAACCTACTTTCCTTCCAGCTCTTTTTGGATTTTACCCCCTTCACAATCTATTCTTTATCCTCATCCTGACCTCCAGTTACTATTTCCGTGATGTACAAAGCCGTAAGTTCTATTCTGTTTTCATTTTTCTTCCTTCAAAATTTTATTCAAGTTTACACTATCTTCTATCTTTGAATTTCTTGCCTTTTTGTCCTATCTTTACATTTTTTTCTTGAAGAACTAGTTAAACACTAACCAGCATATCCCTGATTCATTTACTAGTTAATAAATTGTGTTTGTTTTCTTTTTTAATGTGAATGTATTTTGTCAGAAGGTTTATTGAAGTTTTTCCTCAAAGCAATAAGTAGCAATATAATTTTTTAAAAGAACAAATTTAATAGAGACAGATACAAATTCCTGTAATTTGGCTTCAAAAATGTAATCACCCAAGAATAGGAGGTGGGGTGTTGCTTTAGTACTTAATGTGGGGAATTTTTTTTTTTAAGGTAAAGGATTTAACCAAAAGTTTAATGTGTTATATGGCTCCTGAAAAGCCTGTGATCTTATGATCTTAGCTTGCATTAATAAAAGCAAAAATTCTAAATCAAGGGAGATGATAATTGTTATTGTGATCTAAATTGGTCATACTATCTCTTGGTAATCTAAAGGGAATATTGACAATCTTACACATATCTGGAAGAAGTTATATTCTGAAGTCAGGGACCATTTCATTTTTATCCTTGAATGCTTACATATGTAATGGTAATCTGACATACCTGCTGAGGGCCTTAGATGGCCTCCATGGAGACACTTAGGAAGCAGGTAAGGTTTCCTTTTGTGGAAGATGCTAGGAAGCTGCCTCTGGAAGAATGTAACGAAATGTTTTTTAGCATATATGGACATTTCATAACTCATTTTAGTTAATTAACCACATGATGAAGGGGGTGCTCTATGAATTGTTTTGGAGGCATTCAAAAAGATCTGTCATCTGAGATTACTCTTTCCCAGTCTTTGCCCCATTATCTTTAGCTGTGCTCTGATGATATGATGGCATCTGGTGAGAGACTATGATATAAGGGAAAACTGTGGGGGGGGGGGGGAAGGGAATGACCACTCAGCCTTCTCCTGTTCCCCTTCTCCATTGGGAGTACTAGTTAAAGAAATTGGGGGGGGAGGAGGCGGCGGAGCCAAGATGGCAGAGTAAAAGCAGGAACTTGATTGAACTCTCCCTCCAACCACCCCCAATACCTATAAAAAATGACTCTAAACAAATTTTAGAGCTACAGAACCCACAAAGTGACAGAGAGAAACAAATCTCCTGCTGAAGGCGGCTTTACAGGCCAACAGGAAGGGTTTATCATATTGGGTTGACTGCGCAGTGCTGTCCCGCGTGGGCCATTCTGGCCCAGACCAGCAACACAGAGTGGCCTTAGCAGGCTTCAGGGGAGTGAATCAGTAGCAGCTGTGGTGGTTTCCAGACTTCTCAAACCATAAATGCCAAAGAGAAAGTAAAAGGTCAATGGGGAACTCTGTTGATACTGGGTAAGAGAAGAGAACAGTCTGATCCCTGTCCCTAGGGCAGCAGAGGTGGCAGCCGCTGTAGCAGCTGCTACAGTGGCTGCCTCCTGAGCTACAGGCCTACAGATTGTAGGGGCACCAGGCATCTGTCCAGAGGAAAATTGCAGGAATCTATTTGCTGGAGCTGAGGTGGAATTCTCTTGCTTTGCCCTGCTTGGATCCAGGTTGCAGTCTTGGGTGGTGGTCCTGGGGCGGGGGGGGATTGCTAGTGTTGCAGACCTTATTGAGGCTGTGGAGAGGCAGTCATCCTCACAGTTTTGAAGCAGGTGCCCAGAATAAGCTCTCACAACAGCTGCGCAAAACCCTAGAAATTTGGGACACAGCACTCTCCACTCTGGAAGCAGAGTTCTATCATGGCAAAGAGCTCAGAAGTCAAATAATTGGCTGGCAAGATGAACAAACAGAGGAAGTATAGTCAAACTTTAGAATCATAACAAAGACAATCAAAACGTAGAACCAGAAGAAGACAGCAAAGTCAAAACTCCTGCGTCAAAAGCCTCGAAGAAAAATATGAACTAGTTTCAGGCCATGGAGGAGCTCAAGAAGGATTTTGAAAATCAAGTAAGAGAAGTAGAGGAAAAACTGGGAAGAGAAATGAGAATGATGCAAGAAGATCATGAAAAAGCAAGTCAACAGCCTTCTAAAGGACACCCCAAAAATACTGAAGAAAATAACACCTTAAAAAATAGACTAATTCAAATGGCATGAGACCCAAAAAACCAATGAGGAGAATAATGCCTTAAAAAGCAAAATTGGCCAGATGGAAAAGGTATTTCAAAAACTCACTGAAGAAAATAATTCCTTCAAAATTAGATTGAAACAAATGGAAGCTAATGACTTTATGAGAAATCAAGATACTATAAAACAGATCCAAGCAAATGAAAAAATAGAAGGCAATGTGAAATATCTCAGTGGAAAAACCATGACCTGGAAAATAGATCCAGGAGAGATAATTTAAAAATTACTGAACTACCTGAAAGCCATAATAAAAAAAAGAGCCTAGACATCATCTTTCAAGAAATTATCAAACTGCCTTGATACTATAGAACAAGAAGGTAACATAGAAATTGAAAGAATTCACTGATTGCCTCTTGAAAAAGATCCCAAAAGGAAAACTCCAAAGAATATTGTAGCCAAATTCCAGTTCCCAGATCATGGAGAAAATATTGCAAGCAGCCAAAAAGAAACAATTAGAGTATTGTAGAAATACAGTCAGGATAACAGAAAACCAGCAACTTCCACACTAAGGGATAGAAGGGCTTGGAATATTATATTCCGGAGGTCAAAAGAGCTAGGATTAAAACCAAAAATCACCTACCCAGCAAAACTGAGTATAATACTTCAGGGGGAAGTATGGATATTCAATGAAATAGAGGACTTTCAAGCATTCTTGATGAAAAGACCAGAGTTGAACAGAAATTTGACTTTCAAATACAAGCAGCAAGAGAAGCATGAGAAAGTAAACAGGAAAGAGAAATCATAAGGAACTTATTAAAGTTGAACTATTTACATTCCTACATGGAAAGTTGATATTTGTAACTCATGAGATTTCTACTCCGCATGAGGATAGTTGAAGGGAATATATATGTATATGTACGTGTACTTGTACATGTACATATATGTACATATACATACATATATATGTGTATGTTTAGGTGGGTGTATGTGTGTATATGTATATATGTGTATATGTGTGTACATTTATACATAGAGCACACAGGATAAGTTGAAGATGAAAGGATGATATCTAAAAAATAAAATTAAGAGGTAAGAGAGGAATATATTGGGAGTAGGAGAAAAAGAGAGAAAGAATAGGGTAAATTATCTCACATGCAAGAGAAAGCTGTTTACAATGGAAGGAAAGAGCAGGAAGGTGAAAAGGAATGAGTCATCCTTACTGTCATTGGATTTGGCTTAAAGAGGGAATAACATACACAACTCATTTGAGTATCCTACCCTACCGGAAAGTACGGGGAAAGGGGATAAGAAGGTGGATGATAGAAGGGAGGGCAGACTAGGGGAGAGGTTAGTTAGAAGCAAACACTTTTGAAAAGGCATTTTGTCAAAGGAGAAAGTAGAAGAAATGGGGGGCAGGATAGGATCAAAGGAATATATTTAGTTTTTCACAACATGACTACTATGGACATGTTTTGCATAACTACACATGTATAACCTATATTGACTGCTTGTCTTCCCAGTGGGAGTGGGTGAGGAGGGAAGAAGGAAGAGAATCTGAACTCAGAGTTTTAAAACAAATGTTAAAAAATTGTTTTTACATGCATTTGGGAAATAAGATATACAGGCAGTGGGGTACAGAAATATATCTTGCCCTACAAAAAATAAGGGGGGGTATGAGGAGAATATAAGAGAGGGCAGATTGGGGGAAGGGGCATTCATTATGCTTGCCATCTTGGGGTGGGGTATAGGGGAGAGATGGGGAGAAAATTTGTAACTCCAAATCTTGTGGAAACGAAGATTGAAAACTAAAAACTAAAAATAAAGAAATTTCAAAAATAAAGAAATCTGGGAATTAGAATCCTGACTGCATGTTATAGCCAACCCAACATTGATAACCCAAGGAATAAGCGACTTCTTGTCCAGTGGAAGGACACATTTAGCAACAATGCTGCCTTTCTTTAAACATGAACTTGGTGAAATCAGTGCTCTGTAGGAAATGAGATAAGCTTTGAGCTTCATCTCACAGATTCCCCCACCACAAAAAAGAAAGGTGGTGGCGATGGTCATTATGTCCCTGAGGCATTGGGGGGAAATTTTGTATGTTTGTTCTTCCTATAAATTCGTAGTAAATATTCCTTTTTAAAAGCTAATTGATGGGAGGTAGGGCCAAGATTGTATAGTATAGGCAAACCCAGCTGAACTGTTTCGACATTCCCCTCCAAAGAACTTTAAAATAATTCTTTAAATCAAATTTTGGAGTGGCATTGCCAACAGAAGGTCAAAGTGAGACATTTTTCTAGCCTAAGACAAATTTGGAGGTGGGCAGGGGAGGTCTGTGTCACTGTGGTGGGGGCTACCCTGGAGCAGCACCAGCACCAGCACCAGTAGTGGCCCTTTGAGGTGGATACCACAGTGGCAACAGCAGCTTTAAGAGCTCTTGAGCTGGAGATGGTCAGAAAGTGATTGCAAGTTTTCAGTGCCTCCAAGGTGGTATGATCTAGGGAGAGGCGTGATTACTGCTGTCACGGTCTGAGCTCCTGTCTCTGCCCAGGATAGGCACCTGATCCTTTGCAGCCACAGGCAGTACTGCTGGTCAGGGTCCATGTTCTCTTTGGACTGAAAGTGGTGTTGCTTGTCAGGAGTAACTCGAGATTGGACGTGATAAGGTTACCCAGGGACCCTGCTTCTTTGTCTGAGCGCTTCAGTCCACCTAGGAACAGTGACTCAGAAGTGGGTATAGGCAGTGGATTTGCCATATAGCACCTTGTCCTGTGCCCAGCATTGGAGTACTCTGTATTCTCTTTTTGACCAGTTACCAAAACTCCTTACCATCTCTGGCTGGCAAGCTCCTGAAGCTGCTGTTACTGACTCCAGTCGGTGTCCATAGCTGGTATTGCTATCATGTGGGGCCAGCCCCTTGTCACGGACCTTTCGTTCTGACCTGAGTTTTCTTGAGATGGGAAAATGTCTCACCCCAATCTATTGTTGTCTCTGCTGCTCCAGAATTCAGTCTGAGCAGCTATTTTAAAGTTTTTAGAGGGGAATGTTGGGAGAATTTAGCTGCTTTCTCTTTTTCACCATCTTGGCACTAACCCTGCTCTGTTATTTTTAAAATGATAGTTTCACGAGCATATGTTTAATCATTAAATGTTCAATATTTGACAATTAACTTTCTGGTGACTTCAGAGTTTTTGGAATAACAGGCCAGTATAGTACCTCAATCGGTTTATAACTGTGGTAATACCAGGTAATATCAGTGTTAGGTAACTGGTAATACCTGACCTATCTTCTGCTCCCAGGAAGATTGGAACGTGACAAAAAAATTACCTAAAATAGATACTTGTACCTTCAGAGTTACAGATTTCAAATCCACCTGATAGTCTTCCATACATGTAATGGAATTTTGAAGTGCTAATTTTTATTCCTATTTTACCTTTTTGTTTTCTTACTGAGATGAAAACCAATTTTGTCAATATCTTCCTAGTCAGCCGTGGCACGTCAGAGTTGTCTATTTTTCAGTGGAATTGGTCTAGGTGTCAAATACTGCAGTGTGGTCAAGAAGGATAATACTGAGAAAAGGCCGTTAAATTTGTCAGCTAAGAGATCGTTGGTCATATGGATTGGGGAATAGCTTATCAAATTGTGGTGTGTGAATGTTAATGAAATATCCTTGTGCCTTAAGAAACCAGGCACATAGAGAAAGTCTTATTGCTGGGAAATGTGCTAAACAGAAGCAGCAGATAACACACAAAACCACTATACTAGTGTAAATGGAAAGAGCCGCAACAAAACTGGAATCAAGTGCTGTGAAATTATGAGACCAGAGTTGCTAGCGAAGATAAGGTTTAAGAAGACCCTTTCTTCTGTTTCTTTGCAGAGGTGTGGAACTCTGCGTATAGCATAGTGCATAGAACATCAGAATTTTTTGGTTATGTTGGCTAGTGTTAGCTGAACTCAATTCTATTGATCTTAATTTAAAAAACAATAAGGATTTGCGCTCTGAGAGTGAGTGGGAGAGAGCACTGGTGGAAAATGTATGTGATATAAAAAGAAAAGAGATCAATATACATTTTTAAAAGGATCATTTATAACATTGAAGATAATAGTTGTAGTAGAGTGAAGTATGAAAGATAAGGTAGAGAATTAGTGACTGAAAGACCTGAAGTATCCCTGTACAAACTCCCCCCCCCCCCCCCCCCGCCACCTCACGCATGAAAATAGGGAAGTTCATTAGTGAAGTGAGTTGGGGGGGGTAAAGGTAATGTGATGTGATCTGTGACACACACACCTGAGCTTGCTCACCCCTTTCAATGTAGAAAACAATAACAGGAAAATATGTGCATTGGGAATGGATCTTACTAACCACTGTCCTAGAATTTCAGAGCTAGCCTACTAAGGGGTACTTTCAGTAGCATGAACTGATCTAGGTGGCAGAATATGTTCTTACTGAGGTCAGTAAAGGCTGTGTTTAGATAATTTGCTTTTCCACACTTATTTGTGAGGGCTTTATGTCACAGTACATGATTATTTTTGTAAAGGTGCTATGCACAGCTGAGAAATAGGTAAATTCCTTTATTTTTCCACTTAGTCATCTTTAATTTTGCAAAAGTTTTATTTAGATCCTTAACTTCTTTCTTGTTTCTCTCTTTTTTTCATCAGATATGTCCAAATCTAAAAGGAATACATTGAGTTTCCTACTTCTCCGTACAATAAGATTAACTTATATTTTTATCACTTAGAAGCTATGCTGTTCTGTGCATTTTATTAAGTATTGATGTTGATTTTTTTTGTCTATGGTGCCTTTAAGCATAGTGTAGTTTTCCTGCTCATCTCTTTATAGAGTCTATTTTTACTGTAACCATATTTGAAATTATGCATACTGCTTCTGCTTTTTTGAGTTCACTTGAAGAGTGATAAATTCTGCTCCAATCCCTCATTTTAACTCTGTGAATCTTTGTGCTTCAAGTATGTTTCCTATAAACAACATATTGTTTGAATTTTCTTTCTAATCCATTCTGTTATCCTCTTCTATCTTGTTAGTGAATTCATCCCATTTATGTTCATGGTTATATGATTGTTATAATTGTATATTTCCCTCCATTTTGTATTTTTATATTTTTTTCCTTTCTTCACCCAATCAGTCCTCTTTTTAAAAAATTTATTCGTTTACTTTTAGTTTACAGTGTTCAGTTCCAAAAGCTTTTGAGTTTTAAATTTTCTCTCCCTCCACTCTCCCCTTCCCAATACAGCATGCAGTCTAATAGAAGCTCCACATATATATTCATATTAAATATATTTTCATGTTAGTCATGATGTAAAGAAGAATTATAACCAATGGAATGAATCACAAGAAAGAAGAAAAAAAAGATAACAAAAAAGAGAGAGAGCAAATAGAATGCTTCAATTTGCATTCATACTCTGTAATGTGGATATTCAGTCTGCATGTGGATGACACTTTTTATCATCAGCTCTTTGGAGCTGTCCCAGACCCTTGCATTGCTCAGAAGAGCCAGGTCTGTCAAAGTTAGTCATCACAGAATGTGGCTGTAACCGTGTATAGTGTTCTCCTGGTTCTGCTCCCCTCACTCAGCATCAGTTCATATAAGTCTTTCCATGGTTCTCTGAAGTCTTCCTGCTTATTTTTTTTTAAGTGCAGAACAAATTAAAGAAGCTAATGAAAACACAGATTATGAAACTGGAATTACAAAGCAGTATATACGATGCTATCAGTGAAAATGCCAAAACCTATTAATTTATAACGTAATGGACAAGTCCTTCTCCATGAACTTCTGACAGCTGTGGGCAGTGCCTTAAAATGTTCAGTATCATGTGAAACTGCTTATCAACTTCCAAATTTGTGAACACTTTTATATCAACTTCTACTACAAAGTATTGGCCTTTGGTATCCTTGGTTTCATCTTCAGTGAATCTGTGATAGAGATTTCTGATAGAAGAATTCATAGGTTTGTTTTTGTTTTTGGCAAATATAGGATTCTGTATTTGCTAGCCACTGCCTTGTTGATTTCTTTAATAAAATCATTAATTTGACAGTATGTCAGACAAGTTTTCATATACACGGGTACATTATCAAATTCATTAGAAGCTAGTAGTAAAATTTCTTTAATTGGTTTTTGATTTTTCGGGGTTTTCTTTGGGTGTTCTGATGTTGTCATTTTAACTTGCTGTTCAGGATTAACATTTGGTTCCACCACACAACTCTGGACTACTTTGGACAAATGGAGAGGAATATTTTCCTTAAGATTGTGTATTTCTTTGTAATTTCCATCAGGGGATTCTTGTATCTCCCTAAGTGAATTGCTGACATGTTCTTGATATTGAACCTCCAACTCCAACTTGTTTAAAAGGTCATTTAGAAGATTGGTTTCATTTTTAATTTTCCAAAATACAGTCTTTGAGGCTGGATCATGTCCTGTGTTTTTTAATTGCAGAATTTTCTTAACATGGGAAGTTTTTTCATTGATATGAGCGTACAAGTCTTCCAGCTCTGCATTAGACATCCTTTATGCTTCCTTGAGGGAAAATGATTTCTGGAGCTATACACACATGCCTATGTTTCCGTATGAAGGAGTTCACTAACTCTATACTGAATGATCCAGGCCATGCCATGTACTGAAGTCACAGCACGGGAAATAGCTTGCAAGGGAGCTCTGGTACCCTGCTTATCATTTCTTACAGAACAGTAGTATTCCATTAGGTTCATATACCACTACTTGCTTAGCCATTCCCCAATTGATGGTCATCCCCTCAATTTACAATTCTTCTAGCACTTCTCTTTACAAAGAAAAAGAAGGTGGTAAGAGAGGAGTTTCCTTAACACTTTCTCTTGCTCATATTCTCTTCATTTTGTTCTACCACAGGTTTTCCTTTTTTCCTTTATTCTTAATCCCACTTTGACAATCTCCCCATCAGACATTTGAGTTGGGATTTTTTTTTCACTCATGCATAAATGCTCATTCACTTTATGCTCTTCCTCTTAAAACTCCCTCTCTTCTCTATCTCTGTTGAGTATTTCTATACCAAACTCTGTGCATGTATGTACGTAGGAGTATGTTCTACCTTCTTTTGTCTTGGTCCAATGAAAGTGAAATTTATGGGATACCCATTCTCCCAACCCTTCTTTCCATATTTTTATACATTCTTCATCTCATACCTCTGTATGTGAAATTTTCTTTGTTTTTATTTATCATTGTTCCTTCTAGTGCATTTTTAGAGCTTTACTGTATTGTTTGTAAAACAGGCCACTTTGGGTTCTAAAATGCTGCTAATTACTACTCACGTATTATTTTAAGACTTAGTTTGGAGTTGGAGGACCTCATTTAAGAACAAATTAAGACTTGAGTTGTGCTGGTGGAAGAGAGAAGGTGGTATGTGAGTTGCCATTATTAACCCTTTTTCCTTTTTCTTATTTTGAAAAAATATTTTTCCCTAAGTATATGTTAAAACAACTTTTAACTTTTTTTTTTGAATTTCAAGTTCCAAATTCGGTTTCTCCTTACCCTCCCTCAGACAGTAAACAATAATAGATTATATGTGCGTAGTCATGTAAAACATTTCCGTATTAGTCATTCTGTGCAAGAAGACCCAAAACAGGAAGGAAGAAGGAGAGAAAATAGTATGCTTCAGTCTCTATTGATACAAAATCAGTTCTTTCTCAGGAGGCAGATAGCATTTTTCATCATAAGTCCTTTGGGATGGTCTTGGGTCATTGTATTGCTGAGAATGGCTAAGTCATCCATACTTCTTCATCATATAATATTGCTGTGATTGTGTACAATGTGCTCCTGGTTCAGCTTGCTATACTTTGTATCAGTACATATAATTCTTTCCAGGTTTGCCTGATATCATCCTGCTTGTCATTTCTTTTTTTAAGAATTTATTTATTTTTAGTTTGCAACATTCATTTTACAAGATTTTGAGTTACAATATTTTTTCCCTGTCTTTTCCCTCTCCCACCCCAAAATTGCAAGCCTACTGAATACCCCTTCCCCCAATCTGTTCTCTCTTATATCCTCCTCATCCTCCCCCTCCCCCAAACTTTCTAGTAAGGCAAGATAGATTTCTGTACCCCAGTGCCTGTATATCTTATTTCCCAGTTGCATGTATAAAACAATTTTTTTTTAAAAATTTGTTTTCAAAACTTTGAGTTCCAGATTTTTTTCCTGCTTCCCTCCTCACCCACCCCCACTGGGAAGATAAGCAATTCAATATAGGTTGTACATGTGTAGTTAGCCAAATCATTTCCATAGTAGTGATATTGTGAAAGACTGACTATATTTCCCTCCATCCTATCCACCCTCGACTTGTTTTATTTTCTACTTTGAAATTTTCCAATTTTTTCTTTTTCCAAAGTGTGTGCTTCTAACTACCCTCCCCCCCAATCTGCCCTGTCTTCTATCATCCCCCCTCTTATCCCCTACCCTTCTGTTTTTGGGTAGGGTAAGATGCCCAATTGAGTGTGTATGTTATTCCCTCCTTAAGCCAAATTCAATGAGAATAAGGTTGTCCCATGCCCTTTCACTTTCCTGCTCTTCTCCTCCATTGTAACAGTTTTCTCTTGCCGCTTTTGTATGATAATTTACCCTAATCTCTCTCTCCCTTTCTCCTTCTTCCAATAAATTCCTCTCTCACCTCTTAATTTTACTTTTTAGATATCATCCCTTCATATTCAACTCATCCTGTGTCCTCTGTCTATGTATACATGAACATACATATACCCACACTGACATAAATATTTATATACACATACACCCTCCTATACATACATATATATGTATGTACACATACATATATATGTATGTATACATACACACACATATTCCTTTCAACTATCTGCACACTGAGAAAAGTCTTATGAGTTACAATTACTGTTTTCTACGTAGGAATATAGGTAGTTCAACTTTAATAAGTTCCATATGATTTCATTTTCCTGTTTACCTTCTTTTGCTTCTTGTATTTGAAAGTCAAATCTTCTGTTCAGCTCTGGTTTTTTCATCAAGAATTTTTGAAAATCCTCTATTTCATTGAATGACCATATTTTCAGTTTTGCTGAGTAGATGATTCTTGGTTTTAGTCCTAGTTCCTTTGACATCTGGAAAATCACATTCCAAGCCCTTCGATTCTTTAGTGTAAATGCTTCTAGGTCTTGTGTTATCCTGATTGTGTTTCCACAATACCAAAATTGTTTCTTCCTGTTTTTAGTATTTTCTCCTTGACCTGGAAACTCTGGAATTTGGTTATAATATTCCTAGGAATTTTCTTTTTGGGATCTTTTGCAAAAGGTGATCAGTGAATTCTTTCAATTTTCAGTTTTGCCCTCTGGTTCTAGAATATCAAGGCAGTTTTGCTTGATAATTTCTTGAAAGATATTGTCTAGGTTCTTTTTTTTTTTTTTTTTATCATGGCTTTCAGGTAGTCCAATAATTTTTAAATTATCTCTCCTGGATCTGTTTTCCAGGTCAGTGGTTCTTCCATTGAGATACTTCACATTGCCTTCTATTTTTTCATTTGTTTGGATCTGTTTTATAGTATCTTGATTTCTCATAAAGTCATTAGCTTCCCGTTGCTCCAATCTAATTTTGAAGGAGTTCAAAAACTCTTCAGTGAGTTTTTGAAATTCCTTTTCCATCTGGCCAATTTTGCTTTTAATTAACTTTTGTTTATTTTCGTTTACATTTCCACAAGATTTTGAGTTACATATTTTCTCCCCATCTTTCCCCTACTGACCACCCCCAAACAGAGATCCCACTATATACCCCCTCCCCCAATGTGCTCTCTCCTATATCCTCCCCCATCACCCCACTGACTTTCCAGTAGGGTGCGATGGATCTCCTTATCCCAGCTCCTGTGTATCTTAATTCCCAGTTGCATGTAAACAATAATGATAATGATAATAATAATATATACATACATATATATATATATATATTTTTTTTAAACATTTGGTTATAGAACTTTAAATTCTAGATTCTTTCCCTTCCTCCCTTGTCACCCACTGGAAACACAAGCAATTCGATACAGGCTGTACATGTGTAGTTACGCAGAACATCTCCACAATGGACATATTGTGAAAGATTGGCTATATTTCCCTCCTTCCTATCCTGCTCCACCCCCTTGTTCTATTCTCTACTTTGTCCCTGTCCCTTTATAGAAGTGTGTGCTTCTAACAACCTTCCTCCCCCAAAATGCCCTCCCCTCCATCATCTCCTCTCTCATCCCCATTCTCCCTACTCTCCTGTAGGGCAAGATACCCAATTTAGAGTGTATGTCATTCCTTCCCTAAGCCAAATTCAATGAGAATAAGGTTGACAAATTCGCTTTTGCCTTCCTGTTCTTCCCCTCCATTGTAACAGTTATCCCTTGCCTCTTCTATATGAGATGATTAACCCCATTCTGTCTTTACCTATTTCTTCTCATTCTATTTCTCTCCC
>CM053591.1:57408557-57431864 GCA_028646515.1 Pseudochirops corinnae | reverse complement strand
TATATCCTCATATGTAAAATGACAACTAGACTACATTATCTCTAAGATCCCTTCCTCCTCTAAAATCTCATAATCTTTGATGCAACTAGAGGACAAATTACAAGTTTTAAAAAAACACAACTTCTCTTCTACATTTCTTGTTTCATAAAATACTAGAACTACATTTAAGTATACTACTTGTATGCAATATTAAGATAACTTGAATTTTCCAAATCATTCAGAAAATTTTAATAGCTAATCAAAAATTACAGGAAAAGTCAACTGTAACTAGAAGGGAGTCAGTTTCTTTTAGAAAAAATAAGGCCAGGAATAAGAAGACCTAGATTCTAGTTTCAGCTCTGTCATTAACTATGTGACTTTCATTCTCAAGTTTTATTTCAACATTCTGTCTGAGCTCCCTTATTCTTATTCATGTACACTATGCCCGACTATTCAACTCTAAGCTCCTTGCATAGTAAGTAATGCATCTTTGTATCCCAACACTGAGCACAGCACCTTGAGTATATATGTTGCTTAGGCATTTCAGTAGTGTCCAACTCTTGTTAGATCCCATCTAAGATTTTCTTGACAAAGGTACTGGAGTGGTTTGCCATTTGCCATTGAGTATATATGCTAGAAACATGTTTGTTAAATTGAATTGCTGAACTGTGAATAGGTAACATCTCCCATATCTCACAATATCATCTGTAAGAAAAGAATACCCTACACTATCGTACTGCTGTGGAAATAAATACATGTAAAAGCATACTGAAAAGTTACTATAATTTTTTTTTGAGCAAGGTGGAGTTAAGAGTCTGCTCTACTACATACAAGAGGTGGGAATGCTTCTGAACAGTGGGGGAAAAAAACAGTTGTTGCAGAGCCCATGTACTTTCTTAAAGAATGAATGAATGAAAAAGCAATAAATTCCTATTATTTGCCAGAAACTTGTGATACCAATATCCTCACTTAAACAGTCTTTGCTTTCAAGGGGCTGAATAAGGGAAGATAATAATAAATATAAGGAGGTGGTGACCACGGAAGAGAGTTTTGGTTTGGGGAGTCACAGGAGTTTCAAGTAGAGCCAGTGAGTTAGTCAGTGAGTAAATATTAAGTACCTACTATGAGCTAAGCATAGGGGTAAGTGCTGGGGATACAAAAAAAGGGCAATAGACAGTCCCTGTCCTCAAGGACCTCATAACCTAATGAGGGAGCAAACAAACATGTACAATTAATTAACAGGGAACTAACAGGGAAACTAAGAGAGATTTAACAGGGAAAGCGTAAGCATTAAGAGAAAGCGAGGAGGACTTCTTGTATGAGGTGGGATTTTAGCTGGAACTTGAAAGAATCAGGGAATCAAGGAGGTCAGGAGGTAGAAATAAGAAAGCAGAGTCTTCCACACGTGGGGGACGGGCAAAGAAAATGCCCGGAGGCTTCCGAGCAATAATGCTAATGTGGGAGGGGGAGCCAAGGGGAGAAGAAAGCCGCAGGGCACTGAGGCGGAGCAAATGTCAAGGTGCCCCAAGAGACACAGGTTTCCCGGTGAGCGAGCGGAAGGGACGTGAAGCGGCGTTTGGGGCCAGTTTTCCCCACAGACTGGATGGGTCTGCGCTCGCCGGTGAAGAGAACTCGATGACAGAGCACAATGCTAAGGCCCCAAGGGCTCTATGACTAGCAGGGAGTCAGTTTCTTTCAGAAAGAATAAGGCCGGGGATCCGAAGACCCAGATTCTAGTTCCGGGCCTGTCCTTAGCTGCGTGACTTTCATCCCAAGCTTTATTTCCGCGTTCTGTCTGAGCTCCTCCTCAAAGAACGGTTGGTGAAGGCCACCGTTCACTGTGGGAGAAGAGATGAAGATGAAGGAGAAATCAGCACAGCTGACCTCTAACCAGGAACCTCACCAGCACACTTCAACGCTTCCAGCACTGTTACTGGTGTTTGTGCAAAAACTGAGCTGGTAAAATCAGTGATCAAGGAATTTGACGGTAACAAAAGAATAATTAAAGAAAAAAAATCTAAAATCACACAGCAACAGCAGCAAAAACTGAGAGCTGATGATACAGAAGAAAACCAACTAGAAAAGCTCAGAGATCTAGGATTTAGTCTTGAGGCAAATGGTATCAACGTGCTTTGAGGATGTCCCTTGTAATTGTTCAAAATGAAGACCCTGAATCCTCAAAGGAGGGGGATTATGTTCAGCACAGAAAGAGGTCATGAAAAGAGCACTGGATCTACTGTCAGAATTCCTTTATGTGAATCCTGTCTCTGCTACTTACTGCCGATGTGACCATGGGCAAGTCATTTAACCTTTCTAGGCTTTCTGGGAGATTTAGCTAAATAATCTCTTAAGGTTTCTTCTAGCTCTAAATCCTATAATCCTTTGAATCTGATGAGAATTTGGATCTAGCTCTTCAAAGACAGTGGAATCAGAAGGAGTATCTGTTAACCTGGCAAATATGAGACACTGAGTGAGAACAAGTCATGACTCCAGAAGCGTGTAAATACAATGCACTTTATTTTTTAAAACTTGGACTGAACAAGCTTCAGGGATCAAAGAGGGACATATTTTATTTATCTAGTGAAATTATTCATCCTCAATAAATCCCTCCTCCATGATGAAGGGTGAGCTGTCATGATATATTTCTTGAAGTTCATATTAAGAGTTTTCTTAAACTTATTTTAAACTTTAAATTGTCTAATCATGTAGTATGCTCAATTTATACATAAAGATAACACATACAGACAATAATAATGACAAATTATAAAGGTCAAGATTGCTCAGATCCTTTCCCTATGTACTTGAAATGGTATGATATAAAGCGACACTTCCCAGATAGAAGAAACTGAAATGCAGTATCTGCATATGATGGTCAGTCTGAAGTGATACCAATAAACAAGTCTCTAACCAGCAAATAATAAGCATTTAATAATGTTTGCTGCTTATGTGACCCTGGGCAAGTCACTGTGCCTCAGTTTCCCCATCTGCAAAATAGAGATAAAAATAGCATTTATGTCACAGGGTTGTGGTAAGGATCAAATGAGAAAATACATATAAAGTGCTCTGCAAATCTTAAACTGCTATAAAAATAGTAGCTCCTATTATACTGTTGTCATTATTATTTTATTTTGTAATTCCATTAGAACATAAATTCCTAGCACAATGAAAACATTTTTTGCTTTTTCTTTGCATACCCAGAGCTTAGCACAGCACCAGGTACAAAGTATGTGACTAATAAATGCTTGTGAATTGATCTCTAGATGACCTTTTAAAAAAGATGCACCAGTCGAGAGTCAAGAGGTCCAACTGGCCACAGGGAGATTAGGCAGGCTGTTAACAGTGCTGTGAGACGGCCTTAGTTTGTCCATTCCCACTGGACTATGGGACTCTAATGAATATTGTGCCTCTTTACTGTGAGGAATGTTTTCCTTTTATCTACCTTGTTATTGTGCTTAAATAAACGAATGCCTTACGCTTTGAATGTATGTGTGATGTAGCCTGGTCTGGTAAAAGGAGACACAGATGGAAGACCCAGAGTTGTGGTTTTGAATAAACAATTGTTCCAACCAATGACACAAGGAGCAGCTTTTAGAGAACTATGGGAGGGAGTCTGCAAACTACATTTTGTCATTTGTTTTGTTTAAAAAAAATGCTAGCTCTTAGTTTAGATAAATGCCTTAGATCATATTAAGGAAATGAGAGGCAGCATGGTACAGTTTAAAAAAGAAAAAAGCAATGGATTTAGGTCTTTCCTTCTGACTTAAACTTCATGAGTGGGCATGTTACCTTATCTCTCTGGGTAAAATAAGTCTCAGATCGCCACTTGCCTCAGTTTCCTTAACCCATAAAATGAGAGAATTTAAGTCAGTGACTCTGAGATCACTTTTATGTCTAAATCTATGATACCATAAGCCTAAACTTAGGAAATTACAAATTAGCATTACATAGGATCCTCTAAATATTTCCAGACAAATGTTTAAATAAGTAATTCCTTTCAGTAAATAAAGAGAACTAGCTAGCTTCTTGTCATACTTAATAATCTCTAATCTACCCTCCTCTCCTTTGGTTGATAAAAATGGAAAAATTAGCAGTAATTTTCTAAAAGTCACTAGGCATGAATACCATGATTTAGCACACTTTGGGCGCAGGATGGGTACTACCCCAATTTTGTGTAAAAGCTATGAAATTAGCAAATATTCTTATCATTACTCCCATCACATGAACCGATCTATAGAGTAATTTAATAGTAATAGTAATAATAATGTTAACAGTAAGTACCATATAAATGCTGCTCTGTGCCAAGTACAGTGCTAAATGCTTTATAAATATTATCTCATTTGAGCCTCACAAAAACTCTGGGAGTTTGGAACTATTATTATCCCTGTTCTACAGCTGAAGATACTGAGGCAAACAGAGATTAAGTGACTTGCTCAGGGTCACACGGCTAGTTAAAGGTCAGATGCTGGATTTGAGCTCAGGTCTTCCTGACTCCAGACCTAGGGCTCTAGCCACTGCATCACCTAGCATAACAGTAATGAAAACAAACCTGGGTTTCAAAATTTTTCATATTCTATTAATTGATCTGTACACCCAGATCCTTTTGCTTAAATCTAAGCAGAATTCTGCCAACTGGGGAAAAATATGGAAAAGAACAAAATCCTTCTGCATAAAGAATATATATTATATATAATATCATAAACATTACTTCACATATATATTTTTTATATATATGGCTGTCTTCAGGTTAACCAAATGTTAAAACACAAGGAATGAAGAACAAAGGGCAAAGGGCATAGGGCATAAGAAATTCTGTCTCAATTACAAAATTGCAAAGTCAATGAATTTATAATTTTTTTACTGCTTTATGATTAGACAGAAAAGGTTATCAGATAAATGCAAGAAGTAGCTAAGTCTGAGCATTATGCATATGTAGGACTGTACCAAATAATAATGGCTTTATCATATAAATTATTTTTACTGAATTTTTAGTAGACATGGAAAATTTCTAGACTAATAATTTCCTTTTCCATGTATGCATGTGAAATTATTTTTTCTTTCTTTAAATTTTATTTTTTGCCAATTACACATAAAAATGATTTTGAACATTTTTTAAAAAAATTTTGAGTTCAAATGATCTCCCCTTTTCCCTCCACCCCCTCAACAGCAAGTAATTTGATATAGGTTATACATGTTTAGTCAAGCAAAACATATTTCCATGTGGTGAAAGAAACACATGCAGGTGAAATTATACTCTAAAGTAATCACCACTACAGAGGGAATTTAAAATAACACAAACAGATACATGTGGTGTTATTTCTTGAGTATTTCCATGGCAGGCTCTATTAGAAGCATCCTAAGCTATATATAGTGAAGAGATAGGAGTTATAAGATGAAGGACTGACTATATCTGGAGTTCAAGAATATGCACACTTGAGCATATACCAAAAGAGGGCAAATGATTTTTTAAAAAAAGGTCCCCTATCAATAATTATAGAAGCAATTTTTATAGTAGTAAATAACTAGAAATAAAGTTGCTGACCAGCAACTGGAGAACTGCTAAACAAAATGTGGCACATAAATATAATGGAGTATTATTGCATTATATGAAATATTAAAGTACAAAGCAGAATCATAGCTGGGAAGACTTACATGAACTGTGGCGAAGTAAATTAAGCAGAACTTTAAAAATATATATACTTGACAAAGATTAGAACTACCTAAGCAGAAAAACTAACAAAACTTTTAAGTGAATGGCTCTGAAAAAATGACCAAGTTTGATCCCAAAGAGACATAAGACTGAACCTTCCTCTCTTTTCTCTGCAAAGGGGGGGCCATTACATCTGGATCACTGCATATGCCAGACCTTTTAAATTTGTCGATTCATTTTGCTGACTTTTTCCTTTGGGGAAAAAAGGATAGTTCTCTGGGAGGAAGAAAGGGGAAGACTATATTAGGAAATGGTAGAAAAATAAAACCTATCAAATAAAAATTTAAATAAAAATGTAAATATAGAACAATGTTATGTATATATGAAAAGATTTTCATATTTCTGAGTTCAAAAATATGTATATTAACCACATAAAAAGATTTCTATTTTTTTATTCTTTTGGCAAAAGGTACAGGGTGTGGTAAATTGGTAGGTATGAGTAAGTAGGGATCATTCTAGCTATTTGTTGGCTACTTTTCTCTTGAAAGCATTTTGTACAGTACTCAGCAGCCTGAGTCTAAATAAACTGACTAATGAGCTATTTAATAGCTCCATTTCTTTTTGATAGTTACACAAAGCACTGATACTCTTAGCTGGTCCCTCAAGGAGCCTTGAAAACAAAACCACTTCTATTAAAACTGCATCACTGCAAAATACCAGTCTTTAGCTAGATCTATTTGAAGAACTACTCACAAAGCAGTGAAAACAGTGATTTCTGGTCAAATTCCTCTACCTTAATACTTCTTCAATTCAAAGAAAATCTCTTTTACAACCTAGAGAGATTTCTCCCTATGTTTCCTTTTCTCTTTTTTTATGTTATCTTTAATGAATAAATGTAGCCCTGACAACAAGTATACCAATTTAGCCATCTGCCAGTAACAGAACATAAAGCTATCTGAAACCCTGTAACTACCACAGAAGCTAGGTACCTAGAGTTCACCAGAAACATAGAATTGAAAGCACTTAAACATTCAGACTGTCAAAGATGTTTTCTTCTTTTCTAGAATCCCCAGTTTTCTCACCTGGAAAATGAGGGGAATAGACTAGATCAATTGTGTCAAAAGACTCAAACAGAAATGAAGGCCTGCACAAAAGGCCACTGCCAGCCACATATTGACTTCATTGACTTTAAAACCACATAATAATATTATTTATGTTCAATTATATCTTTATTTTTGTTAAATGTTTCCAAATAACATCTTAATCTGGCGCAAGCTGGACTCAAGATTATCTGACCCCTCTGAATTACATGACCTCAGGAGTTCCTTCCAGTCCTAGATCTATGATCTAATGGTACATATACATGCAACTGAACCTTAAAAAAAAAAAAAAACTGGGGAAAAAACTTTTAAACTGTTAGATTTAAAAGCATAGAGAAAAGGTATTTTAAGGGAAATCAAGATCTGGGTTTAATGGCCTTCCTCATAAAACAGCTTTTTCAAAAGGTAGCACAGGGTTTGAAATTGAACACTGAGAAATGAATTTAAAAGGACATTTTGTAATTCCACCAAAAGTTTTAAATTCTGCAAGCACAGTTGGACAGAAGTAGCGATATGACTATGTGGACAAAAGTTGTAACAGTAAAATTTGTACAGTTCTTTAAAGACCAAACTGAAAAAGCTAGAGACCAATAAACATCTATTGTATAGTAATATTTGCTACTGGATACATTTCTTGCCTATTTCTAAGGTGCTCAGTTTTTTTAAACAAGTTTTTATAACATTAAAGTATCACTTAATACAAGATATTACCAATATTCCCAACACTACAACAACAAAGAAACACGATAAAGAAGTTGATTCAAAGTAGTGCCTGTTTTACAAGAAAGGTCAAAGTTGCTTATTGCCTTCAGTTACTGTTATAAGGCATTTCACACAACATGAATGTACAATATAGGTGGAGTACTCTTACTTTCAATTCTGAAATCAAATTTCATTTTTCTGTTCATTGTTCTAATTTACCAAGATCTTTTTTGAATCTAAATGAGCTTTCCCTTCCATTCATGCTTTAAATACAATAAATATGCAAGCTATGTCTTCACCCAAATAATCAATGAAACTGTTTAACAGCACAGGGCCTAAGAGAGACCCTCTGAAGCAACAGAAACCTCCTTCTAGGCATTACTGATCTATTAACGACTACTCTTTGGGTCTAGTCTCTCTACTTATATCATTCACCCTGTATAATCCAAATTCACCTAACATGTCCTATCATTCAACCTAAGTATTTCTTCATATTGTCCACAAAATTATAATTATACCTTGCCAAATGTCTTGCTAAATCTGGTATGTCAGAAGCATTCCCTTCATCCACCGAGGAGAGAAGAGAAATAAGGTTAATCTGGCATGACTTGTTCTTCATGAAGTAACACCAGCTCTTCTGAATCATTGCTTCCCTTCCTAAATGCTGTGCAAAACCATCCTTTTAAAAAACTTTTCAAGAATTTTTGTTGGAATCAAAGTCAAGCTCACTAGTTTGAAACAACCACGTAAATCCTATACAAGTAGTTTTGTTTGAAAAATTCACTTAAATCTAAGCAAGGAGATTCTATCTTGCCCATTCAACTTACCACTATGGCAAGCCTTGAGCAGATGCTAGAAGCCAGGATTCCCTTACCTTACCACTTCTGAGTTACCTTTCTTCAAATAAGCAAACAGATCTTCCAAAAACACCTCAACCATGCTTCCATTCACCCCCCAAAAGAATCTAGTTCCAGTCAGCCTTTATTGAATCTGCTTTCCTAACATTTGTGAATAATCCACAAATCATGTTTTGTTGGGGTTTTTGAAGTATTTTTTGAAATATTCAAGACAATTAAAAACAAAAACAAGATGGAATAAGAACAAGTAGAATGAACACAACTTTACATGCTTTCTTTTTAAAGGCAGTTTGAGACAAGGAAAAAAAGAGACTAGATCTTCCAAAGAGCAGCAAAACAAGCTAACAAGACAATAAGAGCCACTTGAGGGCATTCAGTGCTCAAAGTAAAAGAAGAGTATTGATAACGTAATACATACCTGTAGTATTTTCAATGCCTGGGGAAAGATGTCTCGGAGTACCAGTAAGTTTGGATTAGTAGAGTTTATAATAATTTAATAACAGGATGTATTTTTCCCACTCCTTTAAATTATAGTTTTTAAATAGCAAAATATGCTGTGCATTTTAAAACTATATAAGTAGCCCATTCTTCCATAAGTTCCTACTTCTGTTAATCATGTATAAATTAAATCTAAATCCTCTATCTTCATTACCCTAAACAGATACAACTTTTCTTCTGGAGGAGTGCTGGCACTGGAGTCAAGAAGAACTGAGTTCAAATCTGGCCTTGGACACTTAATAATTATGAAACCTTGGGCATCAATGCTGGTATGCTTCAGCTTCCTCATCTATAAAATGGAGATGATAATAATAGCACCTAGATCCCCAGGGTTGCTCTGAGTATCAAATGAGATGATCTTTGTAAAGTGTTTTGCAAATCAAAAAAGGATCAAATATAAAATTCTTTACTTGGAATTCAAAGCCCTTCATCATAATGTGACAACCTGCCCCCCACCAACTCCTACCACCACCTCTGAGATCTTCTTACACCTTACTCTCCCACCAGTCTTTTTGTGTCACTGTCTCCCTTATTGCTCCTGCAGCAATACACTTCATTTCCAGACTTGGCATTTTCACCATGTATGTATGTAATGCTCCCCTACTTCATATCCAGCTTCCGGTTTCTCTGGTTTCCTTCAAGTCCCAGATAAAATCCCACCTTCTATTAATAAGCTTTTCCTGATCCCTCTTAATTCTAGTATTCTTCCTCCATTATTTTCTCTTTATCCCACATATACTTACGCTAGGGGCCATCTCTAGTTGTCCTGACCTGTTTTGTCACTGGACTCTGATGACTCTGGAGGACAGACTGAGGCTTATGACTTTGCACAGCCCTGCCTCCCTTAAATTCAAATCACTTGCAAATCAAAACATCGCCCCCCTGACGTTATTGAGAATGAAGGACAAACAACAAACTTGTCTGAACATAGCTATCTGCATGATGTCTCCGATGTCTCCTCAATTTTAAAAAGAAATATATGGACACTACTTATTTGAATTCCTTTTACCACTTTTCTTCTCCAAAATGGCTACTTTCTTATAACTGACTACTACACAGTTGATCCAGATGATCCCATAAAGGTCTCCAACTACTCACTCTAGAAAGAACTCTCTTCTTCTTTCAACCCACAGAACTTTCTTTTCTTCACCAAATCCAAATGCAATGGTCTTGTAGCAAGAGAACTGGACTGATGATAGGAAATATAAATGATTCTGTATTTCACTACCATGTTTAAATGTCACATTTTACAAGTCACTTAAAATAGCTCCGTATTACAAAAACAGGGATAATAACTCATTTATATGCCCTCCCTTTTTAAAGGGCAATTTGGTTTAGTGGGGGAAAATATTAGATTTGGGAGTCAGAAGAATCAACTAGTGAATGAAGCATTTATCAAGGGCTAACTATATACAAAGCACTGTTATTAAATACTGGGGACACAACAGAAAAAAAGTAAGACCCCTGGCTTTGAATCCTAGCCCCATTTCTGTCCTTAATCAAGTCACTTAACCTAAGTTTCCTCAATTATAAAATGAGGGAGTAGACTAGATGATCTCAAGTCTCTTCTAGCTCTAAACCCTAAGACTGTAGGATTGGCAACTTCAAAGACAATCACTAATGTCACACTGTATCCAAGCTAGGACTTGACTCCAAGACTTCTGATTCCAAAGCCAATGCTCTTTCCACTATTCCACACTTTTTTCCAACCTGTAAACGCCATCTATCTGATTCAAGAAACTGATTAGATCTTAAAGTCAGCCCCCCACTTCTTCTTTTAATTTTCAAAGTGCTTCAGACTATGGGTTATTAGCACTAAATGAAACATACAGTTACTGTGTCATAAATGACCTTGGATGGCAAGTATCCTGTGTTAGGCCATTTTCCACTCCTGGAGAAGAAGGGACATACATATACTCAAATTCTAAAAACTACACAGAAGATACATTCTAACTAAAACACTACATCAAACTGAATCTTTGTTTTAGGTGTTTATTCCATACTAAATACTAATCTTAAAGCATAAGTGCTTTTGAACGACACTTTATCTATTGAGAAATACTCCCATCGTATTAAAGTCTTGAAAATGGCTTGATAGCCACACATCTTGGAAGGTTAATCATATACACGGCGTTGCTTCTTTCAGAGAGGCACCCGGCAACCAATTTCTGCTGGCCGCCAAGAGAACAGAGGAATTGCTAAAGTATTTGTTTTGGCTCCACATGGTACCTCAGACTTAAGCTGGATAGATAATGATACCAGAGAGGCAGAGGCAAAAAGATATTTACTCTAGTCCCTGGAGCTCTGCTAGCTGCCATCACCTTTCAAATACCATCTGCCTCTCTTCCCTATTTCAAGGGTGATAAAATCAAGGAAACTGAGTGGGTGACTATAAGGAGAAGGACAACAAGGCTACACAATAATGCACTACACTTTAAAAAGTTCAGATAGAGAATGATAAGACTTTTGAGCTAGAAACAACCTTAGACACTAGTACAATCATTTTACAAATAAGGAAAATGGTTCAGAAAAATGACTGGCCCAGGGTCACAGAATACTTGCTACAACAAATTCTCCATCATTCAAATGAACTGTTCCACAGTTGATGCCACTACTGCCCCCCCACTACAAATAATTATTTACCAGAAAACATTGCATATTTTTACATTATACTGCCTTCTCAACCAAAGTTAAATCTGCCTATAAAGCACTATATGATAGTGGAGTTTAGAAATCACCTAGGATAGATTTTTTCTACTTCTCACTCCCTCAAAGATTATTTCTAGACACAAACAGCGTGAGAAAGTAATACATAATCAGATTAGATTGTAGCTCAAATGCTTGCAACCTCAAGTTAACTCTCCATTCCCCCTATTTTTTTTTAAAAAACTATGTACCTGTGATTTCACTGATGTAGGACAGCAATTCTCAAAGTTATGATCTTGGGAATACCAAGACTTTTTCATGAGTTCTATAAGGCCAAAACTCTTTTCATAATAAAACCAAGAGATGTTTTACTTACAGTATCAGTAGATAGATATAACCAAAGTAAAAGCTTTCGTGGGGGAGGAGGTCCCCACAATGATTTTAAAGAGTATAACGAGGCTATGATATCAAAAAGTTTGAGAACCAATGGTGTAGGGAACTCCCAGCAAAGAAACCCACTCTTTGAAAAGCTGCAACTTAGTCTTTCAGAATTAACTGGGGCACTGAAAGATTAAATGACTTGTCCCAGCTGACACAAATGTGTTAAGGATAGGTCATAAATCCAGGTATTCTTGTTTTGTCATAGGCTCCTTTGGCTGTCTGGTGAGGCCTAGAGACCCCCCTCCTTCTCAAAATGATGTTTTTAAAATGCATAAAATAAAATATACAGGATTGTAAAGTAAGATAATTATACTGAAATAAAATTCTCAAAATATTTTTAAAACAAGTTCATAGATCCCAGGACACCATACTGCCTCTCTCATCCTCTAGTATAAACCACTTCAAGTGAGTTTGCAGCTGTAATGAAATCCAGTGCAACTTATCTCAATTCACCATATTCCAAACCCTCAGTTCTCACATCCCCAATCTCCTTCCTTCCTCCCACTCAGTACTATCTGTTTACGCCACACACTTATCCATTCCTTAACTTCATATTTCTGTTCATGGCCCAATCATTTTCACAGGTGTTAGGCTGATAACCTGAGTCTTCTGATTTGTCCTACTGTCTCACTCCACAAATTCAGTGAGCTCCCCAGTCCTGTTAGAACCTTTAAACCTAATACCTCCACTACACACAACGTGTGTTGGAACAAAATCATCTATAAAAGCACATTTTAAAATGTTTTACTGCTTTAAAAGAAAGCATTGCTGTCACTTTCCAATGACTTCTCCCTCCCTCCCACTCCTTCCCAATAGAATGCATTCCTGTAAAAAAATACAGTTAAACAAAACAAATCATCACATTAGCCACAGCTACCTTCTTCCTTGATTGCAACATTCTACTTCTTTCCTCAATTCTTTCCAAATCTACCTTCCATTCCCTACCACTCTACTGATAAAGTATTCTTTTCAAAGGTCATCAATGACCTAATAATCTCCAAACCCAGTAACCTATTTTCAGTCTTCTGCATCAGTTCACACTATGGACTTTGATTTCCTCATACATTAAAAATATTTGGACTAGGTGGCCTCTGAGGTGCTCTTCAGCTCTACAGCTATCATTCTTTCTTCTCTTGGCTTCAGAGACCAGACTGTTCTGGTTCTTTCCCTAAGCAACCACTGTATTTATTTTCTGTCTCCTTCACTGGCCCCTTCCTTTCTGAGCCCTTAAGCAGAAGGGTATTTTGCATCATCAACCCTTTTGACAGTTTGGTAAAAGATATAGACCCCTTCTCAGAATGTTTTCAAATGCACAAAATGAAATACACAGGATTACAAAGGTATTCAATTATCTCGAAAAAGTTATTAAAATGTTTCCAACCTGTGACGTTGGGTAAGTCACTTAAGCTCCTTAGGTTTCTCATGGGTAAAATAAAAATACCAAACTCGAAGTTCTTTAAGGTCTCTTAATCTAGGGACCTTAGGTCTATGATTGACACAGAACATCTGCCATCACACCAGAGTAACCTGTTTGACTTTGTTGGCTTGGCTACTGGGACTAATGGAAACACCAAGAAAGCCTTGTTTTCTGATGCTGTCATTTCACATTTTATACTGTGGGTAGAGTGAAATAACACAAGTGTTTCAATGCTAAAACTATGTACATATATTTTATAAGAGACTCGCCATCCAATAGCAAGTACCAGGGAAATTCAATAGCGTGTGAAGACACTGCAACAAAAATATGTATCCAGGACAGTAGCCTCTAGTGAAAAGGAGCCAGTCATCTCTACTACCAACCTCAAATGCCAACCAACTACCACCAATGGATCAGTCAAACCAATCTAGCTCAAAAAGCAAGACACCCAGATGGAGAGGCAACATGCATGGCAAGTCAAACCACTGCCATTACCTCAAACAACATCTTCATTAAGACCCCAACAAAATAGCATAACACCCAGGGCCCAAGAGTGACCCCCAGGCCAACCTGGCTTCCATAATTAAGGGGACCAAGCCTTCTGGAAAAGGAATCCGCCATCTCTGCCACTATTAACATCACTGACACCAATGAGCCCAAGAATCCCAAGAACAGCACTTCCAGACTAATCAGCCTGCTTCAAACCTGGCCCCTGAAAGCCATCATCCAGGACAGCAACCCTAGTGGAGAAGCAACCTGGTAACTGCCTCTGAAGGAACTATAAGCCCTACCCTCTCAAAGCCACAGCTACTGAATACCAAGAAAAGAGAGTTTTTTCCACCAAATAACTTGTTACTGTCAAATGGTTCAATATCAGAGGTAGATATGGTTTTACCAATGAAAATGACATCAAAGGTATTTCTGCACATCACCAAGCCATGCCACTTTTATTCTGGCTTCCTTCTCATGTTCTTTCCAACCAGAATCCACCCTACCCTCAACCCTGGGGTGACAGGTGAGCTTTCACCTTATCTGATTATCCACCCATCATGGCATTTCCCAAGTGATGGAGCCCAGCAACCTGGGACCTTCTACAAGAACTAGGACTCTTCCCCTTGTAAGTGTTATATTCCTAATTTTAAAAATAAGCTCCCTGATAGTGGGAATTATTTAACTTGCTTACATTTGAACCCCCAAATGTTTAGTATGTAATAAGTGCTTATGGGTTCTTTCATTTCATTAAAGATGAATTGTCATCTGCTTTGCTACTTACTGCACCATAAGGACCACGAGGTCTCTTCATCTGACTTGCATCGGAAACCACCTCTTATGTATATTACTGGCTTTTACTAAAATGAGCTCCTGCTGTAACACTTGGGCATTTCAATCCAGATGCTGATGTTCCCTCAAATGTATCTGCTTCCCACTTCTCTGACCTACCACAACACTTGTAAGGCATACCTTCCTTCACTCCACTTTAGCCATACATAGAGATGGTATATACCCAATCTCATAAACATCACCAAAGCTTCACCTCTATACCTGTACCTCTGAAAATTTCTCTGACCACTGCCTCTTAGCCTTCCAGGTCTCCCTATACCTCAGCTCTCCTAAACCTGACTTACACTCAATCCACTTTCCATGTTTCCCCAGCCCATTAGTCCCAATTTGGCTTCCCTTTTCTCCCTTCAAAATTACTTCAACTTCACAGGTACTATGGGTTCCATTAGCCTATCAAGTTCAACCCTCTCCAAACTCCAGGCTTAAATTACTCCTAGCATCACCTTTCTCCATACTCTGCAGTTGAATACAGCTGGAGTATGTCACACCATTGTTCCAACTAGAGCCACTACAAATTTGTATTAGCCAATATCAACTGGAAGCCTCACTGCCATATGCAATTTTTATTCTTTCATTATCTTTATTACTAGCCCCACTATTCCAACCTAGTTGTCTCAAACCATCTATACCAATTCCTTCACCTCCCTCTGAGCAGAACTTTACCTCATACTTAATTTTAAAAAAATGAAGCCATCCATTAAAAGCTCCCTGTCTTCCTCAATTCCCCATTTCACATCCCCTCAGATGTCATCCTCATCCTCACGTCCTTTGCTAATCTCGGAAGAAGTAGCTCTTTCTCCTTGCTATCACCATATCCCTATCTTCTCACAACTCCACCTAGAGTTTACCACTTCAATGATCTCTCCTCTCTCTCTCATTTTCAACCTATCCTGATCCACAAACTCCTTGAATGCCTCTTTTAAAATATGCTTAGATTTTCCATCAAAAAAACAAAACAAAACAAAAACCCTAAAACGTCCTTTAAGACTATCACCTGACGTTTCTACTCCCTTCCATAGCCAAAGGTCTAGAATATTGTTGCTTTATGTATCTATATTCACTGGCTCTACTTACTTACTTCCCACTCACTTCCCAACTTACTTCAATTCTGCTTCCAATGTACATACAACTGAAACTTCTCCAAGTTGAATAACCTCCTTACTTTCAAATGTAATGACATTTTCTAAGACCTCATCCTTCTTAAGTTCTCTGCAGCATTTGACCAAAACTGTTGTAACAGTTTCATAACTGCTCTCCCTACATCCACTCCAAACAAACTGATATGCCTACAGTACAAGTCTGATCATGTCACTACTTTGATTCAAGAAACTCCATTAACTCTTTCATGCCTATAGGTTAAAACAGAAACTCATCTGTTTGACATTTAAAGCCCCTCAAAATCAGGCTCCAGTCTAACTTTCAAGAATAATGTAAATGACGTTCCCTCAGGCAGACTGGGCCAGTCTAACTGACCTCCAGGCTATTCCCTGACACAACATGCAACATCCTACTTCTGGACCTTGGAGTAACAGAGGAAGCTGATGACTCAGTAGTTAGAGTGCTGGGCTAGAGTCAGGAAGACTTGACTTCAAATCCAGCCTCTGACACTGTAGGACCCTGGGCAAGTCATTTAACCTTTGTTTGTCTCAGTATTCTCAACTGTAAAATAGGAATAATAACAGCACCCACCTCCCACGGTTATTGTGAGGATCAAATGAGATCCTATTTGTAAATCAGCATAATGCCAGGCACATAGTACACACTACATACTCATTCCCTTCCCTCTTCTCTGCCTTGGGAGGGACAGTCCCATTCAATATGCCACCCCCCCCTTCAACTTCTAGCATGGTGAGGTATGCTGAGTTTCACTGACACAAAGTAAGTATAGCTGCATACAGTACACACTGCTCCATTTCATGACAGTTCACTTCCCTTGACTGCCCAGACTTCTTACACTGTAGTGAGGCATGAACTGTCACCAAGGTCTGCATCAGCTAGTAGAAATCACTTGGTACAATGGTAATTGGTTGGTCTCCAAGGGTCCTCAAACTTAAGTCACATGCCCTCCCACTAACTCTGTATTAAGTCTATTCATTACATATGCGGCAATCCCAATGTGAGGAATAATTTATAGTGAAGTTTCTCCATCCTGAAAAATCAAATCTAGAATGGCTTCAGTATTCACTAGGCCTAAGTTTAGAGGTCACCTGACCTTACAGGAATCTGGGACTTAGAGCAATGGAGACCCTCCCCAGTGCCACCTCAGCACAAGATATGCCAAATAAGGAAAAGACTGCTTCCCTGGCCTTTCACTGGACACCCACATGTTTCTGGGTCCTTTGTCTCATAATAGATTCCAGGCTTAGGTTGTGGGCCAGCCTCCTTACCAATAAGAGTGAAGGCCAGTTGTGGGGTAGGGTTTCTGCATTAGAAGGTTATATAACCATGGGCTTGCTTCTACCTGTTGCTTTCTCCCTGGCAGATGCCATGTGAGTGACAGGTATAGAGTCCTTTCTCATGAGAAAGAATAAAGACCTTTTCTGACTTCAGATTCAGACTCTGAACTCTTTCATCTCATACACCTAGATCAATAGAGGGGTGGCTATCTTATCCAGAAGGAAGAGGGAAGAGACATACACAAACCATTAGGTTGTCCAAAAGTAACAGAATACGAATAAAGATACAAGGTAGTACTAAAGGTACAGGTAGGATACCCATATATGTATAAAATATTTATATAGATACAGATCAAATAGAATATAGAAACTGACTGCAGAACAGACCATGCTTGTACACATGAGGATATGGAAATCCACTATTACTTATAGGCCATGCCAAACAAGAACTCACAAAGCTTCTTGATTAAACACAGGTGCCAACATTTCTATCCATGGACTAAGTACTAGACAAACCTTAATTCTCCTGAGACAGTTTCCAAATGAACCAAGAATTCTCCCTGGGAATTCTTCATCTATATGGAACCAACATGAGAGAAAAAGTGATGGGAAGAGTAAATGGAAGAGATGAGTAAAAATCATCACAGCTTATTTCTAGTAACATGTGCAAGGGATGACTGAATTGTTTCCACGGAAATAATATAAAACATAATTTGTGAAACCTAAGGAGTCATACCAATGGCTAATGTAAGAGATAAATTGATTGTAGGAGAATACACTTGGGGATGCAGCCCAAAGGTTGAGAGCAGACACTTTCTTTTATTCTCTGAGAATACCTTTTTCCTGTACATCAAAAACTGCCAGGCCAGGGGTAGCTCACCAAGGATGGGGCCCATTAACCCAGACACTATCTTAGATATGGATATCCTGGGTTGAATCTTCAAATATCTGATGAAGATATCCAGGGATAAGATTAAAAATAGTTATGACTTTTATTCCTTTACCAAACAAAGTATAAAGAGAATGAGGATGAAAAAGGGGAGAAGAACTGAAATGTGGAAATCAGAGATGTAAGCAGGGGAATAAATCCATGTGGGGTGGGGTTTAGGTGTTTTTGGATAGGTTGGGAACCCTGAAATGCCTGGCCAACAGAATAGAGATGGAAACACTAATCAGGACAGAAATAATAAAAGGACTTTGGAAATGTCTTTAATTGTGCCTGCGCCTGTTAGGTTACTCTTTTCCACAAGGGGGTGTCTGCCAGGTTACCCATCTGAAATGATGTAAAATAAAAATCTTTCTTCCACGTGGAGTTTTGTTTTTGTTTTGTTTTTTTCTGATAAGATGATTATTTCTCACATATGCCTCCCTCATTTTTAGATGTGGGCATGCCTCACTTTAAGAAAATCAAACTGAAAATATTAACTCACTACTTTGTACCATACTATACTTTTTGAAGCCTTCTCAAAGAGATGGATTCATTTTAGTTTTTTAAGTATCCTGTGACAGATAAGGCAAAAAAATATCACCACCATTTTACAGAGGAAAAAAATTAGATAACTTTGGTAATAATTAGTAACATTGCAAAGGAATTAACACTACACGAGTTCTTTTCATATCAACCTTTCTTAATACAATATTCTATTTACCAAAATTCAAGTCCTGCAAATCTTTTCAGGAATATATCAATATGTTAAGAAAATATCAGGCTAATAATTTCTGATACAAGGTGCATAGATTAAGAAAACACAGGTAGAGATGACCAACAAAGTGCAGGACTAAATATTTTCTCCTCACTAACTCTTAAAAAGAAAAAAAAAGAAGAATTATAGGCCAGAGTCAGAACAATTATGAATGTTTCCACAGTAAGCAAGCAAGAAGCCTAAAAGGAATAGGTTTCTGAATGAACAGTAAAGAATGCTAATCATAGCACCTCACTCAGTTTCCCAGTCCAATTAAGCTTCCAGACTTTGACAGGGCACACAACCCATGGGTTTTTGATTTGAGACCCACTCATGGATTTTTCTCCTGATATAATCTCTGCCCACAAAGCCCCTGTCCTTCTTCCAGCATCCTGTTGGAACAAGTAACAGACATCAACTCTCCCAAGGCATATAAAGCAGACAATGATTCAGCCCAGAGAATCAAAGATAACAGGGAAATTAGGCAAAGGACAAGTACGCAAGGCTGCATCTAACCTTAAGAAAAGGGAACCAGAATCCTGTTGGGGCCAGTCTTGTTTCCTGCTCTCTCCCTAGCCCCCAACATATCTGGAGGCAGAGAATGAAGCCAATGAAAAATAAATTCAGCAAACTGGAAAAAGGCTTTGAGATCAAGTACCAAGGGTAAACTTACCAAAGGGGAAAGAATCAGAAAGTGACCAACAGGGTCATAAAGAGAAAAGACTAAAACCACCAAAGATCTCAAGAGGAATAAAATTTAATAAAATTTTAAAAGAGGTTTTCCCAACCTCTCATAATTGCATTTAGAGTTCTACTTAAGAACTCTATTCTATTTAAATTCTATTTAATTCTAGTGCTTTCCCTCTGTTAATTATTTCCTATTTGTCCTGTATATAAGCTTGCTGGTATGTATCTGTTTGTTGTCTCCCTTTTAGATTTTGAGCTAGAGCACAAGCAGATAAATCAGCAAAGAATGCTAAAGGGAAGATGAATATCAAAACATCCAAGAGATTATAAACCTCTCTAAATAGTGGAAGAGGAAGGACAGTGAACCAATACGTGAAAAAAAAAAGCCCCATGGATTTCCGCAAGAGTACAGAACTCCAGTAGGATGTTACAGAACAGTAGCAAGCCTCTCCAAGAAGTTAAGAGGAAACAACAGATTGGGAATACAAATATATTATAAAGCAAAGGACACTCTAGAAGACAGGCAAAAGGCAGTAACATTTAAAGAACACATGATCTCTTCACAAGCAAAACACACTGGTTTCAAAGACAAGATATTGTATACAGCAACGGTTCTCAACCTGTGGGTTATGTTCAATTTGTAACAATGAAAATACATCCTGCATATCAGGTATTTACATTACGATTCATAACAGTAGCAAAATTACAGTCATGAAGTAGCAACAAAAATCATTTTATGGTTGGGGGTCACCACAACATGAGGAACTGTATTAAAGGGCTGTGGCATTAGAAGGTTGAGAACCACTGGTATACAGAGACAATTTGAAGGATCGTAAGCCCCCCAAATGAATATAAAAGGTCAAAAGAAACCTAGCACCATAAGTAAGAAATAACACAAGAAAACTTCCTCAAGCTTCGGTACACAGAAAATAAAGAAAGCACCAAGAGACTCCGCACATTGCCTCAAGTTTTCTGAAATCCAGACAGACGTGAGCCTCTAAGTCTGTATCTCTATTTTTGATCCCAGATGTGGAAAAAAGAACATAAAAGTAAAATATTCTTTATATTTCACAAGTCTGATATACAAAAATAATGGAAATGATAGTATAGTCATTGTAAACGCTAAAAGTAAAATTTTAGAACACTCTTGCCTGATTCTCAGGACAAAAAGATTTGTATTACTTATGCACTATGTATATGAGTTTTCAATCACTGATTAATCTTTTCAAGTTACGATATATACAGGGCACGTTAATATAAGAAAATTACATCTTCACTTATTAAACTGGCAATCTGAATGCCTCTGTAACAATTTAACATATATAAAATAATAATAATAATAGAATATCTTCAGTGAAAATACTTCCTTGCGAATGTTAAAAGGTAAAAGGAATTAATTCAAAGAATCAGAGACTGATTTAAAGAAACATTACCACCTTATTCTACATAAATATCTTGGTAATACTCAGAAAATTATTTTAAATAAAATCAGAAATATACCCACACTTACTATAACTTTGTCTTTATGGTTGTAAAACTCACCCTTTCCTTAACCGGTTTCTACCTCTATCCTGTAGAGAACACCAATCTCCCAGTCCCTCAGATTCCCAACTTGGTGTCATCCTCAACTCTTCCTATCTCTCACATGTCACATCCAATCTGTAGCCAAGGCCTACTGATTTCACCTCTGCAACATCTCAATTAAGCCCCCTTCTCTCCTCTGACACTGCTACCATTTAGGGCAGGCTCTCATCACACCCTGATTGTACTAAAAGCACAGGTTCAACCATGTCATTCCCCTACTGCAGTGGCTCCCTATCACCTCCAGGATCAAATACAAAAATCTTGTTTAGTGTTCAAAGTCCTTTATAATCTAGTCTGCTCCTGCCTTTCAAATCTTCTTACATCTTACTCTCCCCACCACACAACTTTTTGATCCAACACTGACCTCCTTGCTGTTCCAAGAACAAAAAGTCCATCTCTCAGCTCCGGGCATTTTCTCTGGTTCTCCCCCACACCTGAAATGCTCTCCCTCCTAATCTTTGCCTACTGCCTTCCCTGTCTTCTCCCTTTAAGTCCAAATTAAAATCGTACCTTCTACAGTAAGTTCTTCCTAACTCCTCTTAATTCTACAGCCTTCTCTTTGTTAATTATTTCCTATTTATCCTGCATATAGCTTGTTTACATACATATTTGTTTGCCATCTCCTCCATTAGATTCTGAGTGTTTTGAAGGCAGGTACTATCTTTTGCCTCTTTTTGCTTCCCCAACCCTTACCACCACGCATGCCTGGCACACAGGTAGGTGCCTAATAAATGTTTATTGCGTGATTGATTATCCACTGCTTTCAAAATCTTGCCCCGAAGTCCTATCCCTTATAGCACTTAGCATAAGAGATGACTGAATGATGTTCCTTGATTAGAACAGGGAAAGAACCTTGAACTTGTGGCCTGGGTCCTGGTAAATTTATTATCTAATGACAAATGGGCCCAGGTACAAACAAAGAACCGCTTCCTCCCTAATAGGTTCTTTATATCATTCACCAAAGGCTATTCCAAACCTCTTTTCTCTTTAGGACTCCCAAAACACCTTTTCCCCTTACCCTCTCAGAGGAGGACATTACCTCATATACTACAGAGAAAAACCATGACCCATAAAAATCAAGAGCCATAAAATTTGCCCTCAATGGATAAATGCTACAAATCACCACCATCTACTCCACTAGTCTCTGATGAAGAGGCAGGTGACCTTCCTGCCAAAAACCAACCCCTCCACACGTGCCCTTCATCCCATCCTTCCTAACTTCTCTAAGAGACTCCTCCTACTATTATCTCTTCTTTCTCTAATCTTCAATCTCTCCCTATCCATTGATTCCTTCCCTGCTACCTAAAAGCAAGGCCAATTCTCCCTTTCCTTAAAAAAACCCTCCCTAGACCCTATGATCTCTGCTAACTAGTATCAAACATCCCTTCCCTTTCTTAACCAAAGGTCTTGAAAAATAAGTGGTTGGAACCAAGATGGTGAAGTAGAAAGAAGGACCGTAGATGAGTTCCTATCTACAACTCCTTCAAACAGATCTATAAAGTACACCAGACCAAAAACTGAAAGTGCAATCCAGGAAAAGCCAGTGAGCCCACTGTCCAGCCAAGGTCAGCATAGGGAAATGGACAGAGTCAGGGCAGGATCCCAAGAGAGGTTGGACACTAGCACAAAAGATCCCAGATCCTACTGGGGGAAATGGGAACAAGTGCCAAAAAGTTGCTTTGCCACTCATTACCCAATCATGGGTCACAGACACAGGGTAGTAACCAGATTTTGCCTTGAACTAGACCACTTTGGGCAAAATGAAAGCTTGCAAGTCCCTAGCATGTTGCTAAGATCCTAGAATAACACAACACTCAATACCCCAAGAAAGCAGCACAAGGACCCATCTAACCTTTCCCTCCAGAAGTTTGGCAGAAGCCAGCCAAAACATCAAGTACTAAGTGGGGAAGTAAGAAGGAAAAAAAGGACAAACAAAAAAGAACCATACCATAATGAGCTATTATGGCATCAGAGGTGCTCAAGATACAAAAGCAGAAGAGAATGACTCCAAAACATCTACAAGCAAAGCCTCAGAGAAGAACACAGTTTCACGGCAAACTCTACTAGGATTCCTAGAAGAAATGAAGTAAGAAGGGTTTTTTTTCAAAATTTTATTTTAGACTCAAATGCCAGAACACAAATACATAATAGTGAAAAGAAACAAAAACATATCATAAACTTTTTTTTAATTTTATTTTAGTTTGCATCACTCATTTCCACAAGATTTTGAGTTACATATTTTCTCCCCCTCTTTCCCCCACCCACCGCCCCAAAACAGCCACCCCAGTGTGTCTCCCCTCCCCCAGTCTATTCTCTCCTATGTCACTTTT
>CM053591.1:57392793-57408057 GCA_028646515.1 Pseudochirops corinnae | reverse complement strand
GGGCGGTGGGTAGGGGGAAGAGGGGGAGAAAATATGTAACTCAAAATCTTGTGGAAATGAATGATGCAAACTATAATAAAATTAAAAAAATAAAATAAAATAAAATAACTGTAGGGGCAGCTAGGTGGTGTAGTGAATAGAGCACCCTCCCTGGAATCAGGAGTACCGGAATTCAAATTCAAACTCAGACATTTGACACTTACTAGCTGTATGACTCTGGGCAAATCACTTAACCCCAATTGTCTTGTCTTCCCCGCTCTGAAACAAAACAAAACATAAAATAACTTTAGACAATATAAAATGCTTGGGAGTCTACCTGCCAAGACAAACCCAGGAACTATATGAACACAGCTATAAACTACTTTTCACATAAATAAAGTCAGATCTAAACAATTGGAAAAATATTAATTGCTCATGAGTATGTTGAGCCAATAGAATAAAAATGACAATTCTGAGTTAATTAATTTATTCAGTGCCATAAAAATCAAACTATCAAAAAATTATTTTATAGACCTAGAAAAAAATAATAACAAAATTCATCTGGGAGCACAAAAGCTTAAGGATATCAAAGGAATCATTGAAAAACAATGCAAAAGAAGGTGATCTAGCCATACCAGATTTCAAACTGTATTGTAAAGTGGTAATTATCAAAATAATTTGGTACTGGTTGAGAAATAGAGTGGTGGATCAGTGGACTAGATTAGGTACAAATTACATTATAGTAAATAACCATAGTAATTTAGTATGTGATAAACCCAAAGATCCAAGGTTTTGTAACAGAAACTCAGTACTTGACAAAAACTATTGGAAAAAATGTACAATAGTATGGCAGAAACTAGATGTAGACCAACATTTTACACCATACCAAGATAAGGTCAAAATGGGTACATTGTTTAGACAAAAAGAATGCTGCCATAAGCAAATTAAGAGAGCATGAAATAATTTATCTGTCAGATTTACAGATAAGGGAAAAATTTATGACAAAAGACATTATAGAAGGCATTACAAAATGTAAAATAGATAATTTTGATTATATTAAATTTTTTAAAATTTGTACAAACAAAACCAATGCAACTAAAATTGTAAGGGAAGTTGAAAACTGGGGAAGATTTTTTTTTTTTGCAAAAAATATCTCTGATAAAATCTTCATTTCTCAAATACATAGAGAACTGACTCAATTTATATGAAGACAAGTCATTCCCCAATTGATAAATGGTCAAAGGATTTGAAGAGGCAGTTTTTAGACAAAGAAATCAAAGCTATCTATGGTCATATGAAAAAATGCTCTAAATCATTGTTGATTAGAGAAATGCAAATGAAAACAACTCTGAGGTGCTACCTCATACCTATCAGAGTGGCTAATGATACAAAAAAGGAAAATATTGGAATTTGGAGGGGATGTGGGAAACCTGGAACAATAATGCATTGTTGGTAGAGTTGTGAACTGATCTGACAAATCTAGAGAGGAATTTGGAATTATGTCCAAAGGGTAACCAAATTCTGCATACCCTTTGACCTAGCAATACCTCTGCTAGGTCTATTTCCCGAAGACATTCAAAAAAAGGCAAAAGGAACTATTTGTGCAAAAATATTTATAACAGCTCTTTTTGTGTTGGCTGATAATTGGAAATCAAAGGGATGCCCATTAATTGGGGAATGACTAAACAAGCTGTGGTAAATGATTATAATGGAATATTTTGTGCTATAAGAAATGACAAGCAGAATGATTTCAGAAAAAAAATACTAGAAAGGCTTACATAAACTGATGCAAAGTGAAGTGAATAGAACCAGGAGAAAGCTGTACACAGTAACAGTGATATTGTTCAATGAAGAATTTGTGAGTGACTTAGCTATTCTCACCAATACAATGATCCAAGACAATCCCAAAGGACTAATGATGAAATATGCTATCTGCCTCCAGAGAAAGAACTGGTACTGATTAAATACAGATTGAAGCATGATATTCTTCACTTTCTTTCATTTTTTTCTTTTGAATCTTCTACAAAATGACTAGTATGGAAATATTTTACATAATTGGACATGTATAATCCATATTGGATTACTTACCATCTCAGGGAGGGGAGAAGGGAAGATGGGAAGGAGGGAGGGAGTGATAGATTTTGGAACTCAAAACTTTAAATAAAAATGTTTTTAAAAAATTTTAAATCATAAATAAATGTTAAAAGGCAAAATTACTGCAAACATCCATAAGACAATAAAAATATTAACAAATACAGGGAGCACAATCAAAAGTTACAACCTAAATAGAAACTAAGTAACAATAACTTGAGTAATGAGTAGGCCAAAGAGGGAAAAAAAATCATAGAAATAACTATGTAAAAGGAAATGATAGTAATGAGACAATATGACAGTTTTTGAGATGTAGTTAAATCAGTCTTCAGAGGAAAAATTATATCTCTTAAAATATTAAAAAAGTAGGAAAAGAATTAATGAACTGAGTATGCAATTTAATAAAGTAGAAAACTAATAAATTAGCAAACCCCACAAAGCACAAAAAAAGAAATCTTGAAAAAATAGGGGAAGATTAATAACAGAAACAGAAAACAAACATACTATGAAATGATCAACAAACCTAAGCTTTTTTGTTGTGGTTTTTCTGTTCATAAAAATCATGTCCCTGGATCAGCAACATTTTGGGGAAGAGATATTTTAATCTAGACCAATACTCCTCTCAGAAAATGGTATTCAGAGCAGCCAATCTTTTGACCTTTTTCTCAAGGTAGGAATTGTAATTTTTCTTTGAGATCAGTGGTTGATTCCAGAGATGTCTATTAATGCCTTTATGAGTTTCATTTAGATAATCTATGAAGATATATGCATGAATACCACACTCCTGATACAAAGAATGACAAAAACACTGTCCCTGTCCAAAAGAATCTCACATGCTAATGGGGAAGGGAACAAAATATAAATATGTATACAAATTGTATACAGAGTAGGTGACAAGGTAATGGCAATTTGGGAAGGGGGAGGTGCTATGAGATGGGCCTAAGATTTAAAAATGATTCTGACCATAAGTTAATTGATTGTTGATTTGAGCATACTTCTTTGTAGAAATTCACCTTATACTTACTGGATTCCCAATAAATGTTTGTTAAATTTACTTCAGGAACGTATCATTTTAAAAAAGACATTTCAGTAAAAAGTATAATGAAAAAAATGTCTTCTTTGGAAATGTGTGTATACACACATACATATAAATATATACACATACACACATACATAAATATACTTATATACTCAATAATAATAATAATAATAATGAAGTGCTTTGAGGTTTATATTTTATGTATGTTTTCTTGGTTGATCCTCACAATAATCCTGTGAAGTAGGTGCTATAATTATCCCTATTTTACAGATTAGGAAACAAGTTGAGAAAGGTTAAATGATTTACCAAAGGTCACATAGATTAGTGAGTAAGTGAAGTGTGATCAAAACTCCAGTCTTTCTAACTACAAGTCTAGTGCTCTATCCACTGTGTCCTGAAGCTGAGAAGACTTGGTTTCAAATCTTGTGCCTGAAAGGTTTGCTGGAGGCTTTTAGTTTTCTGTTAGGCCTCTGACCTTGTTTGGTCTTATTGGTTGATTTGTACAAAAAATGGAGGCATAGGACTGCTGTGGAGTTTTGAAGGTGAAAATAAAGACACAGGCAGAAAATTCAGACTAGGCTCATAGCCAACTTGTTCCCCTGGCCATTGGACTCTAGGCAATTTTGCTGTCCCAGCTATTTTTAAGCATCAACCCTTTCCAATGAGGTGGGGTTACAACAGACAATTCTGAAAGATAGTTCCAGGGGCCTGAGGTGAAATTACCTTGACGTCACTGAATCAGTCCGCAGCAGAAGACAGATCAGTTCTATAATTCCTGTTCCATTCCTTCAGTGTCTACTATAGCCCCTGCCTAGCCTGTGCTTGGTGCTGAGCCTGCAACTATGGAACCCCCAAATCACCTGGTCTGAATTTCCTGGACAACCTAAGAGTTAATGTAGCACCCTTACCCCATTTACTGAACAACCTCCAGAACATACACATATACATATATATCCATGAACAGGTTACAGTCATTGCACTGTATTATCAGTCCTGAAAGCAATGGCAATGGTTGAGTTTCAGAAAAAGTGACAAATAGAGGGCATCTACTAGCAGATCATTCAAGCCCTCAATGAAATAGGGTCAATCTTGCTGAAACACAGAGGTAAGTACAGTTGAAAATGAAAAACGAGGCCAATACTGAACAAAATATTGGTTTGGAATAGCCTAATTCTCTGAAGAACAAGAAAAGAATTTTAGAGGAAACTTGATGTTGGAGGGATTGCTTATTGATTCCTCTACTGTTCCTAGGCTAATTGAAGTTGAAAGAACAGGAAGAAGACCAGATTTAAAAAAAAGAAAACTGCTAAAAAAAAAAAACCTTTTTCTCATGGGCAAGACAATATTAATATTGGGATGAAGATTGGGAAAAGGTAATTTTTATTGATAAACTTCATTTTTAATTCAAGGCTATATCAAAACTTATCAGAAGTCTGAATAAGCCTACAAATGTTTGAGTATTTTTTACTTCCAAAGGGACTGGAAGTCTTGTCCCCATTGAGGGAATGTTGAATTCTTTCACATACACACACACACACACACACACACACACACACACACTAGATAGATAGCTAGATAGATAGATAGATAGATAGATAGATAGATAGATAGATGGATGGATAGGTAGATAGGTAGATAGATATAGATATATACACATACATACATACGTATATTTATTGAGAAATAGAATTGCTCCAGAATTACAGAAATTCCCAATGGAAATAGAATCTTACAATATGATCTTACATCATGTCACCCATCAAAAAAAGATTAACAATTCAAGAATTGGAGATAATCATCCTTCAGTGGCCTGAGAACTCATCTGATTTATATTCCATTGGGAATTTGTGGGCTACAATAAAGACTAGACTTGGAAAAAATCAAATGTTTGTCAATGGTACACTTAAAATTCAATTTTATGAGTTCTTAATCAAGAATTAAAGAATACCTGTCAAAATCTTGGGAACTCAATGCTAAACCATGTGAAGTGCAACAAAAGAACATATTGCAAATAAAAAATTTTAAGATGCAAAAATTTGTAAGGCTTATTTTACAGCAATTAATTTAAGCATTTTACTTTGTCCTGTATAATTGCACAGTCTATTTCTTCTGTATCTATCTGGAAGAGAGTCTTTGAGATGTATTTGCATAAAGATGGTCATGAGGGTTTTTTTATTTGATTGTTTCGAGAGATGGTAAATAACTCTGAAAAGAGCAGTTTTAGTTGAAAGTAGGCCGGGATAATGAGTACCTGAAGCCTTGGGAAACTGAAATGATGATGGTGGTGCCATTCACAAAAACAGGTCGCTCTTGTTTACTGAAAAATGAAACGTGGAGTGTCTTACATTAGGCTAGAGGACAGATTCAACCCCTTCAATGATGGGATTGGAACAGAATGTAGGAATTTTGCTTGCAAGTTGTGTAGGGTGCTTTGGTCACTTTAAGTAATAGCCTCTCTGAAAAGCCCAAGCTTGCGGTAGAAAAACTGGAGACCAAAGGGGGGAATTAGAATTGGGGAAGGGGTAGAGAAATGTTGAAAGGGGTGGACCAATTGTGTTGGAGAAAAGTCTATAGTTGGCAATGGGGGGGGGAGGGAAGAGCCTTGAAGTCGTTCTACATCTCCCCACTTTGGACATCACTGCAATAGTATCATTCGTTTATGCAACTTTAGGTTGCTTTCCAGGGTCCAATAGGACTCTGAATTGAAGCAAAACTATTGTTCTTTTAGGAAAAGGTTGCACTTTCCAATTTAACTGGACTCTTCTGAGATGCACAAGATGAACGTTTAAGACTCGGATTCCTAATGGGAGGGGATTTTGGGGAGAAAGGAGGAGGGAGAGCGCTGCTTCTTGAGGAAGGGTCAAATAAATGCACAAACAACATTCGGAAAGAAACTCGTATGTATTTCTCTTTCATGAAAACTGTAGCCGTTTCCTTATTACGACAGAACATTTTACTAGATGCTTTGTGGTGCTTGTGATTTATAAACTGCTTGGACACTTTTCCTTTGAAGGCTGAATGGAGGGGGGATGGGGAGAAGGGAGGTGGTTCTGTGGAGGTCTATTTGAAGGATGTTTTGCACATTATGTACACGTTCAGTGAAGCAGAATTTCCAGGTTGTCTAATACCAAGAGCTCAGTAACAACACCCTCAACTCCAGATACTAACTGCACCTTGCCTACAATCACTTAGGCTTCATTTTCTTCCTGGTTCGTGGTGGCCGTATTGGGCTAGCTTGTTAGGGCTAGGACAAGAAAATGGAGAAGAAAAAAGAAATTTCCCACACTTCCCTGCTTTTATCCGAGGGCAAAGCAGTGTATGGCCACAGTTTCTCTCAGCACACCAAGGGTCAAGGGGAAAATACAGTGTCCCAAAACCTATTATAGCTCAAAACTGCACTAACACCCCAAAACTATGGAAATGATCAAAAAACCTAAGTTGTTTCCCCCCGTCCCCTTTAAATTACTAGCAAAATTGTCTGGCTGAAAGGGGTCGAATGGGTAAGAATATAATTTATGTTGCATACCTTTGTCTACAGCTATCAGCTAGCCTTCTAGCGTCGTCCTCCATATGGTTGGAAATAATTCCATCTTCCCCACCCCCTTTACTTCACTAAAGAATGACGGGATGGTGCTGAAACCATCACAGAAGAGCCCGAATGACAACCTCCCCCCTCTCTTCTTCCTTTCCCATTCACTAAGAATGAAGCGGGAAGACCCGCTGCTTCCTGTGGTCCAGTTCCCCAGTGAGGAGAGAAAGGGATGAAGCTTTTCTGCAGCCGAAAGCTCTCCCACCTTCACGCAGGCAGCTGCAAGGCGCGTACGCAAGACAGTCTCCACTCCACTGCCACCTCTCGCAGGCGACGCAGGGAAGCCTCCCTCCCTCCCAACCTGCACACGCACCTACAGATCCTCCCCCCCGCCACACGCCATCGTCGCAGGAGCGCCCCCCAGGCAACTGCACCCTTCCCCCTTCACCACCGCGCCCCGCCTTTCTCTTCATCCCTTTCCATCCCATCTTCGCCTCATTCTCCCTCGTTCCCGTTCGCCGTGACGTTTCACCGGCGCGCGCATGCGCCATGCGCTTCATCCCACTCCCCTTTACTCTCCCGCCGCCACCGCCTCCTGGAGCGGCTGGGGGGGGGGGCGGTAAGGGAGGAAAAAGGGGCGGGGCCTGTGGTTCTGGAAGCCGCGGCCGCTGTCGCCGCTGCAGCGGCCCGAGAGAGAGAGGGAGAGAAGAGAGGGAGAGCACAGAGAGGAAGGCTAGGGGTGGGGGAAGGAAGGAGTACGAGTAGGCGGTGAGGTGTGCGTGTGTGTATGTGCGTGTGTGTGTGTATGTGGGGGAGTCATCCGCGAGGAGCCGCGGAGGAGCTTGGAGGAGGGGACGTGCGGCGGCGGCTCCTCACTGGGATCGGGGATTGAAGAAGGGAGAGTGGCTGGGCGGCCGCCACCTCCCCCATCCACACCCTACCCCAGGTCGGCCCCCTCCCCTCGCCCACGGCGCGCGCTCGCTCGCTCACACACCCCGGGCGCGGCGGCGCGAGGAGGAGGAGGAGGAGGAAGAGGAGAACGAGGGGGGGGGAGCGGCGTCTTTGCCCCCGCCTCCAACCGTGACCGCCGCCCCCCCCCCCGCCCGCCGCGAGAGTCCTTCATGGTCCTTCCCCGGCCCCCCCACTAGCCCGAGGAGCCGCCGCCGCCGCCGTCGGGCGGTGGAGAGAGCGGGGCGGGCGGGCGGGCTGGGAGGCGCCGCCGCCCGCGGACGCTGCAGGGGAAGGTGCGGCTGGGCAGAGGCGGACGAGAAGAGGGGCTGCCGCGGCGGTCGGTCCGGGGAGACCGGAAGGAGGCGGCGGCCCCGCGGCCCGGGCTCTGCCGCCGCCGCCGCTGCCGCCGCCGCCGCCGCTCGCGCTGCCGGGGGATTCTTGCTGGTGATCCCCCGGCCCGGAGGCGAGGAGGAGGGACGAGGCTTGCTGCAGCTTCACCGAGAAGCCTCCGTTGCCGTCGTCGCCGCAGGTTTTGGATTTAATATCGTGCCGGACCGAGCATTCCCGGCTCGAGAGGGCGAAGAAGGGAGCCCCACTGAGGGTGGTGTTTAAAAACAAAAAGCAACAACAGCAACAGCAGCAACAACAAAAAGCAAAAAAACCCAACAACATTGTTTTTGGTGGTGTGACTTTTTTTGTGACACCCCCCCACCCCCTTCCACCCTCTCAGTTTGATTTCCCCTCTGGACCATGGCCGACGACGACGTGCTGTTTGAGGATGTGTATGAGCTGTGCGAGGTGATCGGCAAGTAAGTCCTCCCCTACCTTGGGGAGGGGGGTGAGGGGGAGCGTGCATGTGAAAAAATGCATTTCCAGGCTCTCCAGGTCCGCCCTGCTTTCTCCTCTCGCGTTCACTCCCAGCCTGCCGCCTCCTTTGGTAATTCCCGTACTGGAGTATTTATAGACCTGTACCTGAACCCTCTAGGTTGAGCTTTTTGCATCCCCTCCCACCTTCCTCCATCCCTCCCTTATTTTGTGGTGCCTTGGGGGAGGATGCAGGGGAAGGAATGATCCGATTATTTCATCTCTCCCGCCACCCCCACCCCCACCCCCTGTGTGATTTAGGGCCGATGTGAAATGTGCTGTTTACATTATATCTGACGGTTGCACATGGCCTTGGCAGAACTGACTTCATAGTTGCTCTCTTTGAGCAGTTTTGATTTTTGGTACCACCTATCCTTGCATATTTGTTGATTGTTGAATGGGTCGGAGGAGAGCTGGGGAGTGTGGGGGGGCGAACTTTACTCTTTCTTGGTTTATGGGGTGTGTGTCCACTGGACTTGATATATGCCTTTGTGTTCAACCTCATGACCATATTGGAGGTGGTCGTTTAAATCTGGTTTCCTTCAGTTTCTGCAGATCCCATAGCCTGCCTAGATTAAGGTTAAAAGGAGACTGGATTCGGGTTTTTAATGGCTTGTTATGCAACAATTATTCAAACAAATGTTCATTGCTTATATCAAACTAGAGTTGGGATAGTTTTTTTAGCGTGGGAAAGATAGATGTCTGCTTTGAGTCACTAGTTTGTTATAGTATATGACAGTGACAGCCAAAGTTCTCATTATTTTTATCTTGGTTGTGTAATTACACTAGGAAAAAGCAAGGGAATCAAATTAATAACAGTGCTGATTGAATATTAAATCTGCAGTAACTTTTTTTTTATCCTATCATTTAAATTCGTTTTTAATAGTTCCCCTCATATACTAGTTTAAATACATGGTTCTGTTTAATGAGTTTGTGAATGAAATGCTATAGATTTGAGGTTGATTTTATTTTAGTTCTGCATATAATTTGCACATTTAGAAGTTTGGATGGCAAGATGTGAAGCTGTTCTCTCCCAAATGAATCTGACAAGAGTCATTATTAGCTCATTGCTTTTTGGGGAGAATGCTTTATTGTCTTCTAAGATCTAGAAGTGGGAATGAAGTCTGAGATTTCTTGTTAGAGATACTACCTTGAACTGGAATGCAGTTTGCAGGGAAAGAGCAGAGTCTAACTTCTTTGGATCTGGATTGAAATCCTGCCCCTTGTGCTTACTATCTGTGTAACCTTGGGCAAGTCATTTATATTTTGTGGGCCTCAGTTTCTTCACCTGTAAAATGAGAGGATTGGACTCCAGATGTCCTTTGAGATGGACAGCTCTAGATCTATGATCCTGTGATACTGACTCTTAAGAGTATCAAGAAGAATATTGGAGAAAAAATTGTTTTTTCTTAATTCCTAAATGTCTTGATCCTCGAAGATACTTGTGGCACTTACCTCCTCATTCTGCCCCTGCACTTCCCTATGTCCTTTACAAAGTTGAGAACTTGAAGTTGTAAGTTTGCAGTTTTGTATTTTATCTATTTCACTAATTCCTGAGTATGAAAAGTGGATATGCTGATAATGTTGAGCATAGCTTTAGGAGGGAGGTTCAGGTATTGTATTATACTGTATCCCCACATGGTGAAATTGTAAGTAACAGCTTACACATTTTACTCATTGATTAATATCAGTACACATTCTTGTTTAACCAACTAGTAGCATATCCTAATATTCTTCTACTGTGATAGTGCTGTAATTATTTGAAGGTTTAACAATTTCAGAAAGTAGGATGTCTTATTAGAAGCATAGAATCAAAGTATTTTAAGTATACACAGAAAAATCAAGAAATTAAAGGAATGGTGAATTTTCTGTAAGATGTATTTTTTATATAAAAGAATAGTATTATCACTGGAAAGAGTGATCATAAACCAGTTTTGCTAACTTAAATTTTTTTTCCTTTCTTTTAGCTAGAATGTGTTATAATGGAAAGAGGGCTAAATCTGGCTTCAGATTCTGACTTTGTTTGCTACAGGTGTGACCTTAGGCAAGTCGCTTCCCACTCTGAGCCTCGGTTTCCTCATCTTTTTCAGCTTTGACAGTCTATGGTCATTGATGATACTCTTTAGGTTAGGGTCTATTTATAATATATGATGGAATCATTTTTTGCAGTCAGTATTTTGATTACTTTGATTATTTCTGCTTCCCTCCTTTTTCCCCAAGCCCAAAGAAAGCTTGAGAACAGTTCAACAAACTAGTCAGTTAATTTTAGAATTGCCTGAGAGGAAAAGCTAGTTTTAAAATGATATTGAATCTATCTTAATTCCTATGAAGAGTTAAATCTCACTGAAGTCCATCGAAGACAGAATCTCATCTGGGCTTTATCTTGGAAGAGTGCCATTTATTTTCTTTGATTCTTTTAGTGGATTCTCCAGTGTTTGAAGACAGCATTATCAAGAAAGAAGGTAATGATGCTGCTGATGCTTGACCTTTGGAAAGTTTGAGAGGGTTATAAGTACATCCTTACAGCATCTATTGAAACTGGCTTAGGAACTGCCTTCTTAGGCACTTGACAACACTTAATTTTTTTGCTGGGATGTGTTGAATTGTGGATAAAAAACCTTGTAGAAATTCACAGAGAAGGGACTGAAAGCATACCAATATTGTTATCTAGGTTCTATGATAGTCTATAACTTTTGTTTCTATTAAACGAGTGTTATAAGGTGTTTTGGGAGTACTGACAACTACCTTTAAGTTACTGCCGGAAGTACTGTGAAAGAAATAGTCTTAGTCAAGTCAACAGTGAAACAATTTTATATTTATTTAGTAGTTTAACAAATATTTGTTGAATCTTACTTTGTGCAAGAACACATTATTAGGTACAGTAACCAAATTAACATATTTTGATGTACTTCAAGCTTGTTTTAGGAGGGTTTTAGTGTTTCCTGTTGAGAATATCCTCTTATAGTTTCTAGGAATGTTAGCTTGCATGTTCTTTTTCAATAACTTTTGAATGGGGATAGGCTGGAAAAAAATTCCTAGGATAAATTTATTTTTACCTTTATAGTTATTTTAAGTAATTAACCTGTGAGGGAAATACATCCTTACATCACGACATTTTGAATGTGCTTCTGTGTTTTTCTATAGATTACTTATATTTGAACCATTTCTCCAAATTTTAAGAGCCCAATCTTATGTTTTGCTAGTTGACATCTTTGAAGGGACAAGAATTAAATTAAATGTTTAATTAAATTAATTAAATTAAATGTTTACAATTTGTAGACTTACTAGTTAAGAAAAAAAGTAGTTGCTGGTAAGGTAAGGAATTAAATTGAAGATATTAGAAAACTTACATTATTTTCTTGTACTTTATGAAAACTTAATGTAAAATAATTGATGGGTGCTATTATACACACACACGCACACACACACATATCATAAAGAAATTAGAGGTAATTGTTGGAATGAAGACTTAAACTCCCTTATATATAGTTGTTTTAAGGGGAAAATACACATAGTTTTCACTCTTATTGATGGTATACCTACCATCGCATTTTATGAAAATAATGAGTTATTAAATATAAAGTCTTATTTCATCCCTCATCAGTCCCCCAGAAATGACAGCATTAAGAACAAGAGCAACGTTAACAATAAAGTGATAATAACAAAAATATTATTGTTCAGGTAGATGATAATATTTTAAAAGGCTTAATGTGGGTGTGTAATACTTCATATTTGGGGGAGTTACTAGCTGAAAGCAAAAAATGCTTTTTGATTGTAAGTACTGAATTGAAAAAACCAAGACATGGATTTTACCTTCTATGTAGTTTCCAATTTCCTGGATGCTGATAACCAGGCACTCTGCTAAATTCTAGGGTGGCAAAAACAGTTACTGCCCGCAGGGAGCTCATATTCTATTGGGGGAAGACTAGGTAAAACCACTTCATACTTAGGAGATATTTATGGGATAAATTGGAGGTAATCTTAGAGGGAAAGCTCTGGGTGTATGGGTTGGAGAGAGGGAATGAGGGAAGAAGAGGAAGGCCTCTTATAGAAGGTGGTATTTGAGAAGAGTCTTGAAGGAAGCCAGGAAGAGATGAGAAAGGGGAGAGTGTTTCAGCCATAGGATACAGTAGCCAGTTAGAAAGTGAGGAGTGTGGAGCATGGAGTGTAATGTTCCAGGAGCTGCAGTTAGGCCAGTGTTCCGGACTGTAGAGGACTCTGAATCATGGAGTAGAGGGGCAGTAATAAAGTGTACAAAGGGTCCGAACTGGGAAGGGTTTTAAAAGCCAAACAATTTTATATTTAATCCTGGAGGTAATAAGGAACCCATTGGAGTTTACTGAATGGAAATGACATGTTCAGATGTGTGCTTTAAGTAGATCACTTCAGGAGATGAATGGAGAATGAACTAGAGTGGGAAGAGACTTGAGACAAGGAGCCAACTAGCTGTCTCTTGCAGTATAGCCCAAGTGTGAGGTGATGAGGCCTTGCACCAAGCCAGGGTCCATATCAGAGGAGAGAAGGGGAAATATATGAGATAGAAATGACAGGACTTGGCAACAGATTGGGGTAACTGAGAATGAAGAGTCAAAGAGGAGTCGCCAGCTGGAATGATTGGGAAGATGAAAGTGCCCTTAGTGGTTAGAGGACATTTAGGAGTCAAGGAAAGCTTTGAGGGAAAGAAAGCTAATGAATGAGTTCTGTTTTAGATATAATGAGTTTAAGATGTTTGTAGGACATCCAACTGGATGCCAATAGGTAGTGGGAGATAAGAGCCTGGAGGTCAGGAAAGAGGCAGCTCAATGCATAGAACACTGGACTTGGACTAAGGAAGACCCAAGTTGGGATTCTGCTTCAGAAGGTAGCTTTATGACTATGGGCAAGTCATTTAACCTCTGTGTCTCCATTTCCTTTTATGTAAACTGGAAATAATAGCACCTACCTGATAAGGTTATTGTGAGGATCAAAAGAGATAACAGGTAAAAGCACTTTGTAAACCTTACAAGGCAATATATTATTGAAAGTTGTTCTTGTTTCAGGTTCTGTCTGGCTTTTCTATACCTTTAATATTCACATTGATTCATTTCATCTGATGCTAATATGGAGACTAAGTTCTTAACGGCATAGACCAGGGATTGCTTCTATAACATTTACTAATGATGGTCGTATGTTGGCACAGTTTAATTTAATATGAGCTGTTTAGTTATTTGAATGTAGATTGTTTGCAGTGCATTCTTTTAGTGGGGTAGGGTTAAGTTGCTTTATGCACTTGAAATTCCATACTTGCAATTCTAGTAATATACTGTAGCAGGGGGTCTGTATAAAATCACTATTTATACAAATATTAAATAGTACATTTACTAGTTCAGTGATTCTCAAACTTTTTTGTCTTAGGAACACTTTACATTCTTAAAAATTTTGAGGACACCCCTGTGGTTATATCTATATAGGCAGGTTTTATCTATGAATATTTACCATATTAAAAATGTTAATAGTATTATGAAAATAGTTTTGACCTTGTGAACCACTTGAAATGGGGGTTCCTTCAACTGTGGTCCTTGTGAACTGCTGTATTAGGTAATTTGTTCTGAGAAAAATCCGATTCTAATAATTTGTTTTAAATAATTTAGATTTCTATTGTCTGAAAAAAAATGGGTTTCTAATAGCATCCCAATGGGAATGTTAGGTTATTTTGACATTTTTCCTAGATGTGGTATTAGTTTTTGTATATTGGGAAAATGGACACTTTTATTAATGGAATTGTATGTGTGGTGGTAATAAATAAAAATTTTTAGAAATTAATTGAGGTTTTTCATGAGAAACTTTTGGGCTCAGTCCATTTGTCGGTGACAGGGAGTTATGTTAGCAAAGTAAAGGTACCATTGGCCCTAGTGAAATTTGCTCATAGGTACAGAATCAGTCTAAAGATTAAATGTTCTGTGGAGGTCAAACAACTCTCCATAGAGAAAAGTTGTGTGATGTAGTTATTTACTATAACATGCCCACGCGCGCACGTGTGTGTGTGTGTGTGTGTGTGTGTGTATGTATGGGGCCTAAGTTGGGTAACTGTAGGGAATACCTGAAGTTGATTTCTGCATATAAATGACCTTTGGGAATCTTTTCCCATTTTCCTTTTTCAAATCTGCTATAAGCCTTCCTTTCCCCTGAGTTGTGTATGTTGACTGCCTTGTACTCTCCTAGGTCTCTGTTCCTGGCATATTTAATTCCACTAATGGTGACCTTTAACTACTGCTAGCTCACAAGTTTCCATTCCCTAACCTCCTTAGTAGCTGTCTTCTCTCTCTAATCTCTTATATTTCCAATCGTTTTACCTGTTGGGCTGTTTGTGACCTTTTACTCAGGTGGATTTTGTTATATTTTTTTCTAGCTCTATGAAAAAATCCTCTTTTTTTAAAAAAAAATTATTTGTTTATTTACTTTTAGTTTACAAGATTCAGTTCCACAATCCCTTGAGTTTCAAATTCTCTCCCCTTCCTCTCCCCCCCCACCCCCACCATGGTGGCTTGCAGTCAAGTATAGAATCTGCAAATACTTTCACATTGGACATTAGTCTGATTGTATAGAAGGATTGTAACCGATGGAATGAACAGTGGGAAAGAGGAAACAAAACCAAACATGGAAAAGAAAGAGAGCTTGTAGTTTGCTTCAGTCTCCATTTAAACTCTGTTCTTCTAGACCTTTCTCTGAATGTAGGTATCTCCTTCCATCCTGAGTCTTTTAGAGTTGTCTTATAACCTTGCATTGCTGAGAAGAGTCCAGTTTATCAAAGTTGGTCATCACACATACGTTG
>CM053591.1:57327663-57392293 GCA_028646515.1 Pseudochirops corinnae | reverse complement strand
ATACATAGATAATGTTTTAATGTCCCTTTGAACATCGCATTCCCCTGTTCATTAACATTCTCAACTCCCATGAGCTATATCTTCATCCCAGTCACCAAGAGGAATAGTCTTATCTTAGACCTCATAACTGTGTCACCTCTATGATCTTGTAAGATGAAATTCCCCACTCTGATCATATCTTGTTCTTCCATCTCTCCCTATATTTCATTCCCCTGAAGCCTACTCTCAGGCTTCATTGAAAAATTAAGTCTCCCCAGTCCTAGTTCTCCTACCTAGCCTGTCAGTCTGCTCGCCTTCTTTTTGCAGTCTTCATCCTTTGGTTGTTCATTGAAATTATGCAAGTAACACACACACAGGCCCAAGATGTCAAAATGCCCTCTCCTACCTGAGTCACCCAGTTCTGTGATCACACAGACCAAGTTAAGTCCTAGGGGAGCCTGGATACTAAAGAGAGGAATAAGAATTTTCAAAATGTCTCTGGCTCATTATATCCTCACCCCAGAGTAAAACCTGGCGGACAATCTCTTAAAGCTTAGGTTTGACTAATACTCAGGATCTCTCCAAAAAATCCCTTAGGATCTCTCCAAATGAAATTATCATGATCCCTTCTATAAAGGTACTCAAGGAACAAAGTACATTAGGTATAGGACAGCTATTTATTTCTTCTGCCCCAAAAGAAATGTTTAAAATGAATGGGATATATTGCATTTATTAAGTGCATACTATGTGCCTTCAAAAAGTCTACATTCTAGAGAAAAAAAGAACACATGCAGGGGAGTAAAAGTTGAATATTGGAAGTGAAAGTGGGAATGTGGCAAAGGGCACATGTGCAGTGGCATGCCTTGGAGGTAGCTGGGGAATAGTATAATTGTCTGGGGATGAAGTAAGATAAGATCACCAGCTAGAACTCAGGATCCCATGTGCAGGAGTCCAAGTGCACATGAGAGGAAGCTAAGAAGAATGCTAACCAAAGGAAGCATCATGTGGAGATGTCCAGGAAATGTCACTGGGGCTGAAAGATTACCCAAAAGACTCAGGCTGAGTGAAAGACCCAGTTCTGTAACCAGAGTGACTGTGGAGCAAGGGTTAAGATTAGTAAGTGAACCACTACCAATCGTAGAACTCAGAGGTGTGGGACTCCGGAAAAATTTTGAGATGCAAAATACAGGGAAGGAGTGCCATGGAGTCGATGTTTTGTCTGAATTCAAGCTGCTTCTTGGAAACTAGGTCTTAATCATCGAGGGTAGTGTGCCCCACCCTGTCTGGTACAGACATTCTATGTGGCTTCCAAGACAATCTGCTGACTTAGCCACCTGTACAGAGTAACAAGTTCATTTAGCATGGTGCCCCCCAAAAAGACTCATCTATTTCAAAACATTACCTACATTGGCCCTGTGCCTAGGAAAAGCAGAGAAAATTCTTCTTCTATACTATACTACATCTGTAACACAGAATTCAGGATAGGACCATAAATGAGTATTATAGTTCTATCACATTGTGGTTAAATAGACTTTTGTTGGTTGGTCTAGGCAATAATCACCTTTTATAACACTGTCTCTAAGGAAAAACATATTCTGAGTTCCAAACAATTACTTACAAATAAATTCTGGAAACATAACGAACTGTTGTTAAATTAATTACTGCCTGCACAACAAAAGTAGAAATTTAAAGACATTGAAATAGTTAGACCCTTCTAATCAGGCCAATGCCTCACTACCTATGTGACTACTTACATCTTCCCTATACCAACACTTAGAAATTGGCTAGATATTATCTATAAACGATACAGAGTTAGAGATAGACATTAATAATGGAAATATTTAAGCATTCTCAAATTTCATTTTAGCCAATTGTTTTAATGTGGATATGGAAACAGGAAAACCAAATCATAATTTGAATTTCACCTCTCCTCTTTGTCTTTATGGATGGAATTCAATTTAATTTAAAGTTATGTTAACTAAGCACCTAAGTAGAAGCAATTGCTTACACAGTATACTACTACATACTATAGTAAGGCATGTGCAAAACAAAGAAATTTTAAAAATAAAACTATGACATAGCTCCTAAAAAATAAAATTCCACGATATCAGTGAAATTATGAGAGGGAGAAAAAGGTGCCTGGAGGGAGGAGGGGAACCTGTGGCCTCGAGGCCACATACGGCCCTTTAGGTACTAAAGTGAAGTCCTTTGACTAAATCCAAGCTTCACAAAGCAAACTCCCTTAATAAAAGTATTGCCTGCCATAGGCAATGGAATTCAAAGACCATGCAAGGGGAGAGAACATGCAGTAGCAATGAGAATGCTGGGCTAGGAGTTTGGAGCCCAAGTTTCCAGTCCTGACTCTACAGCTATTTTATGATACTAGGAAAGCCACTTAAGTGTCAGTCTCTTCGTCTGTTAAATAGATATCTCTTGCTAACTGACAGGGTTGTGGAGAAGATTAAATGAGATAAATAATAAGAAAGTACATGAGAGGCAAAAAGTTTAAAGCACCATCTAAATAAAAGGTATTCTTATGATAGATAATCTACCCATGAACAATGGAAAGTACTCTTGATCACATGAAGTTCTTTGTTTTTGTGGCACCCTAGAATATTAAAACTGGAAGGGATCATAGATTTAGAGTTATAAGGGGTCCTCTGGTCTACTACCCCTGTTTCACAGATATAGAAACTGAGTCCAACAGTAGTGATTTATGCAAGGTTACAGAGTAATAATTTGTTGAACTTGAACTTAAACCTCAGTCTTAGCCAAAATCACATGTGCTTTTCCATTGTAATGCATTGCCTCTCAAATTTATCAACTGTGTAATACAATGTCTTCATTTTACAAGTAATAAAATCCAGACTCAGAGAAGTTAACTGACTTTTCTCAAGATTACACAGCTGAGTAGAGGGCAGAACCAGGATTAGAATCCAGTCATTCTGATTCCTACTCTGATGCTCTCTCTGCTCTCTCCATGATGTCATTCTTGTTCTAAGATGTTGAAGTTATAGAAGACCTCTAGAACGGCCATTGGAATTAGTATGGAACCCTTGGTCCCTGTGTAATATTCAATACTCCATATGCCCTTATCAGTTCTTTGATAGGTAAGAATAAGCAGAAGAATCTGTAGAGTACAGTCCCCTTATCCTCAAATCCACCAAGAAAATAGTGTTGCCTTAAAGAGAAAAAGGAAGGAAAACAGAGAGGTCTCAATTTTTAAAAAATATTTTTTATTGTTTTAACATGTAATTGGAGGAAAAATAAAGCATTAAAAAAAGAATTGACATATATATAAATAAAGGCTAACTATCTTATTGGTGATCAATCACATGATTTATAAATCAATACCCACTATTTTATCCAAAAGCCTGGCTAGTCCCAAATTCTGACACCACATCCACTCCAGTTTCTAAATTGGATTTAGAAGGTAGAAACGCCTTTAAAAATGAGAGTAGTGAGAAAAAAAATAAACTTTTTGCAAATATCCTGCATCTCTCAATTCACATTTGTCACAAAGAAATCATAAGATTTTCTGATTTTCTCCCTTGCTAGTTTGTCTGTTACTAGAGTAAATGGAAAAGACCTATGATCTTCTTTTCCCCTTTAAATCCAAAAAAATAGACATTCTACTTTGCATAAAAGCATTGTAGCATAGTGGATAGAGGAACAACCTTATAGCTAGAGAGGCCTGGGTTAAAATCTTGCCTCTGACAGGTGCTAACTGTGTAACCCTCAAAAAATCACTTAACTCTTGGACCCTAGACAGCTCTCTCAAATCATAACCTTAGAACTGCAAAGAAAGTGCCAATCTCCAGTGGTGCAGGGAGTTTCCTCACCAAAGAGTTCCCTATACCATTAAATTACAGGTCAGGCCCAGTTCTTATCCTTATCATTATTTTCTTCTTGCATTGTTTCGTCTGATTCATTTCTGTACACTAGCATCCATGAGGAAGGAAGTGCCTGGTAATTATCATGAGAAAATAACAAAAAAGATTTGATAACAATATGTACAGCCACAAGTGTCTATATAACAAGGTAAAGATTAGGAGAAACTGACAGAGCAAACAAGGAAATTTAACACAAGGAATTTATGAACAGCAAATACAAGCTCACAGACATTCCTGAGACTTAGCTGACAAGACTCAGCTGGAATATGGCAATGGAATGGTGTAAATTTTTCCAAGAAAACAGATTCAACAGAAGGACTTGGTAATGATTCTATATGAAAGAAGTATCCCTGCCGAAAAAGTGAAAAGTCACAAATATGAGGGTGGAAGCACGATTAAAAAGTATTGGGGTCAAAATTACAGAAACGGTACAGAAGTGATATCATTGCAGGAGTCATGGAGGACTAGTACCTTTGGGTGAGGGCTTGGTGAAGCTCTTTTCGGGGCTGTTCACCCACCCTTGGTGTTCACCTTCACCCAACTCCTATTTCTGGCTCCAAGAAACTATAATATACAAAGCAGTCACACCCCAGTAAATCCATCTTGGCAGATGGCATAAACCAGGTTGAGGGTAACCAATAGGCCTTAAACTTGTTAGTGAGTTAGGGGTATGTCTATCCCAAGCGCATGAAGAGTTTCCCAATGGAATGAGTAGATGAGAACAATTTATTCCAATGTCCATGAAGGCAGGTCAACCAGGCACTGTGAAGTGCTTAGAGCTTGGTTAGGCATCAAAGATGCCAAGTTCCTCCACTGCATCCTGGGTCATCACTAGTCGACTCTATTTGCATCCTGCCACTGAACTTCAACTTCAACTTCAACTCCAACTTCTGGGAGAGTGAGGTTGATGACTTTGTGCAACTCTGCTTCACTTAAATCCAATTCACATGCAAATCAAGACCACCTGTGATGTAAGTGGTCCTCTTCAAAAATGAAGGACAAACAACAAACCACAGACTACCTAGTCAAAGAGAAGATACAGATAATTTATTAATTTAAGTTAATTTTTAAATTTACTAATATAGGTTATACAATTAACACAGAGGTCAGATGGTGATAAAACTACCTAGACATGTGCTGGAGGTTTGATTTAGCTGAAAGTAGTACATCTGATAAATTCCTTATTTATCTGTTGACGATTGAGAGGTATAATAGATGGTGGAAGGAGTCAGAGACTTAGAATCAGAGGGTATGAATTCAAATCCTGGCTCTATCACTTATTATGAAGTGTTGGACAAAGTTACTTAACTTCCAAAATTCCCTTCCATTTCTAAATCTATGATCCTATGATCTCTCATAAGCAATAAGAAGAATTATAAAATAATAGATTCATTAAAAGGAACCTTAGAGGCCTTCTATTCCAACCCGTATCTGAAGAGTTAATCCCTTCAATAGCAACAAGTGATTACCAATAAGTGATTGTCCAGCCTTTACTTGAAGAACTCCAGTAATGGAGAAATCATAGCCTCGTAAGGCAGTCCATTCCACTTCTAAACAGCTTGAATTGTTAGCAAGGTTTTCCTTATATTGATCTGAAATCTACCTCCCTATAATTTTTATTCCTTGGTCCTAGTTTTGCCTTTGAGATTATGCAAAATGAGTGTAATCTTTCTTCTAGACAATAGAACTTCAAGTATTTGAAGATAATAGTAAAAGATTTGAAAAGATGTTTCCAGAAGGAAGGAAGGAAGAAAGAAAGAAAGGAAAGGAAGGAAATAAGGGAGGAGAGGGATGGAGGAAGGGGAGGGGATAGAAGGAGAGAGGAAGAGGAGCCAGGGAGGGAGAAAAAGAAGGAAGAAAGGAGGAGAGGAAGGGAGGAAAGAAGGAAGAAAACATTAAGTGCCTACTATGTGCTAGGAACTTTTAAAATATTATCTCATTTTATTCTTACAACACCCTTGAGAGATAGGTGCTATTATTTTCACCATTTTGAGGAAACTGATGCAGACAGAGGTTAAGTGACTTGGCTGGAGTTACACAGTTACTAAGTGGGACCAAAGTAACTAAGTAACACACTAAGTGGGACCAAATTTGAAATCAGTTTTTCCCAACTCTAGGCTCAGGACTTTGTGCACTGTGGTACCTTCATGCTGCCCCTAACAGGGTTACTTGTAGCCTATATAGAGTGGTCACCCCTCAGCCTGTTAACTCATATTATAGTTATTCTTATCACCCACCCTCAATTCTAGAGCAATCTGGGGACGTGTTTGAAATTGCACAGTTCTCTCATTAATTAATCAGTTAACTCAGAGCTCTACCAGTTTGTTAAATATAATTAAAGTATTAAATATGGTTTTATAAATTAATGTTAATAATTACTTTAACATTAATAATTTGTCTACTATGACCTGATTATTAAAAATCATTTAACAATATTTAATAAAATGGGAAAACTTCTTTTCCCACAGGCAGTTGTTCATATTATTCTACATATAAAACCGCTAATCTTCTTGGATTAAATCGATGTTAAAAACTATTTGCAACACAATTTGTTAATAATGTGATGAACAATAACATAAACATATAAATAATTACTTGCAATATTTTAGTTGTAAGAAAGTTCATAGCCAGAGTTGCTTCTAAGTATCACACCAAACTTTTACAGGGTTCAATTTATTTCAATTTACTCTCTTCTCAAAAAATTCCCTTCAATCTCTACACAAGATAAAGATTAAATCAGTTCCATCAAAAAAAAAGTTTTTCCTCATTGTCTTTGTCTTCTCTACAATTTCTCTCAAGACATAATTCTAGTCTCTTTCTGGACTTGTTTCTCATGGAATTTTCCTTATAATGTTTCTTCCCAATACAAAGTTAGAACAGCTCTCCAAGAAAGCTTTTGCTCTTCCTCATTCTCTATGTTCAGTTTTTCTCAGACCTTCACTATTAGCTCTCCTCATTCTCTCCAAAGTCCTATCTCAGAGTCCAGCAGTTTGTGAGCTGGAGTCTGCACCTGCTTTTGGTTTTTGTTAACATTTTGATAACTATGTCCATATTATTGGTTTCCTTTGTAATCCTATGTGTTTTATTTAATGCCTTTATACAAATTATTCTGAGAAAGAGTGTGAGAATATTTTAAGAATAGGCTTCACCTAACTGCCAAAGGATTCTATGACGAATAAACAAATATTTTAAAATCCCTGTCATAGACTGACAATTAAATAGCTGTTCTTCCCTGATTCTTAAAGAAACAATTAAATAGCTGTTCTTCCCTGATTCTTAAAGAAACAGTAACAGTTTCTATAGCCTCTGTAGGAAAGGCTTGTGAAACAGTTGTCACACAGTAATTATGTCTCCACTAAGTCTTTTATAAACTCAAATTTCTTCCGTTGATCCTTGCATGGTATATCTTTAATGCTACTTGCAGCTGCTATGGAAGTATAAGACCAATAACACCAGTACACAGGAGGGCTACTAGCACAAGTTCTTTGATCTGCTTTTCTAAAGAATAGACAGTTTCAAAGGCGTCAACAATCTTACTTTAATTAATCAATGGCAGACACACAAGTAGAAAGAGGTGAGCATCCAAGAAAGAATTCAATAGACAGGGCTCCAACTGTCTAAACACAATAATAGATACCTTATCACCAGACCAGGAAGCACCAACATCTGAGTTCACAAAGCTGGGGAGCTCCTTAACAGCAGCTGCCCAGAATCTCGTCTGTTTAAATCACAAAGAAACATTCTCCACATGAGTGCGCACTAAAGCAAAATACCAACCTCCCAGTATATATATATATAGTTTTCAACTAATAGGTTTAGAGAAAGAAGGCATCACAACTCATGTGACTTGGTGCCTAATTGGTCCAGTACCAAAAGGTGTGAAAGCCTTGCTGCAAGTAAACCTCCCCATGAGCACTATTCCCCTTAAGCAAGCTCCTCTCCCAAGGCAATATAAATCTCCCTGAATATGTCACTTAATGTGCTCTATGTGACTCAGGATGTGTCATAGCTGTGAAGTGGGCCAGCGCTCAATTTCAATCCATGATTGAAATACCTGTGTACCTTTAGAACTGGGAACATGGTCCCTGTTTCAAGGGGAAAAGGGAACACATGTGGTTACATAGGCCTATTAATGGGGAAGATCTTATATTCCATTAACCCTACACGTGGCGAGGCTTTATGTCTCTTTGTCATTCCTGAGTATTCTCCTCTAGACATGCTTCAGTACACCAATGTCCTAACTCATGGCACCAAAAACTAGGCACAGTATCTCAGAAAGTATCTGACTGACACGTGCAGAGCATAATAAATACTACTATCTCCCTCATCCTGGACGTTATACTTCCACTGTGATTGTTTTCACCCATCCTTTTTGAAGAGGAACAATGATGTGAGTTGTGCATGAACTGGATTTAAGTGAGGCAGAGTTGCACAAAGTTGTCAGCCTCACTCTCTCTCCCAGTATCATTGAAGTTCAGTGTCATGACAGAAGTCAGGACAACTGACAATGGCTCAGGAAGTAATAGATGACCTTGGCATCTTCCATGGCTGACCAAGCTCTAAGTGCTCCACAATATCTGCTTCAGCCATCTTCATGGCTGTTGGAACAAATTGTTCGTAATCTACCCATTCCACCAGGGGAAGTATTCACATGCTAAGGGCAGATATCCTTCTACCTCACTGATGGTTTAAGGCCTTTACATTACCCTCAAACTAATTTAGCCCAGCTACTGATCTGGTTTTAGTGGGGTATGGCCACTAGGCATTCCACAGCTTCTCAGAGCCATAGGTGAGAGTTAGGTAACAGGTGGACACCAATGGTAAATGAATAGCCCTGAGGACTCAACCAGTGGTGCTAGTCCTCCCTGAAAACCTGATACCCCCCATACTTCTTCTGCTAATGCAGTCTTAAATCCCATTAGTTGGTCAGGTTTTGTTTTTTGGGTTGGGGCTTGATGTTGTTTTTGTTGGGGGGGGCGGGGGTTTGTCACTACATCAAGTTGGTTTCATGTTGTACTTGTAATACAACAAAACTTCCAGATCTTTTTCATAAGAACTGCTTTTTAAACATATTGACTCTACATTATGCTTGAAAACTTTTTTCAACTCAAGTGTAATAACTTATATTTTTCTCTATCGAATTTCATCTTATTGGATATAACCCATCATTCTAGACTGTCAAGATCTCTTGTATCTTGACAAGCATGCCATGTCTCTCTTCATCCATGTCATTAAAAAAAATCTTTAACACAACAGAGTCAAGGACAAGAGCCCTGGAGCATTCCATTGAGCAGCTCCTCTGCATTTAATTATGATCAATGAGGACAAGCTGATTGGTGAAACGGAAGTAATGGGAAGCTTGGAAGAAAGCAATAATGTCATTTTAGATTTTTCATAATAGCCAAGGCAGAGGGCTCAATCAAACCATACCCATAGGCTTGAGGGGAAATGATTTCAAGAAGTTCCGAGAAAACATTAGCAGGGATCCATTTCCAGAGACTTTAAAAAGTAGTACAGTTCAAGAGAGTCCTGTTACTACAATCAGGAAGGAAGAGCAATCAAGCTGTAAAACTTAGATAGTGGCAGCTGCCAACAACTCTGTGAAGGCATCAACCTCTTGCCCATTCTGAGATTGATTGTGGGCAACAGATAAAATGAAGAGGAGCCCAGGTATCTAAGCTGATTTTCCTAAACTGTTTCTAGAGACTAGGGGTTTCTAAATGTTTCTGACACAGCACCATGACAAAAAAAAATTTGTTTTGAACATACATTTCTATTATATGTATATTTACATATTTATGTTACATATGTACTACTATACTAATAATTATGTGTATTAGAAAATTTACATTAAAAATAGACATTTTAGAAGGAGAAAGATAAAAATGAAACAATATTTGATTCTAGAGTCAAGATGGCACTGCTGCTGTTTATTGAATATGGGAGTGCCATGTTCAGACCTGCATGTTAGGAAAACCATTTTGACATTGATGTAGAACAAAGATTCTCAAACTTTATGGTCTTAGGACACCTTTACGCTCTTACTGAGGATACCAAAGAGTTTTTTTTGTATGTTTATTCTCAATCAATGTTAATCATATTACAATTTAATTTGGTCGATTTGAAAATATTTTTATTAATTCATTTAAAAATAACAGTAATAAACCTAACATGTTAACAAGTAGCACCTTTAATGTTTGGGTCCATAGGAGACAGCTGGATTCTCCTATCTACTTCTACATTCAATCTGTTGTAATGTTGCTTCAATTGAAGTTTATGAAGAAAATTCAACCTCATACAGATATGTAGTTGGAAAAGGGAGGAGTCATTTAATAGGCAAACAATATCTTAGGATTATTGTGAATATAGTTTTGAATTCAGGAACCCTTTGAAAGATTTTAGAGACCACCCCAGTGGTCCTCAGACCATACTTTGAAAACCATTTATGTAGGGGATGAACTAGAAAAAAAAAAAGAAACTTGAGACAGGGAGAATAGAGTATAGAAGGGGTGGGGAACCTGCAGCCTTGAAGCTAAAGGTGGCCTTCCAGGTCCTCAAGTGCAGCCCTTTGACTGAATCCAAACTTCACAGAATAAATCCCCTTAATAAAAGGATTTGTTCTGTAAAACTTGGACTCAGTCAAAATGCTGCACCCAAGGATCTAGAAGATCGCATGTGACCCCAAGGTTGCAGGTTCCCCATTCCTGGCCTCAGATTAGAGTGGTAGAGAAAAGAGAAGGAAATGTGAGATACAGTAGAGATAGAAAGGACAAGATTTGGCAACTGATTGAATATATGGAATGAGTGAGAATAAAGAGTCAAAGAGAACAGAAAGATATTGTAAACTTGGGTGACTAGAAAAATGCTACCCCTGGCAAACATTCGGGAAAAATAGTTTGGAAGAGAAGGGAATTTGTGAAGAAAGATAATGTAATGTGATTTGAGATATAAATCACAATCCATTCATGCTTGTTTATCCTGAGAGACTCTTTCTATCTCACCCAAAACAAAAAGGGGATGGGGGTGGAATGGGACTCTTACTAATCGTTCACTGGCCCAGAGCATAGAAACTGTCCTCTGATCACCATGTGATTTGGGGAACAGAAGACAGTTATGCAATTGTTTCAATAGGTACCTCAGTAGTGGACTGGGTAGTGGGAGATGGAAGTAGGTTCGTAGCTTGCCCAGTGGAGGGAGGAAGTGGAGTGGGGAGTTGACAAGGATAAAGGTAGGTGTGGTTGTATCAGAGACAAATCCCAGGATAAGCTGTCTCAAGGAAAATGGAATGTAACCTCTCTTTACATCTTCCTATTGGCTGATCACAAATCTCTTAAGATCAGTCCATAGCTGCCCATTGAGTACCAATTCAAGTCAGTGGTATGAGACCGTGACTCCTCTAAACAAATAGTAAGAAAATTAATGTGTCTTTACAAGTTACTTGGATTTTAAAAGAATATGTATAAAAGATACAACATATAACCAAGAACAAACATATTTCAAGAAAGAAGTATTGATTTCAGAAAACCTGGGTTAATGTGCTTGCTATAGCAATGTTCTAGAACAAATTTTTGAGCACATAGTTTCTGAGTAACTAGAAAAGAAAGGAGGAAGCAAGAAGATCCAACATGAGTTATTAAGAATGAGTCATGACAACCTACCAATCTTTTCTTCTCTACAAAGGTATGTAGTGACATGCTATATTTCCCTCTGTCCTATTCATCTTTATCAATATCTGGGATGACAAATATTAACCAAATTTGTAAATGACAAAAATCTGGAAAGGATAGCTAATACACTGGATTGAAAAATAAAGGATTAAAAAGAATTTAATGGGCAGAGCACTGAACTGCAAGTCAGGAAAATCTGAGTTCAAATCAGATCTCAGACTTACTAGCTATGTGACCCTAGACAAGTCACTTAACTTCTGCTGCCTCAGTTACTTCACCTATAAAATAGCAATGATAACAACACCTACCTCCCAGGATTTTTGTGAAGATCAAATGAAATATTTGTAAAGCACTCACCATAATGCTCGACATATAATAGGTGCTTAATAAATGTTTGTTACACACACACACACACACACACACACACACATACTCACCCACCAATGAACCAAATTCATCAGAGATAAATATTAGGTCCTATTAATTCCTTCCCCTTTAAGGTTGCTTTTTAGTTATTCTGTATGTATGTATGTGTGTACATGTGTATATATACATATATATTTATTATGCATATACACCTATATATGTTATCTCTCCCAGTAGAAGGCAAGAGTATTCTTGCTTCTTCTTTGTAATGAGTTGGTCAATGAGAGCCCAGTCCTCAGGATTATGCATAGCATTGCTGTGTCTGATACAATCTCCCATGTAGATGTTTGGTGACTCTGTTTCTAGATAAGTATAATAGAAAGCCCCATTCTCCACTTTGGAGCAAGTACTGTATACTTATTCTCTTGATGTTTCCTAGCTGCTTACTCTGTGACAAAATATTTTGATTGGTTGCTGAACTGGAACTGGGTATGTATCCATAAGCCTCAATTTTTCTCTTTCCTCTCTGGCTGCATTTGAGTGAGGAGGATAAACTTCTCTAGGACTCCAGGTGGAGGAGAGGCCTCAGGCTCTCTCTTAAGCAGAGCCACTATGAAGCCAATGAAAGCATGTCCTCCTAGGCAAGCCTATGTCTTGGATGGGTTGCTCAATTGTCTTTTCTTTCCTTTAGTGCACGGCCTTTAAAGTCTGGAAGTCTATACCAGGATTTGACAGTAGCCAAAGTGGGTGAGGCACCAGCACAGCCCCATAACAACTTTCAGGAGTAAGACCAAAAGTGGCCAAGATGCCAGTGAACTTGGGGTTACTGCTATGGAGGCTCCCCTTTAAGCCTGAGCCCAGTCTCTCCAGGGACCAAGATGGTAGATTAGAGAGTTTACCCTTTGTTGGAAGAAATGTTTTGTAACTTCCATTCTTACCATATGTTTTTAGTAAATATCTCTCAGTGAAAGCTTATTGATGTTAACTGGCTAAATTAATAATACACTAATCCTTCGGTCAATCCATGATATTAGAGAGATACTGACTATAACTAGCAATTGACACTGGTGAGAACATGTTTGAATAGGTCTTTAAGCAAATTATATTATGGAAAACCATCAAACTGCTCAAGTTAAGAAGAGTAACAGCAGTTCCTGAGAAGAAGACTTGATGGCAGGTAAGCGTGTTTGTGTGTGTGTGTGAATGTGTGTGTGTGTGAATTGTGTGGAGCCTACAATGGGAGGCTTTCAAAAAAATAGCTAATGCACTCTCAGTCTGAATGAATAAATATATGGATACACATGAAAGGAGGTACTAACTCCTCTGTTCTCTGAACTGGTCAGACTATATCTGGTCAGGGGTGCAATGGCTCTCTGAAAATGAAGGACACACTTTAAATATAATCTGCATGATTAACAGTTTCTCTCTCACTTTCTTAAGTCTAGACAATAAACAAAACAATAAATCAAGCATTGATGTGTAGCATTTGTGATTTATGTGGTGTAAATAAATTCTCAAACTGAAAATTTAAAGACCAGCCTGAGCCAGTCGGAACTGACTCAAGCCCAAGCCTGCATTTGGAGGATTATGTTTGGTTCAGGACAGCACACAGATGGAAAAATGTATGGAGAAGAGAGTAAAGAGGACTCCTAAAGGTCTGAGAAACATGTCATGTGAAGAAAGATCAAAGGAACAGGAGATGTTTAGTCTAAAAAAGAAAGGATTCATGCTATAGCGGCCTTTAAATATTGGAAAGGCTCTTTTCTGGGAAGGAGATTAATCAGCTTTACCTTTTTTATTTCCCCCAAGTAGAATTAGGAACAATTTTTTGGGATCAATACAGTATGATATTTTTCCTTATTATTGTTGTCCAGAAATGAAGTAGTCTGTCATTTCCTAGAAACCCCAGTCCCTTGAAGTGTTCAAGCAGATATTCAATGACTATCTGTCGTGGCTGTTATGAAGGAAAGTCCTGCTTTACAGGGAAAGGTAGGGACAGATGATTGGACTAGGTGATCTCTAAATGCCTTACAACTCTAAGATTAAGCAATTCTGTGACACTGAGGTTGGGTCTTTTCTTTTACCTTAATGGCTGAGAGAAGGATGATAGCATTAACAAACATGAGAAATGTATTGCACGTGACCAATAAAGACTAAAACCACACTATATGGGACACTCCAAGTAAAGAAAATTATAAAACTGATTTGACAGAAATACAAGGAAGATCTAAATAACTGAAGAAAAAGTCAGTATTTTATAGAACCTTCTGATTTATTGATGTGGATTACCCCATTTGTCCTGATCATTACCCATTCCTACCTGATCACATTGTGTCTTTCTTGTCTCTATCCTCCCAAGGATTCTCCATCCAATATCCTGAGGTCCTTACTCTCCATCCCTTAATGTTATATGGATATCATATAGTTATGCTATATCTAGCATGCCTGTAAGTTGTCCCTCAATTTGTTACCTGACTGCCATACTTCCTTTGCTATCTTATGCCTCCTGGGTGATATCCTTCATGCTACTTTACCTGCCTCAACTTTTCTGGTAATATATTACAGGCTATTTAAATGCACATGCACCTCTACATTGCTCTATGATTTTAATTCTTTGGGGCCTGTGGTGTTCCATGATTTATGGATGAAAAATATCACTGGAAAAACATTAGTGTTAAAAAGAAATAGGCCTTCAATATAAGGAGACACTTAGGGGTCACTAAAAGAACCATATAATGTCCTTTTTGGAGGGCAATTAGGGTTAAGTGACTTGTCCAAGGTCACATGGCTAGTTTTTGTGTTCAGTGTCTGAGGCCGAATTTGAACTCAGGTCCTCCTGATTCCAGGGCCAGTGCTCTATTCACTGCACCACCTAGCTGCCCCAAGAACCATATAATCTCCAAAAAGCACCAATCAATTCTCCTTCTACTTGTTCAATTTGTCTTTTCCTTTTATTTTAATGAACACTTAATAAGGATGTACTGTGTACCAGACACCATTCTAGTCAGTAAGGAAACAAAGGCACAAACGAAAAGTTCTTGCCTTCAAGGAACTTATATTTCTACTGTAATTGGGATATACGGCACATGCAAACAGCTCCAACTTTCTTGGTTTATACAATTCTCCTGTGTTGAGGATGTCAGGGAGATGGCTTCCAGAAGAACTGAAGACATTTAAGGGATTAACATTGAAGCACATACGGACATCCCCTTACTGGTTCTGGTCAGCTAACCACCCGGTGAAAGAAAGTCTCAGTGATTGACTTCAAAATTGTCTGTTCTGTTTCCTCTGCTTTATTCATGTCTGGAAAAGTTCAGTGACTATGTTTGCTACCATTGGATTGAGGTCCCACTGGCTGTCTTCCCTCCATTGTTAGAGGTTAGTAATAAGGCAAAGAAATATCTGCTTCAAATATATAGCAAGAAAAAATGTACAAACATCCTCTCTACGTTGGAAGGCATACGTTACCCCATACCACCTTGGTCTGAGGGAAAATAGATGCGGAACTAAACTTAGAACCTCCATAGCACTGTTCTCGCCAAGTTTATGTCCAAACGTGATAAGGATTAGTTCTCATCTCAGGGTCTGGAATTCCAAAAGTCACTCCCCAAATTCCTCACTGTTTGGAGGTTACACTGGTTGTGAAACTTGGCCTGGACTCTGATTCCTAGATTCCTGTGGCTCATTCTCCTGACCTTTGAAAATTCTCAAGGTCAGCATGGTCTCTCACCAGAAGTTGTGAGCTAAGCCGCCAAATAAAGCCAAAAGAAAATGAGCCAAGAGTATGTGGCTAATGTAGGTAGGCTTTTTCTGAATGCCTATGAAGCCAGTCATAAAGCCTCCCCTTCAACAGATGGTTAGCTGATTGGAAACAGTTATAAAACGTCTACATATGTTCCATAGTCTCTGGAAGGAACTTACCTGACATGTCATCAGGGTCCTCCCAGAAACCATCTTCCCAGTATGCTCCATATTAAGAAACTGAATCAACCAGGCAAGCTAAGGGACTCTGAGCGTGGACCACACTCATTATACTACTTTTGAGCCCTTTTTATGTATAAAGAATTTAGCATTTGCCTCCCTCAACCATGTTACTAATAAAAGCTCATATTTGTGGTTCACAAAGTGCCTCCTCCTCACAACAACCCTGTGAATTAGGTAGTGTATTTTTATCCTCAATTTACAAATGAAGAAACAGGCTGAGATTTTACTCAATGTCACCCAGCCAGTGAGAGAGAGCAGGCTCTTTGATTCCAAGACTTTGTTCTTTTCACCAGATCATCGTTTCTTGGTAGTATTGACTTGTATTTGTATCTCAATTTGCATCCAAGAAAGATATAAAAGAGAGGAAATTCCCTAAGGTTCAAAGGCCATCTAGTCCCAATCCTTTTGTTTTACAAAAAAGGAAACTAATGACCAGAGAAGTAAAGTGAATTATCTAAGGTCACAATTTCCTGTTCAATTCTGAACCCAGCTCACTGTATATCCAAAGAGTTAGTCCAAGATATACATCTTAACGGTCTGATTCTGTAGATTATCTATCCACCCAAATAATATAGCCTCCTAGGCAATGGGTATTCTTCATCCAGTTGAACTCTCTTATGTGGATAATTAGTCAAGTGTTTGATAATCTTCTCCTCTTTCAGATATCTTACATTTACAATATTATCAGCTTCTAGAGTCCACCATAAAAAACAAGGCACAAGTTAGGTCTACTGATTGACATGGAATCATGAGAAGGAAATCTTAGAATAAGAACAAAAGGAAGTAAGAGTAGCTTGATAAGATTTTTGAGATAATCATACAAAATGACAATTAACCACAAAGGTCTAAAAAGTGTCTTCTGTCTGGGAAACTGTCAATCTTACATGTAAGTATTTCATAAGCTCCTATTTTAATAGTTACTATATTAATATGCTATATGGTGATTGTTGTCCTCTATTCTCAAAGCTAATATATTAAAAAGAGGTGACTGGGTACAACTATCTCAGGCTTCAAGTGAGTACCCGAAGGTACTCAGTTCTAATCCTATAACTCCAAGTCCCCACCAGTATATTTTCCATTAATAGATACAATCCTCTAATAGCAAAGGCATTTACTAAGATGACATAGTAAAGACAGAAGCTACAAAACATCCCTTCATACTCTCCCACAAATATACACAGTGTCCATAAAAAGAGTGGGAACAAAATCAGAGTATGTGCACTGTTAGTGAGGAACATACATAGGGAACACATGTGGTCAAGAGAACTCAGAACTCCAGTACTTCAGGGCCCTTCTGTTCTTCCTCTCTTGGGAAATCTCTACCAAACTTCTTCCTAGGTGAAGCATATCTGTTGGGTAGCTTGCTCAGCTGTGTTCCCAGAGTCTGCTCCTCTCAAAAGCTTAATTCAGGGATGGCTCTGTCTTGTGTCTATAGTCATCTCTCTTTTATATTAGCAGAAATTCTACTCCTCTTAGTTGATACTAGACCCAGGTGACTACCTCTTTGCCTCTGTGTCAGTTTAGAGTGCATGTTTCTGCTCCTTCAACTCTGTCTCAAATTGTTTTGACTCACCCACCAGTTGTTGGATGGGTCTTTCCTTTTGGACAAGTAGCTCCACTGCTAGACCCAAAGCCAAAAATGGGGAAGGGGAGGAAAAAAGTCATCTATGTCTAAGAGTGATTCCTTCTCAGGGTCCTTCTTCTTCAATTGAAGACCCCCATCTTAATTGTCACCAAGTCTCTAACTGCAGTAAGTACTGTCTCCAGGGCTTATCTATTTAATGCCCCCAGGGGCATGAACAATTTTTTTTGTTTGTCCAATAGCCAGGCTCCCACTTAATTTCATGAGAGAAATGTGTTCATCCTTTGTAAAGGATCCGCTGGGTACAAACACTTTGATTAATACTTTGTCATCCCATGACTACATCACCTGGAGATGGGGAGGGAAGAAAAGAAGGAACCAAGATTTCTTCCTTTACAATAGACTACAGTCTTCAGATGAGTCTCTAAGCTATTCTTTTCCATAATTGCATTAAATTAGTTTTCCATATCCTATAGCCTATTTACTACATTCAGAATATTTAACAAGGATTCAGTGTATTTTTCAGCTGAAAAGACAAGTGCATTCAAATATTCTTAAAGACTCAAAATAATATAATAAAACTATTGAAGCACACAATTTTCCAAACCTTTTTGGCAGCCAAAGATGCATCTTTGTTGAAGATACAAAGGGGGTAAATTCAACATCTGGACTTCTGAAAAAAACAAGAACTAATAGAAGACACTGAACCACAATATTTAAATAATTATAGCAAGAATTTGACTTAGAGGTCTCCATGAAAGAAATATGCTATTTTTAACCACTTTCCATCTGTTTTGGGGACTTGCGGGAGTGATTATTCATTTAATTTACTCTACAGGGGCCCCAAATTCCAGTGCCTGAACTAAACAATAGTCTTAAATTAAGCACAGAGAAGATAGACTGCATCTCCCAATTATTTCATTTACTATATTGTGAATTCCTTGATTGCACAATCCATTCCATAATTACCTATATTCACTCACCCACCCACCACTACCAGTATCTAGCCCAAAGCTTTGTACGTAGTAGGTATTTAATAAAGATTAATTTATTCTTAATTAAATGAGGCAGAGTTAAGTGACTTGTCTACTTAATAAAATCAAGGTATAATTTTCACTGATATGATAGTGAGAAGTTAGATATTGCCTTAAATTTACATAAACCCTAACCACCAATTATATTCCTTTATCTGAAAACATTTAAATAAAATTAAAATATTTAAGCCCATGTGGGATCACAAAATACTTTACATTGCTACCTAAGAATTTTGGAACAGGTTCTGCCCTACCAGTGAATTCAAAGATTATATTATAATTTAGGAATCTAACTTTCCAAGTAACATGAAACTTCTATAATCTGCGGCTAGTTAGCATTCTGAACCAATTGAAGTGTAGCTGTGGCTGTGAACTCCATAAAGCAAGTTATTTGTGTTCTTCTCCATGACCATAGATGGCATTCCTTACCCCTAACTGCCCTTCTTTTTTTTCTAACATGTAGTTTGTTTTTTAACTCAAGCAGGAGGAAAATATGGATTCCTAATTAATATGTCAGCATAAAGTCATTACAAGGATACTACAAATAAAATAAAATAGTCAAGATTAGATTAAATTTCATATTCTGTACTTCCTAGTTATGGTTTCCCAGTTTAACTTGAGCATTCCATTCATCCCTCTACCCAGGATGTCTGTACTCTCTTGGCCATGGGAGAAAGACTATCTAATCGCCCTTCTTGCAAAAATATACTATTTGGTCACAAGGGTACAAGAGAATATGGACGGAGCAAGAAAACTCATGACACTCCTCTCCCCATGGTGGCCTGGTCAACGGAATTCCATTCTCAGAGCAAGCACAGTTACGTGCCCTATTTCCAGCCCATGTGGAAGAGACTAGGGAGTCTGCATCTAGAAAGTCATGATGATATATAATGGAAGGGCCATGTCCCTTACCACGGAACATGCACAGACATTCTATAAGTGGTTCCAGACTGCTAACCATGTGATTGTTGAAAACAGTAACCAGACAAAAACAAGTCTCTTCCTTTTTCCTGCGTGGCTGCATTGAAGTGAAGAGGCAAGGACTAGTTGTCCTTCAGGAGGAAAAGACCCTTGAGAGATTGGCCCTGATGTCTATTGTGTCTGTTCTTCCTGATTTTAGGTGAAGGAGTACTGAAGAGGGGCACAGTCTTGTGAGCTTCAAAAGAAAGAATGTCAAGCACCAGAAGTCAGGGAGCTAGAATCAATGCCAGAATTTTCTGGAAGCCCAAAGTCCCAATAAATCTTTTTAACTCAGCATAGATCATAAATGACCTAGAAGGAGTTACAGCAATTCACCTATAAACTATGGCAAGTTTCAGAAGTGGACTTGGTAGGGTAGACACTATGTAGAAACTCTTTTAAACTTGAGATCAATCTTCCTAGGGACTGTTAAGGGAGAGTATGACCCTCTCCTACGTAGTCTGGTAGCAAATTCATTGCAACTTCTGTTCTTACTATAGCTCCTCAGTAAATATCCCTTTGAAAAGGCTAATTGGTGTTAATTAGTCAAATGAAAATAGGGCCCTCAGCATTGGCAGTTAACAACAGGAAGAACACACTAGAATCCTTGAGGGCTCATTGTGGGATGGGACTGAAAAAGACACTCCCAACCCCTCATGGGTCTCCCTGGAACCCTGAGATGTGGCATAGTTGATCTCACTCTTGGAGAATAAATTCAGAGTCTTTCTCAGCTAGAAATGCAAGTCTAGGTATAGGTCCTGATGAAAGTAAAACAGTAGCCTTCATGTCTAGAACATTACGAGGCATATAATAAGTGTTCATTGAATTGATCTTAGTCAACTTATGTGAAAAGTGACTTTTCATCTTACTTTGCATAAACTAGGTCTTCAATATACTTCCCAGTCATCTCCATACCAAGCTGCCTCCACTCTGGCCATCATCCCCCTCTCCCCCATCACAACCTGGTACTCTGACCCTGGGATACCCAGATCTGATAGCTGAGCTAGAACCATGCCAGAACAGCTATCTGTCTACCATGCTGCCTCCTTTCACCTCTCCCATTAGAATGTAGGTTAAGGGCAAGGACTAAGGTCTTGCTTGCTTGTATGTGCATCCCCAATGCTTAGTCCAGTGCCTGGAACATAATAACTGCTTCATCTAGCTGACTAGCTAGTTTTTTGTTTATTTTTTTTTTTGCCTATGACATAGCATAAAATTAGCAACTCTAAGGATTTGTTCCCTCAAAAGAATATAAAAGAAGGCATGGTTAAGAGAGGGGTAAATTATGTCATTAATTATGCTGATTTACTCAGAGTATGGCCTTATCTGTTTTGCAGCAGTGGTCATGAGAGGTAGGTGGAGAATAGAAAAGCTCTGAAGTTATTCACACAGGTGTGGATTTTGATCTCCACCACATGAGAAGACAGTTCCATATGAATAAGTTTGTTATTTGATTAATATTCCTTATCTGGTCCAAAATGCTTTGCAGTCCCTTGCAAAGATCAACTATATTTTATAGTCTATTATAAAACAAATCCAAGTAACTAGTAGAAGGTTTTTATTTCCACCACAGCTTTACAATGAAGCATAAAAGAGGTAATTTCTTTTTTGTTTTTGTTTTTTCAGGGGGGAAGGCAGGGCAATTAGATTTAAGTGATTTGCCCAAGGTCACACTGCTAGTAAGTGTTAAGTGTCTGAGGTTGGATTTGAACTCAGGTCCTCCTGACTCCAGAGCTGGTTCTCTATTCACTGAGCCACTTAGCCACCCCCAAAATAGGTGATTTCTTTCTTTTGGCTCATACCTATGATTCAATAAATACATAGCAAACTCTTTGATGAGAAGGAAACTCTCTTCAATGCCCATCAGTAACCATTCTACAACTATAGTCTTAGAGAATTATCTGGAGTAGTGACCACCAAGTGACTAGTCCAGAGTTGTATAATCAATAGGGTCAAAGGTGGGATTTGAACCCAGGTTGTGATGACTCCAGCGCTAGTTCACTATTTATTCCAAGTAGACTCTCAAATGAATAAGGTATAGTATATGGCATACTCTCTTCTCATTGTAGGCAGAACATCCCTTACATCAACAGGTTATATGTCTTTGGATGGTTTCCATGTGACAATTCATTCTGAGTTACAATATTTTCAATGATAGGTTTCCAAGCTGCTTTATTTAATTCATAATATAAATGAATTGTGCTTAATTCTAAAAGGGTTCTATTCCAATCTGTCATGATAGAGTTCAGGTTATCCTAGCTTCTCAAAAGCTACTTTAACAGAACATAAATCTGACAGGTTCTACCTGGCTGGAAAGGCTCTGAGGATGACCCAGTAATCACCTGTTCATATGTTGCCTAAAGATCAGATTAGTTCATCTCAGAGAGAGACTTATCAACTTGAATTGTTAATTTTTTTTGCTATGTTCACTCATGAAAACCATAACTAAACTAAGATACAGAGAAGTTGAGTGGAAGAAGAGCCCAAATCACAGATTCCAGAATTCTCAAAGCAAAGCTGGTATTAATATGGTCAAGCTATATTATGGTTAAAATGTTTTGGGAGAGTTGGCCTAGGGACTTGGCTAGTCTTTATTGTAGTATTTCTACTCATTTTGAGCTCCATCTCTATATAGCAAACATTGGAGATCAGTGTCTACTGGTAGCTATAAAGTCCCCAATACCTGTCTACTGAAGTCCCTCAAAGCTGTAGCAGTGTGACTTTACCTTAAGACAATCTCTTCCTCCATCTATCTTAAAGGAATGGTGGAAAAACTGAATCTCCTGGGAAGGAAGGTATTCAAGAACACACTACCCCCATATCAATGAAAAGAGGTGACAAAGTCATTGATATGTGACAGGAAGGGTATGTGGCAGGACTACCACCATCTTCCCCTGCTACCACCTTCACTTCCTTTGGTTTCAACCATAGGATGATTGGAAAAGAAGTTCTCATTTGCCAGGGACTATAAATAATAAAATGCCCTCTTCCCTTTCCATCCCAGGAAAATGTATATCTCTACAAGCTTATGTCTGTTTTTTAAAATGTATTTCTGTTTCCTTAGAGCTAGTATTTTACAAGCTGTCAATCCAGTCTCTAAAAGATAATACTAAGATCTAAACTGCAGTTAACTCATTGCATTATTTGTGGGTTATATTTCATTTGCTCAAGAAAAGTTACAAGGGAAATTATGGTCAGCTATACGTAAACAAAGACATTCTCTTTCTAATTTACTGGACTTTCCTTGTCTGGGTACTCAAAACAAACCAGAGTGATCTTATAAATATTATGCATTATAATGTTATATATGATAATATTATAAATATTCCTTAACTCCTCCAAAGCAAGGAAAGGGTTAAGTCATTTGAATACGGACCATTATGGATTCCCCTGAGCACTAATGAGTCAAAAAAATTTAGGAGGAAGGAGATTTAGCAAGTGAAATTTTTCTCCCATATCACCTCTAAGGTAGTGGTCTTAGACAACTTTTTCTTCCTACTTTTCTAATACCCAAGGCAGACTCAGACAAGAGTCTGAGAGAGAAAAAGAGTCACACTTGAAGGCAGGTGTTGGGAAAGAAAGGCTCCACCCATACAAGAGTAAAGGTCAGACTGTGGGAATAACTAGGCTTCCTCAGAATTAATACAGAAGAGTGATGGGGAGAAGAAAGTTCTGGGAACCATGACACTTTCTATATGAAGCCTTCCTTGATCTCTACCCCAATACCTATAGTTACCACCACTCCATACCTCAAAAAAAAAAAAAGCACATATTTATTTTTGCATATATTTTGTAAAAGTATCTATATATTGATTGACTGATTGAAGTGTTTTGCTATCCTGGACAAGATTGTTCCTAAGTGTCCTACAGCCTATGGTAGGACCATGTTCATCAGTCTCTCACCCAATACCAGATAACATTTTCTGTCATTTAGCACAATGTAATCCAGTAACATCTAGTCCTCTGAGGAACTTATTCTATTGAAAAGCATCACTCTAATTCCCACAGCATCCAACATTACTCACTGTCCTTCCTTTCAGGAGGTAGTATAGTATAGCACACTAGGAAGAAATGAAAGAAGGAAGGAAGGAAGGAAGGAAGGAAGGAAGGAAGGAAGGAAGGAAAGGAGGAAAAAAGGAAGGAAGGGAAAAAGGAAGACAGATAGCTATGTTTATACAACTCTCTGATGCACAATCCTCACAGTCTTGGCCATGGGAAGCCTTAAGAGAGTTATTAATAAATATGCACAGTAAGGATTTGATGATAAATCAATCAAACAAAATGAACTCAGGCTCCAGGAACAGTAGGAAGAATGCTTCTGTTTTCCTGGACAGTGTCCAGGTCCAGAAGTACAAATCTGTAATATGGGAAGGGGGGATGGGACAGAGGGAAGGGGAGGAGGGGAGGAATGAAGGGAGGGGAGAATTTCAGGTTGAAGGAAATCATACATTTGTAAACATTCGAACATAATTTGCTAGAAACTTTAATTTTATGCAAATATTATTTGAGTCAAATGTATGCCTATGTAATATATTCTTGAAAAAGAATCTGAAGTAGATTGAGTGACCCTAGTCATTCATACAAGTATTTATAGTAAATAATAGTAGGAGATGGGGAAAACAGCCTGAAGTGGCCTGTTCCTGAATTACAGCTCCATCACAGAGCTCAGAAAGCTCCATTTTGCCCCAGATCACATCAGACCAGAAAAGCATAGAAAACACTGCAGTCATTGAAGCTCTCTAAAGATCTCTTTGTTCTGGAAAGATCCAAACAAAGCCTTAGAGAGAAGGAAATGCTCATGGCTAGGTGGTTCTTAGCACTCCAATAGAGAAGTCACGTTGTTATTTTCCTTCTCTGGCTTAAGATCCAACAATGATAATGATGACCAGGTATCAGAACTGAATATGGAGTCAGAGAACTTGCATTCAAATCCTATCATTAACAGGAATTACCTGTGTGACTTTGGGTTAGTGATTTAATCTCTCTGGACCTCAGTCTCTTCATCTTCAAAATACAGGGAGTTGAACCATGTAGTCCAACTGGGGTCCATTCCATCTCTGTAGAAAAACGGAAACACAAAACTGAAATAAAGGCCAAAGCAAGGATTCTGGTATCACTTGGGACATAGTTTCATAGAATAAAAGAACTGAGAAGGATGTTGGAAATCATCGGGCAGAATACAATAAGAAGAGCATTAGATGCATAGGACCCTTGACCAAACCCTGCTCTGTTGATTATCACTTCTGTTACCCTGGACAAATTTCTCTGGGCCTTAGTTTCTTCATCTGCAAAATAAAAGTCTTAAAGGAGATGATCCCTAAGGTCCTTTCCAACTCCAAATTCTATTATCCAACTTAATCTCTCCTAAAGAACTGAGGTCTAGAACAGTTAAGTGACCCAATCAAGGTCCCACGACTAATTATTAGTAGATATAGCAAGATTAGAATCCAGGGCTCCAGACTTGCATTCCAGCTCCTTCTCTCATTTAAATTTAAATGGGGGAGGCAACATATATATATATAGACAGATATAGATATAGATATATAGATATATATATATACATATAAATAGATATAACCAAGATATATACAATCATCCCACTTCACATATGGTGATTTTTGTCTTTTGTCTCTTTCCTTCTTAATGATGTTCTAAATAACTCATCTTTTTACATTAAATATCCTGCTAGTTAATCATATGAAAGTTATATGTGATGTCAACATAGCTACAGCAGTGATATTGGTTTAAGTCAATTTGACAAACATTTCTTGAGCATCTACTATGTACAAGACATTTTGTTAGGCAGCTAGAGATAAACAGGTATCTCCAAAGATGGCCAAAAGGGAAGTTTCCATTAAAAAAAAGAGTCAGCAAAGGTAATAAACAGAGAGACATTTCAAGGTCAGGAAGATCTGGGCTCAAGTCCACTTCTGACACATACTTACTGCTTGACTCAAGGGCACAGTGCCCCCACACAGCTCACAAAGCCTCTGAGTTGTACAGCAGGTACTGTCCCTTTTTGGTGGAGGGAGTTGGGTTTTTCACTGAGAGTGTCCTATCCTGTGGAGTCCCTAGTCCAGATCAAGAAAGGAAAGAAGGAGGGAATGATGGATGGGAAGGAGGAAGGAAGGGAGGGAGGGAGGATGAAAAGAGGTTAAGTGCAGTTTAAAATGAGATTTGTATAGGTAAAACTAAAATCAATTCTTTTTGAACAAATTTGAATACTGACTAATAAATAAAAGAATCCCTTAACAACAGCATTTCTGGGAAAATGGCATTGTTTATAGATGTATTAAGACCATCACAAGCCTATTGGGATTCATTTTCTCAGAAGTAGTTCCCTCAAAATAAACAAAATTTATTTGCACTGAAAGAGAACAATACCTTTAATACAACCTCAAACAGCAACTTTTCAAGCTAAATGAAATAGAAAAGCTTTATCCCTGCAAACCAGTCATAAGAGAGTATGTAAGTTCTTTAGGGGAGGAAATAGAAAATTTTCAATTTTTAAAAGAGAATTTTCAAACAGAAATGTGAGCTACAAGTTAATGACTTGAAAATCCCAATGAATAATCAGAAAATGGAAACCTCCAATATAGCCATCTTCAAATACGCCTGTTTATCTGTACCTGCCTAACAAAATGTCTCATACCTAGTAGATGCTTAATAAATGTTTGTTGAGTTGAATTAAACCAGTGACATTGCTGTAGCCATACTGATATCACATGTAACTTTCATATGATTAACTAGCAGGAAATTTCATATAAAAAGATGAATTATTTAGAACATCACGAAGAAGAGAAGAGACAAGAGGCAAAAAATCACCATTTGTCAAGTGGGATGATTATATATATCTTGGTTACATCTAATTAAATACATGATGCCTCCACCATTTGAATTTAAACTTGAGAATTTAAACTTTTTGCCTTTCTGTGTGTCCCCAGCCCTTAAAACAGTGCTTGGAACATAACAAATGCTTAATAAATGTTTGTTGACTGACATCTGATTTTTCAATCTCTTAAAAGGATGCTAGAGTAAAAATAGGTACAACTGAAGTGGTGATCTCAGTATTTCTTTGCATCCTCATGTAAACATTTCACTTCCTGCCTAGAGAGTGTAGATTTGAAACAGATACAACTAAATCTAGATAGCAAGATACAGCATGAAATACTAGCACCACAACCCTCGTAACAAAATGGATAGGGTTCTAGACCTGGACTTAGGAAGGTCTGGGTTCAAATCTGGCCTCTGACAATTTCTATCTTGCATGACGATGGGAAAATCACCAAACTTCTCTAAATCACAATCCCATTATCTGTAGCATGGGGATAGTAATTGTACCTATCTTACAGAGTTGTTTGTTGTGAGAATCAGTTAGAAAACGTGCATAGAGTGCTTTACAAACCTTGAAGCCTTATATAAATGCCAGCTGTTGTTATCATGCTGCTCTTTCAATAGGGTTGTTGGGGTTTTATTCCTGGGAGCTTGCTTTGGACATTTGACACACATAACACGACACATTGAACCCCAGGAGAAGCGATCCCACCACTCTTAAGCCAAATGACTCAAACTCAAAGATATAAAAGGAATCTTAAGACATCACAGAAAAGAAACCAAAGCTTTCCACAGTCTAACACAGAGGAATCAGGTTCAGGGCTTGAGGCAGGGAAACATAGAAAATGAGGTGCTTTGTCCAAGGCCCCCCATTTGAAGTATATTTGAATATATCACCAAACCCTGGGGGAGTGGCTTATACTTTCTAAGAAGCTGAGGGAAAAACATTAAAATAAAAAAAAAAAAGAAAATGCATATGCCTACTTCCAAACACACGCAATGATTTAACGCCATGTTCTTTCATCTATGTTCTAGAATGCATGAATTCTATCTCTAAATGGCTCACCCAAAAGAATATTATCTCTGCTAGAGTGCCACAGGATTCTATACTGATTTAAACATTTTTGTCAATGATACAGATAAAGACACAGATGGCATACTTAGCCAAAAATCCAAAAATATTTTGACCAGCTGGAATGATGGACCAGTTGTAATGATGTGAAATTTAGTAGGGATAAATATAAAGTCTTACACTTAGTGACTATATAAGTACAAAGTAGAGGAGATGGGATTTAAAAGTAGTTCATCTGGAACAAAAATTACTGGAGGATTTAGTGGCCTAAACTCAAAAATCTCCTTGCTCTAGAAATTATGAAAGTACAGTTATCTCTTCCACATCACAACTTTGTCCATCACAGTTTCGATATAGCAGAGGTTGGCATAAGAAATTAAATGTGATTTGGGGGGAGTTTTGCAGAAGCTACAAATGACGCTGCAAAGGTCAACAAAAGACAGAAAAACTTTAGAAATTCAGAAATGCATAATATATATGTGTGTTTATATACATATATATGCATATATATACACACAGTATTGTATAATAGCAACATGGTTTATCTTTGAGACTTCTCTGGCACAAAGGGAGGACCAAACATTTTACTCAGATTTTCCATATTGTGAGGACACTGCACCTCTAAACCCTGTGATATGGAAGGGATATCTGTCTTTGAAATATTACCGATTCCTTCCTGCTTCATCAAACCATCTTTAAAAAGTAACAAAACCGTAGGCCTCCATGGCCATCATGAAGCTAGACATAACACTTCTTCAGGATCTTAACCAAGAGTACAGCCTCAAACACTAGGACGGACAAGAAATCAATGTTTTCCCGTACTATCCACCTGAGCCCTATCCTACTCCCCTAACCAGGCCTACTGTGCTCTGCACTGCCCTTGCATTGTATCCTCCAGAACCTTCATTCTATTATAAACAAATTCTCCTTCATCTTGGATGTCTTCTTCTCATGCTCTTTACGTTTTCTTATACTATTCCTCTCAGAAGAGACTGCATTCTCAGTCATTGCCTCTAGCACACTTTTCTCATGCTCTCATCACAGTGGGCCATGAAGAAAAGTAAATGCACTCCTTGTTCATCACTCACCCTTCTAGAGACCCTCCCTCAGTTGCTGTTGATCAGCAAAATCCTTTCCTTTGAGGTGCTTCTCTCCATTCTTCTTTTTCACCCTATCCAAATCTGTATTTCAGATATCTTCTTATCTTCAAGTGATTGCTTCTCCTTTGCCAGTGATGATCAAAGCCATTGTTATAATCTTGTTTTCCAACCTATCACCTTTCCTTGGGGATTTCAAAACACATATTGTTATGCCTTCAAATGCTCTGACCTCCCAGGTCTTCAATCTCTCCAACTTCCATGCCCTACACCTTCATTCCAGACAAGGTAGGTCATAACCTCGATCCTACTATGGCTCATAATTATTCTACCTCCACAATGCTTCCTCTTCCTGATCATAAATGCCTGTCCTCCCAACTCTCCCTCTACTTTATTTCCACTAAACCTACTCTTAGCCCTTTAGACGACCAACAGTCCCTCCATCCTAGTTTCACTTTTCCCTCTTGACTCTGTAGTTAACACTGTTCTTTACCCTTGATCGCCCACTTTTGATCATAAAGGCATTCACAACTTGCCAAACTGTAATGTCTGATTTCAAAAGGGCTCTTGTTGTTAAATAAAAATCCATTTATTCTTCTCTAATTGACTCACATTACGCAAAGTAACAATTCCAAATCTCTTTTCTCCTCAACTTCTTACTTTACCTCCTCTTCTTCTTTTCTTTCTTTCTCTCAGGAAAGGAACTTGACTTATGTTTTTCCAAGGAAGTTAAAGGCATCATGAGCACCTTCATCCTCCCCTATCTGCTCCTCCTTTGCTTCAGTATAACAAAAATGGAACCCTTCTTGCTGAGGTCACCCTGCCAACTTGTGCCATCATGCACCTTGCTCCCCTCCAATATACTGTGCACATGCCACCCCCTTGAAAACTTGCCCCTGAAAATGATACCATCTGTCTCACAAATATCTTTATCTTCTTTTCTACTCTCATTCATAACATGCCCATCCTTTTAAAAAAAAAAAAAAGCTTCATCCTTAAAAAAAAACCTTTATTTGACCTTACCATCACCCCCAGCTACCATCCAATATTTCTCTTCCCCTTCATGATCAAACTCTTTTTTAAAAAGATCTGCAATCATTATCCCATTGTCCTTCACTCACTTTCTATCCCTTGCAATTTGGCTTCTGACCCCAACACTTGACTGAAATTGCCCTCTGTGCTATGACCAGTGAACTCCTAATTACTAAATACAATGGTTTTTATGCATCCTCATCCTTCTTGACTTCATGTGGTTTTGGACAATGCTGAATACCTCTCCCTTTCATTCTCTTTCCTGTTGGTTTCTGTGACTCCCCTCATCTGGTTCTCTTCCTATATTTTTTCATCAATTTTTCACAGTCCCTTTTGCTGGACCCTCACTGCTATAGGCTCTACTCTAATCTCAGCACTCTCTTACTTACTATTCATCATAAGACACCGCATGGAAACATTTTTAAAAAGAGGAAATTTACTTTGACCTAACACAGCAAGACTTTACAGCAAGAATACAGTGGCACTTAACCTCCCTTATCTCCATCTGGAAATATGTATGATCAATGTGTCATCATTCAGTCATGTCAGTCATGTCCAACTCTTCATGATCCCACTTGAGGTTTTCCTGGCAAAGATACTAAAATGGTTTGACACTACCTTCTCCAGCTCATTTTACAGTTTAGGAAACTGAGACAAACAGGGTTAAGTGACTTGCTCAGGGTCACACAATTAGTAAGGATCTGAAGCCAGATTTGAACTCAGGAAGACTCATCTTCCTGATTCCAAGCTTAGCACTGTGCCACCAAGCTGCCATCCTTCAGCATGTCATTAGGATACGGCTATTCAAGTGATTTCGGGCACTCACAAAGAAAAGAAGGCTTGACTATATGAGGCTTGGACCTTTTATGCCAGTAGACCAGAAAGTTATATCAGAGAAGTCAGGAAAACACTGATCTATAACAATCACCCATACCCCGTTCTCTAACGGTAGATATCCACTAAGACTCTACCCAAGGCCCTCCTTTCTCTTCTCTTAACACTCTCTCTGGGTAATCACATCAGGTTGCTAGGGGTTCAATTATCATCTCTATACAAGTGATCCTCAAACATACCTAGCCCTAATCTCTTTCCAGAAATCAGTCCTGCATCACCACCTGCCTATTGGATTTCTCCATATGGACGACCCACTGGAATTTCAAACTCACTATATCCAAAACAAAACTGATTATCTTCCCCTCTCAACCCAAACCTCCTCTAACTTTCTTATTTTTATTGAGGGTATTATTATCCTTCCAGTGACCCAGGTTCATTACCTTAAAAGGATCCTCAACCCTTCCCTCTCCCTCACTCCCCATATAAAATAAGTCAATGAGTCTTTTCATCCAACCCCCACGATATCTATCATATGTGTATCTTCTCTATCCACACAACCTCTGGCCTAAGTCCAGATCCTCCATACCTCTTGCCTGGACTGTTGCAAGTAGCCTCTTAATTGGTTTTCCTCCTTCAGGGATGGGAAAAGAGAGGCAATTTTCCCACCCATCCTCCACACACCTAACAAATTCATATTCTCAAGAGTTGAGAGTGACCATATCACATCCCCACTCAAAAATCTTCAATAATTCTATACTGCCTCTAGGACAAAATACGAATTCCTCTCTTTGGCACTTTAAGCTTTTTGCAATCTAGCTTCAACTTACCTCTCTAGATATTTCACATTACTCACTTTCAGGCATGCTTCATCCCAGCCAGTATGGCCTCACTGCTCCCTCAACTCAGTACTACATTTCTTCCCTGCAATTGTGCAGGTTGTTCCCTGCCAGGACCTGGAATGCACTCTGTCTTCCTTCTATTTCTCAAAATCTTAGATCAGGTACCTTCCCCCATGAAGCCTTTCCTGACTCCCCCTGTGGTCAATATGCTCTCCCTCCTCAAATCATCATGTAATTACTGATTTGTTCACACATCTTCCTCTTTTTTTTATTTTTTGGGTTTTTTTTTTTGACAAGGGACGGTAGGGCAATTGGGGTTAAGTGACTTGCCCAAGATCACATGGCTAGTTTCTGTGTTAAGTGTCTGAGGCTGAATTTGAACTCAGGTCCTCCTGACTCCAGGATCGGTGCTCTATTCACTGTGCCACCTAGCTGCCCCATCACACATCTTTCAACAGAAAGAAGGTGATCTACTTGGTGGCAAATTTTTTTTCTTTCATTTTTGTCTTTGTATTCCCACTATCCAGCACAGTAGTTTGCACTACAAGGATCTGTGATTGCAACATCTCTACGACTTACTAGTTTTTATTGAGTATTATCATAGCAAAAAAAAAAAAAATCATTTTCTTGCAACAAACTTAGGGGTGGGTCTCTCTAAACTTCTCTAGACTGCCTCCCAGACAACAAAACTGGTATATTATCCCTCACTGGGTACTGAACTAAAGCATTTCTAGGTTTCTAGGACATTTCAGAGCTTGCTATCTTTTGGCTTGGCTTTCAAGGACCCAGAGAAGCTTAAATAGCATGAGGAGATATGGGAGCAGGGAGTTATGGGAGGAGTCTTACACACAGTAAGCACTGAACAAATGTGAATTCAGTCGAACTGGAATTGAAATGAATTGATTCTTATGAGCATGAAGTAAAAAAATCTGTTGTAACCTTAGATTGCATTAACAAAAAAAAATGTTGTCCAAAACAACAGAGTTAAGAGTTCTATTATAGTCTGCCAAAAATACTCTGGAGCATTTTCCAGGATGTCCCTCTTTAAAAAAGACTTTGACAAACAGGAATACATCCAGAGAAGAATGACCAAAAGTGAGGGATTTAAAATCATGCCCTGGATGAAGATCACTTAAAGGAACTGGAAATAGTTTAGCACGAAGAGAAAGGATTAATAAGGTGGAGTAGGAGGACAGAGAGAGACAGAATAAGATAGCTGTTTTCAAATATTTGAAGAGCTGTCACTTAAAAAACAAATTGGATTTTGGGAGGTTTTTTTTGTTTTGTTTTTATCTGTCCTAGAATTTCCTAGTTCTTACAAACAAGGATGGTGAGCAGAAGTAACAGAGACACATATTTAAACTTATTATAAAAATATGCTCCCAAGCATTTCAAATTATCAAAAAGTAGAATGAGTTGCCTCCTGAGACCTCATGGATCTTCAAGGAGAAGTTGACCAGCATCTTGTTACGTATGCTGCAGAGGTGGACTTCATACTGGGTGACCTCTGAAGTCCCTTCTGGGTCTGGATTCAATATGTCAGTCATAATCCTGGATATAATTCCCTACTGTAGATGCAAATGATGTAATCTTTGGTTTCCAATTGGTCTGAAAAAGAATAAAAACATACTCATACATGCAGAGGTGTTCTGGTCAATGTTTAAAAACCAGCTTTCAGGAATGGAGAGTAGAATGTGTACAGAGCACATTTTTAAATTTAATCTACATTATTAACATTTACCCCATCTCTTTCTCAAAGCTACACAATAAAAGAAAAATTCAACAAAGTCAAGCCCTAATATATAGCATCTTCCAATTTCCAAAGTATAAATGTTCACAATGAAAATTAAACAATAAGCTTTCTGGAGTCAGGTCAAGCTGGCTCCAATACATCCCTGACTACATGAATAATTTTTGTCTCCATATATGCCTATGAAATAAAATGTAATCCTTAGGATTATGAGACTTAGAGCTCAAAGACCCAATGAGATCATCTAATCTGATGTCTTCATTTTACAATTGAAGAAACTGAGGCCTAGGCAGTTTGTGACTTGCCCAAGATCAGGTTCCAACTTACCTTTCAAGTCTTATTTCACAATATTTCCCTTGTTCCCTAATCTTATCTCTCTATTTCATATGTCTGGAATATACTTTCTTTTCTCCTCTGCCTACAGAGAAGTCTTTCTCTTTTTCCAAAGGTCAGCTCCAGTAGCAACACCTCCAAAAAGACTTCTGTGATCCCCCAATCCCTGACTAAAAATGATTTCTTCCTCCTCAAATTTTCTTAGAGTGCTTTGGAATTCTCCTTTGTTCCTGTCACATTCCATCTTGTATCATACTAATTTGTATGTGTACTATATTCTTCTATTAGATTATAAATTCCTCAAAGGCAGGGATTGGATCATTTTTCATCTTTATGTGTCCCATGCCTAGTTGAGTGTTTTTACATAATACAGACTTAATAAATGTTGTTGAATAGAATGCCAAGCTCAACCATGAGAGAAAGGTCAATAGTTTCTGACAAAGACATCCCAGGTCTGAGCTGTAAGAGCAGCAACAGAGTATTCCTCTCAGTACTATAACTAAAGCTAAGAAGAACCAGGGATCCACAGGAGACTTCACTTCCCAAGTCTTTTGTCTTCTTTTTAATGTCTTTGTTCTTTTCAAATCCAGTTTTTTATTCACTAGCTGAACACAGAAAGATCTTTCACTCTGTCAGTGAAAAAAGTTCCCAGTGTAGAAACCTCCCCTACTGATGCCCATTCCAAGACCTGGAGAGTTGCCTGAGGCAAGAAGGAAAGTGACTTACACTGTGTCAAAGGAAAGACATACCCAGGAGAAAAGGCAAGGACCGATTTAAACTTTCTCTTGCTGAGACTGAACAGATTAACAAGAAAAATAGAATATTCTTAGGGTGCTTTTTGTAAAAATGCCTTGCCAGGCTCAATTAACTTGGCATTCTCCCTACTCTTATGTTTGGGTCTGGACTTCCCAGAAATGTAGTAATGGTCTTGTTCCAGGGAGAAGTTCATGGTTATTAAAAAGAACTATACAAATTCTCCAAGATAATGCAGTCTGTTCTCCTCATCTTTCTCAGTTCTGCTTGTTGTTTTTTTGAGAGTGTCTGTGCAAGAAATGGGCAGCTATACAGCTCAGTAAATATAGTGCTGGATCAGGGAGATCTCAGTTCAAATGAGGCCTCAGACACTTGCTGTGTGACTTTGGGAACCTCTGTTTGCCTAGGAGGCAGCTAGGTGGCTTAGTGGATAGAGCACTGGGACCATAGTCAGAAAGACCTGAATTCAAATCCAGCCTCAGACACTTACTAGTTAGGTGACCCTGGGCAAGTCACTTAACTTCTGTTTACCTTAATCCACTGGAGAAGGAAGTGGCAAACCACTCCAGTATCTTTGCCAAGAAAACCCCATGAAGAGTTGGACATGGCTGAACAACACCACCAACAAAAGTGTAAGAAATATGTGTACATCCCATTAACGACAGAAGTGTGTGCTCACACTCCCACCATTATTGCAGTTTAGCCTCTGGGAGCTCTTTCCTCTCTTTGCTTAACCCCATTGAGTTCAGGGGGCTATGCACTTATTACCTGAAGTAGAAAAAGCTTACCCAGGAGTGAGGGTGGGGAGACTGAGACTATTCAAGAACACCAGCTGCCTCCCTAAATTTTTTAATTAGTCGCTTCAGAGGGGAATAACATTGTAGTATTCTTTGTATCCTTTTAACTAGGTTCTTTTAATTCCTAAGAAGTAAAGTCATTTTTAAATTGAATTTTATGGTCCACAAGTGTTTATTGCATTTTTAAACCTTGAACTGGCTCTAAAATTGCCTACAATAGTTTTCTACCCAGTCACATTATATACAATAAAAATTGTATCCAGTAAGGGAAATGTGAACAAAAAAAAATACCTCTGAGGATACTATATGATATTATCCTTAATAACTAACCAAAGAATATTAATCATGGGATTGATAAATAATAATAGTTAGCACTTATATAGCACTTTAATGTTTGCAAAGCAGTTTAAAAATGTTGTCCTCACCACAATCCTGGGAGATGGGTGCTGTTTTTATCCCCATCTTACAGATGAGGATTCAAGAGGCAGACAGTGGTCAAGTGACTTGCCCAGCATCACACAGCAGGTGAGTATCTGACGCCTGATTTAAACTCAAGTCTTCCTACCTCCAGTTTGACACTATCCACTGTGCCAACTAACTGCCTCAATAACTATACTGAAGAAAATTAAAATGAGGCAACGTGCCAAAATCTGAGGAGGAACTGCTAAAGCAACTTTTAGAGGAAAATGTATTTCTCAACACTTAAACTAATGAATAAGAAAAAGAGAAGACTAATGAAATGAGCATTCAGTTGATGCAACTACAAAAGTAACAAATTAATAATTCCCAGAAAAGCACAAAAGTATAAATTTTTAAAATCAAAGGAAATAATTACAAAAAAGACTGTTGAGATGATAAACAAAAAAGTTGAGAGATAAAAAGAAGAAAAACATTACCAAAAAATGTAAAAGGGGATTTACAACCAAGAGAAAGTAAATAAAGAAAGGTACTAGAAAGTATCATATCTAAAAGAACTAGATGATCTGTACACCATGGAATGCTGATCTATAAGGAAGAATAAGGAGGCTCTTCTCATCTCTTTTGCTTTGTGTCTCCTCTCCTAAGCATAGGTGAGTGATCCTAAGGTTGGCATTGCTAGCCTTGGTGACAGTCTTGTGAGTTGAAGACATCAAGAGTTCCTAGGTACCTCAATTAGTACTAACTGGCAGCAGAAAGAATTCTCTACATCAGAGAGGATGACCACTGATAGAAAGAAGACCCAAACACTCTCTTAGTTACATTCCTGATTTTGTCTGAGCCATCCTGTATGACCATTCCTGACCCTGTTGGGGGGGGGGGGTTCTTTATTTTTTTTTTGCTTTTTTTTGGAGGGGGGGAAGGTAGGGCAATTGGGGTTAAGTGACTTGCCCAAGGTCACATGGCTAGTTTTTGTGTTAAGTGTCTGAGGCCATATTTGACTCCAGGGTCAGTGCTCTATTCACTGTGCCACCTAGCCGCCCCTTGGGGTTTTTTCTTTTAAAAAGTTATTATTTTTTAAATTTTTTTTAAATTTTGAGTTTTGCATTCTCTCTCCCTTTAGTCCATCCCCCACCCATTAAGAAGGCAAGCAATGTATCAACTATACATTTGAAATCATGTAAAACATATGTCCATATTAGCTATGTTGCAAAAAAAGGAAAGTAAAAATATTGTACTTCAATCTGTACTCAAAGTTTTATCAGTTTTCTTTCTAGAAGTGGATAGAATTTTTCATCATGAGTCCTTCAGAATTATCTTGGATCATTGTATTGGTTAGAGTAGCTAAATCTTTCACAGATGATCATCATTACAATATTGTCATTACTGTGTGCAATGTTCTCCTGGTTCACATTAGTCCTTCCAGAGTTTTCTGAAACCATCCCGCTGATATCTTCTTTTAGCATGGTATTAGTCCATCCACAATCATATGCCACAATTTGTTCAGTCATTCACCAATTGATGGGCATCTCTTATATTTCTAATTCTTTGACACTGAAAAAGAATTGCTACAAATATTGTTTAACATATAGGTCCTTTTCCTTTTTCTTTGATCTCTTTGGGACACAGAACTATCAGTGGTAGTATTAGTGGGTCAAAGGATATGTGTGGTTTTATAACCCTTTGGGCATAGTTCCAAATTGTTCTTCAGAATGATTGGTCCAGTTTACAACTCCACCAATAGTACATTTGTGTCTCAATTTTTTCATATCCCTTCCAGCATTTGCCTGACCTTGTTAACATAGCAGACAGGGCCTGTAATGGTCTGTCCTGTAGCATTGGTAGTGGATAAGACAGCCCTTGTACCTGGTACAATACCTTACATGGCACTGGGGTGGAGCATCATTAAAACAATACATTGGGTGGGGGAAGGAGGGAGTTCAGACCCAAGCAGTAGCAGAGCTATAACTCGGGCTCTAGAGAGTGGTGGCAGCATTTAACCCTGACAAAGAGGCCATTTCTAAGCCCTAGCATGGGGACAATACTCAGGTCACAACAGTAGACATCATATAAGGGCAGTAGTCGTGGCCATAGCACTGTTCAGGTCCAAGCACAAGAGAGCAAAGGTGAGTCCAATGCAGTCCTTAGCTTACTATAATCTGGAATTGATTATGTTGAGGACCCCCTAAGCATTGCTACCAGTACAATCTCTGCCCAGGGATCACTGGACAACTGCTTTCCAAGAAGGGCTTAGAGGACCAAGAAGCCATATCCTGGTGATAGAGAGAGGTAAAACTACCAAGCCCCTGTAGAATAAGGAAAGGAAGTCCTTCAGCAGAAGTTTCTAAAGGAGCAGAGATTTGAGATCTCCTCCTCTAATAGGAGGATTCCAGGAATGGGTCATGGAATGCTGAGGAGATAGTGGTACTAGGCTATATTCCCCAAGGTCCATGTTGTCCAGTAACATTTTTAGAGTCCTTTAAGTTGTGGAAATAACTCTAGAAAACCTTCAGGATCTTACTACAAAGCAGTGGAGGGTTGTAGAAAATCTCCTCAAGGGCTGTCCAAGGTAGGAGAGGTTTTTTTCTTAAAAGGAATTGAGACTACCTTTGAGATTTAATTGACTCAGGCTTAGTTCATTGACATAGATTCCTGAGAGGCAGAAAAAGCCTGGGCTCAATGAATGTCTGCCCCTTTCCTCACGTTCCTGATAGATATGCCATCATGAGCAACATAGAAGTAGGGTGACTACAGCCAATTAAATCAGTTATGTATCCTTATTAAAGATTCCTTCCCTGCTCTAAAGGCCTCATTTCTAAAATATATAAAAAACTGAGTTAAATTTATAAGAATACAAGTCATTCTCCTATTGATAAATGGTCAAAGGATATGAATAGATGGTTTTCAGACAAAAAAATCAAAGTTATCTATAGCCATTTGAAAAATTGCTCTAAGTCACTATTACCTAGAGAAATGTAAATTAAAATAACTCTGAGGTACTACTTCATATCTATCAGATTGGCTAATATGACAGAAAAGAAAAATGATAAATATTGGAGGGAATGTGTGAAAATTAGGAAACTAATGCACTCTTGGTGGAGTTGTGAACTGATGCAACCATTCTGAAGAGCAATTTGGAACTATGCCCATAAGTCTATAAAATTGTGCAAACTCTTTGATCTAGCAACACCTCTGCTAGGTCTATATCCCGAAGAGATTTTTTAAAAGGGAAATAGAACCTATTTTTACAAAAATATTTATAGCAGCTCTTTTTGTGGTGGCTAAGATTTAGAAATTGAAGGGTTGCCCATCAATTTAGGAATGGCTGTGCAAGTTGTGGTATATGCTTGTAATGGAATACTATTGTGTTATAAGAAATGACAAGCAGAATGATCTTCAAAAAATCTGGAAAGACTTGCATGAACTGATGCAGACTGAAGTGAGCAGAACCAGGAGAACATTGTACATGGTAACAGCAATATTGCGCTATAAGCAACTGTGAATGGCTTAGCTCTTCTCAACAATACAATGATCCAAGAACATTCCAAAGGACTCATGATGAAACCTACTATCCACCTCCAGAAAAAGAAGTGATGGATTCTGAATGCAGACTGAAAAATACTATTTTTCATTTTATTACTTTTTTTTGGTTCAAGTTTTCTTTCACAAAATGACTAAAATGGAAATATGTTTTATATTATTACATATATAAATATATCAGATTGCTTGCCATCTCAAGGAAGAGTAGAAGGGTGGAAGGGGGAGAGATAACTTGGAACTCAAGATTTTTAAAAAATGAAGGTTGAAAATTGTTTTTATCTCTCCTTAGATCATACCACCTTTGAAGAACTGAAAACTTACAGGTCCCTAAAAGAATCTCTGAAAACAGTGGCACAAAACCTCTGAAGCTTGGGATAGTATGCCCTTCACCCTCGAAGCAGAGCCCTGCCTTAACAAAGATTTAAAAGTTGAGTAATAGGTTGGGGAAATGAGCAAACAATGGAAAAAATTCTGACCATGGAAAGTTATAATGATGACAAGGAAGATAAAAACATACTCAGAAAGAGATAACAAAATCAAAACTCCTATATCCAAAGCCTCCAAGAGAAATATAAATTGGTCTCAGGCTATGAAATAGTTCAAAAAGAATTTTGAAAATCAAGTAAGAGATGTAGAAAAAATGGGAAGAAAAATGAGAGTGATGGAAGAAAATCATAAAAAATGAGTCAATAGCTTGGTAAAGAAGACACAAAAAATACTGAAGAAAATAACACCTTGGAAAATAGACTAGGTCAAATGGCAAAAGAGGTGCAAAACTCCAATGAGGAGAAGAGTGCCTTAAGAAGCAGAGCTGGTCAAATGGAAAAAGGAGGTCCAAAAGTTTGCTGAAGAAAATAATTCCTTAAAAATTAGAATGGAGCAAATGGAAGCTAATGACTCCATGAGAAATCAAGAAATAATAAAACTAAACCAAAAGAATTAAAAAGTAGAAGATATTGTGAAGTATCTCAATGGAAAAATAATCAATTTGGAAAATAGATGCAGAAGAGATAATTTTAAAATCACTGGACTGCATGAAAGCCATCATAAAAGGGGGGGGGGGGATTAGACATCACCCTCAGGAAATTATCAAAGAAAACTACCCTGATATTCTAGAACTATAGGGTAAAATAGAAATTGAAAGAATCCACCAATCACCTCCTGGAAGAGATCCCAAAATGAAAACTCTGAGGAATATTATAGCCAAATTCCAGAGCTCCCAGGTCAAGGAGAAAATATTGCAAGGAGCCAGAAAGAAACAATTCAAGTGGATCCACAGTCAGGATAACACAAGATTTAGCAACTTCTACAATAAAGGATCTGAGGGTTTTGAATATGATATTCTGGAGGGCAAAGGAGCTAGGATTACAAACAAAAATCACCTACCCACAAAAACTGAGAATAATCCTTCTGGGGAAAAAAATGGATATTCAATGAAATAGAGGACTTTTAAGCATTCTTTATGAAAAGACCAGAGCTGAATAGAAATTCTGGCTTTTAAATATGACTCAAGAGAAGCAAAAAAAGGTAATAAAAAGGTAAACAGGAAAGGAAAATCTTGAGGGACTTAATAAGGTTAAACTGTTTACATTCCTACATGGAAAGATGATGCTTGTAACTCATAAGACTTTTGTCATTATTAGGGTAATTAGAAGGGGTATATGTGGACAGAAGGCGCAAGTATAAATCAAATATGAAGGGATAATATCTTTAAAATAAAATTAATGAGTGAAAGAGGAATGTACTAGGAGAAAGAGAAAGGGAGAGGTAGAAATAGGATTAATTATCATATAAAAGAGTCAAGGAAAAGCTTTTACAGTGGGTGGGATAAAGGGGGATATGAGGGAAAATGAGTGAACCTTACTCACATCAGAATTGGCTTGAAGAGAGAATGACATACACACTCAATTGGTTATAGAAATCTACCTTACCATACAGGAAAGTAGGAGGGGAAGAGGATAAGAGAAGATAAGGGTGATAGAAGGGAGGGCAGATAGGGGAAAAGAGTAGTCAAAAGCAAAACACTTTTGAGAAGGGATAGGGTGAAAGGAGAGAGAGAATGGGATAAACAAGGGGAGGGGATAGGATGGAGGGAAATACAGTAAGTGATAGTAAAACCTGGAAAAACTTTTATGAGCTGATACAAAATGAAATGTACTATGTCCGAAGTAACAGCAGTATTGGAGGATGATCAGTTGTGAATGACTTAGCTATTCTCAGCAATACAATGATCCAAGACAGTTCTGAAGGGATTTATAATGAAGAATGCTATCCATCCTCAAAGAAAGAAGTGGTGGTATCTGAATATAGATTGAAGCATACTTTATTTGCTTTCTTTATTTTTCTTGAGGGTTTTTTTTTTTTGGTCTATGTTTTCTTTCATAACATGACTATTATGGAAATGTTTTGCATGACTTCATATGTATGACCTGTATTGAACTGCTTGCCTTCTCAATGAAACAGGGTGGGGAGAGAAGAAGGGAGAAAATTTTCAACTCAAAATTTTAAAAACAAATGTTAAAAATTGTTTTTACATGTGACGGGGGGGTGGGAAATAAATACTATTAAAAATTTTTAAATATTCTTTCCCTGATCTAAAAATCTTTCTTTTATGGTGGCTTTATATATAGTTGCTCGTGGGTAGGCCACGCCAATATAATAAAATAACAATTCTATCTAAGTTAATTTACTTATTCAATGCCACACCAATAAAACTACCAAAGAATTCTTTTATAGAGCCATAAAAAAATATGTAGTAATAAAATTCCTTTAACAAACTGGTAGACTGTCTATGAATGTCCCATTTTGTTCCAGTTTCAGATATGAGCTACCCAGAGTCACCTAAATCAAGCCTATTTACAGATGGATGAACCAATCAATCAAAAATCCTGTAATAACTACTAAACTGCACTAAAGTCACTGATTGACAATAAAGCCTCAAACTCAATTGTTACAAGTTGGATCCCAGAGGGCCATCACCAACTGATAGGGAGGCCAAAACTTTGGCAGGCTAACCTAATGATCTACTTAATCCATTTGAAACAGACAGAAAAAAATAAGCTGGTCAAGTCTAACATTTAATGGATCTACACTCCTGTTATGTCAAGTGATAACAACTGTAGATGAATCAATGAATGAATAAATGACTCTTCAAGATTTACTTGTCAGGAGATGTTGTTGATCAGTTCCAGGCCTATTAACTAACCACAAGTTGATGAACATAATGATCCAGTTCTTGAAACATTGAATCCAAGAGATGAAGTGGACAAGATTGGCCACCTAATCCAACTACTTACCCAACGCATTAATTATGAAATCATACAGTCTCTCAAGCATTTCCAGTGTGAAAGGGTCCTACAACCTTTAACATTAGTTTTCCAGGGAGACCATCTGGTTCAGAAGATGTCAAGAACACAACTGACAGATTTGTTACTACCAGATCTTTTTGTGTTTTCCATATTGATGTCCTCAGTATTTTATGATATGGTTCAATATACAAGCTTTCCCTAAGGACACATACAACCCAGGAACACATAAAGTCACATAGTAAAGTTACGCAGGAACAGTAGATCCCTAAAGCAACATTGCTATACCACAAAGGAGTTTCACCTGATTGTTGCCTCTGTCTTCTTGCCTCACTAGCCTCAGCCCACTTGGCATAATAACATCTCACATTTATATAATATTTTAAAATTTAGAATTTATTCCCATTACAAATAAGATCAGGAGTGTAACAAGGATGCCCATTATCAGTTCTAATATTCAATATTCTACTAGAATTGCTAGCTATAGCATTTGAAAAGCAAAAAGAAATTGAAGGAATAAAAACAGGCAATGAAGAAACAAAACTATCATTCTTTGCAGAGGATATATTGATATACTTAGAAAATTCTAAAGAACCAACCAAAAAACTAGTTGAAACAATGAGCAACTTTAGCAAAGTTGCAGGATATAAAATAGGCTCACATAAATCACTAATATTTCTATACACTAACAAAATCCTGCATCAAGAGATAAAAAGAGAAATTCCATTTAAAATAACTGCAGGTAGAATAAAATACCTGAGAGTCTACCTGCCAAGACAAACCAGCATTATATGACCACAATTACAACACACTTTCCACACAAATAAAGACAAATCTAAATAATTGGAGAAATATAGTTGCTCATGGGTAGGCCATGCCAATATAATAAAAATAACAATTTTATCTAAGTTAATTTACTTATTCAATGCCACACCAATAAAATTACCAAAGAATTCTTTTATAGAACCATAAAAAATATGTAGTAATAAAATTCATCTGGAAGAGCAAAAGAGCAAAACCTGTCACAGGTTCCCCAGCCCTGCAAAATATCAAAGGAATCAATGGGGGTAAATGTGAAGAATGGTAGCTTAGCTGTACCAGATCTCCAACTATATTATAAAGCAGTAATCATCAATCTCCAACTATATTATAAAGCAGTAATCATCAAAAAAAACAATGAAGTACTGGTTAGAAATAGAGGAGTGGATCAGTGGAATAGATTAGGTACGTAATACATAGTCATAACTAACCATATTAATCTAGTGTTTAATAAATGTAAAGATCCAAACTTTGGGGGTACAGACTCACCATCTGACCAAAAATGCTAAAAACCATTTTGGTAGAAACTAGACATACACCAACATCTCACACCATATACCGAGATCAAGTCAAAATGGATACATGATTTATATATAAAAGGTAAAATAAGTAAATTAGTGCAGCATGGAAAAATTTTTCTGTCAGATCTATGAGTAAGGTAAGAGTTTATGATCAAACATAATCAAAGAGGGATAGAACCTCTTCATGTGTGTATCCTTACCATCTGAGATCTCTACATGTGTGCTTCTCTGATACCCCTATGTGCACTCAATCTCCCTTCCAATAATGTCTACTTTTCTGGGGAAATGTACCCAAGGTTTAGGAAGAGAATATTCTATTGTGACTTTCTTATTTTATTAAATTTTTTTTGCCTTGAACTCATTGTGTGCTCTTGTTAACTATGGAAAAAAGTAAACACCATAACTCCCTTAGCTATGGTTTTAAGTAGGTCAGAGGAACACAGCTTTAGAGGTGGAAAGTCATTTAGTCCAAATCCACAATTTAAGATGAGGGAACTGAGGCCTAAAAAGTTTACAAAAGCAATTAATCATAAAGCTTAGATTTCAACCCAAGTCCTCTGACTGCAAACCTGACGTTCTACTGTACCATATAGCTTCCCACACTGTACCCTGTGGGATGTGGACCTACTGAGTGGACCTACTTGAACATGGGGCAGCTATTCTGAGTGCCCTACTTATGAAAGGGTGTGCCCCAGTGCTACAGAACACCATTCTCCACATTTTTCCCAGTTCAGGAAGATATTTATATTAATAAGTCTTTCTTTCCTATTGGTCACACACTTAGGATGATAATCCTAATAGCTGAGTCACTTAAACAAAGAGTACAGCTTTGTAATAAATATTGCATGATTCCATATTGGTTTCCCAAAAGATTGTACCAATTCATGAGTATCGTACGTGTGCCTTTTCACCATTGACACCAGTCCTGGCTTTTATTGTTTTCAAACATCTCTGCCAATGTCACGAGTGTAAGGTGGTTTTGATTTGTGTTTCTCTAATTATTAGAATTCTTGAACACTTTTTTGAGATAGTGGTTATTTGTAGTTCTTCTTTTGAGAGCTGTCTATTGAAATTGTTGACCAGTTATCAAGTAGGGAATCATTTTTCCCCTTAGCAATCTGTGACTCTTACAGACTTACAGTCTCTTACAGGCTTTATACATCAGGTTTTTATCAGAAATATATTTTTTCCAATTGGTTCTTTTCTTTTTTATTCTGGATGTATTTCTCTTTATTTTTTAAACAATCTAATACATCTATTTGTCTCCTATAATTTCTCCTGTTTATTGAATTGATAAAATAATTTTCTTCCTCTCCAAATTACAGTAGCTGTCTAATTATAAATCCTCCTAATTTTTTATGATATGTTTATTGTGGTAAATGCAATGATATAAACTTGTTTTAAGTAAAAATGATGCTTACAAGGACTTCTCCCCACCCCCAGCTTACTTTTTACTTCTTACCGAAGAACTATTTGCATAATTGAGAATATAGCAGTTAGTTTCTAATTATACAGGTTGCATATTGTTTTCCCTGGGAAATAAAATTAAGTTCTGTTCCATGATTAGTACAAGTGGGGAGTATTGCTGGGTACATCTGTTGTGTTTAATGACCTCACACAGCAGTATGGTTTGAGTATCTTGACATACATGTTTTTCTGTGATGGGTTCTACTTGCAGATCACTGTCTCACAGGGAAAACTTTCTGCATGGAAAATAGGACGCAGGGGGAGGAAAACATCACTGGGAAGGAAGCAAAGAGCCCCGGCTACTTAGTAGAATGGGAAATGTAATTATTTCTTAGAGGAGAGGTTTGGGGTTTTTTTTAAGTCTTCCACAATGGGGCCTTTAAATGGTTATTTGGCCTTTGACAAGAAGTTTCATTATTATAAGCTTCAGTTTCCTTATTTGTAAGACAAGAGAATTGGATCTCTAATATTCCTTCCAGTTCTATTTCTATGACTGTTTTAAAATTCACTTTTCTCTTCTCTTAGAGGAAATACCTAAGTGATAACCATATCATAAATTAATACAGCCTATTTTGACTAATGAAAGACTTTTTTTTTTTATAATTTTCTGGCTCTCAGAAATGTTCTGGATAGGTAAAGCTGCCCAAATCAAATTGATTTGCATTTATTAAATGCTAATTTTGTTCTAGGCACTGTGCAAAGTACTAGAGATACAAAGAAAGGCCAAAAAAATTCTCAAGGGGCTCAGAGCCCAATAGTTGGAATCTGAAAAAAAAAGATATTGGCTCTTTTATAGATCGGTGGATCTGTAATCTTAATGTACTTTCTCCCTCCATTGATGCAGATCTCAATGTATCCCTGCTTGACTATTCAGTGTAATTCTTGCCCATATCTCCTAAAATTTTGTCACAACAGGTCTACCCAACATATGAAGGGCCTTGCTTTAGCTCTCTTGACTCTGATAGATAACAATGGAGCACACGGTTTGCCCATTGGTTGTATTAGTTATATGTGTTGTTCCCATATCCATTTCTCTAGCCAATCTTTCTTTTTTTCATAGTCATACATTTCTCTGATGACAACCTTTATGCTCCTCCTGCATAATCCCTCATTTTTAATGAATTGCAGCTCATTCACATGCAGCATGGGCTTCTCCATTGCCCTTTGAGTCAATGAACTTCACTTCTTCGGAGATTGAGGTGAATTATGATTTACAGTGAAGGCTATCAGCAGAAGACTATTGGGGGGAACTTTGCAATCATTGAGAGAAGTTCATAATTACCAAAAAGTAATTCAACTCATTCTCTTTCTTCTCTTTGATTCTGGGCCCACTTTGTTGTCCATGTGCAATGTCTACACAGGATGGATATAGGGACCAAATCTACACGTTATCTATCCAACTGCACAAGGTCTTCTAAACAATAAGCATACTTCATTTATAAGGATGTGTTACTATAGGAAAAAAAAAAATCTAAAGTAACAATACACAGAATGTTCCAAATGTCTTGGGGGCAGTTTTAAGCTTTAAGATACTTAATAGCTTAAAACTGTACTAGGATTTTTGGGATGCCCTATATTATAAGAAATGAATGGTGATATTCTATTTATATGACTTTTTTTTTTGCAAGTTTCCTAGATATTTCCATAGGATGAAATTCTGTTCCCACATATCTCACTTCCAAACACATCCCATTCAGATCAATGGGAAACATAGCTGATTAGCACTCTCCCAGTGATGCTAATCTGTTTTCAAGGCAGGAAGAAAAATGAACTAGTCTGAAGGCCCTGCAGTGGCCAGGTTTTAATTCAACCTCTTAACACCCTGTTCTTACAATCTTTATCACTAGCTTTTGAAATGTCATTATCCTAAATGCAATTCCCTATGGTAATATGGAATTAAATATGCAAATTTAGGCACACCATCAAGGAAAGTCAAACATTGTTGTTCTCCCATCGAGTCTACTTCAAGAGGTGGAGAAATGAACTGAAATGCTTTTTTTTTAAACCAGAATAAAATGAATGCTCAGGATGTGGCTGATAAGAAATTCCCCGGCACTCCTACCAGTACAATTCAGCCCTTTTCTCAGCACTCAGATCTCGTTGGAACAAATGTAACAATGTTACTTTGTTTTCTGAATTCTTCTAGATGAGAAAATTACACTTTGCCTTCAGAAACTAGACCCAAGGCAAAAGTGAAATATTACTATCTTATCTAAAACTGTAAAATGATCTTGAACATCAAGGGCCTGGATTTCCTTTTTGTGGTAAGTATAAGCTAATCTGCTTCCACTGGAAATAGATAGAATCTGGAGCAAGAAAATTCTGAGGTCAAATAAAAATTCTCCAAAAATCTATTTGATGGATAACCATTGATATTTGTACAGCACCTCACCCCTGTTGCTCCCCCAAATTAAATCTGAGTTTGCAGTTATGTCCTCAGAAGGCAGCTGCAACCTCGATAACCTGTGGATCCACCTTCTTACTCCTATAGTTTATAACCACTCCTCCCCAATTAAGTCAAGTCGCCAAGTACTTATCAGTGCCAGGCTCTATTCTAAGTGCTAGGGATGCAGACAGGAGAAACACAGTATCGGCCCTCAAGAAATTTATTCTACTGGAGAAGACAACAAACAAAAGGAAGCTGAAAACAGATGGAGAGGAAAGGAAGAAGGTACCTGCCCAGGGCCGTGGTGGAGAACATCCAGAGTTCAGAGTTGAGCCCAGTAAGAAATGAAGGCTTGGTTGGCCTGTGCTCTTTCCTTAAAAGGGAGATTCTAAGAAGAACCAGCTAAAGGAAGGGACCACAGGGACAGAGTGTGCATTTTGAGTAGTCCAAAGGTGGAATGAACTTCCAGGGTAAGGAGGATACTATATCATGATGGAGAAAGTGGAGATTCAGGGGTAAAGCCCAAAAAGGAAGAAAGCTCTTAGGAAAAGCATTTACTAAGATAGCATTAGTAAAAACAATAATCACAAAACATTTATCCCTATAAACTCTCCCACAAATACACCATATTTATGCAAAGATTGTTCACAACCTTAAATTATAATGGTAATGAGCAGGGAAAACACATGAGCAAGGCAACTTAGAATTCTGATGCTTTCAGGATCTCAAAGTCTATTATCACCTAGTGGAATCCACACAAACCTCGGTTATAACAAATCTTGTCAGCTGGGCTCCCAGGGTCTTCTCTACAATTCAAATTGATTTCCAGGGCTAGTTCTCTCCTGAGTCCAGATTTGACTCTCTTTTCTGATGCCAGAGGGCTTACTCCTTAAAGATACTTCTTTCCTTGAAATATCACTCCTTTGGATTTGTCTATTTAGAGTATATAGTTCTGCTCCCTCAGCTATGCCTTGAATTCCCTAAGAGTTTCAGATGCCAAACAGGGTATCCCTTTCTGAGCAAATATATCTGCTGATATGTGTCATGACCAGTTCAGATAAGGGAGAGAAATCCCCTTCTCTATCCTCCAGGGTTCTCATCACTTGCTGTATCCACTCTGACCTGTATTTCTTCAAATTCTCAAACTCAAAGACTAACTCCAGGTCTAAGCAGGTGATTAAATGCCTACATGGATATGGTTAATTTTTTGATGGTGGCTTCTTTTAATTCTGTCAGGTAAAAGTGTTCATATTTTGTAAAGGCATCACCCATGTTCTGTTCAGACCACTGATAGAAGATTTGATGCCTGACTTAAAAGGAAAATAGATTTTTCAGTCTGACCCAAAAGCCAAATGGGGAAGGATCTCTATATGCCTTACTCTTGGGTGGGACTAAAGTACCACATGTCACAGTAAAGTTTTACTAGCACCACCACCCTGAGATAGTTGAATATTTCCTTACTTAAGTCAGAAAAAATAAATTTTTTAGTGTTTTTAAAACCATTTAATTTGGTTTCAGAAGCAAATCATTAGCTAAAGCAATCTGTATTACAATACAAATATTCTTTGGATGGCAGACATCGATCTTCTTATCAGCCATCATCCACACCATCATCATATAAGGGTACCCATAACTCTTATTTATATACTAACGGCTAAATTATGATGGCCTTAAACAAAATAAAAACCACTTTCATTTTGCTAAGAACAACCACCAAAAAATTCAGAAATGCAAAGACAATAGTTTGTCCTTAAATCTTAATAACTTTTAACATTTTATTTTTAATTAAAATGTCTTTACTAATAGTTTTACTTCAGTACATTTATATTAATTTTATTTTCTAAAGTAAGAACATTCACGTTCCCTTAAAATACACACATGATGGAAGGAACAGGAATAGCTGGTAACCCAAGGTCAAATAGGTTTTTGTTGTTGTTTGTATTTGTTTTTAGATCACTGCAAGGGAGCCAGGACTGGAGAAGAGATGCAGGTAAAAATGTAAGATACTATGTCTTTGAGATTTTGAGAATGTGTGAAATAATCCAAAAAATTCTTCCACTGTTCCTCACTCCAAAGTATAGAACTTTTAATTGTCTAATTGTAGTCTCTCTAGACCACTGTACCAAACCCATAGCCACCATCCAGAAATCAATAAATATTGATAAATAATTGATAAATAAATAAAAAATTTTTCTGCCCAGTCCTTCAGGACTCTTTAGTGTGTCCACCAGATTGCAGCGATACAAAGAAGAATTGAGGTAACCATGGGGAAGGATGGGGACAGCATATTGGATTCCTTCCTAGGTGAAAAAAAATTTTAAAAAAAACTTCCCTTGACTAATCTCAGTCATAAGAAGGGGGGAGTGGATGGAATGGAGGCATTGGTAAGGGGCATAACTCCATACCATTCACTCTAGGTCTGGTCTACCTGATCCACTAAATTGACAAAGTCAGGAATGGGCAGAAATGGATGTGACAACTTTGTTCAACTCTTTATAGTCCACCATAAGCCACTAGATACCATCAACCTTCCTCATGGACTACCTAGGGTTGTTATAAGGGGAGCTGGCTCAACAAAATACTCCAGCCTCCTTCAGCTCTATCACTACAGAGGAAATATCTCTAACCCCACTAGAAATCCAATATTGTTTGGTATTAACAAAACCATCTGGTATTAATAATTTATGAGATGATGGCAATTCTAAGAGTTTTCATTTGGAAATAATTCCCAAAATAACTCACCTAGAAATTGACAATAGGACATATATATATAGGTCCTGATTCCAAAGAGCTCATGATGCTCCTTTTCTCAAAGGCCTGCCTTCTAGACTCCCTGCTATGAAACCAGGACATTCCAATGACCCAACTGGGCATACCGTGGTATCATAGTAACTTCACTACCAGTATCTAGCAATAGTCAAATGGGGAAGTGTTTACCTTACTCTTGGATGGGGCTAACAGGTCACATATCATGGTACAGTTATACTAGCACTATCACCTCAAGATAGCAATTGAATACTTCCTTATCAACTCCATATTTTAAGACCCACCCACACCCAAAACTCCTTCTGAGAAAGGATGTCATCTCTTTCTGCCCACCTCAAAGGTTGGTAAATACTGCTTCCTCCCACCATTCTCAAGGTGCCTATGTGTACTATCACTCAAATTTCATGAGTTGGTCGGCCAACACTATGTCAAGAGAGACTCATAGCTAAAGTGTGATACCTCAGAAGGCAGGCCTAATTGCCCCCAAATTGGACTGGTCATAGGGTATGTCAGGCTTTTCTCTGATGGAATTTAAGGAATGAGCAAATATTGGGTATGCCTTTGTAGAGCTTTAAATCACTGAGCATTAGATGAATTCTGCATTTAGGGAGGAGTACATGTCAGGAGCTGCCTGGGGGAGAGAAGAAGGAAGGGATTTTCATTCTCCTCTCCTCCCATCCCATAATGTCCATGTAACTCTGAAGTAGAGTTAATGGAATAGGAGACATTGAATCCATCAGAGAATGAGCAGAGAGGTCCATTCCACACAGGCACAGATACTGAGAGGCAGTCACAAGAGGGAGAAAGCAGCTTCCAGGAGAAAAACTATTGATAGGTGGAAAAAAAGTAACCAGCTGTGAATGCAAGACAGAACTAGCCCTAGCAATCAAAAGTTGTTCTGCAAAGAAAAGCAAACTCTGGGAGCCCAGATGAGCGACTCACCCAGCAGAGATGCTGTACCCAGGGTGAAGATGTAGGACCTCTGGATACTGCATTGCAAGAGTCGTGAGTTGCCTTGGCTATGTGAGTTCTCTATACATGGGCCTCACTACTCTAATTCTGTGTTCATTTTTCTCACAGAACTGTTTCTATGTGGGGAAAATGTGTCCAGGATTACAGGAAGAATGCTTTGTAACTATAATTTTTAATATGCCTATTAGTAAATGCCTTTGTTAAAAGATAATTGTGCCTAACGGCCAGCTATTCACTGGAAGTAAACTAAACTACAGTAGGTTAGAGGAATATATCAGAGATGGCATTGTACATTAAAGGCATTGGCTTTTGACAGTGATCAGTAGGACAGTTGGAGGACTGAACTCCATTTAATAGAGGGTTTTGTTCAAGAATAAGGGAGGGAGATATTTAACAAGTACTAGAAAAGACAAGGAATTAGGGGAAATATCCCACTTAATAACAAACATACAAATCCATCAAAAATTCCTTCTAGTGAATGAGAATACAATCTTTAAAAGTGACCTAAAGATACAAGATGGTCAAGCTTTCTTATAAAAAGGGTAGAATTAGATTCCCTCTTTAAGGTCTAGTTGGGCGTACCTTGGCCTTAGGCCATGTAGGCTTCCTATCTCCAAACCAAACAGAAAGGAGGATTGAGAAAAAATAGAAGCTGCTATTGGTTTTCATTTATCCACCCAAGGAGCACTCACTACTGACAGCTGGAACTATTCTGTTTATCAGAATGGGCCCAGAAAGAGGGAAAATTCATTAAAAACCCTATCTTTCCATTCCCTCCACTATTTCTGATCTAATCAGGTCATATGCTAGAGTCTCCAGATATGACACTCAACTCCCTTGAGGAATGAAGACATTATACCTTCTACATTCCAAAGTCTATTCTAGATCTGTAGAAATGTTCTTTTTCAAGGCACAAGTCAGTTTTGAATCAAGAAGGGCCTGGCTTATTAAGTACTGAAAACTGCCTCCTTGATCCATTCCTGTGTATAAGAGAATTATAGGTTAAAAAGTAAAAGGTTATCTGATTTCCAACACTCTCATTTTAAAGATGAGGAAACAGAGACCCATGGAGGTCAGGTAACTAACCCAAGGTCACACAGCCAGTAAATGGCAGAGCCGAGAGTAAAAACCCAGTCCTCTGCCTCCAATCACTGGATACCACTCTCCTGAGAGCTTTTGTTCTAGTTAGATCAAGCTGGGGAAGGGTGAGTTATTATGCCCCCTCCCCTAATTCAAAAAAACCTAGAAGGAAAATTAGTATCAAAGGAGAATTATGATCTTGCCAAAGACGCCTAATTCATCTGGTTCCTAACAGGAAAGCTGCATTCCTAAGAGCTCCACAGTGTTCTCTGTAATCTGTGGCAATGAATGTACTAAGAGAAAGCTTCATTGAAAGTATGGGAGGTGAGAGGGAAGAAAGAAGAAGGGTAGTAAGATGCTGTGATTTCAAGCTGCCGAAGAGTAAAGACAAACTTCCTCTACTTTCAAATCGGGATCTAGTCATTGGTAGCATTTTCAGACACAAAATTAAACATGATTTCTAAGTGTATTATGGAGAATAGCAAAATGTCTTTGGCATTTTGAAAGTTTCAAATTATATAATCAAGGTTTTAAAACTATTTAAACACAATGAAGTTACTTATGTTATTTTTAAGGGTATGTAGCTGACACAAGTGGATAGAGTGGAGTATATATATGTATGTATGTATGTATACATACACATATACATACATACATCAATACATACACACATGAATGCAAGCACACACATATATACATACACACATGCATGCCTAAATACACACGTATATATGTACACATGTATGCATGCATGCATACACATGTACACATTGTGCATGCACAATGCAACACCGTAGAGACATGCATGCATGCATACATAAATATGCATACATATATGTGCACATGTGTACATGCATCTCTGCAGGCATACATGTAGGCATGCGCATACATGCATACACGCATGCATACGTGCACTCATGCATACACACATACATGCATTCTGCCAGTGAGGACATTTGTTTTACTTGACTATGCATACTTCCTACAAGAATTTGTTTTTTTCTTTCTTTTTTTTCATGGTGCTATGGGTAGGAGGAAGAGAAAATAGACTTCTATTAATTAAAAAATACTTTAAAAAATAGAGAGGTAGGAGGTTACTATACATAATAAATGTCGCATACATTTTCAGATGAGGTCACAGTATCTTTTGTTTTTCTTAATTGTTATAATTTCTTACAAGATAGCTCTCACCTAATGTGGAAAATCTGAAAATATTAACAATGCATCAATAAATTTTTAATAAAAATATTTAACTTTTTAAAAACTAACACAACACTTGGTTTATACCTTTTTTACTTGTATTTTTTTATTTTTATTATAGTCTTTTGTATGCATTTCTAATCTGAGAACTTCCCCTGACAAAGAGGTCACCCTGAGTTCTCCAAGGCCAATCCAACAGAACTCATGAACTCTGGCACATCCTAACAAATGGGAAAGACTTCAAGTAAGAGATTAGAGCTAAGATTGTATATCCATCAAAGGACAACCAGACTATCTAAATTTTCAGAGCCTAGTCACCAAATTGATCACAAAGGGATGAATATCTCAACCGTGGCAACACTTGAAGACCTTCTACTCAAGTTATAGAGAAATTCCAAACCATCATTGCTGGGTAGAATACACACACTGATGAAATCACACTATTGAAGAACTGAAGTCAATAACTACACCATTTATTAAACTTTTATAAATGCCTGGCCCTGTACTAAGCAGTAGGAGGAAAAAAAGAAAAAAAATAAAATGGATCCCTACTCTCAAGAAACATATTCTAGGAGGGGAAAATAAAACATACAGAGGTGCTGGAAGGCAGGAATGAAAGAAGAGGAAGATGGGAAAATTACTATCCATATCCATAGAAAGAACTGATAGAATCTGAATCCAGACTAAAATACTGAAACAGGGGTCAGGCAGCCAGGTCGTAGGGGATTAGGCCAGAGATTAAGCTTAGAAAGTCAGCTAGACCTTCTCTTTCTAGGCCAGGATTCATTTATCTTTGAGTCGGACTGAGAATGAAGTTGTCCCAGGTGGGAAGTCATGTACCCAGTGTAGGGGTGGAGCACTACTAAGGTTGTTAAGTAAATACATGTGTTACCTATCCTATTTGACTATCTTTGTATACTAAACCAATCCAGTAACCACTTAATAAATGTTTATTGAATGAGAAATCTTAGATCATTACTTTTTTCAGAATCATTCAAATTACACAAACATAAAATTGAAAAAGCAGAACAGGCCTTGAATAAAAGTCTGCTTTTAAAAATATTTATAGTTGTCTGTATCTGGAGTCCCCCAGTTACAAACTGGTTGTTTACAGGAGTTCATTTGAAAGTCAATTAGAACTTGAAACATATGTTCCCATAGAAACTTTGTTAGCAATCATTTCGATTATCAGATTGGCCCACAAAAGCTTCTTTAAACCAAAATTTGCGTGAATGATGGAAGTATTTACAAGAGAGCCAATCAACATTTGTAACATAATCTTTCTTTAAAAAAAAAAGTTATATTCTATTGATGCTTTTTATTTCAACATTGCTCTTGCTTCCCAATGATTTCCACACAATACACCCTCATACAATCCTATCTTTTAACAAAAATACAGGTAAGAAAAAAAAATCAACACATTTGCCAAAGCTGGCAATGTATGCCTCCTTCTATCCCTACAGTTTACCATCTTTCTACCAAGGCATCATCTACAAAAATGATCTTCATAGATTATATTGAACCTATGGGAACTGATGAGATTGCCAAGATGGAGTATGTAAAAAGGATAGAAGAAAAGACAGGGTTATATTTATCCATGGCAGACAGGTTATAAACGAAAAAGTACCAAAGGCAACTGGGAATCTTTGATTAGAGAGGTAAGAGGAGAAACCGTACAGAGCAGTGACAAGAAAACCCAAGGAGAAGAGAGTTTACAGAAGAGGGGTGATCAACAGTGTCAAATGCTGTAGAAAGGTCAAAAAAGATTAGAACTGAGAAAAGACCATTGCACTCAGAAATTAGATCACTGACAACCTTGGAGAGAAAAATGTCATTTGAATGGTGGAATTAGTAGCCAGATTTCAAATGGTTACGAAGTAATTGGGAAGAGGAAAAGTGAATGTGGATAAGTATATATGACTTTCTAGTAATTTATCTGTGAAAAGGGGACAAAAATATAAGATGATAGCTTGAAGTAATAGCAAAGCAAGATAAGGTTTTTTTTAAGAATGGTGCCTTTTGGGGAATGTTTATATTCAATAGGGTAAGAACCAGTGGGGAAAAATAGCAGATTAGAGGTAAAGAAAGGAAATGCCAAAAAAGGACACATTCCCAGAGAAAATAGAAGAGGATAGGACCAAGAGCACAGGCAGAGGGGTTGGCCTTGGCAAGGACAACCTCAATCAACCTCAAAATCTGAAGCACAGGAGAATAGGATGAATAATAATTATGAAGGCATGTAAAGTATAAAATTGGGGAAAAGAAGGAGCTCATGACAGATAGCCTGAATTTTCTCAGTACAGTATAAGGCAAGATATTTGATGATACAGAGGTAGGAATATATGATGTAGGTCCCTCAAGGAAAGAAGAAGTTTGGAATACGTGCTAAAGTGAGTAAGATAGAGTCAATCAGGGTACAGAAGGACAGCCATACAGTGGTGAAAGTTCAGCTGAGTTTAGGTAACATAAATTCATAGTGGAACCCTTCCAGAAGTTTTCAGTAGCATTCAAGTAGGATCAGAGAAGCTGCAGGATGATGGTTTGGGGAGGGGTGATGAATAAATGAATAAACAAAAAGAAGTTCTGAAACAAAAGACAGTATGTAATTGAATTGGTTAACTAAACTGTCAAGACTGCAAAGAGAGAAAAGTGAAGCTAGAGCAGAGAAAACGGGAAGAGGGAGAGGGACTCAGGGTTTTAGGAAGAATGAACATAGGGAGAGTGGAAGGATAGGAGGTTATGGCCAGATGGAGAAAGTGCAAGTTCTGTATCATGTACATGGAACCCTTGTGGGTTGTGATGAGACCAGATTTAGGCTTCCAGTATTTGTCACTGGGTGGATAAGTTGGAGTGAAGGTAGAGAGGTGTGGAGAGTTGAACTGTAAGGCCAGTCTTTGAGGCAGTATGTGGGCAGCTATGTGGCTCCATCGTGCACAGACAGCTGGGCCTAAAGTCAGGAAGACTCATCTTCATAAGTTCAAATCTGGCCTCAGGTATTTACTAGCTCTGTGGCCCTGGGCAAGTCACTAAACCCTCATTGCCTCAGTTCCCTCATATGTAAAATGAGCCGGAGAAGGAAATGGCAAACCACTCTGGTATCTTTGCCAAGAGAATCCCAAATGGGGTCACAGAGAGTTGAATATGACTGAAACAACATCAACAACATCAATATTTAGGTAGAAAGTTCTGGTCCTGGACCAGAGAATTATCACAGGATGTAGGACCTGGAGGGAACCCTGAAAGCCACCTGGATCAACCAGAACTGAATCTAGATCCTCTGACTAAATCCAGCATTCTTCCCACTGCATCAACAGACACTGAGGTAGTAAGTAGACTGTGAAGGTTATTGGGGCAAGGACCTCCATTACCAATTAACAAGATATGGGAGTAACAGCTCTCACTGTTGCTGAGACAGCATGACAAATTCCCCAGAAAGGGAGGTTTGTATCAACATTTGAGATGGTTTGGTCCTGGCCTTCTTGAAGTGTTCAATAAACATGATCTAATGGACAATCCAGTCTATATTTATATGGAACAGCATATTCATTTTTCCCTACTAGTTCCCTACAGGAACAGCAATGGGACTAGTGAAGGGAAGGATCGAGAACACGTAGCCTTATGTGCAAGAACAAGAATTTCTCTCTTACACTCTCCCCTCCCCTCTAAAATTATTCATTACAATTGTAAAATATGAGCTATGGAAAACTGCATAAGGGTAGTACTAATTTTTCTGAAACTTAGTTAAAATGCCATACAGCATAAGGTGGCAAAGGTATTATTCAAAAATCTCATTTTTGTGAATTAAGCAATTAGCTTTCTCTAGAGAGTAATATGATTTTAAAGATGAGTATTACTAGAAAATTCATTTGTCTTTTGTGGTGAAAAAAACTTTGAATTGAGATATTTTTCATTAAAAAAGACTTCTCATGAGAAAGTCTGATATTAAAACAAAAGTCTTCTCTAAAGAAATGTCAAGATCATGATGTTCCAGAGTTTTTCTATAGTGTAGATGTTTTGTGAAATGTGGGACTGACATGCAAGTCAGGGTCAGTTGGATAATGCCAGACCAGGCAACCAGATATATAAGACTGCCAGATACTCACCTTTGCACTGGTGATTTTGATGGGGTGCTTGGGTGCCTGTGCTTGGACCCCAATTCCAAGCTCACTTTTCTCCCTAGCCTCAAAACTAACTAACTATCCCTGGCAGTTTCTCCCCAGCCCAAGGATGCTATGCCTAACAATTACTCATGAGTGGACCCCAGCAAAACACTTATCCCTCTCCCCAGTATAGTAACAAACCATTAAGAATTATTAGTTTGAACTGGCTTTGTACTGGCTCATAAAGATATTCAGTACCCACTGGACTATCTATACCAGCTCCCTACTTCATATACATTCTAGACTCCTCATTATGTGTATCCTAGACTTTAGACATATGTATACCCCCTTATATTTATCTTGTCTAACAAGACATTGATGAGGGCACCTTGGACATTTCTCAGTCAGCTCTGAGGCTAGCTGACTTAGTGATGCGGCAGGTCTAAAATCACACCTCCATATAGCCCCACCCTTGGGCTTTTCTCAGTGAACTCTGGGTAAAACGCCAGCACAGTAGATACTAAAAGTGCATGCCCCTTTAAGAACTGACCACTCCTTAACCACTCCATAATCCCTCTGAGGTCACAGGTTCTCTAAGAACTCTTACCCACTGAAAAGCATAACAATAAATCTTTGACACCTTGACTTAAAGAATGCTTGAGTTCCTGAATTCATTCCAGATGACCCTATCCAGTACTCTGGTCCTTGAAGGGTTCCCCTCTCCCCCAAATCCTCCTCTCTCAAACCACATCATTTTGGCTTAATAACATAGGGCTTAAGTTTTTCAAAGTGTTTTATATGTTATTTTATATTCATAACATCTCTATGAGGTTGGTAAATTATCTCCATTTTACAGATGAGAAAACTGATGCTGAGCAAGGTTAAGTGACTTGCCCAAGGTCACCAACAAATAAGTATTTGAGGAAGGATTTGAACCCAGGTCTTCCTGATTCAAAGCACTATCCACTGTGCCACTGACTTCCACTATTTGAGGACAGGGATTGTGTTCATTTTTGTCTATTTTCAATGTCTAGATAGTACTGTTCACATAACAGGTGATTAATAAGTACTTGTTATGATTTAAAAGTACTTGAATTAAACTGAATTGAATTGAACTGAATTTCTGACCTACTCTGTAGCATTCCCCTTCATCCTCATAACCCTGACCTCTGATGATTGTACTTTTCTCTAGACCCCGGGGCAAAGCTAAGATCAGGGTCTGCTGAGGGCTTCATTAAACAGAGTCCCTGATACTGATTAAACCCTCACCAGTTTGGGAAGCCAGGGCTCATTAGGGATGATTGAGCAAGAAAGGTGCAAAGAATATTGCAGTCCAGAATCTTCTGGGGGATAGGAGTCAGAATTAAAGTGCCAACAAATCAAGATTCAGACCAGTGCAGATGAATCATAGAGCTTGGAAGAACCAGAGATGGGAGGAAATGTCAGAAATGTTGCAAGTTCCTATAGGGATTTAGCTGGTATAATTGTAATTCTACTGAGATATAGACATATAGATAGATAGATATACATATATGTGTGTTGTGTAACGAGATATATAGACAGATAAAATGCATATTACATACATAATACTGTAGATACAGATAAAGACATAGAGATAGATAAATATAGACCCTAATCCTAAAAAAAACAGAGTTGAGAGAAAACATTTCTCTTCCTTTCTTTGCAGGGTGAGGAGACCATGGAATGTTATACATTCTATTGATGTATAGGCTGATTTTGACAAATTGATTTTCTTTTCTTTTTTATTCTTTGTTGCGAGCAGTAGTTGATGGAGGGCCCTTTCTGAAAAAAGTACAGCACTACTTTGACAGGGAAGAGTAGCCCCACAGAGAAACAGAGTGGCCCAGAGGAAAAGTGGTCCTGCTTAGAATTGGCACAGTCCATCCAAAGAGCAACCAAGCATAGCAGAGGAGCCCCCGCATACATCACTGACACCACCACACCCATCAATGAACTTTTGGTGCAGACTATTCCTGATGAAAAAGCCCAAAATTCCAATGTGATGAATTGCCCTTGGTACATAGGCTTCCTCACTACAATAGAACTTTAGGTGTATGCCTGGTCTCCCCCATAGATATTTGTGAATTGATGGAGGAGTATACAGCCCAGTTTTACTGGTAAAAATGCCGTTATAATTATTCTTTCTTTGCCCTCTGTTTAGAAAATGTTTTGATTAAGAATTAATGGCACTGGCACTGGCACGTTTGTTAAATGGGAAACACAACGGTGAGAGCTCACAGGCTACAAAGTTCATAATAAGAGTGTAGCTCTCCCACTCCCACATTTACCCCTAAAAATCTTGGTACGGGGGCAGCTAGGTGGTGCAATGAATAGAGCACCAGCCCTAGAGTCAGGAGGACCTGAGTTCAAATCCAACCTCAGACACTTAACACTTGCTAGTTGTGTGACCTTGGGCAAGTCACTTAACCCCAATTGTCCTGCCTTCCCGCCCTCCAAAAAGAAAAAAAAAACTAGTTACAGTACCTGACACATAGTAGGCATTTAACAAATGTTTGTTGACTGAAAACATCAAGAGAATTAGTCGTAGCAGAAGCTACCTCCTCGAGTAAACTCCTGACCTGCTAGTATGTTTGGATGAACAAGACAATGGGGCAAAAAGGTGGAGGCAGGGCACACACCCACTGCACAGGCTTCAATAGCTCAGGATCAAGCAAGGAACAAAGTATTCAGTTATTCAAATTTATCTTAATTTGACCCATTCATTGTCCATACACAGTGAACATATGTACCAGTAGTTTTATGCCCAATCGTGTGCAACCAACCCTGTCTTTTCTTTCTCATTAAAAGAAAATAATTCTTATGTTTTATTTTAACACAACCAACACATCCCAACAAACATTTTTAAAAATCTCTCCTCTGCAAAGTACATTCCTTCAAAAGAGTCAAGCCAGACATCATAATATCATGATTACCACTACTGATATCACAGGACATTTGTTCTGTATAGAGTCCACTTGTATGCAGTTATTTGCACGCCATCTTCCCCATTGCGCTGCAAACTACTGGATGACAGGGATGACTTTTTGCTTTGTCTTTTATCCCCCGAATTTAACACAGTGCCTAGAACATAGTAGGCACTTAAGCATTTATTGGCTGACTGGCTTTCCATCTTTTGTAGCTTAACAGTTGTTAAACAGAAAAAGACAAGTGTGTTTTAACTTTTCATGTGTTTCACCCAAATTCTTTAGCTTCATAGTGATTATTTAATTTAAACTGTTTTAGTTATTATGTCTATTGTTTTGGCTTACTCTGCATCACTTCACTCAAATCACATATATTTCTCTGTATTCTTCAAATTCATCATTCCTTACACCATAGGAATATTCCATTACATTCCTATCCAATTGTTTGTTCAGCCATTCCCCAAATATGTTGAGCACATATTTTCTTTAAAACTTTTTGCTGTTATAAATCCACCCTCTAGTTTCTTTGCTAATCTCTGCAGCTGAAGAATTCCTCCTGCTACCCTCATTGTTCTTCCAAGAAACAGACAAGTTCACATAGCATTAAGGGCCTCTCATGACATGCCAACATATGACTGTTATAACTCCTGGACACTCTATCCCTTTATAAGAAATTACATGGAACTCAAAAACTCACTGGTCTAGTCTATTAGAGACAAATCCAATCAATGGACGCTCATCATTACTTTATAATACAAGTATCAATGTGTCAGGACACTAGGACCCAGAACACAATACAACCCAACTGCTGCACACATTTTCTTTCACAATGAATTTCCATGCCATTCTGAAGCTGCCAAGCCCAGACGTCACATACCGAATCTCTTGGCTTTCACAAACAGCCATTTTCTCAGCCTCAAAACACATAGATTTCCAAAACCCATTCTGTTACTAATCCCACTGTCACCCTCCCACTCATCTACCAGGGCTCTAAAATCCTGAGCATTCCTGTGACTCTTTCTCTGTCTCTTTGTCTCTCTCCCTCTCCTCTGTCTCTCTCTGTCTCAGTCTATCTCTGTGTCTTTCTCTCACTCAGACTCATCATCACCAACTCACTCTACAACACTATTTTTCTGTTCATGTATTTCACTATACCCTATAACTAGCTTCAAGGGCATCTTAAATAATTCATTCTGAATAAGCCCATGCATGATTAGAAGCTATGGGCAGTTGTATGCCTTCATAGCTTCCTGATCATAGATGGCATCTCTTCTGGTAATAATCCTTTTCTTTCTCCTCATCTTCTTCCACTGCACTTCAAGGACCTGCATAGGTACATGAAATAATGGGGATCTCAAAAGGAGGACTATCACTACCTTCCATGTTTCCACAGTGCATTTTTAAATATTCAAATATCATTTTATTCTGAGTGAAAGTTCACTAATATTCAGCACATCCTTGGGATTCTACCTTTGAACTTTTACCTGTCTTTAGACTTAATTTTTATTTCTTTTCAATCAGTCAACAAGTAATCATAAATACCTACCACATAGATATGTTCTCACCCTCAGAAAACCTATATGCCAATTGCAGGATACACACCCCATATAGAAAAGTGGTGGTCAGGGAAGGAATTATGGTGTTGGCCAGTGGCCTCTAAAGTGCTAACCAGGGCTTCCTGATTGACCATGGACTAGCCTCAAAGGAATTGTGGTCCAACCCACTCTACCAGAAATAGCCAGTCATGATACTTGTCTTCAACACAACCATTCCTACCTTTACAATCCAACACCTCCTCCTCATTCCACTCCCTCCACTGGGCAACCTCCCAACCTCCCCCCTTCTGGGCTGGGCCCAATGAACAATAGCAGCTATGTGAGTACAACTTGGGGGGGAAATCCCTTCTCCCAGCATCCTTACCTTCTGTTCTTCATATTAATTAATAACTAAATTAAATACTCCTCAATATGTTTAATATGAGTGTACATGTCTAGTTTGCCATCTTGAGGAAAGGGGGGAAAGGGAGAGGAGAGGGAGGGAGGGAAGAAGAGAGAAAAAGATTAGATATTCAAGATCTTAAAGTGAAGATTGAGAACTATATATGCAATTGGGAAATACTACTATTAAGTGGGGGGAAAACAAAAAAACAAGTAAAAATAAAAGTAAATACTCCTCAAAGGCCAGTTTCTACGTGCTGGGGCAGTGAATGGTGAATAACAATCCCACCCACTTTTTTATTTTGGGTTGCAATTTGCATCTCAGATTTCATTACTTTATCTTTCCTCACAAATCTACAACTTTTCCAAACTTGCCAATTTTTCTTGAGGACACCACTGTCCTTTGAATCACCCAGGTTCATAAACTCAAGTGATCACTTCAACTTTCCACCTCTCCTTACCTCAAATCTCGTCCTTTCTGTCTCTATGACATCTCTCTTATTTGTCCCCTTCTCTCTATTCATACAAGGACCTCCCCAGTATTGGCCCTCTTGGACTATTAGAATAGCCTCCTGATTAGTTTAACTGGCTTCGATTCTCTTCCCTTTTCAGTCTACCCACTGTGATCTCTCTCTGTCTGTATACACACACACACACACACACACACACACACACATACACACACACATATATATATATGCATATATTACATATACTATATATCTATATACACACATATATACATATGTGTGTGCTTACACACACACATACACACACATTTGACTATATTTAACCATATCACTCCTCTGCTCAACAAACTACATTTGTTTCCTAATGACTCTAGGATTAAATAATATTGTATCTCTATCTCATAATTTGGTTTGGGGTTTGGGTTTTTTATGTATAGGTTTTATAGTAATGTCTATAATTGGGCACAATGGATAGATTGTTGGACTTGGAGTCAGGAAGACTCAACTTCCTGAGATCAAATCTGACCTCAGACATTTAACTAGCTGCATGACCTTGAGCAAGTCACTTAACCCTGCTTGCCTCAGTTTCCTCATCTGGAAAATGAGCTGGAGAAGGGAATGGCAAACCATTCCAGTATCTTTACCAAGAAAACTCCAGTTGGGGTCACAGAGTTGGACACAACTGAAATGATCAAACAACAACAAAAACAAATGTCTAATTATTAGTTAAAGCAGTATGTGTATTTAATTTATAAATAAGCAAATATGCTCATACCGAGGAATTGGGGAAGGGAAGAGAATAAGTATTATGAACCTACCAGGAACTGTGCTAATCACTTTACAGATATTACTTCCTTTGTTCCTCATAACCATCCTGTGATGTAAGTGCCCACATTTTCCAGTTGAACAAGCTGAGATTGTAAGACTTGCCCCCAGTCATTTAACTAAGAAGTGTCTTAGGATGGATTTGAACTCAGGTCTTTCTGACTCCAGCACTCTATCCACTGCTTCATGTAACAATAGAGTCACATGATCTTTTGAGGAGCAATAGTGGTATTGATTTGACTGTTGTCCCCAGAGCAAGTAAGGGATAGAATGGGATAGAGGAAGGCAGTATCTGCTCGGGGCAGAGCAGATGGTGAGATGGCTGAACTGAAGTCCTGGTGTCCTGGTTGGATATCTGGGTGGTGAGTGAATCATGGTCTGGGCAGTGTGTGAATCATGGTTTGGGCTGGTTAGACATAGAGGGCTAGTTGACGTTTTCTTCAGCCACTCTTCAGAATAATTCAGTCTTATTCTCTTTCACTTTAATATGTTCCATATCTTCTATTTCTTCTGTTCTGTTCTATCTTCTTCTTCTTAGTTTTTTTCCTACTTTCTTTAACTCCATTTGTTTTCATTCCTAACTTGTACTTTCAATGTCCTTCCAGAGTTTTTTTCCATCTGTAATGCCATGCAAGAGCAGCTTCCCAAAGGAATGCTACTGTGAACAGCTTTTAAAGTTCACCTTACACAGTATAGTGAACATTCCACTTATTCCATTACAAATCAAGGCAAACATTCACAACAAATCATGATATAATGTTCACAACATTTCATCTTATCACAGAAAATCACAATATAGTGTTCACAAAGCTTAACATTAGAATGACCACATAGTTTTCACTACAGTGGCTACAACATTTAGAACAAAGAACAAAAGAATAATCATCTGGAATTTCCCTAATGAGGTTTGCCTCTTCACTCAGTCATTCAGTCATCTCACAATACAATAATCAATCTTCCACTTATGGGGCAATCATAAGTTAACTTAATCAGTCACTTATCCAGATCCACAATTACTAAGTTTCATTAATCACTAAATACAATCATTAGAAAATTACACAAACCCTCCACCCC
>CM053591.1:57311826-57327163 GCA_028646515.1 Pseudochirops corinnae | reverse complement strand
AAATCCCCAATTAAATACTAAATTAGAAATAATGAAAACCAAAGGAGAGATTAATAAAATTGAATTTAAGAAAACTATTGAATTAATAAATAAAACTAAGAGCTGGTATGAAAAAAATAATAAAATTGATAGACCTTTAGTCAATATGATAAAAAAAAAAATAAAGAAGAAAACCAAATTTCAAGTATCAAAAATGAAAAGGGTGAAGAGGAAATTAAAACAATAATTAGGAATTATTTTGCCCAATTACATACACACAAATTTGACAATCTTAGTGAAATGGATGAATATTTACAAAAATACAAGCTGCCCAGACTAACTGAAGAGGAAGTAAACTACTTAAATAACCCCGTCTCAGAAAAGGAAATTTAACAAGCAATCAATGAACTCCCTAGGAAAAAATCTCCAGGACCAGATGGTTTTACCAGTGAATTCTGCCGAACATCTAAAGAACAATTGACTCCAATACTTAACAAACTATTTGGGAAAATTGGAGAAGAAGGAGTCCTACCAAAATCTTTTTATGACACAAATATGGTACTGATACCTAAATTGGGAAGAGACAAAACAGAGAAAGAAAATTACAGACCAATTTTGCTTGTGAATATAGATACAAAAATTCTAAATAAAATATTAGCAAAAAAACTACAGCATATCATCACAAAAATAATACACTTTGATCAGGTAGGATTTATTCCAGGAATGCGAGGGTGGTTCAATATCAGAAAAACCATCAGTATAATTGATCACATCAACAACAAAACTAGCAGAAACCATATGATTATTTCAATAGGTGCAGAAAAGGCTTTTGACAAAATACAACACCCATTCCTATTAAAAACACTAGAAAGTACGGGAATAAATGGAGTCTTCATTAAAATAATAAATAGCATCTATCTAAAACCATCAGCAAGTATTATATGTAATGGGGACAAAGCTAGAAGAATTTCCAATAAGATGAGGAGTGAAACAAGGATATCCACTATCACCCCTCTTATTCAATTTGGTACCAGAAGTGTTAGCAGTAGCAATAAGAAAAGAAAAAGAGATTGAAGGAATCAAATTTGGCAAAAAAGACACTAAGCTATTACTCTTTACAGATGATATGATGATATACTTAGAGAATCCTAGAGAATCAAGTAAAAAACTACTTGTAATAAACAAATCTGGCAAAGTTTCAGGATATAAAATAAACCCACATAAATCCTCAGTGTTCCTATATATCTCTAACAAAATCCAACAGCAAGAGTTAGAAAGATAAATTCCATTTAAAGTTACTGTAGACGTTATAAAATATTTGGGAATCTACCTGCCAAAACAAACCCAGGACTTATGTGAACATAATTACAAAACACTTTTCATACAAATAAAGTCAGTTATAACTAATTGGAAAAACATCAATTGTTCATGGGTAGGTTGAGCTAATATAATAAAAATGACAATTTTGCCCAAATTAAATTACATATTTAGTGTCATACCAATCAATCTACCAAAAAATTACTTTGTAGATCTAGAAAAAATAGTAGCAAAATTCATTTCGAAGAACAAAAGGTCCAGAATATCAAGGCAATTAATGAAAAGAAATGCTAGGGAAGGTGGCCTAGCCATACCAGATTTTAATCTGTATTATAAAGCAGCATTTGGGGGATAAGAACTCACTATTTGACAAAAACTGCTGGGAAAACCAGAATATAGTATGGCAGAAACTGGACATAGATCATTATCTAATGCCATATACCAAAATCAAATCTAAATGGGTGCACGATCTAAGTATAAAGGCTGATAGTGCAAGCAATCTGGGAAAGCAAGGAATAGTGTACCTGTCAGATTTATGGAGTAGGGAAGACTTTATGACCAAACAAGAGTTAGAGAGCATTATAAAATGCAAAATGGATAATCTAGATTATTTTAAGTTGAAAAGTTTCTGTACAAACAAAGCCATTGTAACCAAGATTAAGAGGGAAGTGGGAAATTGGGAAAGAATTTTTACAGCCAGTGTCTCTGCTAAAGGCCTCATTTCTAAAATATACAAAGAATTGAGTCAAACCTATAAGAATACAAGCTACTCCCCAACTGATAAATGGTCAAAGGATATGAACAGGCAGTTTTCAGAAGATGAAGTTAAAGATATCTATAAGCATATGAAAAAATGTTCCAAATCATTAGTGATTAGAGAAATGCAAATCAAAACAACTCTGAGGTACCACATCTCTCTGGCCAGACTCACTAAGATGACAAGACAACAAAATGATAAATGCTGGAGAGGTTGTAGAAAAATTGGAACACCAATGCATTGTTGGTGGAGCTGTGAACTGATCTAGCCATTCTGGAAAGCCATCTGGAACTATGCCCAAAGGCTATAAATAAGTGCATACCCTTGACCCAGCAATACCATTTCTAGGGTTACATTCCCAAAGAGATCAGAGAAGTGGGAAGAGGACCCATATGTACAAAAACATTTATAGCACCTCTTTTTGTGGTGGCAAAGAATTGTAATGGCTAAACAAGTCATGGTATGTGAATGTAATAGAATACTACTGTGCTATAAGAAATGAGGAGCAGATGGACTTCATAATAACCTGGAGAGACTTATATAAACTGATGCTGAGTGAGAAGAGCAGAACCAGGAGAAATTTGTACACAATCACAGACACAACGTATGTGTGATGACTAACTCCAATAGACTGGGCTCCTCACAGCAATGTAAAGTTATAAGACAATTCCAAAAGACTCATGATTGAAAGAGATATCCACATCCAGAGAAAGAGATGCAGAGTCTGAATGCAGATTGAAACAAACTACTTGTTCTGTTTCTTTTCTTGTTTTGTTTTGTTTCCTCTTATCCACTGATCATTCCATCAGTTCTAATCCTTTACAGCCTGACTAATGATTAATGTGAAGATACTTGTAGATCCTGTATTTGAGTGCATGCCACCATGATGGGGAGGAAGGTAAAAGAAGGGGGAGAAAATCTGAAACTCAAGGAACTGTGGAACTGAATGTTCTAAAGTAAAAGTAAATAAACCAATTTAATGTTTAAAAAAAATTTAAAAAAAGAAAGAAGAGAGTTGTTCCATGATGTGTAGACAAGAAGGGTGTGATTTTCTGGTCTAGGGAACAGACAAATAGAGAGTCACTGGAGTTTATTAAGTAGGATAATGACATGGCCAAATTTTGCAAGGAAGTTTGTAGAGTCGACCACTGTGTGGAAGGATTGGAATAGGGAGATACTTGAGACAGGGAGATCAATTAAGAAATGCTTACCATAGTCTAGGTGAGTAGTGATAAGAGTTTGAAGGGAGTTCTGACTATGTGATTAGAGAGGAGTTGGAAGCAAGAGGTATTGTGGAAGCAGAAAAAGCAAGATTTGGCAAATGATTGGATATGTGAGGCAGGGGAGAGTAAGTTGTCAAGGATATGCTGAGGTTACAAACATGGGAGCTTAAAAAAATGGTGGTTTCTTTAACAAAAATAGAAAGGTTTGGAAAAAGGGCAGGTTTTTAAATGAATTCTGTTTTAGTCATGTTGGATTTCATAATTCTCCAGGACATTCAGGTTGAAATATCTAATAGGAACTTGATGATATGTTGCTGAAGCTCCTGAGTGAGATTGTGCCTGTATATGTATAGATCTGGACATCATCTGCAGAGAGAAGATAAGTAAACCTATGGCAACAAATGAGTTCACTGAGAGAGAACTCCCACTGATGTTTATTTTTACCAGGCAGCCATAGGACACGTTTGTTGAAGTAAAAGACAGTGAGTCACAAAGCATAGAAACTAAAGTGACAGGAACATGTGATGTAGGGCACCGACAGAGAGGTCACATCTAAAGCACACGTGGGGCTCGGTAAAGCTGAAACCCTACGTGTCCTCTAGTGACAGCATTGCATGAAGATGAGCAGGGAACAGCAGTATGAGGGTCTGGGTTAGGCTAGAAATCATCTGGCTCATCAATGAGAAGCCCAAAGACCCAGGATGGGAGTTGATGTATTGCCAGGCTGGAGGTAGAGGGTATACAAGTATGAAATGGAGGTGGCAGGAGAACAGCAGCAATGTATTGTCTCTATTAAGCATCTTTGCTTGTCTTGTGGTCTTGTTATTAAACTCTCTGCTCTTAGGCTCATCTCCTCAAGACCACCTGCTGTCCTCTTGGTTCCTTGTTGCTAGCAGTTTCTGGAAAGCCTTTCCCTGGTCATAGCAACCTGACAACTCTTTAGTCACAATCAGACTTTTAAACCACCACAGCCAGATAAATGTAACCAAACAAAAGCCAGGCAGAGCATCCTCAGGCTAACATTAAGTATTGGCTTTGGATTGTCTGGATCTATTACTAAATCAAAATCCACATTCCCAGACAATGTTGGAAATTCCTTGTAACACCTATTTAACCCCTTATGGGGATTCCCATTCCCAAGTCCCATTTCTCTGTCAGAGAAACTCAGTGAGCTAAAATTACAAAATCCATTTCATTCCCAAGATTCTCTCAAAGTTGGCACATAAATGTAATGGGAAGGCTGGCCAATGGGAGCATGTGCAGTATGCTCTTCCTCCTGCCAAACCATGTGGGGAGGATCTACTTCTAGAAATGCTGGATAATGCAGAATGATAGCACTAGGTTCTCTACTTAACAACATGCATAGAGAATACTGTTTCCAGTCCACTAAATGGGCAGCAAAGAAATTAACTTTTTATTAGCTACTGAACTAGAACTGGGAATGCATACAAAAGATTTCTTGGGGATAACTCTGAGGAGCTGTTGTGGGTCTCCAGGTGGTGGAGGGACCTTGGGCCTTCTCTTACCCAGAACTGGCATGAAGCCTCAAGCATATGGCCCTGCTATTGTTTCTGTCTTTTTTGTGTCTAATCTTTCCTGCCTTAGAGTAAGGAGTGCTGAAAATGGAACAGGCTAGGCTCAGCCTTTGGAGGCTTCAAAAAGGTATTAAGAAGAGTGTGCTTCCAGGAGTTGAGGGGAGAGATATTTTGCACTCTTGTTCTTACTGTATCTTCTCAGTAAAGATCCCTTTTGTTAAAAATTGATTGGTGTTCATTGGTTAAATGATAGCAAGTGCTAATCACTGGAAGGGAGCACAGTGGATAAGGAACTGTACTTGGAATCAGGAGTTTCAAATCTGGCCTCAGACACTTACTAGCTTTGTGACTCTCACCAAGTCATTTAACTTCTCCACTTCAATTCCCCTCATCTGTAAAATGAAGGCAATGATAACACCACCTACCTTCTAGGGTTGTTGCCTGGATCAAATTATATAATATTTATAAAACACTGTACAAACCTTAAAGCATTATATAAATGCTAAGCACTACTATCTCTATGACTACTACCCCTACTATTACTACTACTGCTGTTCTGTTGTTCATACTTCATTTTCAGAGGATCGACGAAATCCCAATGTGATGGGTGATGTCTTGACTTTCTTGTGAATTAGAGTTAAGTGAGGCAGAATTGCACAGTCATCAGCCTCACTCTCTTCCAGAGTCATCAAAGTCCAGTGACAACACAAAAGTCAGGATGACTGGGATGTAGTGGATGACCTTGGTGTCTTCTGATGCCTGACCAAGTTCTAAGTGCTCTATGGCCCCTGCTTCAGTCACCTTCATGACTATGGGAACACATTGATTGTTCTCTGCCTATCTGATTAGAGGAAGTATTCATATGCTTGGGATTGGCATCCCCCTAACTCACCAACAGGTTTGAAACCTATCAGTTACCATAAACCTGATTTAACCCACCTGACAAAACGTTTTTACTGAGGTGTGGCTGCTGTGCGTGCTACAGCTTCTTGGTGAAGGTGGACACCAAAGGGGGATGAGTAGCCCTGAAAAGGGCTCAGCAGCCCTCACATCAGAAGTGCTAGTCTTCCCTGAACTGGCAGTTGATGTTGAGGGAGAACATACTGGAATGAGAACTTAAGCTGATACCATTTGGAGAAAGACATCTCTAATCCCTTCAGGGTAGTCCTAGAACCCTGAAGGGGGTGATGTAACCTTGCTCTGGGGGACCCAATTTGTTGATGAGAGTGGGGGTTCAGATAAAGATTCCCAGAGTTTACAAAGGTTACATAAATAAATCTGAGTAAACACAAAAACTAAAGCTAGACGGGCAAGATCATTGCCCTTTACATTTCTGTCCCAAATTCCTACCTTTACTAGATATTTCTGTCATCAAAGGGAAAGCAAAACAAAACAACCTTGACTTTTATGCAGTATTCTGGTCAGTGAAAATCCTCTGTCTCCCTATACCTATAAAACTGGTACCATAATACTTATTTTATCTACCTTACAGGATTGTTATGAGGAAGGTTCTTTCCAAACCTTAAAATATTACCTAAATGTGAATTATATATATCTACTAGCCATTTCCTATCCTGGTTCTCCAAAAAAAAAAAAAAATACTTCATTCATTGTGTTTCAGTGGCTCCATTAAACTGTCTGTGCTTATTTTCTCTAGTCTTCCTTTAAAATGCTAGCAGATTATATCCCAGAAATTACTTTTGCTGACTTAAAAATCATGTGCCTGAACTAGAAACAACAGAATCCTTTCAGAAGAAAACATTGGGAGCTAAAGTATGGAATCTTTTAAATAGTAATAAACCATTTTAAAAAATCTGTGTTTCAGGCAGAGCCAAGATGGCGGCATAGAAGCGGGAAAACTCTGTGAGCTCCCCCCACAACCACTTTAAATACCTATAAAATACGAAACAAGATTTAAAGCTACAGAACCTACAAAGTGACAGAGAGAAACAAATCTCCCACTGAAGGCAGCCTGGCTAGCCAGTAGGAAGGGTCCATCACAGTGCTAGGAGCCCAGCCCAGCCCCGCATGATCCCATGGTTTTAGCCTCAGGGTGGCCCCGACCAGCAGTAGCTGGAGAGAACTTCAGGACAGTGGATCACCAGCATCTGTGGCAGTTTCCAGAAATATCAACCCAGAAATATGAAAGACAAAGCAAAATGTCAATGGAACTCTGTTGGAACTGGGGGGGATGGAGTGAGGTCCAGCCTCTACCTCAGGAGCAAGAAGCAGCAGAGACACAGCAGCAGTGCAGCCACCTCCATGTGGCTGCTTCAGAGCTCCCAGTCTGCAGATTGTAGGGGGGCCAGGCAATCATTCACAGGGGTGATCACTCTTGCTTTAACCTGCTTGGATCTGGATTGCAGCCTTGGGTGGTGGTCCTGAGGTGTGTGACCAGTGGAGAAAATATTACAAACAGACAAGAAGAAACAATTTGAATATTGTGGAAACACAATCAGGATAACCCAGGATCTAGCAGCTTCTACATTAAGGCACTGAAGAGCTTAGAATATGATATTCCAGAGATCAAAGGAGCTAGGATTAAAACCAAGAATCACCTACCCAGCAAAACTGAGTATAATGTTTCAGGGGAAAATATGGTTATTCAATGAAATAGAGGACTTTCAAGCATTCTCGATGAAAAAAACAGAGTTGAATAAACAACTTGACATTTAAATACAAGAAGCAAGAGAAGCATGGGAAGGTAAAGCATGAGAAGGTTCTTTTCCCTGTTTGGGAAAAGAAATCATAAAGAACTTATCAAAGTTGAACTATTTATATGCTTACATGATAAAACGATAATTGTAACTTATGAAACTTTTCTCAGTATGAGAATAGTTGAAGGGAATATAAATGTGTGTGTATACACATACATACGTGAATACATATATATGTCTATATAGGAGGGTATATGAATACATATGTGAGTGTATGCATATATGTGTACAGGTATACATAGACAGAAGGGCACAGGATCAATTGAATAGGTAGGGATGATATTTAAAAGGTAAATTTGAGAGGTGAAAGAGGAATATAATGAGAGGAGATGGGGACAGACAGAATGGGGTAAATTATCTCACATAGAAGAAGCAAGGGAAAACTGTTACAACAGAGGGGAAGAACAGGAAGGCAAAAGGGAATGGGTCAACCTCACTCTCATTGAATTTGGCTTAGGGAGGGAATGACATATACACTAAATTGGGTATCTTGCCCTATAGGAGAGTAGGAGGGAAGGGGATGAGAGGGGTGATGATGGAGGGGAGGACAGCTTGGGGAAGAGGGTAGTTAAAAGCACACACTTTTGAAAAAATCCCAATTTGAAAAGGTTCAAAGTAGAGAACAGATCAAATTGGGGGCAGGATAGGATGGAGGGAAATATAGTCAGTCTTTCACAATATATCCACTATGGAAATGTTTTGGGTAGCTACACATGTACAACCTATATTGAATTGCTTATCTTCCCAGTAAGGGTGCGTGATGAAGGAGGAAGGAAAAGAATCTGGAATTCAAACTTTTAAAATCAAATGTTTAAAAAATATATATTATTATTATCATTATTATTATTATTTTACATGCAATTGGGAAATAACATATACAGGCACTGGGGTATGGAGATCCATCTACTGGGAAGTCAGAGGGAGAATGGAGCAGGATATAGGAGAGACCAGATTGAGGGATGGAGTATACAGTGGGATCGCTGTTTTGGGATGATGGGTAGGGGAAAGATGAGGAGAAAATTTGTAACTCAAAATCTTGTGGAATTGAATGACGTAAAGTAAAAATAAACAAAAAATTTAATTTAAAAAAATAAAAATAAAAAATATCTGTTTCAAACAACCACCACTGAAATAAAACAATTTTTTTTAAAAAGATGATCAATGGAAGGGCCCTCGAGGGTCTTCAGATTCTACCCTTAGTCTGTCTACAGGTTAATTGCACAGCTCTTCTTCCTAGAGAACACAATGTAACCTCCTACTAAAGATTCCCATTGTTGAAGTCCTGTTGCAGAAAGTTTCACATCATATCTACCCTAATCTAGCTCTCCCTTTGGGTAGTTCTCAGATGTAAACAACCAATTCTAATAGCCAGTTTTTGATTATAGATAATTTATTGTTGCCCCTTGCCTTCTAAGGTGACATTATTGATGAAAATAGTTCTTTCCATATAGCATATGTTATAGAAGGTAAATAGGAAAAAAAGTAATGTAGAATAGAACTAAAGTTTCTTTTTTTGTTGTAATTCAGTCATGTCTAACTCTTCATGACCCCATTTGGGGTTTTCTTGGCAGAGACCCTGGAGTGCCATTTCCTTCTCCAGCTCATTTTATAGATGAAGAAACTGAGGCAAAAAAGATTAAGTGACTCACCCAGGGTCACACAGCTAGTGAAGAAACTGAGGCAAAAAAGATTAAGTGACTCACCCAGGGTCACAGCCTGAAGCCAGATTTGAACTCATGAAGATGAGTCATCCTGATTCCAAGCCCAGCACTACATCCCTGTGCCACCTAATAGTATCCAAATCTGCAAGTGTGGTTTCCTGCTTTTTTTGGCCAAGAATCTGGTTTGTTTGTTTGTTTTTGTCCTTAAGGGTAAGAAGTTTCCAAAATGTTGGCTTCTTGGAGTTCTGGAATTTACACTACCCAAATCTGATTGTTTCATCTCCTTCACCAGAAAAATCTTTTCCCACTGACTACATTGGCAGATGGCACGACTTTTACTTCTTCTGGAATTAATTGTAAAGGAGTATTGAAATGGTGACCATGCTAAGGTAGAAGGTAGAAGGGTATATTGAAGAAGAGTTGATCCCAATTCCTCTTCTTTCACATAGCTTCATTAATTTTTCTTTTAGTTGTCATTTAGATTGGGCCATAAAAACCCTGAAAATTTTTAAGTTTTCAAGAGTTTTTTTCTGGGTAATATATCCCCGATTTCCTTGTAAATACCCTTATTATAACCCTTTTGCTCAAAAGGTCATTGATGGCTACTAATGATGAGAGAGTCATATACAATTGTCTCTTCTAACCAGGAGTTACAGTATAAATATATGAACTCTTTTCCTCTATTTGCCTGCTCATCCATGAGAAACTGCATTTGTATGTGAGAGGAAAAATGATTTACAAAGTAGCAGTCTCTAAGAATTTATACACTGCAGCATATGACAGATTTGTTGCACTGTCTCAAAGTATTTCTCATGTGATGATGTTTATTTCACTACTAATTAATGAGTCTGAAAATATATAAATTCTTTTAACAGAAATTTCTGTTCATTCTCTAACAAACTTTAAATATGATATATAAAAATTAGGTAAAATAAATCATCATTTTCCCCCAGTTTTTCCCCATTTATTTAGACCAACAGACCTAAATAGATCATCTCTCTTGATTAATAACATTTTAATATTTAAATATAACTATAAAAATTATAGTAAATTCTGAAGACACATAGTTTAAGGAGCAAGCAATACGAAAATGCAAAAAATCTAAACAAAGGTCTAGTTACAGAAAACATCTGTCTGGGAAAAGTCTGGAATTCCAAATTATAGAAAACACATTTAACTACTTCTCAACATGTCTTAATAGACACACCCATGCAAGCTGCTTGCAGACCAAATGAAATGGTAAAACTGTTAGGCCTCTCCAAGTATTCACTTAATTTTATGACTACCCCTAGTAAGGGTATTTGTTCTGTGAACTTTGGATTCATCAAAGGACTGCACTGGGCCTAGAGGGTCATATGTAGCCTCAAGGACATAAGTCCTGGGATTTCCTCCAGCATGTAAGAATAACTATGCTAAAATCAAATAGCATAAGTTCATGTTTCACTCATACAGAGGTGAGAACCAAATCCTGTCTGATCTAAAGTTTAACAGGAGGATCCAGAATTCAACCACATTCATTTCATTCATTCAACATATATGGAATGGATACTTACCTATTATGATCAAGGTATTTATTGTGCGGGAGAAATACTGATGAATAAAATCTAGTCCCCTTCCCCTTTCAAGAAGGATAATATCTAGCAGAAGAGATAAGATCCATATGTATAACTATAATTTAAGCTAGTATATGTTAGGTATTAGAAGAGAAATATAAAGAAACTATGCAAGTTTCACCAGAAGAAAAGAAATCACTCCTATTTGACGGTATTAGAGAGGATTTCACCAAAGAGTTGGCATCCTCAAGCTGAACCTTGAAGAATGGATAAAATTTCAATAAATGGGGACATAGGAAAGGGTATCTGTCACTATCGTGAAAGATATGTATAGCAGAGCTCAATACAAGACAACAAATGAAGTATGCAGTTGTGTAAATATGATAAAGATATAGAGAAGGTTGTTAAAAGATCTCTCTCTCTTTTTTTGGTGGTAAAGTCATATTTAAAAAATCTAAGGAGCTCAATAGCAAATTTAAAAACAGATAATGCCTGACTTTAAGAGGTTAATAGAGTATCAGATAAAGACACAAAAGTCTCTTGATTTTTTTAAAAAAGTTTTTATTTGTTTTAATCAGCAAAGATCCACCTTCTCACCCCCACACCCTAACCCCACTCCCACCACCAAATGAAAATACAAGAAAATCAAAACCAATTCGACATGTATAGTCAATCAAAACAAACTTCCACATTGGCTCTATCAAATGAAATTCGTTTCATTCTACATTCTGAGTCCTTCACTTCTTCATCAGGAGTTGGGTAGCATATTTCATCATTAGTCCTCTGGAATCCAATGAAGAAATCAAAACAATTTATAGTCATATTAAAAAAGTTCTAAATTATTATTGATTGGAGAAATGCAAATGAAAACAACCTTGAAATATCATTTTATACCTGTCAGATTGGCTAAAATGATTGAAGGATAAAGTGACATATGTTGGAGGGGATGTTGAAAAATTGGGACACTAATTCATTATTGGTGGAATTGTGAGCTATTTTGGATAGCAATCTAGAATTATACCCTGTATTAGCAAGCATTCTAGCTTGTTAATGGCCTGCTAGCACAGGTTCTTTGATCTGCTTTTCTAAAGAAAAGACAACTTTAAAAGGGCTTAACGATCTTACTTTAATTAACATATAGATAAGTACAGATAGGTAGAAAGAAGTGAGTATCCAAGAAAGAATCCCATAGACAGGGCTCGGTCTAAACAGAATAATACAATCACCTACATACACCACTGGACCAGGAGAGCACCAACATCTGAATAGTCAGGGGGCTTTTAACAAATAGCTACTCAGAGTCCTGTCCAGGGAATAAAAAAGTCCTCATGAGTGAGCCCCCAAAGTAAAATACCAAGTATATATAGTATTCAACTAATAGGCTCAGAACCAGATGGCACCATAACCCTCTGACTCAGTGCCTAATTAGTTTAGTATCAAAGTTGTGAAAGCCTTTCTACAAGTAAGCCTCCCCGTAAGTTTTCCCCTAAGCAAGCCCCTTCCCCAAGGCAATATAAATCTCTATATGGGTTCTATGTGACTCAGGATTTATTACAACTGTAAAAACAGCAAGACATCCATGATTGAAATATCTGTGTACCTTTAGATCTGGGAACATAGCTCCTGTTCCAAGGGAAAGGGGGACACGTGGTCACATGGGCCTCTTAATTGACAAGAAAGAGATTCCTATTCCATTAACATTACATGCCCCAAGATTTATTATACTGCCTATATGCTTTGACCCAGCAATACGATTACTTGGATTATTTCCAAAGATGATTAGGGAAAAAAAGAAAAGAACCTATATATTCTAAAATGTTTATAGCAGCTCTCTTTGTGGTAACAACAAACTGGAAATTTCAAGGATGCCCATCAATTGGGAAAAGGCTGAACAAGGTGTGGCATATGATTGTGATGGAATAATACTGTGCTATAAGAAATTTTATCTTAGTGATCTTAGAAAAACATGAAAGACTTGCATGCTTACCTTTTAATGTCTCTCTGCAGTCCTTGTTTGAACCTAAGAGTTTTTATGTAGCGCTAGTCTTTTCATCAGGAATGCTTGAAAGTCTTTTATTTCATTAAAGAATAATTTTTTTTTCCCCTGTGACATTATACTCAGTTTTTTTCTGAGTAAATTGTTCTTGACTGTAAGCCCATATCCTTTGCCTTCTGGAATATCATATTCCATGTTCTCCACTGCTTTATAGTGATGGCTGCTAAATTGCATGTGATCCTGACTGTCACTTCTCAGTTCTTGAATTCTTTCTGGCTGCTTATTTTTCCTTTGACCTTTTGGTTATGGTATTTCTGAGAGTTTTCATTTGGAGCTTTCTTTCAAGAACTGACCAGTGAATTCTTTCTATCTCTGCTTTGCCCACTGATTCTAAGAGATCTGGGCAGTTTTCTTGTAAGATGTCTTGAAATATGATATCTAGGCTCTTTTGGGGTTGTTTTGTTTTGGTTTTTTTTGTTTCGTTTGGGGGTTTTTTGGCCATGGCATTCAGATAGTTTAGTGATCCTTAATTTTTTTCTCCTCCATCTATTTTCTGGATCCATTGTTTTTTACTATCATATACCTTTCTAAGCACTTTTACTTTCTTTTATTTCTTTTGGCCTTCTGATTTAGTTTTAATATTGCCTCATGAAGTCCTTGGCTTCTATTGGTCCAATCTAGTTTTTAGAGAGTTTGTTGTTTGGACGAAGTTTTTGTAACTCTTGTGCCAAGTTGTTCATTCCCTTTCTAATTGTTTCTGCTATGGTGCTAATTTCTTTTCCGATATGTTTCCCTCAAGTGATCTCATTCCACTTTTTAAAAAAACCATTCGGGGTAGCTAGGTGGTGCAGTGGATAAAGCCCCAGCCCTGGAGTCAAGAGGACTTGAGTTCAAATCCAGATTCAGATCAGACACTTGACACTTACTAGCTGTGTGACTCTGGGCAAGTCACTTAATCTCAATTGCCTCCCTCCTCCCCCCACAAAAAAAAAAACTCTTTAAACTGTTCTTAAAATATTGTTGTTTCATTTCTTCCAGGAATTCTAGTTGAGTTTGTGCCCAAGTTGTGTTTTTCTCTAAGGCTTTGCTTGTAGATGTTTTAGAGTAATTGTCTTCTACATTTGTCTTAAAAATCCCTGCCACTATAATAGCTCATTATAGTGTGGATTTTTTTTTATTTGACCATTTTTCCAGTCTCTTTGTTGAATTCAGGCTTGATATTAGGGCTGAGTTCTTCCATATTTCTGGAGGGAAGGTCTGGGCCACTGTTATTGCTTCCTTGGGGTATTGAATGTTGTGCTATGATGATCTCAGAAGACCTGCAAACTTTTAGCAAATCTCAAGTGGTCTGATGCAGGAAAAAGACTTATTTCTTTCCATCCTCCACACCGTCTGTTTTGAATTCTGCAAGCTTATAAGGTAGATTTGGGTCTGTATACTGTTGATGGATTCTGTCCCTAACAGACAGTTGGAACATTCTGTTGTTTCATAGTGGCAGAATTTTAGGCTCCCTTTTGGACCAGAGTTCTTGTTTTGGTTATTCCTCTGCAGACTTAACTAGATGCTGAAGTGAGACCTAGCTCTGGGCTTAGGGTCTGAATCACACTGTGGCTGCTGCTAGTATACTACTCAGTGCCTCCCTACCTGAGAATGCCATTTCCTTGTGCAGATCTCCTTCTCACTCTGTCTGTCATGTATCTGTGACCTAGAATTGAGTAGTAAGTGACAAGATGGCCAGTCTGCACCTGTCCCCTGATGTAGTATCCTGGTATGGGTCTGAGATCTCCTCTTGCCCTGGTACACAACCTCTCCCTGGGTGTTGCAGTGCAAAAGACTCACAACATCCCATTTAAGAGACAGAGACACTGAGAGACACAGAGAGATAAAGAGACAGAGGGACAGAGAGAGAGACAAAGACAGAGAGAGAAACATAGAGTACTCAGATAATCTCATTGGACTCCTTTGAACGCTACCATACATAAACATACGTACATACACAAGACAAAAATATCTTGGGGTTTCCTAACTCCCCATTCACTTTCCACCTATATTGGTCAAGCAACTCTTAGCAATATCAGAAGAATGGCAACCCCAGGAGGTATCTTCAGCGCTCTGGTTTCAGGACAGTTCTCATCTCCTCTGAATTGCTTGCTGTTAAAGAAATGTTCCTCTAGAGAACTAGTACACAAACAAGAAGGAATTTATGTCTTGGAAACTCTCAATTTTGTCTTAAAAAAACAACTCATAGCTGAAGGCAATTAAAACTCCTTTGTCCATGAATTCCTCTCTCTCTCTCTTTCTCTCTGTCTCTCTCTCCCCAACACACACACACACACATATTAAATTTTTAAATTCCATTTTACTTGTAGTTCAAAATTCTCTCTCCCCCTCTTTCCCCTCCCTCACCCATTGAGAAGACAAGAAAATCAAAGCCTAACAACCTTGTATAGTCATACAAAAAAAATCTGCATTAACCTTGTCAGAAAGAAAGGAAGAGAAAAAGAAAGGGAAGGGAAAGAGACAGTACTTCAATCTGCACATTTCTCTATTTTGAGGTAGGTAGCATGTTTCATCATGGAATTATGGCTGGTCATTGTGT
>CM053591.1:57291842-57311326 GCA_028646515.1 Pseudochirops corinnae | reverse complement strand
CTCCTGGATCAGAGAATGTCACAGACCTCTTGATCCACTGCCCAATCACAAAGTAATAAAGCGTGGGCATTCCTGAAGAACAAGCCTCCCAACACAGGCTCCCTGTGACCACATTCAGCCTATTAGGGGGCAGAGTATACTTTCAAATCAGGGAAGGTTCTCAGAGCCACTTAAGCCTATCAAAGGATCTAGGGGCAAGGAGGATCTTCAGATTCCCATAACACCTGTTTCCTTACAGAGAGATGTTGGACTCTAGTTACAGAAAGAGACATGTTTTGGACATAGTTATTGTGTTGATACACTTTGCTTGACTGTGTTTATTTTTCGTGAGGGTTTCTTTTATTTTTTCTTTTTTAATTGTAAGAAGATATTGGGGATCAGTAATAATGATACATAAAAAGTGTGCCATTGAAAAAGTGTTGGAGGGTTTTTACATCTAGAAGAGAACACAGGGAAGTTCAAAAAGAAACAGAAAGACAGGATAGTTTGGAAAGTATTACAAGGAATGTATATACCTCTTTTTTTAAAAAAGCAAGCTGTATGAAATGAGGATTCACAATGTCATATACAATTTGCTTTTATATTCTACTGTATGTATGGAAATTTTTTTTCTGGTGTTTGAACTCAGAGTATAAAACAAAGTCAATTGTAAAAAATTATTCTTTTCTTCAATAAATAAATGGTCAAAAGATAAGAACAGGCAGTTTTTAAAAGAAGTCATTCAAAATATCAACAACCCTAAGAAAAATGTTCTAATCACTAATGTTTGGAGAAATACAAGTTAAAGCAACTTTGAATTTCATCTCATACCCAATAGATTGGCAAAGACAACAAGACGAAAGTAACACATTCTGGTGAAACTGCTAGAAATAGGCACATTAATACAGTGTTAGTGGGGTATAAATTGGTCCATCCATTCTAGAAAGCAATTTGGAACTATGCCAAGGAGTTGTTAAACTGTGCATATTCTTTAAACCAGCTATATCATTGCTAAGTATATACAACAAAGAGATCAAATAAGGAGGAAAAGGATATAGCTATAGATGTATTAGAAATTAAAGATCTGTTTTCCTATTGGGGAATGGATAAACAAATTATGATATATGAAAATAACAGAATATTATTGTGCAATAAGAAATTATTAAATGAATATTTCAGTGGTAACTTGGAAGACCTCTACGAACTGATGCAGAGCCAAGTGATCATATCTAGAAGAAATATTTATACAATGACAACAGTGTAGAGAAAAACAACTTTAAAAGACTTTAGAATTCTCTTCCATGCAAAAAAAAAAAAATCACAGATCCAGCCAGCTGAAGATGAGACACGCAACTCACTCCTGGTCAGAGAAGTGAATGTAAAATGCAGAGAGATACATTTTCAGGCGTGGTCAATGTGAGTTTGTTTTGATTAATTAGGCATGCTTATTATGAGGATTTTGTTTTTCTTTTTTGTTTCAATGGTGGGAGAGTACTAAGAGGAATAGATTATAAATCCATATGTAAATGAATAAATGAATGTATTTTTGAAAAACAATTATTCTCTAACTCTAATGCATCCTTTTTTCTTTCTCTCTTTCTCCTCCACCCCCAATTCCCTACAATTCCAGCTAAGGATATAAATGTTGCCCAAACAGCCAGATCATTACAGGGATGTTAATGGAAATACAGGTTACTTTAATAGTACTCCGCTTATTTGGTGATGAATGAAGTTAAAGGAATATTTTGAAAATTTTGCTTTGGAATTCAAGATTTAAACTCACAATACTCATTCTATCTTCTTTCAATTTAAGTATCTCCTCCAAGGAATGGACAAGACCTTGGTAGACACTGAACATTTACTTAGAAACTGTTTTTCAGACCAACAGCTATGAGATTGGCTTTTGTAAGGCTGTTGACCAGAGCATTTGAAACTGTTACTTGGGGGCAGCTAGGTGGCACAGTGAATAGAGCACCATCCCTAGAGTCAGGAGGACCTGCATTCAAATCCAGCTTCATACACTTAACACAAAAACTAGCCTTGGGCAAGTGACCTTGGGCAAGTCACTTAATCCCAACTGCCCTCCAAAAAAGCAAAAAAAGAAAAGAAAAGAAAAGAAAAAGGGAAAAAATGAAACTTACTTGTTAGAGTTCCTTCCCTTGTGGAAGGAAGTATCTTGAGGATAATGTTGACTGCTATTCCTCCACATCGAAATTTGTTTCTTATGAAAGACTATAGGACTCCTTTGTAGGTAAGACCATTTGAAATGATGACATATTATATGCGTTGGGTCTGTTGTTTTTGTTTCTTTTGTTTTGTTTTGTTTTTTCATTAGAGTCTGAGATAGAGTAGCTGGGAAGCTGAATTGAAGATGTCTCCCAGCTTCCAGTAGTAATTATTATTCCTGGGGTAATGGAATAGTAGTCAGGATGGTCTTCTGACTCTGTTGGTAAATGGAATAGCCATGCTTAGGACACCGGCCCCTAATTTTGGAGTACCAAGATTATAAAAAATGGAACACAAATGGAGACTTAGTGTCATGATTTCAGTGAATTGATGTAGAGTCAGAGGATGAGAAAAAAGCGTTGTGTATTTCAAGAGGATGTGTACTTTGAATGTGGTTTCCAAAAATCATAAGGGACTCAGACACTCTGCAATCAGACCACAAATACTTTCCAATGCTCTGTCTTCGGCTCTTCCCTGAACGTTTTTTTATTTTTGTTTTTCAGTTCCCTTGGAAGACCAAAGTGCTCAGAACTTGCTGTCTTAGATATAAAATCTGATCATGCCATTTCACCATCACAGTTCATGAAAATTCTGAAATCATTCCATGGCAATTGGGTAATGGGACTGAGCACACAAGTACTCTCTAAATTTTAAATCTTGGCAAAGCAGTCTGAGCACCAGTCAATATCCTCTCTGCTCCCCCCTCCTTCCAAAACCCTTCAAGAGTTCACATGAAAAGGGGTGAAAATAACTTCAAGGATATACTAAGTTACCCTAATTCAAACTCAGTACTAATTCCTACTCTCCATTCCTGTATTTTCACTGGCACTGAAAGATATGCACACCTAAATTCACTCATTCCATGTGTTCTTTCTGTATGCCAAGTATGTTCTATCAACTTGAAAGACTGACTTGCCATGCCTGCTCCACAATTATGCAATGATGAGCAGTTCAGAAGTGTCCCGGGGCAATCAGCAACAGTTAGCCACTGTCTGCAAGCTTTGGTGTCTATCTTAGATGGAATTCTTAATCCTAACATGCAGTTCAAGGGTATTTTTGGCTATGGATCCTGGCAATTCTGTGTCTGGAATAAGATCTCTGGAAAGTTGCAGGTGTCTTGTCTTAATATCAGCTTTTGGGTTCACAGGATTCTAATGGAGCATATTCATGGTTGGTTTGCTTGCAGAGGCTTTATTTAAGAATACCAAGGAAATAATAATTATCTGTATCGGTATGACTCTATTGCTATTTTTAAGTCACTTTTCAGTTGTGTCCAACTCTTCATGACCCTATTTGTGGTTTTCTTAGCAAAGATACTGGAGTTGTTTTCCTGTTCCTTCTGCAGTTCATTTTACATATGAGGAACTGAGGCAAAGAGGGTTGAATGACTTGCCCAGGGTAACACAGCTGGGAAATGTCGAGGCTGGATTTGAACTCATGAAGATGAGTCTTCCTCTTTCCAAGCTCAGTACTATATCCACTGCACCACAAGCTGCCCATGGCTCTTTTAGGGGACAGGGGTTAAGTCCCTGCTATTAAGAGAGGATGAGCTTGATAGATTGAATTTGAGTTCAGGGTTCTGAGTTTCAGTAAAAGCTGATTGAGTATCTGCATTAAGATTGGCACTAAGACTGAGCACCCAGAAGCAGAGTGCTGCCAAAGGAGGGGCAAACTGGCCCAGGTTGGAAAAATAGAGCAGGTTAAAATTTCTTAATCAATTAGGAAATAGTCATGAGTAGCCAATGACAGGAAAGATAAGGAGACTCAACTTCCAAAAAAAAATGTCCCTAAGCAGTCACAGCTACTCTAGTAAGTTCCTCTTGGCCCCAGGACTTTCCTTGGTATACGATGGCTGCACCAAGAGTTTGTTTCACAAAGCTTCAGTGAAAACTAATTCCTCCTTTTCGTGGGGGAGGTGAAAGAGGAAGGGAGGTAGTGAGGAGCTGTGACTAAATAAATACTCTAGACCAAAGACCATGTGTAGAAGAGATGTAGCATAAGCTCAAACCAGTCCAAGTGATAGTGATCCTACAGAGAGTTTCTTTACCCTGGGTATAAAAGTAGCAGTCACCTTCCAAGCTCAAGTGATACAGAAGGGGTGAGGGAAGCTGCCATGGTTCCATCTGTACACATTTCCATAGAAGTTCTCTCTCTCTTTTTAGACAATTCAAGTAATTTTTACATTATATAAGGGTATTTTGTAACAATGATATGGTTTTTATTATTTATAGACATTGAACCATGGAATGTATGTATTTGAAAAAAATAAAGTAAAAGGTGCAAAGTAAGTGTTTTTTTCTCTGCAGTAAAACAAAGCTTCCCACCACACTGAGAAGGAAAGTGAGACATGGAGCAAGAACACATACGGCCAGGCATCTCCATTGATAGCAACAATTCTGAAGTCTTCTCCAAAGGGTTATCCAAAAGGATCTCAGAATTCTGACCTGACACACCATTCCTCAAAACTAAACCAGACTCCCATCTAGAAGTATCCAGAAATAGTAGCTCTCTTGACTGAATCTTTACTTAAGGGTTGTTGTAAGGATAAGATGAGGCAATATTTGTAAATTGTTTAGCACAGGATCTGGCACATAGTAGGTCCTTAAGAAGTGCTTGCATTTAGTTTGTTTGTTTTAAGAAGAGCTGAGTTTTGAGCCCAGGTTTTCTGATATAATATCAAGTCCTCTTTCCACTCAATCAGAGGTTTGTAACCTGGGTCTATGAACTTTTTAAAATATATTTTGAGAATTATATTTCAATATAATTGGTTCCCTTTGTAATGCTCTGGTTTTTTATGCTTTTAAAAACCTCAGTATGAGAAGGCTTCACCAGACTGCCAAAATGGTTGACAATAGAAGAAAGGGGAAGAGCCCTCACACTAGATCATGCTGGTCTCTTTCACCTGTGATGTGTAAATATCCTACATATGACACTTGAAGTACTCTCTCTCACATATGGGCAACCAGATAAGCCACCCCTGGTCCAAGGTAGTATATATATAAGTCAGCACTCACCCAAACTATTGTTCATAAGCCATCACCAGCCGGTCAGAGGAAACATAATAAAACACCATAACGTCATAACAAAATGAGTGCAGATTCTCATCATGTATATATGGGGTTGTGAACAATCATTCCAAGAACATTTGTTAAAAAATGGAATGGCGGAAAACAAATAAAGGCAAAATGGAACCTTTTGGCGACATTTCCCTCCTGATCTATTTTCATCATTGAAAATGAAATCCCCACATTTGTATTCCAACACATCCACACCTGAAATACTATATGAGAAAGTAGAAATAGCACTTAAGGAGAAGTCAGAAAGAGCAGCTAGCTCTAAACAAATACACAGAAAAGAAACTGTGATAAAAAGTGAGCGTATCTAGAAGCCACTAAGACATCTATTATCAAGTTCCTCAGAGAGGGGAAGATACTAAAAGAATGCAAAAACACCCTCACTTTCTTCAACCAGTCCTCATACGGTTATGACTTTCAGTCCCTTCATTATACTGGTCACCTTTGTCTGAAGCTGCTTTTGGCTCATCAACATTTTTCCTAAATACTACGTATGTGATGAGTTCAGGGCAGAGTACGTCAAAATTACAGCATTACCTTCTGCTATTAATGAGGCCTAAAAGCATATTAGATAAATTAATTCAACAAAGATTTGTTTGATTTTTTGCTTTTTGGAGGGGAGAAGGTAGGATAATTGGGGTTAAGTGACTTGCCCGAGATCACAGTGCTAGTAAGTGTTAAGTGTCTGAGGTCGAATTTGAACTCAGGTCCTCCTGACTCCAGGGCTGGTGCTCTATTCACTGTGCCATCTAGCCACCCCACAACAAGCATTTATTAAGTACCTACTATGTTCTAGATACTATGCTAAGCACCAAGAATACAAAAAGAGGCAAAAAACAGTCCTCACCCTCAAGGAGCTCACCATACTCAAACAGATGTACATTAGATATAAACAGGGTAAATTAAAGATAATCACAGAAGGGATACTTTGGCATTAAGGGGGACTGGGAAAGGCTGCTCACATACAATGCATAGATCATTTTCACATTGCATAAGCATGATTCCTTGAGCCTCAAATGGCTCAAATGGAGGTTCCAGGTAGTTCAGAGGAGGTCACTACAAGAGTAGAGGCATCCACCAGAGTGAAAAGGCTGCTGGAGGTGAAGGTGAAGTTTGAAGAGACAAGAAAAAAAAAAACCAAGAGAAGAGAGTTTCAGATCTACCTTGTGCTTGCTATTAGCTCATTTAATCAATAATTACCTATTGTTTTCAGTCATTTCAGTTGTATCCAACTCTTCATGACCCCACTTGGGGTTTTCTTGGCAGAGATAATGGACTGGTTTCTCATTTTCTTCTCTAACTCATTTTACAGAGTTAAAACTAAGGCAAACAGGATTAAGTTACTTGCCCAGGGTCACACAGCTAGTACTTGTTTGAGACAAGATTTGAATTCAGGAAGATGGATCTCCCTGACTTCAGACCTGGCACTCTATCCACTGTACCATCTAGCTGTCCAATTTCCTACTATATGAAAAAGTACTGTGTTAGGTGCTGGCATACAAAGATGAAAAGTTTGAGGAGAAAACATGTATATACGTAAGTATATATAAATATGATATATAAGCATATAGTAATACAATATATAAGTATATAAAAATACAAAGGAAAAAGGACATTAGTAATTGAGAGGGTCTGGTAATGCTTCATGTAGAAGGTTGTCCTTGAGCTGAGTTTTGAAGGAATTAGGGTGTTCTATGAGGTGATGAGAAGGGAGTACATTCCAAGCATGAATGATGGCCAGTACAAAGGCATAGAGATGGGAGCTGGAGTGGCAAGTTCATGGAAGAGCCAAAAAAGTCAATTTGACTGTATCCTAGGGTGTAGAAAGGAGAGTCTTGTATAATCAGATTGATAAGGCAGGTCAAAGCCTGGTAGTGAAGGGCTCTAAAAGCCAAAAAGAGGAGCATACATTTTATCCTAGAAGAAACAGGCATTTATTGAGTAAAGGGATGAGAGGTGGGGGAGAGATGGCAAGGTCAAATAAAGTCCTTTAGCAAAATCACTATGACAAGATAGATTACAGTGGGAAGAGACTATAGTGAAGACAAAAAATTTGGAAGCTCTTGCAATAGTGCAGGAAAGATGTGACAAAGACCTGAACTAAAGTAGTGGTTGCATGAGTAGTGAAAAGGATATAACTGTGAGAGATGTTATGAATGAGATTCATCAGGTGAGTACACATGGGGAATAAGGAGAGAGGGAAAGGTCAGGAATAATGCTGAAGTTGTGAACCTAAGTGACTTAGGATATTGTTATCCGTGACAGAAATAAAAAAATTCAAGAGAGGAATTGGTTTAGAAAGAAAGATAATGAGTTCTATTTTGAGCATGTTGAGTTTTAGATGTCTATGGGACATCCAGTTTGAAATATCTAATAGGCAGCTGGTAAAGTAGTACTAGAAGTAAAGAGAGAGCCTGTGGCTTGATAAATGGACCGAGAATGTTATTTGCATAGAAGTAGTCCTTGAAACTACCATAGCCAGGAGGTCACTTTTGAGTGAGAGTGAGAGTGAGAGTATAAAGAAAAGAAGGGGGCCCAGAACAGAACCTTAAGATACTTCCAAGATAGGGCAAATGGACAAGCATTTACTAAGGACTTAATGTGTGCAGGTCCTCTGCAAAGAGCTGAGAATACAAGCAAAAAGAAAGACAGTATCTGTCCTCAAAGATCTTACATTCTAATAAGGGAAGATAATGCACAAAAAGGAACTAAAAAGATGGGGGAGGGAAGAAGTTAAAGGCACAACATCAAAATCCAAAGAGTAAAAATTACAGCCAGAAGGAGAATGGAGGATGGCTGCTCTGGGCCCATTCTCCAAATGGAAGCCCCAGAAGGAAATCACAAATGGGAGAAGGGGACTGACTCAGCAGAAGGATGTTCCAGGGTCATAAAGCCCTAAGCAATAAGGGAAGTTCCAGGATAAGAAGGCAACTGAGGCACAGTGTGCAAAGTTAGGGAGTATAATATGGATGGTGATCTGGCCAGGAAGATTGAGGAGTGCTCAGATAGGCAGAAGAATCAGAAAGGAGTAAGGTCATGAAAACCTAGCAAAAAGACGTTATCTTAGAAGTGAAAGTGATCAGCAGTGTTAAATGCTACAGACAGGTAAAAATAATGAGGACTGAGAAAAGGTCATCAGATTTGATAAATAAGAGATCATGGATCACTGATAACCTTTCAGTTTAGTTGAGGTTGCAAGCAAGAACACAAAGGTCAGTTAGTCAATCAAGAAATTTTGTTAAGCACTTACAATTTGTGAGGCACTGAAAATAAAAAAAAGGGGAAAAGCAGTCCCTGCCCTCAAGGAGCCCACATTCTGATGGGGAAAACAACTAGCAAACAATTTACATACAAGTTATATATGGAAATATTAGCAATAAAATCAGAGGGAAAGCACTAGTAGGAGGGAGTGGGGGGGTGGACTGAGAAAAGTCTATTACAAAAGGTGGAATTTGAAATGAGTTTAGAAGGAAGTCAGGAAGCCAGGAGGTAGAGATGAGGAAGGAGAGCATAGTAGGCATAAGGAATGGCCAGTGAAAAGGCAAGGAGTTTGGAGATGGAGTTTCATGTGCAAGGATGACAAGAAAACCACTATCACCAGATTGCAAGGCATTTGAAGGGTAATAAAGTATAAGAAGATTAGAAAGGTCAGAAGAATCGAAGCTGTGAAAGGTTTTAAAAGCCAGAAGATGCTATATTTTATTTTGAAGGTAAGAGCAAACCATAGGAGTTTATTGAATTGGATGGATGGGGGTGTGGCTTCATCACACTTATACTTTAGGAAAATCACTTTGACAGTCCAGTGGAGCATGGAGTGGAGGCGGGGAAAGACAAGACAGAAAGAACAACTAGAAGACATCCAGGCATGAAGTGATGATGGCCTGTACCAGAGTGGCAATAGTGTCAAAGGAAGGAAGGGAGTATATAGGAGAGACATTACCAAGGAAGAACTTGACAATAGGATCTGGCAACAGATTAGATATGGGGAGTAAGAACAAGGACGCAGTCAAGAATGATCCCTAAGTAGTGACTAGAAGGAAGGTGGTGCTCTTGAAAGCAATAGAGAAGTTAGGAAGAGGGTTTCTTTTGAAACGTACAAGGTCATAGTCATCTCAAATCTCCTTTACCTGAAATGAAAACAAAACAAAACAGTAAGACAAAGAACCAAGTCTAATATTCATGTGCCACATCCATCTCTGATGAGGAGAGCAGGAGAACTCTCCCCTTGCAGTATTTTCTTCTCTCATTGGAATGCAGTCAAGCAGACAGGAGTCTGACCATGTGGTCTGGCTGTGGTGGCCCTTTGAATGTGCCCCAATTCCAGATACAAAACCAAAGAGGCATTTCCATATGGTGAGCAGACTAGAACCAGTTCCCGAATGTCTGCACATGCTCCAAATTTCTCCAAGATACTTTTAGTATATGTCATCATACCTCTCTAGAAGCAGACTCCCTAAAGTCTTCCATGTGATTTATGGGATTGCATCAGCCCAGTTTATGGATTCCTACTCACCTGCTCCTTCCCCTATTACAAGAGGATGAGAGAATCTAGTGAAGAATATTTTAAAGATGGGTTGGATATGGACATGTTGAGAGCAGAGAAGGATATAAGAGGAGACTGGAGATTAGGAAGAGAAGGGGATAATCAAGGAAGCAAATTAGAAATCAAAGTCCATCTCCCTAGTGTATAATTTGAGGATTCTGTTTCTTCCCTTTTCCAAAAAAAATCATAGTTCTTGCCCAATCTTCCATCCCGTGGCACCTCTCTTCTTCCTGACCTACTTTGCTCCTTGGACAACAGACACAATCTTTTTTAGGTATCACTGACAGTCCCTCAGCAACCATTGATTGATTGTATATTGATTCTTTGACTGATTGATTCTTTGATTCTTTCAATATCCTGGGCTTTATTGTTTTTCTGGCTATAGTGATATATAGTGATGAGAATTAACCAAGAGCAGCTCAACTTTTTACCATATTCCTATTTATCTTCAGTTTTGAATTCATGTTATCCATCATTTTTTGAAAAGGAAAATAAACAAAATAAAAGCCGAATAGTTCTATTGCTCTCTCATCTATGAGTATCCTTCCTTTTGATCTCCGCATCAACAAAATTGAAAAAAAAAGCACCTTGTTGTTTGACCCTATTAGTAGTCATCACCTATATCAGATTATTTTGAGCTTTAGCGTGCCTGAAACTCTTCTCAAAAGCCCATGCCACTTTCTTTTATGCATCACCTTCATGTAATCTTTATATAATCTTCACATAATCTTCAGGATTCTCTGCCTATCCTTTTATAACACATCCATCTCTATACACATTTCTCTCTTTACCACCTCATCGGAATAATTTGTATGTGTCCTCAATTTCATTCCTGACAGTTTCCAATTTTTCTTGAGTTATGTAGTTACTATTATCTCCATTTTACATTTGCGAAAACTGAGAGAGAGAGAGAGAGAGAGAGAGAGAGAGAGAGAGGTCACATGATTGGCCCAGGATCAAAGAACTAGTCCCAGATCTGAGACCAGATTTGAACCTGGGTCTTTCTGAATCCTGATTCAGTCCTGCTTTCACCAAATCTAGAGTGCTTATCAGATTATGTCCCCACTATTATCTCCTCTGTCACAAACATGGAGATGCCACTTCCTTCCAAAGTCACTTCCTCTACTTTTATCATTAAAACAAGGTGAACATATATCAGGTGTTCTACTTTCATATACCTTCCCTCTTTGCCAGTTTCCTTCTTCCGGTTGGATGTTCTGTAGTATTCTCCCACCATAAAACATTTCCCACCACAGTATTGCTCCACTGACCTTCACCTAAATGCTTTCTGATATGATTCCTCCATCTGGTTTCTGGACTTCTTCCCATGACTATGTCCTCCAAATATACAATACTACTGTGATTGAGAAGCACAGAAGAAGGTTTAGCATGATGGGTAGTGATCTCTGACAGTTGACCCAAAGTATTGTGAGATGCGAACTCTGACAGATAAAATTCAGTTCTGGATTAAGTGCCTGTGACCAAAACTAGACCCAGAGGAGCTCAAGTGGAAAAAGTCTCAGGATGTGGTGGCCTCAAGTATACTACCCTACTTCACGCTGCAACTAAGGTGCCAGCCTCACCATCTCTCACTGCCCCTCTCCCCTCTTACTGCCAAGTCCTATCTATTTCACCTTTGCCACATCTTTCAAATATTCCCCCTTCTCTCTTCTCATACTATCACCACCCTGGCGCAGCCTCTCAGCGCCTCACACCTGGATTATCACAACAGCCTGCTGGTGGATCTGCCATGTCTCTCCCTACTCTGGTCCACCCTCCATTCAGCTGCCAAAGTGATTTTCCTAAAGTGCAGTCCAGCTGTATCACCCTTCTATTCACTAAACTACAGTAACTCCCTATCATCCTCAAGATCATAGGGAAACTCCTATAACTGGTATTCAAAGCTTCATGCCTTACTCCTATTCCCCCAATCTTTCCAGTCTTCTTGCACCTTATACCTCCCAAAGTGCCCTTTCATCTAGCAACACTGACTTCCATGAAGGAGATACTCTATCTCTTTGCCCCTGGCATTTTCTCTGGCTCTCCCCCATTCCTAGAATGCTTTCCCTCCTCATTTCTGCCTCCTGGCTTCCCTGACTTCCTTCAAAGCCCAACTAAAATCCCACCTTCTATAGGAAGCCTTTTCCAACCCTCTAAATTCCTGTGTCTTCCCTCTGTTGATTCCTATTTGCCCCATGCATAGCTTGTTTGGACACATATATTTAAATGCTTGATGATTTGATTGATTTGCTCCAATAGATTATGAGCTCCTTGAGGATGGGACCTGTCTTCTGACTTTCTTTGTATCCCCAACACTTAGCATATTGCTCAGCACACAGTAACGGCTTAGTAAAGGTTTATTGAGTAACTGACTGACTGATTCTTCTCTACATAACCTTGCTGTGTGCCATACCTTATATCTTAAAGAAGTTGGACAGATGATGATGATCGTAGTAAAAGAGATGCACTGTTATGTAAAAGCATGAAAATAATCTGGTTAGATTTTCTCTTCTGGCTTGCTAATGAAGAGGCACACAAAGACATCAAAACCTTCTTGTACTGAGCGGATATGAAAACTCCAAAGACTCCGGATGTCTTTGACTTTGGTAAAAAATATTAACAGAAAGTATGTTTTTTTTTTTTCCTCTTTGACACCATTTGAGATACATAATATTTACTTGGGCTTTTGTGGTACTGCTGTGCTGGTGTCATGCACTCTTCATGAATTTTAGTTTGATACCACAAACTCCATTTTTTGAAGAGTATCTACTACAAATGGGGCAGCTAGATGGGGCAGCAGATAGAGCATTGCACCTGAAGTCAGGTTCAATTATTCATATTTAAAATCTATTCTTTTCTGAAACTCCTACCTTTAATCAACAAGAGTGATATTTAAAATACTATCTATGTTCCTAAAGTCTTCAGGGTTTTTTTTAAATTCAATATCATAATCCCTAACAATGTCTTCTAATTTCTTCTGATAGTATCACTTATCCCCACGTGAGTGGATATCATCAGATTTCACAAGTCTCAGAAAATTATCCACCACATCCCAAATATAGCTCCCTTGATCCATACCCCTAAGAAGACAACATACCTCTCAATTATTCATGTCAGTTTAATACATGCTTGACTCGGGATCCCTCAACAAGAAATCACCAAACACTACTATTCACCTATTCTACCTTTGGCCTGCATGATCACTCTCCTTGTGGCACCAGCAGATTCCTTCTTAGTGAGTTCAGGTCCTCCCTTCTAGGATTACATATATGTAAAACATATCACACACACATACATATATATATACATATATGTATAAACATAACTCCAAGTGTTCAATTGTCCTTCCTCTTCCCTCCCTTCTCTATGTCACATTAAGCTTGCCCTTTGTCTCTTCATTTTTTCCTCTTCATTTTTGCTGTGAAGCTCTTTTAATTTTTCAAGGAATGCTTCATTTTCCATGAAAATCTGGAGAATAAGAAGACATTCCTCTAGACTTTGTACCTTCTCTCAAAGGGATAGCAAATTAGATTCTGTGCATATGCAGCTATTACTTACTCCTAAGCCATATTTTCCAATACTTTTTTTTGCCATCCTCCCCAATGCCCAGTGTTGCATTGAAGTCATCAAGTTTTAAATAAATGTTGATTTAATGTGGGGAGTTTTATTTAGTTCTTCAGAGAGTTTTCCTAATATCCTCATCCTTTCCAACAGAAGTTGATGCATATGCTGCAATTATCTTTATGGTATTCCTTTTTACAAATGCTCATCATGAAAATTACAATACAAGATGACCAAGTAGACCATGAAATGCATCCTGTTACCTTTGAGCTTACAATAAAATAAAATTTACCAACTTATTTATTTACCTCACCAAAAAGAACTAGTGGGACAGTTTTCCATTCAGAGTCGCCTGAATCACTGAGGAGCTGTGATTTGACCAGTCACACAGTCAGATATGTCCAGAGGCAGGGCTTGAACTCAGGTTTTCCTAGCTCTCTGAGACCAGTTTTCTATCCACTAAGCCATGTTGCCCCTTATGAATAAAGGACATAGACTAAATGTTAATAATGGAGAATAGAGAACATTATCCTAAAGAATGGAATTAAAGAACAAATAATAGAAATAATCATTAGTACAGTTCAAATGAGAATGAGGTTCATGAACTTCCCCTCCTCCCTCTACTTTAGACTTTTCAAATTTCCACCTCCCATGCCTCAGGTGCCTCATCGTCCTAGACATTCCCTCACCTGTATCCCTATGCCATAGTGGCTCTTTTCTTCTATTAATGAGTTCCTTCTGGTGCCTCTATTTTTTTTTTTGAGGTAGGGGAACCTCAAGTCAGCCAACTTTCATTCTTCTCCTCACTCTCCTTCTGACTTTCTAGACTTTAACTATGCCACTGATTAAAGCAGGTTCAACATCTTTTCCCCTTCTGCCTCCATTTTCAGCATCTTTTTGTATGTTGTCTTTTACCATTAGAATTTAAGTTCTTTGAGGGCAAGAACTGTCTTTATTTTTGTTTGCATTTATATCTGTAGTACTTATCAGAGTGCCTGGCACATAGTAAGCATTTAATGAATCTTTATTTACTTGCCTTGCTCAAACTTTCCATCCCCACCCCTATATTGGAATGATCTTTATCTGAAATAAGTTGCTCCCTCTTATTCCTTAGGGTGGTGGTGATGGTAGTAGTAATAGTAGTAGTAGTGGTAGTAGTAGTAACTAGTAGTAGTAGTGGTAGTGGTAGTGGTGAGGGGGTGGTAGTGATGTTAGTGGGGGTGGTGGTGGCAGCAATGGTAGCAGCAGCAGCAACAGCCCTAGAAGGTAAGTGTTCTTAGCATCCCAATTTTGCAGGAAAATGAGGTGGGAAGAGGTTAAGTGACTTGCCCAGAGTCACACAGTTAGTAAGTGTCTGAGGCTGGATTTGAACTCAGATCTTCCTGACTACAATTCCAGCTCTCTATCCAGTATACCACTTTGACGCCTCAAGCTATTTTTGCTTGTTTTTTTTTTTTACATACAAGCCCAGAGTTTCTCTAGGATTGTAGATTTTTCTCTCCCTTTTAAGCATTATATCATCAATTAGCCTTTTCCAGCTGTTCATACTGATTTACTCTTATTATTTATTTTGCTAACTGTTTTGCATTTCAATGACCCTACACATTATGATTTTTTCAACAAGATTGCTTAGAAGTCACTAATTCTGTTAAATGACCTCTTCTTCTCATAGGAAGAAGAGGTGCTTCATGAGTATGACTAGGCTAAAGCAAATTGCCAAAGAATTTCACAGAAGAATGAGTATAAAATATTATCAAGGAAATGACTACAAAAGCAGATGAACTGGATGCATAACAAGAGGGATGAATCTCTACCAGGAGACAGTTTATGTGCTCCATTGATATACATGCAATGTCAAGGAATCTTGCAATGCTTCTTAAATTGTGGGTCAACCCCATATAGGGCTGTGACCCACAGCTTAAGAAATGCTGAAATGTGGGGCGGCTACGTGGTGCAGTGAATAGAGCACCAGCCCTGGAGTCAGGAGGACCTGAGTTCAAATGTGACTTCAGACACTTGATACACTTACAAGCTGTGTGACTTTGGGAAAGTCACTTAACTTCAATTGCCCTCCAAAAAGCAAAAAAACAACAACAGAAAAGAAGTGCTGAAGTGGTCATGAGTGGAAAAAAAATGAAGAAACCCTGAGGAAAGCTCCCACTCTTTTGGACAGAACCTCTGGAGGATTTTGTTTTTTGTAAACAAAAGGCCATGGACAGCAGGTGCACAGAGCAAGAATACACCATGTATACACAAAGCACACTGAGTAATCTCTGCTTTTGGAGAGTGTCGCAGCAGGCCAGCATTGACTCAGACCAAGGTAGTAGTTTAGGTTCAGGACTGTAATGAAATGAGATAATGGTGATCTCTCTAACAGCTAACAGAAGGAAATGTAGCTGGCCGTGGCATGGAGAAGACAACATTGAGAGAGAATACAGCATCGGTTCAGCTAGACCCAGCTTTCCTGCTTGCTGGCCATCCTGGCACGTCCCTGTTCAGAAGCATGTGTCAAGCTGGGGGGAGAAACTCTTAGCTCCTCAGGCACTGACTTTTGTACTTGGACTACCAAAAAGCTATGTCAACCTTAGTATTATGTCAGGCATTAATCAGTTAATCCTCAAGTACAGTTTTATTACCTTTTTAGGGAAAAAGTACACTAGGCTATGTGTCAAGGACCTTAATATTCATCATACTTATCACAGAAAGAAGAACCCCTTCAATGAAATCACAATTCTACCAAAGTATCAAAATAACAGTCATTACTTGGCACTAGCAAAAACACAAATGAAGTATTCTCTTCAAGTCACACAAACTTCCATTTGGCTTCCATTATATTTTTGGTCTAGGCCTATGATTTCACCTCCTCCGATGCAGAACAGACGTTCTTCTAGAAGGTATTGTCTTAAACAGTGTCCTGGTTTACTAACAGGCTATGTGATTTGCTTATAGCTAGTATGCATCAAAGGCAGAATTTGAATCTAACTGTATCTGATTCTAAGGTTGGCCCTCAATCCATGTTGACTCTCTTGGCCCTCTATGTATTGTTGCTTCTTCTTATACTCTGTAAAAGTTCTAACCTTTTCCTCTAATCTCTTTCTTGCTCTCTCCATTAAGTGGGAATCAAACACCCACTCCCATCCCATATCAGTTTTAGCTGCTGCTTCCTTCACAATGTTAGTTGTTTCTATACGCTTTTTTCTTTAAAATTTTTTTATTTTGATTGGATCTTTTGCTTTTTTACCACCTTTATTATTGAATATAATATATTAATATCAAACTTATTATTGAATATAACCAAATCTGATAGCATAGACAATCATTCATGTCCATAAGCCTCTACAAAGAACAGAGGGAGGTATATTTTCTCCTCTTCTTCAAAGATATGTCCATTCCTTTATAACTCCATGGACAAATTCATCATTTACACGGTCCCTGGTCATTTCCTAACAAGATTGTAACAATCACCTTCTCCATGTATTTCCTTACTTTCAGCCCAACTTTGAGAGAGCAAATAGATAGATAGACAGACAGAAAGATAGACAAACAATAATAAGGTAGAAAAATGAGAGTGAGAGAGAGAGACACACACACAAAGAGAGAGAGAACACATTTATGTACTGCTTTAAGATGTACAAAGCAGTATCCTCACATAAGAAAAAAAAATCCAGTTAAGAAGGTAGTGAAAGTATTATTATTTTTACTTTATGGATGAAGATACTCAGGCTAAAAATGGTTAAATAACTTACCTAGGGTCACACAGTTTTATCAGAAACCAAAGTTCTCTTGAATTACAAGTACCATAATCTCTAAATCTCAGAATTGGAAGCTACCTCGGTGGTCATTTTGTGTAACCCAGAACCTAAAAAAGAATCTCTTCAAAAATATAAAATGTCATACAGCCTTTTCTTGAAGACTTCCAATGAGGGGAAACCCACTACCACTCAGGGTAGCCTGTTCCAGTTTTATATCACTCTAATATTAGGAAGTTTTTTCTTACATCTAATCCAAACTTGGCTCTTTGCAACTTCTACCCGTTGCTCCTGGTCCTCTGGGGACAAACAGAACAAATTTCATCTCTCTTCCATGTAAAAGCCCGTCAGAGACTGGAGGACAGTTATCTACTTAGTTGGCATAAATAGAATTTAGCAAATTGCCAATGAAGAATATTTCAGGAGAATGTGTAAAAGATTATATGGCTCCAAAAGGAGATGTGCATCTTGCTATCTAACAAGAAGGAAGAGTCTCTCCCAATGGACAACTTATGTACTCCATGGGTATATATGCAGTGTTAAGGGATGTGGAGGAAGACTCTCACCATGTTGGACAGATCCTCTGTAGAGGATTTTTTTAACCAAAGGACATAAAAAACAATTGCACAGGATATCAGTTTTAGCTGCTGCTTCCTTTATGATGTTGCTTCTTTCTATCTGCTCCTTTCTTTAAAAATTCATTTTTATCACATCTTTTATTTTTATATCACTTTTATTATTAAAAATATCCTGCACCCTCTCCACTCAGTATAACAAATCCTTCATAACAAAGAATATAAAAGAGAGGAAAATATTCAGCTAAATGCACCAAGTAATTGCAATCTCCATTACAGAACTAGGTTCACTAATGTGTCAGATGAACAGTAATGCCCAGAATTGAATATGATACATGAGATATGGTCTCCCTGTGGCAAAAATTGCCTGGTATTAACATTAAAGGTCTCTTAATGAACGTTAAGAGCCCAGTGACTTTCTTGTCTACTCTATCATCCTGTTAACAAGAGAGCTAATTCTCATGTTATTACAAGACATCAGTTCCTACCTACTACTGCTTAACTTCTACTTTCTCTCATTTTGTTGACTATATCATCCCCTGTCATCAAATTACCACCGTTCCTGTCTTTTAAGACTCAAGTCACTTGCTTCAGCTGCAAGGTCTTTCAGTATACCTGAACTGTCTTGCCTATCTTCTCCCTATTTTCCTTCAATATAAGCTTCTTTATACATTCCTTTTTGAATTTTTTCCCACGCTATCTCATTTCATCCTCCCTATACAGAGAATGCCCTCTTTTCCCTTGAATCTTTTCTATCTTCCAGTGCATAAATTGTCCTTCTATCGCTTCATCTGCAACATATTAAGTAGATTTGAAAGCAATAGTCCCTTCATTTCATTCTAGTGAATAATTTTCATATTTCATAGCATAGAAATCTTAAAATACCCAAACTTGAGATATTAAAGGAAATTACTGTTAACTGGAAATTTTTTTAGAAGGGGATGTTTTCATAAATTTGATTTTCTCTTTAACTTAACTGAAAATTTTAGCTGTTTGTTGAAAGCCTTCCCAAAATATATAGCTCTATTTTCTTTACTAAGGACAGTATAGCAAATAGCATCTTTCTTTAATGATTCAGTATCTCATAGTTTCTCAAGATCATGTTTCAGAGCTTCATTTACAGTAATACAGATGTACAAAGCTTACGAGATTGAGGTGAATGTGTGTACTGAACCATGAATATAGCATAGAAATTGGGAGATGTTGTTGGATCAAATCCTTGATATCAGCTTTTTTTGTCTTCATTGTGCTGTTCTGATTATTTAAGTTCTGATTATTTAAGGAATCTGGTAAGTTGAGTATAATTAATCAAGATTTTGCTAAGCTGATTTCTATTATATTTTATCCTCTGCAGGTGATGATGCTGAGTAAACCCCCTCTCTCTACATGCCCTATAGTCCCTCTCCTACTACAGATCAGTAACTTTCCTGGAACTTATAATCTTTTTTTTTTTACAGTTTTTTTCCCCCAATTATGTGTAAAGATAATTTTTTAACATTTATTTTTTAAAATTTTGATTTCCAAATTTTCTCCCTTCCTCCCTCTGCTCCCCACTTCCTAAAAAGGCAATAATATATAATCATGTAAAATATGTTTCAATAATTAGTTATGTTGTGAAACAGACCAAAAGGGAAAAAATGAAAAAAAAATTTAAAAAGTGAAAAGCAGCATGCTTCATTCTGCATTCAGACTCAATCAGTTTTTTTTTATTTTTTTAATTTTATTATAGTTTGCATCATTCATTTCCACAAGATTTCGAGTTACATATTTTCTCCCC
>CM053591.1:57270555-57291342 GCA_028646515.1 Pseudochirops corinnae | reverse complement strand
GTGGAGATGTTCTGCATAACTACACATGTATAGCCTATATTGAATTGCTTGTCTTTCCAATGGAGGTAGGTGATGAGGGAGGAAAGGAAAGAATCTAGAATTTAAAGTTCTATAATCAAATGTTAAAAAAATATATGTAATTATTATTATTAACTACATGCAACTGGGAATTAAGATATACAGGCACTGGGGTAGGGAGATCCATCTTGCCCTACCAGAAAGTCAGAGGGGCAATGGGGGAGGACACAGGAGAGAGCAGACTAGGTGAGGAGTTATACAGTGGGATGGCTGTTTTGGGGTGAGGGCTGAGGGGAAGATGGGGAGAAAATTTGTAACTCAAAATCTCATGGAAATGAATGATGTAAACAAGAAAATAAATAAATGAATAAGGAAAAAAAAAGAAATTAACACCTAAGCTCTTCCAGTCTTGATGTACAATTTCAGAACTGTAAATTAGATCATAGCAGGCTTTGAAAGTATCCTCACAAAAATATTTGTGAAGATTCAAACATACTCACCAAAAAAGGAAGAGCATTGATAGGCATTCTTAAAGTACATGATAAACCAGTCAAAACCTGAGGAAATATCTTGAAACAAGCAGACATAATTTCCCCAAGCAATAATAAATCCTGATAACAGGTACATATCACTATGTAATTATTAAATGAGTAACCATACGTGACTTACATCTGGATGGAGCATCCAAGAATAGAATCAAAAATCCCTCCATGAGGAATATTTGTATAATATCAACCAGCAATACATTGACAAAGTATTAGTGAAAAAATTTCTGAGTCATGCAGATTTGTTTGTCGAAAGAGAGGGATATGTAATGGCAATTCAGGTCAGGCCTTTATCATCAGAAGTTACAGAAGGGTTATGTCTAATAATTTAGTGATCAATATAGTTTATGCAAGAGAATCATAGAAAGTGTACAACACATCACTGCAGAGTACAAAAAAATAACACTTAACAAGTACCTAATAGGACATGATGTGATGGTAAGAATTATACATGAGAAACTTTTATGGAATAACAAAAACTAAATCACCATACTACAAATACAGATTTCAAAATATCATGAACAATTCATCTAATTAACTGTACTGGAATGAGACAATTATCACAGATTGAACTATTGCCCACAATTACCTGAACTAATATTACATTAATCCATAAAACCTAAAAACATTTTAACAGATATTATCATAACAGATATGAATAATATCCAAGCTACATGTAATAAAATGCTTTTAAATTACAGAGATCTAGCAGAGGAAATCAAAATCATATGGGAACATAACAGAATACATATCATCTGTGTGGTCCCTTATGCTACCAAGGATGCTTTTAATGAACCTGCAGATCTTATATTCTCAAAGTTTTATTCAACTATAGAAAACAGTAATTTTATCCAACTATGCAACATTCCATAAAAATGAAATATATAGCAATAATAAGATAGCAACTTGTCCTAGCACCATTTCTATTTGAAATTCATACAAAAAGATAAGAACAACATAATAATAACTCATATTTATATCACACTTTAAAGTTTGTGAATTAGCAAAATAAGTGCTCAATAAACATCTGTTGTTTGTTTTAAGTATTAAGTTTGATTGTGCCAGCATTCTGTAAATGGGAAATCAGTATTTTCCTACTTCTGGAGCACAAAGGTAAATTGATATTTTTAATGACAATACTATACTGAAATAAGATCCTGAAGTGTAGCTAGGTGCTACAGTGAATTGAGCGGCAGATCTGAAGTCGGGAAAAACTGAGTTAAAATCTAGCCTCAGTACATTTGCTAGATGAGTGCCCCTGGGCAAGTCACTAAACTGATGTCTGTCTCACTTTCCTCATCTGTAGAATGGGGATAATAATACGGGGATAATAATACCACCTAACTCAAAAGGTTGTAGTGAGGATCAGATGGGATATTTATAAAGAACTTAGCCTCGTGCCTGGCACAGAGTAATCACTTAACAAATGTTTATCTCCCTTCAAATAAATGGTTAATTATGTCTAGTCTAACTTGAATATAATATGCATCTTGGGGCATTTCAATTCTTTGAAAAAGAATATACATTTAGGATGTATAAGGAATCTTTCAATTAACTGGAATGTAAATTATGCTAGAACATCCAAATAAATCTTTCAGAACACTCTGGACAATAGAAAATTTCTGCCACTGCATAGTCTGGTTTGTTTCCCCAGTGAAGTTAACTTGTATTCCTCCAAATTGAACTGTACTTTTTGATGACTTAATCAATAAACATTTATTAAGTGCCTACTATGTTCCAGGCCCTGTACTAAGCCCTAGGGATACAAAAAAAAAAAGAAAAAGGCAAAAGATAGCCCTTCTCTCAAGGAAACTATAATCTAGTGGAGGAGACAATAAGAAAATAAATACATACAAAACAAACTATAAACAGGGTAAATAGAAGATAATCAACATAAGGAAAGAGCTGAGGCAGCCAAAGTGAAATTTTTCTATTTAAGATATTCAAAGTGTAGGATGTAATTACTTCTATTCATATTAAATTTGATAACTTACTGGGACTACTCCATTTGTAAAATATACTCACGTGGCTTTTGTTTCTAAAAATCTGAGACTGCTTTAACTATTACTTATATATAAATATATATGTATATTTTTAAATTGGTTTCTAAATTGATATCATAACCAAACTAAATCTAATTTCCTGAAATGCTAATAGAGTTAAGGAGCTATTTTCTTTGGCCTTTCAGATGTATTCATGATATTAAAAGGAAAATCTCATGTGAGCCCTTCACCCTGAAACTTTGTACTATTGTAAAGAAATGTCAACTATATTGGCAAAGAGAAAAGAAAAATTGTGAATACTGACATCATATTAGATGAAGGAATGAAGGGGAAACAAAAGCTCTGTACAGAAACATGGTTCTCAAACTGCAAAGTTAATTGTGACGATTTGAATCATTGTAAAATGAAGGCTTTACTTTGTCTAGTTTCCTGCAAGTAAACATACAGATTATAATCACAAGCGTTAAACTAAGAGAAGGAGGACAGGGACAAAAGCATCACAGTCTGGAGAAGAAAGTATTCATCTCAGAGCTCACAATGTGAGCTTTATTCCCAGTTTTATTCCTGGTTTTTGCTTCCAGATTGGGCAAATCATTAAACTCCTTGTAGCTAAGTTTCTTAATTTCTGAAGTGAAGATAACACCACCTGCCTGCAATGTAATTTAAAGGATTGCTAGGAAAAGTAACTGGTCGATAAATGTCTCCTAATTTGAGCTCTAAAAATGGAGAACATTATATGTTTCAGCTAATATCAGTCAACTACTGTCAAAAAACACCAATTAATAAATTGTACTTGTGTTGACACTTAAAGTATGTTGTCAACCTAATGGATTTCTTCAAAGACTTGTTTAGGTATTTAGCACTTCACAAGGTTGTCTAAAATGAAACAAAATCATTCTTTACGAATAAAAAATAAACATGAGCAGTATAGTTTGATATTTGACCAGATTTGATAGTCTAAAAATAATCACTACTCTTCAGTTGAATCGTTAATGCCAGAAACAAAGTGTCAGCATAATCTATGTTTGTTCTTTTTTGATGCGCATTTGAAAATTGATGGACTTACGATATTGACATAAGTTTACCAAATTCTTCTTTAGTCACTGAAGCAATACCTTAGGTTATACTGTGAATTTTTATCTGCACAATTTTTTCTTATGTATGGAATTTTTGTGAAAATTATGAAAAATCAGTTTTTAAAATATCTATTAATCAGCATAACTACTTAAAGAATGATAATTTTCTTTTATTATCAATATTTCTTTCTTTAGACTAGCATAAAAATCTCAAGGATTAATAAACTGAAGAAAAACCCTGAATGTATTTTTAATCCTAGCAGTATACTTAAAACACATCACTGTCATCATTTATAAGAGTCATCAGTTTTATCTCTCAGATAATTGTTACTATGCAATAGCTTGTCTTCTACCCCTCATAAACTTTCAAATTAAGCTCCTACATGCTCTTCTGATTCATAATTTTGTGCTTGTGGACAATCCTGATGTTAGAAGAAACCTAAAGTCTGTCTCTTTAGAAAAATCTATGGCTGCTCATCTCAGAATGGATAATTATCATCACCAGAGACCAAAAATGAACTAAAGACATGCCAAGTAGAAGGATAATAAAACAAGATAACTAAATAAGAAGATGGGCAGAGTCTAATCCTTAGTTGAGAAGACATTCTATTATTTCCCAGTAATAGAATGAAACTGAGCAAAATGAGTTTAGTTCCATTTTAACTTAAAATTCGCCATAAAAGAGATAATGCAGTTAATTTAATCACAAATGGATCAAACTGGCTTAAGAAAAAGAAAAATTACTTTTTTTTAGGACAATGGGCACCAAGTTATAAATGGGAGACACAAAAGAATCAGAGCAGGGGTGGTTAAAGCTTCTCTAGTTGGTGTAGGGCAGTGGTTCCCAAACTTTTTGGTTTCTGGACAACTTTACACACTTAAATATTATTGAGAAGCACTCCAAGAGCTCTTGTTTATGTGGGTAATATTTATTTATTTAGCATATTAGAAATTAAAATATCTTAGTATAATTGTGAAAATAGTTTTGACCTCAAAGGTCCTTTGAAAGAGACTTGGTGGCCCCTGTGGGTCCCTGGACAACATTTTGAAAACTGCTGGTACAATGGATAGAGTGCTGGACCTGAATTTAGGAAGCTATAAATTTAAAACCTACCTCAGACATATACCGGCTGTGTGACCTTTTGCAAGTTACTTAACCTTTCTCAGATTAATTTTCCTCACCTATAAAATGGAGGTGATAATAATAATAGCACCTAAAGCACAGAATTGTTGTGAAATAAGTTGAGAAAACATGCAAAGCACTTAGTAAACCTTAAAGCTTATACACATCGGATGTTATTATTGCCTTTCTCCATAGCAGATTTAAGTGCTAGAGAATATGTATTATTAGACTACCTATAACAGAAATGGAAAAAATACAAAAATGGCATGTTCAAAGATAGCAAATTGTGTATTTCCCCTGAATAAGAGTGGGATCAAGAATGCCCTATTCCATTTTAGCCTTGATTGAGACAACATATCTCAATCAATTAATCATTCATCAACCTTAGAGAAGGAGTTCTTAAAGTTTTTTATGTGTCATGGAACTTTTTTGGCCATTTTGTGAAGCCTATGGATCCTTTCTCAGAATAGTGTTTTTAAATGCATAAAATGAAATATATAAGGTTACAAAGGAAATAAATTTTGTTGAAATATAGTTATCAAAGTATTTTAAAAAAACAAAACAAATCCATGGATTCTCTGAAATCTGACCTACTGTGGAGAGGGTAGGTCTGTTGAAATTAAGGTTAAAAATCTGCACCTTAGACTAACAAGTAAAAAAAAACCCTCTTCAAGTTGGAATGGCATTGCACAAGGATTATGTTTCAGAAAACTTGGCCATACTTCAGAGATCATCTAAAAATTATGAACCAGTTGAGAAGGGGTTGAATTCCAGAAACTGAAGCAAATGGGGAGTTTTAGCTGAGTTTCCCAGATAAATGGTTTGGCAAAAAAGAGAGGACTTGGTCAGGTTTCTATCACCTGTATACACACACACACACACACACACACTCATCACACATCTGTATACACACACACACACACACACACACACACACATACACTTTAACTAACAGATGACCTTACAAGCTGAAAATGTTGGACTTCCTGTGTTTCCCATAGGTGTCCTAGTGGTGACCTCAGGACAGCTGGTAGCAGTATCTGCTTTGGGTGTGAAAAAGAACAGACTGGACTCATAGCCCTCTAAGGAGCCCAGCCAAGAAAGAACACTGTGTCCAAGGAGAAACTTCTTGAGCATCTCGTGAATTGGAAGAAAAAGATTGCCAGCACCTAGGAACTGTGTAGTTACCATTTTACCACTCATGCCTCCTAAGTTTGAGCTCACTTGCTCTTAGACTCTGTACATTCCTGTGGAAGACTTTGAAGGAGAGGTGGGAGTGGAGATGTTTTTGTACAAAAACAAACTGTTTTTACTGGACCACCTTAGTAAATTACCCTTCCTAAACACTTCTGAAGCCTGGTTGACTGATTCTCAGCTGAAAATCTTGGTTTGGAGAGGGAAGGAAGCAGGTGACTACTTCATCAGGGAGGACTCAAGATAATGGCAGTAGAGAAAATCACTCCATTGAACCTAGAACCCTGAGGGAAACATGGAACTAGCCTTCCCACTGCATAGTATTTAAAGGGAGAATTGATAAATTAGTCACTACAATTTAGGTACAAGGATTAGTTTCACAAGTAAATATACGTCTTGTATTTATAGTAGGCTTTGGCATCAATTCCTAGCTCTGTGAGTTTCTGAAAGATAGAATTCTAGAGAAAAAGGGCATTTTGCAGAGTTTTTGCTACTCAGGGGAAGAGTTCTAAGCTCAGAGGTGAATGGAATTGTGATGAGGAGTGATAAGGGGCAGAGGCTAGAGAGACAGAAAGTAGTTGGTGTGGTTGGTGTTAAATGCCCAGACTCCACTGTTGCTGTGCCATCTTTCCCTGTAAGGCCAGAGCAAGAGCCATATATGATCAGGGTTGCCTTCTTCCCCTTGAAAGAAGTTTCATGCAGTCAATAAAATGTCTGATTCTTCCCCTTCTCCCTCTTTCTTTCCATTCAAAAGGTATTTAAATCTAGAACTTTCTGTTCTTCAAAGTTATATATTTGTTGTTTTAATTTGTATAAAAGCCCACCCATTTGATATAAGGGGTCTATTTTAACTGCTATGGAGCGGCGTATTTCCTTATTTGAAAACAGCAATAAGTAAGAACAGCTTTCGATATACAGAAGTAAAGAAAAGACCAAGGTCCAAGCACTGGTCCCCCCCACTCCCCTCCAAAAAAGGGGGGAAAGGGATCAGACTTTCTCTTGGGTGGGGGCTTGATCTAGATGTGAAAGAATCTTGTAGCTGTGATTTATTAATATTTATTATAAGTTCTTCACTAGCACAGAAAACTTAAACCACTGACTTACAATGAATCACTAACTGGTCTTTAGAGATGAGTAAACAGGTTTAAGTGATGGAAGGAGGTATGGCAAGCAGGCTGACCCTTTTTTCAGAGTCAAGTAGCGTCACTTAATTTGTCTTCCCCACCTCTTGCTCTCTTTCAGGCAATCCCACTTTGCTTCTGAGTGAGGGACAGCATAGAGGTATGAAGTAAAGGAAGGTTACAGTCATGGGGTCTGCTGAAGCAAGGAGTTGGGAAAGAGTGGTTGTGCTCATACGTTAAGAATAGTACCACCCAGAAGGAACAGTCTTTCACCTTACAAAGCCAATCTTACCTGATAGTGCCACTATCCAACTGCATATTTTTTAGATTATGGGTAAGGGGGAGAGGAAGAAAGGGAGAAGGTAAAAATGGACAAGGAAATTGTTTCTAAGTGGAGATCTGTTTACTATTTAAAGTTGTAATAGAGTCATTTCTGGAATTTAAATGCATGTTATGACATATTAAGCCAAAAAGGTAAATGATAATAATAATAAATAAATAATGTTTATATAGTGCTTACTATGTGCTAGAGAAACACTGTGCTAAGAGTTTTCTAATTACTATCTCATTTGATTCTCCTAGCAACTCTTATCTTCTCCATTACAGGGAAATTTATTCAACCTGTCATTTAACTCATATGCGTATGTGTGTGGATAGGTAGATAGATAGATAGATAGATGGATAGATAGATAGACAGATGATAGATACAGATATAGATACATATGTATGTATACATATATATCACCCTCATACATATGAAGAAGTTGAGACAGACAGTGGTTAAATGACTTGCCCAGGTTCACAGTTATTAAGTATCTAAAGTCAAATTTGAACTCAGTTCTTCCTGACTTCAAGACTAGCATTCTATCCACTGCCCCACCTAAGTGGAAATAAAACTGCAAATAAATAGAAACCAGTTTTGTAAAATATGGGTTATAAGACTTGCCAGGTATACATTCACTCATTCATTCATCTTGACATTTATTGTCTGCTGAGGAAAAGTAACATAGTAAAAAGAACACTGAATTTGGAGTCAGAAGATCTGGTTTGGTATTCTGGGTCCACCACTAACTACATACTTGAGCAAATCACATAACCTCACAGTGACTCAGTTTCTTCATCTATAAAATAGGGAGATTGAATTAGATAATTTCTGAAATTCCTACCAGTTCCAAATCTTACAATTTTATGGTGTGCAGAGCACTATGTGAGGCACTGGAAGACATACAATGTTTAGATGGAACATAGTCTCTGCTTTCATGGAGCTAACATTCTAGCAAGAGAATAAAATACAAACACAGATGGCTATAATATGTAACTTTACCTGCTATATGTATTGGAATGTTGAAAAGTAAAGCACTATGTATTTGCAGATCCTACACATGATTGCACGCCACCATGGCGGGGGGGGGGGGGGGAAAGGGAGGGAAGAAAATCTGAAACTCAAGTGATTGTGGAACTGAATCTTGTAAACTAAAAGTAAATAAACAAGTCATTGAAAAAAAATAAAAAAGAAGAGTAAAGCGCTATGTAAGATCAAAAAAATAAGTTTCGATAATTATCAAACAATAATACTGATTAGAATTTTAAGTGAGATGTAAGAAATCTTTTCATTTACAGGAAGCAGACAAATTGAACTTTGCTTTATTGTTCTGATCTGGTAATATTAAGTAACATGAATAAGGAAAATCTTTCTTTAACATTATTGCAGTTTTTTAAACAATGACAAAGATGGCTACTTTAACACAATGAACTTACGTTGATTACTAGCAACATTCTAGAAAGGATTATTAAAGAGATGTTTTTGGAGCCCTTAGAAAGGGGGAGGGGTGATCGTCTCTAACCAGAATAAGTTTATTAAGAATAAATTGAGACTAATCTAGTTTCCATTTTTGACAGAATTACCATGTGGACAAACAATGGAAAGGATATGAATATAATATATCTAAATTTAAACAAGGCATTTGACAAGTTCACTCATGATATCCTTATGGACAACACAAAGTAGATAATAATATGGTTGGTAAATTCAAAACTGATTGACCAGATCACCATTGTCTAATGGATCAACGTCAGCTAAGAAAGGTCTTTAGTGAAATCACAAAGTGTTCTACCCTCAGACCTTTTCTCTTCAACATTTTTGTTACTGACTTAAATGAAGGCATTTGTGTATCTCCCAAGGGCAGCTAGGTGGTACAGTAGTTAGATCACAGCGCCTGGGGTCAAGAAGACCTGAGTTCAAATCCAGCTTCAAATACTTACTTGCTGTGTGGCCCCGGACAAGTCATTTAACCTTATTTGCCTCAGCTACCTCACCATAAAATGAGCTGGAGAAGGAAATGGCAAACCACTCCAGTATCTTGACCAAGAAAACCCAAGTGGAATCATGAAAAGTCCGATATGACTAAAACATATGACAAACAACACAGTGCATCTATTAAATTTATGGGAGAGTATAACTCAGAGAAAGACATATACATTAAATGTCAAAAATAGATGTAAAATGATCATGAAATAGACAAGTTGTCCTCTGAGGTCCCTTCCAACTGGATGATTCTTTGATTCTTCAGTACTTTCCTTAATTTGATTTCTCATCTGAAGAGATACTTTAAACAAAAGAAGAAACAAAGTGATTTTAAAAGAAGACTCTCTTCCAAAGTGCCCATCTTCAGAATAAACATTACTTTGGGGCCCGCCTTCAATTCTGCCAATAAATAAACATTTTCTCTGAGTTTAAATAATCACACTACTCTTACAATCTGTAAAAATACTTTCCAAATCTGTTACTGCATTAAACCCTCATGTTAAATGATTAAAATTTAAAATGTTAAATATGATGGAGATAAAATTTAGAAATTATACAAGGTGAATAATTTGTTTAAAGATATTTCAGTACCACTTTGTTACATTTTTTTCTGTTTTTAGTATATGTTTAACAATGTTTTTTTTTTTTTAAAAACCAACTTCACAATGGATTTTATTGGGTTTTTTTCTTTTGAAAGTAATGGCGGGGGAAGCTTAACATAGCTAATGTTTTAAAAACTATGATTTTTTTTTTTGAAGCTGCTTTTTCCCTTAAGTATCTCAAAGCATTAATAAAGTTACCTTAATACTTCTCTGCTTTGAGAATCATAAAATTTCAATTATCTTTATTGTATGAGGGAAGAGGGAGAATTATATTTAAGGTCATTCAGATGACAGAACCAAGAAGAAACTATAATAATCTTGGGAACAAGGCACTAACCTCTTAAACATACCCCCCGACTTGTTTGTTTTTCATTTAAATAAAAAAGTCTAGTTGAGTTTGGAGCTTGGTAGACACTGGTAGCAAATAGATTTGTGTCTATATATGTTCAAATGAAAGTTTGTGAGGTTAGCATTTAGTAAGCGAGACCAAACATTGGAATATTTGGAAAGATTCAGATAAATAAATGAATTTTTTTAAACTTTTCATCAGAATGTTTAGCAGTGTGCAGAGACAGCCTGATTAAGTTCAACACCAAAGTCATCTGGCCGTAGAGAGTGGAAATAAAATGAGTAAGTAGCAAAGGTAGTTACTGCCAGATTTAAGACTAGACGGAGAGGAGGACTTCACCAGTAGAGCCTTGATCAATTGTTTTCCTCCAACCCAGTCTGGTAACAGACATGAAGTGGTAAGAAGTGATTATATTTTTATACCTTTACAAAGGATGAATAAGCTCTTAAGCCAAGCTTGATGCAATAAAAGGGTAGCTAGTCAAGGATGTTTGTTTTCAAAAAGCAAGACACATTTTCCAGAAAGTAGCTAAACCAGGAGATAGCTCTGAGCAGTGTGAGTTCTGAGTGAGGAGCAGAAGAAAGTCAGCTCTGGGTGAGCAGGATGAGTCTACCTCAGGCACAGAAAGAACCTTAGGGCCCTGCAGTGCTCCAGGTCTGGGTTGACTGGGCCATGGGTGTTCCCTATGTATGTGCCTTTCTGCTAGTCGGCTATGTGCATGCCCTCTTTATGGGTGGGACCACTTTGGTTCTATGTTTTACTACTATTATTCAAATGATGACATCTCAGTGAACAGTTGGGAGAGAGATTACAAACTTATTAATGAGAAATAACCCATCACAACATATACCCAGCTTCCTACAGAGTTCAGGAAGATAAAATTAAATATAAAAGCAACAAGTCAAGTGGTTGACTGGAGTGGGGTGACCTACAAGTGAGTGGAGTGGTCATGCTGCAGAATTTTCCTTGGTTTTCTTTTTAAAGCAACTCAGAGTATTTTTCCATATGGTTGTTAACTTCTGTTTCTTCATTTGAGAACTGCCTATTTATATATTTTGATCACTTTTCTATTGGAGAATGGATCTTGTTACATATTTGTATCAATTCCCTACATATTTTGCATATTAGAACTTTTTCATAGAAATTTGCTGCAATGATTTTTCCTAAATGAAATTTCCTAAATTTTTGTAAATGAGACATCTAGGTAGCCTAATGAATAGAGTGCTGGGACTGGAATCAGGAACAAGTGGGTTCAAATAGAACACTTACTATATCTGTGATTCTGGACAGATCACCTGACCTCAATTTGAGCCAATTTCCTCATCTTTTAAATGAGGATGATAATAGTACCTGTCTTCCGGGGTTTCTGTGAGGATTAAATGAGATAATGAAGTGCTTAGCACAGAGTCTGGAACATAGTAAGCGCTATAAAAATGTTAGTTATTATAATTATAATCATTTTCATTATGTGTTTCCAGAAGGCAATTTTTGGTTGTTTTTTTTTTAATAATTTTATTGGGGTGGCTAGGTCATGCAGTAAATAGAGCACCAGCCCCAGAGTCAGGAGGACCTGAGTTCAAATACGACTTCAGACACTTAACACAAAAACCAGCTGTGTGACCTTGGGCAAGTCACTTAATCCCAATCACCCTACCTTCACCCCTTCAAAAAGCAAAATAATAATAATAATAATTTTATTTACTTGTTTTTTAGTTTTCAACATTCACTTCTATAAGATTTTGAGTTCTAAATTTTCTCCCCTTCCATCCACTACCTTCTCCCCAAGATGACATGCAATCTGATATAAGCTGTATGTGTACTATCATATTAAACATATTTCCACATTAGTCATGTTGTAAAAAAGAATTAGAACCAAAGGGAAAAATCACAAAAAAAGAATAAACAAAAAAGAAAGAGAGAGAAATAGTATGCTTTGATCTACATTCAGACACCATAGTTCTTTCTCTGGATGTGGATAACATTTTCCAAGATGAGTCTTTTGGAATTATCTTAGATTCTTGTACTGCTGAGAAGAGTTAAGTCTATCAAAGTCGGTCATTGCACAATGTTGCTGTTACCATGTACAGTGTTCTCCTGGCTCTGCTCACTCCATTCAGAATCAATTAATGTAAATCCAGAAGACAATTTTTAAAGGATATTGTGACAACCACACCAATCAAAGATAAAGTAGTTAATAATTACTTGTCTGTTATAGATCTTTATATTTTCTAAAATGGAAAAAATTCTCAGATAGAAAAAAGATAGCTACGTGACAAAAGTAGGAGGAATGATACTGAAAGCAATGTAGCAGAGTATGAAGAAATAGACATGTGCCTGGTTGAATGTCTCTAGCCCTGATGTACAGCAAGGTTGTCCAGAGTCTGACCACTAGACTTACTTGAAGGTCACCTGATTTACTGTCACTTGATTTACTGTCACACATGCATGCATGCAAACATGCAAATGCATACATATATGTACATACATGTAGGCACATATTTGATTTGATCTTTCCAAGGTATAAGAAGGTATGTTGTTATAATTTGCTTTTAATTAATAAACTTGCAGTCTCTTTCTCATTAGGTAATAGTGTTAAGAGGTGACTGAGAGGTTAGACTTGAGTAATATAGGAATTCTATCCTGCCACAGGTTCAAGAACACCTAGTTATGACACCAAATTGCACAACCAAGTTATACCTTTATCTCCATTGAGATTAACTAGGGTTCTTTTATTAACTTCTTGAATATCAGTACCTAAGTACAGTTCTCAAACCCCCACTACATTTTATTGGAAAATTAAAGAAACCAGCTTTCCCAGTAGCAATTATTCTTATTTTTTTCTCTATTTAAATACATATTTTTAAGTACAAGATATAATTTATTAAAGAATGAAAGTATTTCTAAATACTTTAGCATTTCTAAATACATTAAGACATATGCAATTATTTAAAATATTTTAACTATGAATAAGGTCACCTCAGACCCTTAGTGGTGCAATAACTGACTATACTTCATTTGTCTGGAAACTCAGTCTTAGGTCATTCAGTTCACTGTAGATACTCATTAAAGGACAAGAACAATAACATTTCATAGGCTGTATCTGGCTCTTAAATAACGGTATTCATACTATAGCCTCATGTAAAATATGAAACAGGTCACACCAAGAAACGTTAACTCTTAATTTCTTTGATTTTCTTCTTAAGAGCAGAGGCTACAGTGGGTCAATTGGAGAGATTCAAAATGCTGAGAGAGTTTAGGACATATGGGGGGCAGGGGGGGTGGGGAGAAAGCTTCTTCATCACTCCTAAGAAGCTAGGCCAATTTCACTTCCTTCCTCTTTGGATGGACAAAGAAAAAAGTGCATGGTGTCCTACAATTATACAAGAGATGCACAGAAGGTATGGAAACTATGAAATTTAGCACAGGTTAAATTTCCTATAACCTTAAACAGCACTAGTTTGATAGTGTCAAGCAGTGACTGAGAGGTTAGGCTTGAGTAATGCAGGAATTCTACCCTGCTACAGGTTCAAGAACACCTACTTATGGCACTGAATTGCACCACCAAGTTATATCTCTATCTCCATTGAGATTAAGTAGGATTCTTTTATTAACTTCTTGAATACCAGTACATAAGCTATTATATAAGAATGACCCTATTCTCCAAGGAAAGGCAAACTCAATGGATTTGGTTAATCAATTTGTTCTTACTTACTTAGGTCAACATAAATACTCAGTTACTTTACTCAGTTTACTTTATCACCCACTTAACAGAAAGGTGAAAAGATCCTATAGTAATTCATACATTACACAGTAGAAATTTCCATATTCCCTAAGAAGGACAATAGGAAATACACAGCTCAACTTCACATTCAAACAACCCTAAACAGTCATACCACACCCAAGGCCAAAAGATGATGGTGTATTAGAGGTATAAAGGTGAAGTGTGAGGGAAGCAGAATTCATTCAGACAGAACTGGTGACAGGAATAGTGATGACTAGCTGGAGACTGAACCCTAACTGTTCTAACTGAAGCTTCAGTCAGTTCGGCTTTGGCGCCAGGAAACTGAAGGCTCACAATATGATCATTATCAATGTGGACTTTCCTGGTACCCTTTTGTTTTGGTTAAGATTTAGTCTCTGCACAAGCACTGAAGATTTTGTCACATTTGGAGGTCACAACTTAAGTTGTATGACCCACTTTTAAGAGGAATTTGACCAATTTTTGAATAATGTGATTAATGGCCAAAATTTTGTCAATATATGAATATATTGATATTACACTATATAGCAGTGGTTCTCAACCTTCCTAATGCCGCAACCCTTTAATACCGTTCCTCATGTTGTGGTGACCTCTAACCATAAAATTATTTTCATTGCTCCTTCATAACTGTAATTTTGCTACTGTTATGAATCGTAATGTAAATATCTGATTTGCAGGATGTATTTTCATTGTTACAAATTGAACATAACCCACAGGTTAAGAACCGCTGCTATACAGAGTAATATATGATAAACAGATTTGGCCATTCTGAGCAGCACTCATTTGGTCAAGGTAACCAAACATGCATATCACAATCATCTGGTTATCAGACCCAGACACACTTACACACTTGTGTTTGGAGTATGCAATGTTATTGAAAATTCAAGATAGAATCGCTCTTGCCAAGAGCATTCCTCCGATAATCTTCATTCCCCAAGAGCCTTATTCCTGATAAATTTTTTGGCAAGGAAAGTGACAGAACTAGTAAAGCTGGTTAAATAAATTTCTTTTCATTTGGATAATGATGCTGCTTTTAATGAGAGGAAATATTGCTTTGATACTTTGATGGATGTATCATCTCATCAGCGTGGATTCTACATCCAGCAGTAAAGATAACACACCCACACCTTCTCATTATGTGCATTTTTTTTGCTTTTTGGAAGGCAATTGGGGTTAAGTGACTTGCCCAAAGTCACATGGCTAGTAAGTGTGTCAAGCGTCTGAGGCCAGATTTGAACTCAAGTTTTCCTGACTCCAGGGCTGGTGCTTTATTCACTGTGCCACCCAGCCAACCCCAGCTTGTGTATTTTTTATCCTTGTCTTAAAGAATATCCACAAGGTGTTCACTCAATAGCGGAGGGGGCCTTCTTCTAGATTTCTTAGCATTACATGGACTCCAAGGACTGTGGACTGGTTATCCCTTGGCCTTGCTACATGACAGGGCTACCTTGTTTTCCAGTCATATGATCCTCTACTGATATCCTTTGCATTTCTTGTCCTATGAAATTTTTTGGTAGTTTGTTTTTGTCTAGTCATACCTACCACAACTACCACAAGTCTTCCATTGCCCTCTAGGTGATTTACAACTTTAATTCCTGCCAATAACAGGAAATGAATGAAGGACAGGACATAAAGACAGATTTTAACAATTTTGCAAAAAGATTTAACTAATATAAGTCAATTTACTAACAAGGAAACCAAAACAAACTAAAAGTCACCTTAGACAGGAAACACATGACTAGCTTGCCAGGAGGGAAAAATACAGCCATCAAAGGCAACAGTCATTTATATAATAAATTGTTTGTAATGTCATATGGAAAAGGATGGTGAAAGATTATGAGCAGTATTGTCCCACAAAATAATAATAAATGAAAGGAAAAACAAGATTAAAGAAAGCCTGGCACAAAGCCTAATTCAACAAAATTATCCCCAATGTGTTTAAGAATGAAACTAAAGAGAGTAAAGCAAAAAGGAAAAGATCTACAAAATTTTGTGTCAAGTTCTTGCCACCATCAAGAACAGTGAAGCCACATTTGGACTTTTCAAATTAAGTCCCAGATATGCTTCTAGAGATTATAGAAATAACATTGAAGAAAACCAAGATGGCTTAAAAATATGGACTAAATCAGGTACATACAGAGAAAGTCTATGTTGAAAGTCAAATGGCTTAAATGGCATTGGGGAATATATTCCTAAGGTATCTAAAGGTGTAGAAAATACCAAAGATGTGGGAAAGAAACTTAAAGTATCTACAAAAAGAGATAACAAAAAAGAACATCAATAACTCTTGACTCATATATTTACTTTGCCTTCCTTATAAAATTGCTATAAGAATAATCTATATACGCAGTGAGACCATCCTTGACAACATAGGATTTCAGAAGCAATATTCTCTACTGGACCACAACTTTACCATTACACAACTAAGTGAAAAATGCAGAGCCTAAAAGTGGTTGCCATTGTCACAGAGATCTAGTGAAGAATACAAAGTAGAAGATGAATTTGAATTCTCTATACATAGCAAGGTCCTTTAGAGCCTTCTGTTTGTAGTTAAGATTATGTTGATTTTGTCAAACCTTGGAACATTGCTGAGCCCCTAATGGGATACATAGTCCTCAAGACAGTTAAAGAGTTTGGCTTATCAACACAAGAAAAAGCAAATAGATTAAAATGCCTATTGTCCATACAGTGATACACTGATGGATGTACAACCTACAGAGCTCATTCATCATGGTATATATTTTATAGAGATGATGAGGTGGGCCCAAAATTCAAAAGGAGAGAGCAGGCCAGATTGACTCTGGAAAATTGGAAAGTTCTTCAAATGACTCAGCCTTTACCCAGAAGCAAAGGCATATCTTTTTCAATACCAATAATCGTTCAGTGATGTTGTACAGTTGTAAGCCTTGCCCAGGATCACACAGCTAGTAAGTATTCATGGCCGGATTTCATGATTTCATGATTTTAGGCCCAACACTGTATCTACTGTGCCACCTATCTGCCACTGGGGTATATGGATGTTCAAGGAAAACTGACACCTGTGGTGTGAGGGCTTGCAGAGCCCTTTTCAGGACTCCTCATTCACCTCTGGTGTACACCTGGCACTCAGCTCTCACCTATGGCTCCAAGAAACTATAGCATGCACAGTGATGACACCCTTGTAAACTATCTCAGTAGACAGGCTAAACAAGTTTGAGTGTAACTGACCAGCCTCAAACCCTTGGTTGAGTTAGGGGGGTGTCTACCACAAGCATGTGAAGACTTTCCCTGGCAGAATGGGCAGATGAAAACAATTTGCTCCAACAGTCTTGAAGGTGGATGAAGCAGGGGCTATGGAATATTTAGAGCTTGGTTGTTAGACATTAAAGACACCAAGGTCATTCACTGTATGGAAAACTGATGCCAATAGACTTGCTTGATGCAGGGGTGCCACAAACCTTCAATTTGTAAAAAACAAAAACCCTACAATATCTGCAAAGTGCAATAAAGTGAAGTGCAACAAAACAAGGTAAGCCTATATATTGATTTGTGTACCTGTTGTATCTTCCCCTATATTTTCCCACTGCCAGTAAAATGTAAGCTCCTTAAAAGTGGGTTTCTGTCTTTGTATCTAGTGCTCAGCACAATAAGAACAACAATAAAAACCTTGTATAAAACAGATGCTTAATGATTATTTGTTGAATTGAATTGTTCAGAAAAGTCCCTCAGTAAATATGTTGGTGATATGAATGAATGCATGAGGTCTTTATCCTTCTCTTTATAATATGAAATAACAGTAGTTTCCTCAGTAATCCTTAAAAGTTAATATTTTCCAACTTTTTCAGCAATATGACTCTCTTCTATACCTTTACACTTCCTGTGCATCAGGCATTTCCAAAAAAGTGGGAATTGTTTCTTGTGGTTTCTGAAATTGTGGTTTCTGAAAAGGAAAACAAAAACACTGCCATTTACAAGAAAGAAAATAGGGAAGCAAAAAACATCAATTAATTGAAAAAATATGTATGAAGTTCCTACTGTGCACTAGGCACCATGTTAGATGTTGGCGACACAAAGAAGGAGAAAATCCCTTTTCTGAAGGAGTTTGCCTCCTAATGGGGGAGCTAAGTTCCTATGTTTGTACATACAAAATAAATATAAACATAATAAATAAAAATAAATACAAGGTAATATGAGAGGGAGAATACTAGCAGTTAGGGGGATCAGGAAAGATTATATATAGAAGGGTTATAGATGATGAAACAATATCATTATTAAGTGATATTATTTAAATGATATATTCACCAAATGACATAGCATCTAAATTCATAAAAGAAATGCTAGCCAAACTGCAAAAAGTTATAATGAAATAATAATTATAGAAAACTACAATTTTCCTCTTTCAGAGCTGGTTACATCTAACAAGATTTTTAAAAAAGGAAAACATAGAGTTAAGTAGATGATTGGAAGTAGTGCTTTTATGGCATCTTCCTATGCAAAACTTTAAAGAAAATACATGTTTCTACCTGCCTTTATAAAAGTAAATGATATTATAGTGCACTGAAAAATCATAAATAAGGTATCACAGACAATGAAGTCACAGCAATACTAAACATATGTGTACCAAATGGTATAGTATCTAAATTTTTGAAGAAGTTGAATTAGTTACAAGAGGAAATAGATAAAATTATACTAGTGGGAAACCTCAACTTTTCCCTCTCAGAACTAGATAAATATAAATAAAAAACAAACAAGAAAAAAGTTAAGGAGATAAATAAAATGCTGAAAAACTTAGATACTATAGCTCTCTGGAGAAAACTGGGAATAGAAAGGAATATACCTTTCTCTCAGCAGTACATAAGCTGATCATATTTTAGGACCATATTTAAAAACCTCCCAACCAAATGCAGAAAAGTGGAAATAGTGAACAAATCCTTTTCAGATCACAATGCAATAAAAATTACATTTTGTTATGGAAAATGGAAAGAGACATTAAAAATTAATTGAAAGCTAAATAATCTAATCCTAAAAAAAAAAAAGAACAAGTGGGTTAAAGAACAAATCATAGAAACAGATAATTTCACTAGAGAAAATAACAAAAATGAAAAAACATACCAAAATTCATGGGATGCTGCCAAAGAAGTACTTAGGGGAAAATTTATATTTCTAATTGTTTACATCAATGAAATAGAAAAAAAAAAAGATTAATGAATTGGGCATGCAACAAGAGAAAAAACAGAAAAAGGACAAATTAAAAATCTCCAATTAAATACCAAATTGTAAATCCTGCAAATCAGAAGAAAGATTAATAAAATTAAAAGTAAGAAAACCATTGAACTAATAAATAAAATTAGAATCAATATTATGGGAAAAAACAATAAAAACAGATAAGCAATGGGTTATTTTGATTTTAAAAAGGGAAAAAAGAAAACCAAATACCCAGTATCAAAAATGAAAAGGGTGATATCATCACCAAATGAAGCAGAAATTAAAGCAATCATTAGGAAATATTTTGCCCAATTATATGCCAATAAATCTGACAATCTGAGAAAATTTGATGAGTATTTTCCAAAATACAAATGACCTAGATTAACAGATCAAGAAATAGAATGCCTAAATAATACCATCTTAGAAAAATAAATTGAACAAGCTATTCATGAACTCCCTAAGAAAAAGTCTCCAGGGCCAGATGAGTTCAGAAGTGAATTCTACCTAACAGTCAAAGAACATTTAATTCCAATAGTATATGAACTATTTGGAAAAACAGGCGAAGAAAGAGTCCTACCAAATTCCCTTTATGACACAAATATGGTACTGATACATAAACCAGGAAGAGCTAAAACTGAGAAAAAAATTATAGACCAATTCTCCTAATGAATATTGATGCAAAAATTTTAAACAAAATACTAGCAAGATAATTACAGCAATATATTGCAAGGATTATACATTATAACCAGGTAGAATTTATACCAGGAATGTAAGGTTGGTTCAATATTAGGAAAACTATCAACCTAATTGACTATATCACTTATATAGACTATATCAATAAAACCAATAGAAATAATATAAATATCTCAATAGATGCAGAAAAAGTCTATGGCAAAATATAGCATCCATTGCTATTAAAACACAAAAGAGCATAGGAATAAATGGAGCTTATCTTAAAATGATATGTAATATTTATCTAAAATTATCAGCAAACGTTATCTGTAATGGGGAAAAGCTAGAAGCCTTTCCAATATAATCAGAGGTAAAACAAGGATGCCCATTATCACCTCTATTATTTAATACTGTACCAGAAATATTAGCCATAGCAATAAGAAAAGAAAAAAGAAATTAAAGGAATTAGAATATGCAATGAGGAAACAAAACTATCACTCTTTGCAGATGATATGATGTTCTACTTAGGAAATCCTAGTGAATCAACTAAAAAACTACTTAAAATTGATAACAACTTTAGCAAAGTTGCGGGTTACAAAGTAAAGCCACATAAATCATCAGCATTTCTATATATTACCAACAAAGTCCAGCAGCAAGAAATGCAAAGAGAAATCCCATTTAAAATAACTGTAGGGGGGGCGGAGCCAAGATGGCGGCGTAGCAGCAGCAATATATCGCAGCTCTCACATAGCCACCCCCAAATACCCATGGAATAGGACTCTGGACCAACCTAGAACTTCAAAAACGCACACAGATACTTCCCACTAAAGTCAGC
>CM053591.1:57242771-57270055 GCA_028646515.1 Pseudochirops corinnae | reverse complement strand
TGTTTTTCTGTTTGTTTGTAACTTCTGTTTGTATTCTCTGAAGTTCAGGGTGCTGACTTTTCCCCCTGAACTAGGTAAATGATATGTTTGATTAAAGTAAAATTGTTAACCCATTTTGAGTTGCTTTCCTTTAGAAAAGCAGATCTAAGAACCTGTGCTAGTAGCCGCCCTAGGTATGCTAGGGTGCTTGCTGTTACACTTCCTTCCTTCCTTCTTTCCTTCCTTCCTTCCTTCCTCCTTTCGTTCCCTCCAGAGACTCCTCTATAGAATGTTTCTGAGCCTGTGTCACCTGAACTGTGCAGAGCTTAGTTATTTAAAGCCCCCAGGACATGGATATATATATATATATTTTTTTTTTTTTTTTTTTTTTTTTTTTTGCTTATCAAGTGAGGTTGCTCTTTTTAATTTTGTCAGAGATAGGTGTTCATACTTCATAAAAGTATTATCAGCTGTCAACACCTTGTTAGTACATTAACATTTCATCTGTGCTTACATTCTGTGACTACATCAATTTGGAGGGGGTAATCTACTCCTTTACACTTGCATATATTTTGGATTTATTTTAATTGCATACATTTTGCTCCCTCTCAGCCATCCCTATTTCCATATGTCAACTTCTTGAAGGTGGATACTGTTGCCATTTTTGTTTTGCATCCCTGGAACTTCATAGGTGCTTTACCTGCTTATTGAATTGATTGAACATAGTTGATTGAAGTTAAAGATCCTAAAAGAAATAGATTAAGAAGGAACATTTTCTAGGTATGGAGGAATGCCAAGAATATGGAATCCCAAGGTCAGGGCATAACAAGAAGCCTGGTTTCTCTGGAACAGAAGGTGGATAAAGGGAAGAAATACAAAACAAGTCTAGAAAGGTAGGCTGGAGCCAGATAGTGAAGGGTTTTGAAATCTAAGCTAAGAGGTTTATATTTTATACAATAAAGACCCGAGAAATTCCTGACTTATTAAAACACATGTATCTATTTTCTAGAGCCAGGACTCAGTACTTGTAAACTCTCTATCTGAATTTGACACTAACTTACATGACTAATCCTTTTTAAGTTGGCCAGTCAGCATCTAGCAGGGCAACTAGAATAACTAGCTTTAGAGATATGAAGGCATGGGCTTTATAGACCAATCCCTATATTTTACAGAAGAGAAAAGTTGTGTTGAGAGGCGGCAAATCCAAAGTCACATAAGTAGTTAGTGGCAGTATTGAGAATCAGCCCCATGCCTTCTGATGCCCAAAATAATGCTTTCTATACCAGCTCTTAAAATTGCCCTAGAAAAAGAAAACATTTTATTTCAGTCACTAAATGGATATTTAGTGTGTTAAAAAAAAATCAACAGTGTGTTCATGCAATAGGAAAAATGCTATTCACAGAACCGTCAGAAGAAACAGAATAATTGGGTCTCAGCAGGGGCTTTGGGAGACTAAAATTGTTAGATTATCTGAATTTGAATTCAAACCAATCGTATGCAGGTCTACTTTTCACATTTAAAATGTTATATTGCTAAAACAAAAGAAAATCCACCTGGAGAGGTTCTAGACATTTATATTTGATTTCCTCTACCCTGAACTTTTAAGGGAATCAATACAGCCGTGCTAAAGAGGCTTAGATGTGGGGACTATTCAGTTAAAAGTGAAAATGATGTTCAAATGTATAAGGCTTGAAAAGACTTAATACAGGCTGAATTGGCCTATAGGGAACATCTCATGGAACATTTTCAGAGTTGCTCTTCCTGGTTCTAGGCAACCACATGGGACCTTTCAGGCTTGTTTCCAGCTATTTGATGAGTCAGTGCTAAAAGGCATTTGAGTTCTAACACGATGTGGCAAACATAGTGATTCCTTGGTCCTTCCACATTTTTTTGATATCACAAGGGAGGAGTAGCGCTGCACCAGTTAAAGGAAAAGCAGTTTTCAGCTTGACTCTCTTTCTTTGACTCCCCAGGCGGCATTACATAACTCTTAGACTTCCAGTGGTGGCTGAGGAAAGGCTTGGACTTTCTCTGCCTGAGCATCATGGTGACTATGTCCACGTGGCACTTGGTGTAGAAGAATTCAACTAGATGAGTTAGCTCCTGGATCCGTTGTCTTCTTCAGTTTTGTGTTTGTTCTTTCCTGATCTGAACAAGTGTCTATCCTAATAGAAGCTTCCAGGCTGAGAAGTGACCTTGTGAATTTGAGAGGTCTAGAGTCCTGCATCCCAAGGTGAACTGATAATTAATTTATGAAATTATGAAATGAGGGCAAGCACACCTGGTCCTTTTAGTTACTTGCTGGGAGTGACCACGAGCTGGAAACAGGGTGGTAATCACACTTTAAACACAGAGACAAGTGATGAAAAGTGGGGAGGGATACAGAGGCAGAAAAAGCAGCTTGGTGACAGGAGAATGGGATGCTGAAGGGAAGCAGTATGAAGAAAGAGGATAGGCGGAGGAGAGGAAGAGAATATCACTCATATAGCAAAGGATTAGAGTTGGAAGAACTAGCCAGTATGAACCTGATGAAGAGGGCAGGCTGAGGGAAGGTGGGGAGAGGAGGAGTTTCCATTTTCTTGGCATTCCCCCATACCTAGTTCTCATTTTTATAGTTTTTTGTTTTTTTGTTTTTTTGCATGGGAGGAGAGGAGAGGGAACAGCCCAGCCCTATCTGTGCTACCTTGGGGTTTGTTAATTGACAAATCTTAATCATCTCCTAGTTATCAGTATAACTTCAAAGTCATCATCTCAGAGTTATTAGCATCGTTAAGATGGTCCATGGACCTATAGAGGTCTGCATTTTATTTGGAATTTACAAATGATAAGACCATCCTGGATGGTTTCCCCTATTTGATACATCTTTACTAGGATGTGAATTTTAGCTAACATATGATACAATTTGTAAATTACTCTCCCTTGATCTTTGGTGTGGTTTGTATGTGACTTCCAGGTTTCCCTTTGCAATTTTATTTTTTTGCTGTTGCCCTTTTATACTGGCTATTTCTAAACTTACTTACTAGAAGAGGGAAGTGGTCAGGGGGACCAGAACACGATATAATTTTAACAGACATGTATAGAGATGTAATTGAATGGTAGCAGGGGAGGAGTCCCAGCAACTTCTCCAGTACTCTTGGAAAGAAAGACCCCCAATAAGAGAATTAATCCAATATGGAGCATTTCTTTTGTGTGTGAGAATAAATACCTGTCCCATACCTGATTCATATTTATGTTGAATACTTTTCTTCTCCTCCTTTTGTGGAAACTATGAGCTATAACCTCAAGTGTAAATAAAATCCACTCTGTGGTTCTGGGATGGGGGTTTAATTAGCCAAAGAGTGTGAACACAGGGAACCCAGCCTTATCTCATTAGAGGTAGGATCCCAGTACCAAACCTGGGCCAGCCTACATACTGGGTTCAGACAACAGTGAGTGAGTATGGAACTTCAAAGCCTGTGGGTCAAGCAGCCGTTCCTAAGTTTGGAAAACACAGCCTTCTTAGTCTGGGATAAGGCTTTCGCTAAACAACAAGATTCCCATCAATATTCAATAGATTGATCATTCACCATTAAAGGAATGAGGAGGTTGGTTTTTTTTTTTTCTCATATGTTGCATTGGACTATTTTCCCTTACAAAATTTTCACTAGTTACTTACAAAAGTACAGCTAAAGGTTTGGTTTGAGTAACGCTGTAGTTGAAGGGGAAGAGCAGCAGATGCAGCTCAGAAGGTTAGGACAATGACAGAAAATATTAAGGATCTTTTGAGTGAGAATACTGAGCATCAGACCTGGTACATAGTATGTGTTTAATAAATTCTTGTTGACTGACTGACTGATGTGATCAAAGTGTCAGAAACAAATCAGAACAAACCACTGGAGAACATTTATTCCATAGTTAGATCTGCATCTTTTGAATATCTTTGATGAATGTAGTGAATACAGGAGAAATGCAATTTCATTTATTTATTTATTTTTGCTTTTTGGAGGGCAATTGGGGTTGTGACTTGCCCAAGGTCACACAGCTAGTAAGTGTTAAGTGTCTGAGGCTGGATTTGAACTCAGGTCCTCCTGACTCCCAGGCAGTGCTCTATTCACTGCAGCACCTAGCTGCCCCTGAGAAATGCAATTTTAACAGAGTGATTCTGTCCCTGCCTTGTTAAATTTAATATATATGTAAATAAAAATTATGTAATAGAAATTCACATTTTCATATGTAATTCTCCATTATGCTCTTTGTATATAGATAGGTGTTTGTTTCTGATTATTAAGTTCATAATAGAAAAATCATAAGCTCCCAGTACGTGGAGCCATGACAACAACCATAAGCCAAACCCAAGAGAAGCAATACAAAGCATGACCTTAGTTGAGTGCCTGTATGTGTAGAGTGGGTAGGGAGAGCTTTTGCCCCATGGCAGGGAATCAGAGGCCCTACTACACAAAGCAACATATCTAGGAGTAGATAATGGCAGGGTAAGGCAGGACAAGTCTTCAAGCCTGCCTGTCATCTAGTATATATTCCAATTGTGCTCAGTACCTGGAAGTTAAACTCTATTGTTTCTACAATCATTGGTCTCCAAATACTCAGTAACCTTTAAATCTGGTAGCCTGGGACAAAGCCATGATTGCCATGACCTATCTCATGCTCTGCTATTGCCCCTTCTTTAGTCAATTAAAACTATTTGCGTGTGTGTGTGTGTGTGTGTGTGTGTGTGTGTGTGTGTGTGTGTGTGTGTGTGTGTATAGATCTGACAGAGCTATTCTGAAGCACTTGTTTTAAATGAGACTCTTTTATGGTTTTATTTGTTAAAGAGGAGAGGAAAAAAATGGTGTTTGTCCTTAGATTTACTAGGTGGTTATGTTGAATGAGGTATGGACTCTGGGGAAATCTGCTTTGAATTGCCAAGATTAATGGGAAAAAATTTTTTTTAAATTTCCTAAAACAAGCATAAGAGAAAACATTAAAATGATTTTGGAAAACTCAATTTATGTTTTCATTTGAATGAAGGGAAAATACAGAAGCAATAACCCATTTTTATGTTTTTATTTCACTCAGGGATGCTAATCAAATCAAATTTACATGATTTAAATTATAAACCTAATGGAGAGGTGTAGTCCTTAGTTTATATCCGTCTGAATGTAGAACTAGGACTTGAATATCTAGTAGGTGTGCTATTGGATAGAAGGTGTGAGGGAGATTTTAGAAAATTCACATCTGTTATCCTTTGGGGTATTGGGAGAGTTGGGCTCTGGGGAGATGTGGTAGGAGTGGGGTTTGGTGAAGACTGTTGAGAAATATTCAGTTCAGTTCAACTAATACTTATTAAGTACCTACTGTATTCAAGGAACTACATTGGCGCAGGAGACTAGAAGACAAAACAACAAACCAGTTCTTGTTCTCAAATAGTTTATATTCGGTTGAAATATACAACATAAATGAATGAATGCATACATGAATGAAAAGCACTTATTAAACACTTATGATAAGCTAAGTCATGTGCTAAGATTTGAGGAACACAATCCCTGCTCTCAAGGAACTCGCACTCTACTTGGGAAAGACAACAGAAAGTCAATTTGTTGTTGTTCAGTCTTTTCAGTCATGTCAGACTCTCTGTGACCCCATCTGGGCTTTTTTAAGTATCTTTACTCTTACTCATACTAAGTAAATACAAATAAGTTCAAGGGTCTAGTAGTACTAAGAATTAGGTGGAACAGAAAAGGTCTAGGATAGGAGGTGGTTCCAAGAGATAGAGGAGGGCGACATGTGAGACACTCTGTGCAAAAACATGGAAGTAAGAGGTGGAATGTTACGGATGGGGAACAATAATTAGATGGCTTTGTCTGGAAGTATCAAGTGCCTGAAGACCTCTAAATGACATTTAAAGAAAACCATTCCCAAAGTGGATTTTTGACATTCATATATAAAAAACAATCCTAACTCAGTATATGGTTTCAAAAGCAGTGGAAATCTATCTTGAGTTCAACTGCGTCCTTGATTCCTGGTCTTTAGTTCTAGAGGAGACCAAATCAAGGTTTTCTACCCACTTAATTATATTTCTAGAAGTTTTAGGAAGGCCCTTTCTATGTATCTTAGACCCTAGTTCTTTTTTATTTCTTGCAAGTTTAGTACCAACCCTCCTGAGACAGTAGAAGAAATAATCTAAAGTTCTTTGAAAACCTTAGGGTGTTAATTTGATGCTAGCTACTACTAAGGCTATCGTAAGGATGGAATGAGTTAATACATGATGTTGTTCATCTTTCCTTCTTGAAGAAGACCAATGACATCAGGATGATGATGTTTTGACTTGCAAGTGAACTGAATTTAAGTGAAGCAGAGCTGGGCAAAGTCATCAGCATCACTTTCTCCTCCAGAATCATCAGAGTTCAGTGGCAAGATAAAGATCAGGATGACTGGCTATGGCCCCAGATAGTGGGAGATCTTGGCCTTTTTTTCTCATACATATAAAGGCTTAGCACAGTGCCTGGCATGTAGTAGGTGTTATATAAATGTTATCATAATCATCATCATCATCATCATCATAATCTTCTTCTTCTTCTTCTACTACTACTACTACTACTACTACTACTACTACTACTACTACTACTACTAGTACTACTACTGCTACTGCTACTACTGCTACTACTACTACTACTACTACTACTACTACTACTACTGCTGCTGCTGCTGCTGCTGCTGCTGCTGCTGCTACTACTGCTGCTACTATTACTGCTATGGGTGAAATATCTCCTGTTTGAGTTCATGTAGTCAGTAACTGCTACCAAATATATATTTGTCCCAACACAGTAATTATAGAGGTAAAAACCTAGGTTTTCTTATCATGTTCAAGGATAGGTTCAGGCCTAAAAGAAAATGTGAACAATTATGAGGATATTGACAAGGCTTCTTATATGAAAAATTACATCAGAGGGACAGGGAAATAATTCATTTAAATATTGCAATCTTGTACATTACTCTTGAGCTATAAAAGTTAAAGAGAAGATCGATCCATAATCCTGTACTTCCTTCAATGTCACAAAAATTGAACAAGCTTAGCTAAACGGAGTTATAATCTCATACATCCTTTAAGGAAACAAACTTCCACAAACAAACTTTATAGGTAAACTAAGTCAAGTTACAGATTAAACTCCATTGAGAGGTTTAACAAATAGGCTAATTGAGAAGGAGAATTTATCTGTCACCAAGGAGTCAAGATCAGTTGAGATTCTTCCTCTGGCTTCTTATCTAAGGAATGTCTGAAGTTCTGAGTAAATTTTCACATCCTATGGAACAGATTTTGGTCAGGTGAGGTAAATGTTAAGATAGATGTTTGGTTAACTAAAATTTGCAGGAGGAATGGTTCTGAGTCTCAAATAATAAAAGGAAATAAAAAATTCCCACAACACTTCTTTCCTCCTCCTCCTCCTCCTTCTCCTCTTTGTCCTCCTCCTCTTCCTCATCCTCTTCCTCTTCCTCCTTCTCCTCGTCTTCCTCTAACTCAAAACTGGAGTGAGTCCTGTGTCAGAGCTGGCTTTGGCTGAAGATTACAGATAACTCTGCAGGCTCTACTAACCTTCACTTTGACCATCAGGCAGAACGGACCAAGACTGTGTGATAGGCCTGGGCACCATGTACGTATTGCCTCGCTCTACCTAATTTTTTATCTCTTGATCAGGAGCTTATAATCCAAATATAATCAGGTTGCTGTTGCTACCATGGGAAAACTTGACAATGATAGTCCTGTGACTTGCTGAATGAATGAAAAAGTATTTAGCCCTTACTATGTGCCAAGTACTTTTCTAAGTACTGGGGATACAACTAGTAAAAGAGATAGTATTGTTCTCAAGGATCTTGCAGGAAATTGGGGGAGACAACACCCAGAAGAAAGTTGAACTGCATGGCAGAAGTTTCAGGAAGTCCTAAGAGTACAAAGGCCAGGGGTTGAAGTCGTAGTCTCCCAGGCTGGTTTCCTTCCCTCCTACCCATCCATGCCAGCACCATCCCTTCTCTGTCCCTATTCACTCTATGCTCCCCTTCCATTGTGTTTTCTGGAATCCCCAAATCTGGCCTCAGACACTTACTAGCTGTATGACCCTGAGTAGGTCTCTTAACCTTGTTTGCCTCAATTTTCTCATCTGTAAAATAAGCTGGAGAAGGAAATGGTAGACTACTCCAGTACCTTTGCCAAGAAAACCACCAATGGGGTCATGAAGAGTCAGACATGACTAAAATGGCAGAAAAACAACAAACATGTTCAAGTATTTAAAGAACTGCCCTGTGGAAAAAGAGATTAGACTTAGACTGACCTCAGAAGACAGAACCAGGTGCCTTCTGGGTAGAAAGGACAAAGAAATCAATTTAGGTTTTCTGTCCAGAAAATCTGCCTGACAATTTAGAGTTATGTAGAGTAGAATGGGTTACCTTGGGAAACTGTGGGTTCTCCCTCCCTGGAGGTCTTTAGGCAGTGGATGGATGACCACTGGTTGATTGTATCATAAATGGAAATTCCTTTTAAGGTATGGTTTATTCTGGGTGTGCTGCAGTCTCTTCTAACTCTAAAATTTTGTGATTCTGTCTGGGATAATCTTCCTTTTCAAATCTCCTAGCTATATCAAGGGCATTGTTGATATATGTATAGAACAATTCTCATGAAATTTCTCATAAAGAAAATGGTTGATAGTTTCAGATGAATTCTTGATTGCCCCCTTTTTATTTTAGACAATAAGACAGTCTAGGATATTTTCCATTTTGCTGGAATTTTTGCCACTTTGGGATATTTTGAAAATTGATCATTGAGTGTACAACGAAAACTGCCCCAGTTTCAGCATAGATTTATTCTCTGTCTTTGGCTTTGTCCAGTCTCTCTTCTAAGCTTCCAAAGCAATATTTACATTCCCTAATTTAACACGTGATAGTTATTTGAGTTCAAATGTGGTAATTCCACTGTCATCAATATCAAAAAGCTTGTCATACAAATGGTGAGAAATCTTTCATTTTATAACTATTTATTGTTTTCCTTAAAGTTTTATGTAGTTGTTTTGCTAAGACGTGGCTTCGTTGTGTCATATGCCAAGCTTTCTGCTGACTCGTTCCTTCCTCCTCTACTTCTCTGTTTTGTGAGATGATTCACTTTGTAAGAGTCTGACTTCTTCCTCTGTAAACATTGTACTCTAAAGTTATTTCCTCAGTTGCTAGTAGTGGTGGTATTCCCATCCCATCCTATCCCCATCTCTGTCCTCCTCCCCATTCTAAATCCCATCTTCTGCTCAGAATGAACTATCTCTATCTCTGTTTGAAATCTGTCTTCCTTGAAACTTCATCTAGTTGCTAGCAATTATACAAAACTTTAAGGTTTGAAATGCAATTTACAAATATCAACTCATTTTATCATTGAAACAAGCCTTGGAAGTTGATACTATTATAATCCTATTGGTAAGGAAACTGAGGCAGGCAGAGGTTAAGGGATTTGCCCATGGTCACACCGATAGTATATGTCTGAACTGGGATTTGAGCCCAGGTATCTCCTTGTTCCAAATCCATTATCCTGTTACACCATGTTTTGTTTCCTTTAATAGACAGTCAAAGAGGTAGGCATACTGGGTAAAGTGCTGAATTCAAATTCTGATTCTGGCATTAAGAGCTCTGTCACCATTTGGAAGTCATTTAACTTCTCTGGGTCTCAGGCTGCTCCCCAAGACTTACCTACTAAATTAGGGTTTACCTAACATTTCATATCTATCCTGGTGGAAACAATTTCTGTACTGCTGAAATCAGAGAATGAAAAATCACAGATCCTTTAGAGATCCTTGACACCGTACACTGAGAACTCCAGGAGATAGGAACTATGACTTATCTTGCCTTTTTTCTCCTAGTTCAGAGAACTGTGACTTGAATGTAATTGGTGCTTAGCAAATACTTATTCAATGAATGAACCTATGAAAATAGTGGTGGTGCAAGAGACTGGGTTGGGATTGGAGGTGAAGATTCAGTGTGATTGGCTTCCTCACTACAAATCTTAGAATCATACAGTATTAGAGATGGAAGGAACTTTTATGGGCTCATTTAGTCCAATGTCCCCATTTTATAGATGAGAAAATCGAGGTGAATAAGGTGAAGTCTAAGGTCACAAAGTTAATCAGTTGGTGGAGCTGGAATTAAAACCCAGGTCTCTTGGATGCTAGTCCATCCCTTGAATCAAAACCTTAGGCAAACCTTTGAGCTTTATGGGTCCTATGGTAGAAGCCAAGTCCCAAGATGTGTAACTAATGATCAAGTCAGTCCAAATACAAGAAGAGTTCTACTTCCTCAAAGTATGGGACTCTCTCCTCATTGGAGGAGACCAATGCTCTACTTGAAGGTGGGGAGGAGTTGACCAGAGCAAGAGAGAAGAGAACTCTGCAATTTTCTTTGGACACCCTTTGAGAGGATGAGTCTCTGGATTTCTGGAACTTCTGACTTTGAACAACAAGATGGACAAGGCCAATTCCATTTTGGATTGCTGAAGGAAAAGATTCTGGGAAGATATGAAAAGAGTCAGCAGTTTCATTTTGTCATTTCCCTATCCCTAGCTTCCTACACCAGAGACTTAGAGGAGTTTTCTCCTTGTGTAAGACCTGGGACTCTCTCCCTTGGTTGAGCTGAGTTACTTTTCTACCAATGGGAGAGTGCCTTCATTCTGTAATTTTTTGTTATGTATTCTCCTGTGTATATTTCCTCTGATTTCTGTTTTTTTACGGTTTGAATAAATGGGTTTCTTTGTTCATTGCTAGGTGTATCCGTTATGGAACTGGTATTTGATGGGAAGGGTGTCAAGCTTTGGATGTAAAGCCTGGCATCTGTTTCCCCCAATAATGAACAGAGATCAGTTAGAGTAAAACTGAAAATCACATCCCTAAAAAATAATATTTAAGGAACTGCTGTTTTTTAGTCATGTGACTCTTTGTGACCCCATGGATCACTACACATCAGTCCCTTCTGACCTAAAGGCTCATCTTCCATATCATGTCTTTTAGCTTTTTAATAATGTCCATGAGGTTTTCTTGGCAAAGATACTGGAGTAGTTTGGCATTTCTTTTTCTGGTTTTATGCTGGCAGAGGTTAAGTGACTTGCCAAGGATCACATAGCTAATAAATATCTGAGATCAGATTTGAACTCTGGTCTTTCTGACTCCTCATTCAGTGTTCTATTTACTGTACTACCTGGCTGCCCCATTTAAGGGAGTAGATAGATAGTGTTCTATCCCAGGGCTCCATCTCTCTGAGGAGAGCACAATGACCTCTGGCCCCAACCTCCTGCTTCACCTTTTGGCAAGAATTAAAATGTCCCTTGGAGAAGAGGCTTGAGATATCTGTTCTGCCTCCCTTTGAGCTACACAATGACACCCCACGCTATATGTGGGAGGAAGCCCCTTGCAATAGGGAGTCTCGCTACATGAGAATGGTTGGGCTTATCAGCAGACAGGTGGTGCAGTAGATAAAAGTATGAGACTTAGACTCCAGAAGCCTGAGTTCAAATTTAGCCTCAAACATTTACTAGTCATGTGACCCTGGGCAAGTCACTCAGCCTCCATTTCTTTATCTGTAAATGGCAAATAGTAAAATAATACTAGTACCTAGCTCCCAGGATTGTTGTGAGCATAAAATGAGATGATATTTATAAAGCATTTTCAAAATGTTAGCTATTTTAATTTATGCTTGCTTGTTGAGTTTTTGATTGATGTGTATGTGTAACCCTAAGGTTGAGCAACAAGACTTGGGCAGGGGAGATGGGGATTCCAGAATCAAAGAACATTCGAACCGGAAGAGAACTTTCAGGTCAATTAGTCCAATTCCTTCATTTTACAAGGAACATCACTGAGGCCCAGAACAATGAGATGATTTGCTCAAAATCAAAAAACTGCTAAGTGACAGATTCAGGATTTGAACCTTGAGCTCAAATCCAGGACTCTTTCCAATATATCGTGCTTCCTCTCAAAGGGACAAGGAAGAAGTTTACTTTATACAATGTTAACTGTGGAAAACCACCGATTCTAAAACACTCAATAGCCTGCCAGCTTAAAAAATCATTAAGGATATTTTTCTCTTCCTGTTTACATATTTATGTCTCTATAAATGTATCTGCATCTGCATTTGCTTGCATGTGGTTGTCTGCTGCATTTGATTCAGTGGTCTCTGCACCTGGCTACAAATGTACACAACAGGGAGGAGCTGGGGATGGGGGTGGGGAGCTTTGGCTCCCAGATCAACTAGAGAGTTGTGTGAACATGTGCTTGTGTAGTATACACATGCCTTTCCCCCACAAAATGGCTTTAATTCATTCTTGAGGCAGAAGAATTCTTTCTGTTTGCCTGCAAATATACCAGGAAGGCTTTGGGCTAATGGAGCTCTCCTGGATGCAAATGAAGCTCTTTGATGTGTATTTTCAATTAACTAGTGAATTGTAGGTAGAATAAAAGATGGCAGAGTCTTAATTCAGTGGTTAGAATAGCAATACACTTTTTTTTTTTCTGATGTTGCTCCCAGTTTTCAACACTGTCTTACTTTTTTTTAAACCAGTGACCTATGCAGTACAGCTGTAGCTAAATGAGCTTGTGGCATTGCTTTATATGAAAAAAAAAAGAGACAAAACTGGGAAGTTAGGGATCTCCAAAATTTTTCAGATTATGTACGTGGATGAACATTTAACCATTTACTATGCACGAACTACTGCAGGGAGAACAGATGCCTCAGGCAGAAACTAGTGATCCTCCTGACCCCATTTTGAGAATAATAGGATTGTTTGGATTCTGATTTCATTTTTCCTCAGTTCTCTGTCCATCTGTTTCTCTGTCTTTGTTTCTGTCTCTGTCTCTCTCTTTTACTTTGTCTGTCTCTGTGACTGTTTCTCCATCTCTGTCTGGCTTTGGGCAGGGTTCATTCATTTCAGGGCTTGCTGTGCAGACACACGCTCACATCCCCAGAATGTATCCCCTGCCAGAGGGTTGCTTTGGGTTTTAACTGCTAAGCTCTGTCTATTTTGTCAGGGAAGAGGGAGAAATACAGCTCAGAGACAAGCTTCAGAGAACAAATGGCAAAGAGAGGTCTGGGTGGAGATAAGTTAGTGCTCTAGTCATCTTTAATGGAAAGTAGGTACTCTGGCCAAGCCTAATATAGAATGCATTATAAAGCATGTGTCTGTCAGTCTGAGAGACATGATAAACAGGCGAAATTCTGCTCTCCAGAGGGAGGTAGGCTTCAACAGAACTAGCTGAGGGGTTAGAATTACAGTGGTTTGTTGCAGTGGGCTGGTCTGTGCAAAAGGAATGAGGTAATGTATATTTTTAGTATTTCTAAGAAGTGGCAGCCTACATTTCTCTTCAGATGGGGAGGGGTGGGGGAAATTTACTGGGAGGGCCTAGATTTATAGATCAGCATAAGATAGTCCCTCCCCCCCAGATGTTCTGCTTGTTTCCTTTTGTTTGCTGTGCTGTATTGTAAAGATGTAGAAGTATTTGTTATGATGACAAGCTTGAGCAATAAGAGTATGACATGGAAACCAAGAAAAAAAAGAAACATTAGCTTTTACTAAGGAAGTCAGGTAGGCAAGGGAAAGGGAAGGCATTTATTAAGTGCCTACTAAATGCCACGAGCTATGCTAAGCACTTTACTAACATTATCTTATTTGATCCTCCAAACAACCCTGTGAGGTAGGTACTCTCATTTTACAGCTGAAGAAACTGATGCAGACAGGGGTTAAGGGACTTTGCCCAGGATTGCACAGCTAGTAAGAGTCTAAGGCTGGATCTGAACTCAGATCCACTGCTCTATCCACTTCCATAGGCCCACTATATGCTACAGAACACATCTGTAGGGATCATGCTCAAATCTGGTTGCCACATTTTAGGAAAGTCATTAACAAATTAGAATGGGTTCCAGAGGAAGGAGTCTAAGCTGTTGAGATGGCATGGAGCCTAAGGCATGGAAGTAGATGCTGAAAAGATGTTCTAGGAAAAGAAAGGCCTTGGGGGGCCACGTTATGCAGAAAACACTCTACTTTTTAGAGCTTTACCTGAGAAGTCATGCTAAGAACAATGGGTGCAAGATGGAGAAAGTCATTATTTGCCTCTGGATAAAGAAGAACTCTTCCCGTCAATGATGACTCCAAAACTGGAATGGGCTACCTTTGGAGGTTATAACGAATTCTCTCTCACTAGAGATCTTCATATATAGGCTGCTAGGGAATGGTTTAAGGAAGGTTCTTCTTCTTGTATAGATTAGACTAAGAGCTCTCTGTCTCTGTCTCTGTCTCTCATAAGCACTTTGCCAATAAATCCTATTTGATCCTCACACAATCATTTGAGGTAGGTGGCACTATTACCCCATTTAACAGGTGAGCAAACTGAGGCAAACAGAGTTTAAAGCCACTTTTAACTAGTGATACAATTAAAAAGCATTCAACAAGTCTCACCTTAAATCTCTTTCTCTCCCTCTTTATTAACTATCCCATTGTACTGTGCTTGGAAACTGAAAAACACTAGCAGCATATGCTTTGAACACACAGTTGGGGATGCGACTGTCAGGATACACCTATGACACGTCATTGTTCCCACACTGCAGTCCACAAGTACTTAACCTAATTTTCAAGTGGAATATACTTACAGCGCAGACTTCCTAAAAAGAGCATCTGTGGGTGAGGACAGTATAAGAAGGCCTAAGTTAATTATTATGGGGATTTCCCACTGCAGGATTTTAAATAAAGCAAATTTCCTTTGCTAGGACTTATATCTAGTTGACTGGGTCTCTCTGACTCACCCAGGAGCATCAGCACTATGTAGGGCAGTGTAATGTATTTAGAAGATATGAATTCAGACTTAAGGCCCTCTATTTATGATCTGTGTGACCTTGGGCAAGGGTGGCTAGGTGGCATAGTGAATAGAGTATTGATTTTGGAGTCAGGAAGACTCATCTTCATGAGTTCAAATCTGGCCTCAGACACTTACTAATTGTATGACCCTGGGCAAGTCCCTTCACCCTGCTTGCCTCAATTTCCTTATCTGTAAAAATGAGCTGGAGAAGGAAATGGCAAACCACTCCAGTATTATCTTTGCTGAGAAAACCACAAATGGGGTGATGAAGAGTTAGACCTGACTGAACAACAATAACACTTGTGGACAAATCTCTTAAATTTTCTGGGTTTTGGTTTCTTCACTTATGAAATGAGGAGGTTCAGTCTTTTCCAGCATTAATACTTTATAATTCTTTGATGGCCAGTGAACATGTCCTGACTCTTGGTCTCTACTGTCTTTATATTATATGCCCTTTGATTATTCCTCATCATTTCCCAAGGAGAAAGGAAGGAAATAAGCATTTATTAAGTACCTACTATGTGCCAGGAGCGACACTAAGTACTTTACCAAGATTATCTCATTGATCATGTTGCCATGTTTGTTGTTTTCTATGTCTCTCCCTCCTCTTCTATAGGATCTCACACCACAGTGGAAACTTCCCCTGGCTGGGATCTCAACGAGCAAAGAATGCCCATGTCCCTGTATAACAGGGGTTTGAGATCTGACCAAGATTCTGAGATTCACAGTTCAGAAGAGAGTATTCTTTCACAGCTTAGAGAGAGACTGAAATAGTTATCTTTGAGTAAGGGATGGACTTTAGCTGCATCTGGGAATTTTGAAAAAGGGCAATACAGACCGCAATAGGAAAGACAGAACAGATATAACACAGGGAACAGATGACTAGTTTACCTGTGAGAAAATATGACAGTTTAGTTATACAGATAGTGAACAGCCAAGAAGTAACCTTCCTTTGAAAGGGGATGGGAAGACAGTCACATAGTCTTTGATGAGTGGAATAAAGAACATAGAGATTACTAGTTGCAATCATTGCATTAAGGGCTGAGGAAAGCTCTAAAACAGGGGTAGGGAACATGTGGCCTCTGGGTCCTCAAGCATGGCCCTTTGACTAAATACAAACTTCACAGAACAATACCCTTAATAAAAGGATTTGTTCTGTAAAACTTGGACTCAGGTGACAGGCTGCACCCAAGGACCTAGAAGGCCATGTGTGTCCTCAAGGTTGCAGGTTCCCCATCCCTGAAGTCTGAAAGTTCTACTCTTTAGCCAAATTCCTTTCCTCTTGCCTGTTCTGTAATAATTGCTTGGTTTAAAATAAAAATCTAGCTATTTCTATGTGTTAATTTTTGCTTACTATAAAAATTCATGGTTAAAAAAGACCAATGGTTGATCAGGAAGGCATTTACTGAATGTTTACTTAGTCATGTTGAGCAAATGGGAATAAGGGGGGCCAGGGACTGCTGAGAAAAACATAAAATATAACCACGTCAGAGATGTAAACCTCTTTTTAAATGTTAAGAATATTCCTAACCAGAAATACTAAGCTGCTATGCTTTATTAGTAACTTTTTTCTTATATTTTATATCTTAAACTCCCTAATCTAGGAGAGAAAGTGATCCATATGTACTTCCAGACCATTTTGTCCTTAGTCTAAAATGAGCTTGAATGTCATAGGCAGGTGTACAACCCAAGAGGCACAGAGGTAGTCATCAAAGGAAAGATTATCTTCCCCAATTTGTCCCAGTGGGAGAAAAAAAGGTAAGGTCTGGGATGATTTCACTCTTTCCTCTTTTCTGTTTTGGCAAGGGAATAAAAGAGAGAATGTTTAGCCAGCTTTGCTCCACACTGGCCCCTGCTGATTGCACCTATAAGTAAATAATGAAGAATCGAAGACCAATAGCTTGCCTTCTCCTTCCTTCTATCCTAACCTTTCTGCCAAGTCCACTTCCTCAGAGGTAGGGTTTTTTCCTAAGTTCAGTAATTAAGAGGGTGAAAAGATAAGTAGGGCTAGTTTTTATCAACTCTATGTGCTGCTTCCCTGTAGGGTTAAAGTTCTTCCTTTGGGGGTACTACCAGTAGTGGTGGAGGGTCATTTTGCTGGGCCTGTGTCTTAGAAGGGAAGTTCTGCAAATAACTCCCATATGATAGAATATTGGTTAAGTTGCCAGATACTCTGAAAGGTTTCAAGGTTTTGAATTGTCTTGTAAATTTTTATATTTTATATTTTTCTAATTTCATGAAAAAAAATTTTTTTTAACATTCTTTTAAAAAAAATTTGGGGTTCCAAATTTTCTCCCCCTTCTCCCTGTCTGAGAAGGCAAGTAATTTGGTGTAGACTCTACTCATGTGAAGTCATGCAAAATGCATCCATATTTTTACAGTCAATGTAGACAATAATGAAGGGCCCTGTTCTGTCAAGAAGGTATCATGACTCAGATGTGGCTTTCACTGCAAGCAGTTTCTCCTTCAAAATTAGGTAGTTTATTTCTACAAAAGTATGCAAAGGGTCCAAGGTGTGAGCAGTATGATCTATGGAGAGGACAGCCCCCATGGTGGTCATATTGGATACCTTAATCTCTACAGCAGGGGTTCTTAACCTGGCATCTGTGAGCTTTATATCTGTATCTGTATATCTATATGTGTGTGTGTATACATACATACAAAAACCAAAGGGCAAAACTCAGTATTAATATGTGCTTCTATGGTTCCTACAGACCATGTTTTATTAATTTCTTGTGTGTTTGTGTGTGTGAGCTTTATCTATCTAGCACTATATATAAATACATATATATATATATATACACACAATATGTGGGTATGTACATACACATATATATACAACTATATTTTTATTTGTTTCTTTGTAATTCTACAGATTTTATGCATTTAAAAACACTATTCTGAGAATGGATCTATAAGCTTCACCAGATTGCCCAAGGGAGCACAAAAATAGTCGAGAATGAAATATTTATGTGGGTTTGTGTAGATAAAGATGGTGACTGAAGTAGATAGTTATTTGGGATTGCAGAAAAGGCCTCCTGGCTCTGGTATCCATTGACAGATTGGGGATGTTCCAGCATTATGGTTAGAGTTTTATGTAAACGTCAAACCTAGGATTAAGTGCTGTCCATATCAGGCACAACAGAGAAACTGCTGCAGTTTCAAAGTGAGGGTCCTCTGCAGTGTGGCCTCTATTTTATGTGAATCCACTTACCTATTATATGCTCCATATATTCCATCTCTTCTGTGAATTGGCATATTTCTAACTTAGTGCATCAGGGAAGATAACATCTGCTCAATTTGATGAGTGCTCCCTCACCCAACCAGCTGATATAATTACTGGGTGTAGACACCTGCCAGAAGAGGGCTCTTCTCATGGAGTAGGATATACACCTTAGCTCCTTGCTGGGGTGACTCAGGAAATTCCTGGTTGGTCCAAGTGACTGGGGTAACCTAGAAGGTGGTTGATTAGAGAGAGTCAGGGAGAACCTACTCTTGTCAAAGAAACCTTCCTATTCTGTGGTATATGAGTGAGACCTGAAATGGCTTTACCTTCTTAAGAATTTTTTCAAGCTATTTCTTTCCCTTGGACTTCCAGACTGGAGTTTACAAGAGGAAGAAACTATTTCTCTTTCCTCCATCCCCTAACTCTCCAACACTAATGGCAGCAGAAGCACATGGTAGTGGGAGATATGTACTTGCCCTGGTGAACCTGGGACTGGAGTGCATACTGTATAAATCCTGGTTGCCTTCTTTTGTCTTTCTGTTTTCTTTTCCGAGTTGGGGTAAATAACTTGTTATCCTATAAAATGGACATTTCAATCCTTAATATTTACCTTGTGGGTAATCCTGAGTTTGAGCCAGGTGCAAGGTCTTTGAAGGGAAAAGGCTGCTATAATAGTGTGCTTCTCAGAGACTAATAGGATTACCAGAAGGGTGGAAAAACTAAAGCCATGCTATGATTGGATAGGAGATCTGTACCTTGCCAACCCCCCACAATAATTTATATGAGTTGCTCAGACAATATAGGTCCAAAGTGAATGGAAGAAAACTGTTTGGCAGTCAATTCCACAGAAGATTTTTGTTTTTGCTGTCCAGGGAGAATATAATTGAGTGTTTCATGTTTCTCTCTGTGTTTAGTCGTTTATGCATACCTCAGAATCCTTCTTATCATCCTCACTGGTAGAAAAAAAATCAGTCCTGTACTTGATACTGATATATTACATTGAATATCTTTGGGAATAAGGACCCTGCTACCTACATTTGGTAAGACTTTAGATTTGAGCTGCACAAACTATGTTTTAGAGATTTTGCTTGCGAAACCTAGGTTGGAACGTTACAAAGAGAATTTGATTCCTTTGATCTGCCCCATAGAATGGATCCAGGTTTATGTGAGCTCCTTGGGGCAAGGGACTTGCTAGACTTGTTTGTTGTTGTAGGCGGTGTAGACTAATCTGGACTCATTTGGGGGTGCTGAACGGATCCTATAAGTAGATGAGAAATACCACTGGAGGTAAACTACCACCTTGAAGGTCAGTAGGTTTTGAAATGTTGAGCCCATTAACCTCTGAAAAATGATGGGGACAATGCAAAAACCAAAGGGCAAAACCCAGTATTCCTATGTGCATCAGTGGTTCCTACAGACTACGTTCTATTCATTAATTTCCTGTATCTGGATTAGATACAATTTGCTGAGTAGCACCATTCCTGGCCAACCGATATTATAAGTTGGGTTTCAGCAGAAGGAGTTTCCATCAGGTGGTAGTGTTCAGAGCCCTATAGTTTTGCAAGAATCTCCTGTCTCCTGATATTACTTAGGTTTTTTTTTGTCATTGTGCAGTTTCATTGGACCTAAAGTAGGTCTAAAGTAGGAATGACCTCTAGAAACCATCTAGTCTGACCCTCTTGTATTACAAATAGCCTCAGAGAAGTTAGTGATTTGCCCAATATCACACAGGTAGTTAGTGTCAGGAGCAGGATTTGAACTAAGGTTCTTTAATCCTGGAACTAGCGCTCTTTCCACTGTACCATGTTGTCTTCCATGTTGTCATCCCCTAGTTGAATGTAAGTTCCTTGAAGGTAGGAATTGTTTCATTTTTCTTTTGCATCATTAGCACTTGTATCATCAATGACTTGCACAGAAGTTTTTAATAAATGGCTGTTGAATTGAATTATATTGAAATGAATAAAAATTATCAAGATTTCAGTGAGAAGGATAGAGGGTCAGATGAATTCCCTTCCCCCCCCCCCCCGAAATTTGTTCAAAATTATGGCCAGAAACTTCTTCATTTTGCTCGATGAATAGATCCTGCTGGCTAGAATTTGTACTCCTAGGACAGAATTAATTATACAGTCATGTGGCTTTTATCAGGGTAACTTCCTTGCCTCAAATGTGTTAAAAACAATACTGAAGTCCTAGTACTTGGAAGGGAGCACCATGAATGTGCCCTTGATCAAGTTCTATTTGATAGGTGGTATATAAGATGTCAGCCAATGGTTCTCCAGCACCACTGGAAAGAGGAAGCCATGGACTAAATTATGTCTGAATTGTCTGTTATACCCATGACTTACAAGAACTTGGTTTCCTGGGTCATAGGATCAGATCAGAATGGGCATCCATGTATTGTTCTGATCATAACTCAGGTAAATTTATGACTCCCTTCACTTTATTATTAAGGCACTGATTTTTGATGCATGAGGAATGAATCCATGAAGTCTGCACAGGCCCCCAAAGCTAAAATACCTGATGATTGAGTTTAGTTGTAAAGATCCAAAAATAGTTGGACAGTGGGAAGGGTGGTAGGATCTGATAGAACTGGGGATAGGTACTTGGAGAAGGATGCTTTGGAATAACTTCACTTTTTAGAGACAGAGAGGCTCATATGTGAATGGCTCTGAATTGGGGAAATGTTTTTGTCCTAGAACACAGGACATGGACAAATCCACTACCAACCCTTCCTTCTCTCTGCATTGCCCCACAACTGCTCTCCTATGTAGTACTGGTGGATAGACTGAGAGAATGATGGAGAGACTACCACAGCTTTATCTGCAAAGGAAGGTATGTACAGTCTGATGAACTCAGGTAAATTTATGACTCCCTTCACTTGGGTTAAATTGTCATGAACAAATATGTTTAAGCCTTCTAAAAACTGATTAACCAGGACAGGGGTTTATCACAACAACAACAACAATAATGATAGTTTAAATTATTTAAATAAAAAAGTAAATTTAAAAATCAAATAAAAAAGAATAATAGCATATAGCCATCCATTTATAGATATACATATACGGATACATATAGATAAATTATATATGTATATGTATGTGTGCATGTATATATATGTATGTGTGTATATATGTGTTTATGTATGTGTGTGCATATATATAATAGAATATGTAAGGTTTACAAAGCATTTTATATTTATTATCTCATTTGGTCCTCAAGCAACCCTGTAACGTAGATGCTTATTAACATTCCTATTTACAGATGAGTAAATTTAGGCTGAGGTATAAGGGACTTGTCCAGGTTAACATAGCAAGGAAGTCTCTGAGGTCGAATATGAACTCAAATCTTCCTAATTCCAAGTCAAGAAGACCTTTGGGTCCAGAAAGAACTGATGTATTTCATAATAGCTCCTTGTACCTATCAAAGCTTTTTTGAATTCCTAGAGAAACCCTTCTACATTATTCAATGGGCACTGTTTTCTGTGAATAGAAAACCTGTCAGATATGCCAAAAGACTCTAGGCTATGGAGAATTCCTGAGGGCAGGGTTGTATGAACAGATCTGGTCCAAATATCCTGGGAAGACTTCTACCTACTTGGTGAATAAATTTGAAGGACTCAGTAGACTTGCTGTTGGGAGGTGGGGGCAGTGAATTCCATCTGCTTCCAGACATTTACTTTCTGAAAGGTGGAAAGAGCTACTTGGAATGTGGCCATTTCTATAGAGCTCTGATCTAGCTATTGCTGGGACATGTTGGGGTTTGGGACCTCAGATCCAAAGTCCCCAGCTAGAAGACCTTCTAAGCACTAAGAAACTCCAGCATTGCGAGTTCGGGTTGGAGGTTTGTTTTGGTTTGTGTTGTTTTGTGGTGCCAATGAGTATTGGCATTAGGGACAGTTAACAGAGCCCATGGAAGGGAACCCTCCAGGGGAGAAAGAGGTGCATTTCAAGCCAGGATCTAGGTGCTCAGATTTCAAAAGGTAAATAAATGACAAGTCAGATTTCAGTAGGTAAATAAATCCTGAGGGTGAGGCAGGAACAAAGAAGGGATTTGTAACAGTAGTCTAAAGGAGAGCAGGAGGGGGAAATCAGCACTGGGCTTATCAGGAAAAACCAATAGAGGAAAGAATAGCACCAGGTATCTACAAAGGACCTACATCTCTACCCAAGACCAGCTCTCCTATGGCAGGCAGGAGCATACTAACAACCTTCACTACATTTGCTTTGCTGGGAGCCCCAATAAAAATGACCAACAGTGTTTAATGGGTAACCTTTCCTCCTCACCCATTTGCTGAAATATTGATTAAACATCTTCTATATACATAATACCACACCGTATTCTGAACAGAAGATGCAAGTCCTGTTGTGGTATTTTTTTGTTTTTTAATTTTCATTTATATACTTTGAAAATTATTTCCATTGATGTTTTTTTTTATTTCACATAACCTACATTTCCTCTTCTTATTTAAGAGAAACATTTCTTGTAACAAAGAATAAAAAAGAGAAAAAAGAAATAGTTTAGCAAAACTAATCAATACAGTTTTTCATCTGACATAGTTAGTATTTAGTATTTCAAATACCCAGTTAATTGCCTTTGCAATGCTTTCTCAGTTCACACACACATACACACACAAAATGTGTATATGTGCATATATATATATTATATATTTATAATTGCTTTAAGGTTTACAAAGTATTTTACATATATTATCTCATTCAATTAGTTGTTATAATTTCATCAGTTTAGATGGTTTTGTTGTCATTCTTGGCATTTAAATTGGATATACACATTTTTCCTGGTTCTGTTTACTTCTCTTTGCAGCAGTTCATGTAAATCTCTCCATGCATCTCTGTATTTGTTCTATAGGAAGTCAGGTCTAACGGCAACATTTCAGGCATTGATGTGTAACCAAGGGTTATTTGGGGGAGTGGGGTGTGAATGAGGTATCGCTTCCTTGAGATATATCATGGGTGGCTTCCTCATTCATCTATTCATAAGGTTGGTTCTATTCCTCAGTAAGCCATAATTTTTTTTCAAACAGTTCTTACTACTGGGAAGTTCTTAACTGTAGCTAACCTAAATCCCTTATACAACAACCTAAAGTCATTTTCTCTTGTTCTGTCCTAAGTGGAGATAGAAAAATCAGCTATCTTCCTCCTCTTCCTTCTCTGTATATTAACCTTATCATTAGTTTCTTCAGAGAAAGGTTTCTCTATCTTTAAAAGCCTTGGATTTCTGTACTGCAGTTAATTAACCCCCAAGCAAAAGTCTCTTTGCTTCACTTCCTATGACTGACTAATGGGCTTTTAAGTATGAGACGTGATGGTACCTTGCATGAAAGTCTGCTATCCCTTTTGTTTGCAAAGGAAGGGAATAGCAACCCCTCCTTTGCCTTCTGTTGCTACTCTACCACATACAGAAGGCCTGGGTTTTTGTTGTTATTATTTTGTGGGAAGCCATAGCTTAACATAGCAAACAACTCTGTAAGAAAAATGTCCCGTGTGACTTTGTATTCAATAGTTCTCTTTCCTCTTAGAAGTTCCAAGAACTTTGTACATAGACTCATTAAGCTCATGATACCACCATAAAGGGGTAAACACTGCAGAGACACTTTAAGAGCTCAATGGCAATGTTGGGATCATCAAATCCAATTCACTTCTTTTACAGAAGAGTAAACTGAAACTCAGACAGGTCAAATGCCTTACAAAGGTCACATTGCCAGTGAGTGATAGAAATGGGACCAGAACTGAAGGTTTTGGCTTTTTTTTCTTTTTTTAACAGGATTATCGGTCCAGTGCTCTCTCTACAACATCACAGTTGTTCTATAGATGGAGATGTTAAGTCAGAGAGAAGTGAAATCATTTGTTTAAGGAAATACAATATTATGGTAGTGAAACAGAACACAAACTCCAGAAACATTTATGGTTCTTTTCCTTATGTATGTATCAACAGTAGAGAGATGTTTTTTCTTTCCTTTTTTTTTAAACTGGAGTAGCATTTTTTGAGAACTGGAATAGCATTAGATTAGAAAAGTGTTGAATTGAAAAGTTAATGCTCCCTGATTTCAATTTTAATTTAATGTTTCTTCTAATGTAATACAGCATCTGGGTCCCTGTAATGTGGCCGTCTGTTGGCTAACATGTTGGTCCACGGTACTTTAGAGACCACAGATTGTGACTCCCTGTTTCCAAAGAGTTATTCCTATTCCAGTTAGAATAAATCACACAACATCATAGTAAAACAAAGGACAACTATTTTGAACCAAATTAAAGACAAATATTGAGTTAAACTGAGCAGTAAGTACTTTCACCATCCCTCCTGCAAAGCTACCACCTCCCCTTATGTGACTCCCTTGTGGACACACTTTTCATCTCCTGCTCAGTCACTCTGGGCTTATCCTGCAGCCTCAAGGATGTGAGGGACCAAACCACTGAATGATGTTAGGTTAGTGATCATAGCAGCAGGACTGAGAGCCATGGATCTCTCCATATGGCACTGAAGTCTAAAGGTACTCACATCAAGGTGCCAGCCCAGGGATTGGGCAGAACCCTGGAACTGAGGTCTGTTCTGAAAGTGCTGTGATTAGATGAACAGCTTGTCAGGGCCCGGTCCTGAGCACCATATTTTAAATATTTCTCTCTTTCCCTTGTCTATCCGAGAAACACTAGCTATTCTAAGAAATCCTTCCTTTCTTTTCCCCTTCCAGTTATAGTTCCCCAGATCTTCTGTAGCCTTTACTTCTCAAATTTTGAGTACTGCTAGGCCTACGCACACCAGTGTGGGACAGGCAGCCCAGAGACTCTCTTGACTGATAAGAGAAGCTCTCTGAGCCCCAAAGCATTGTGGGAACATGGTGGTCCTATGCAAAATAATATTAAAGTTGTAGAGTCTTGGCTTTAAGAGAGAAAGGAGGTTTAATTCGTTTTGAGTAGCAGTACCATTAGCAATGCTCAGTAGGATGCCCAACTTGTTTAATGAATCCTGTCTGGTGATGGTGATGGTGGTGGTGGTGGTGGTGGTGATGACAGTGATGGTGATGGTGGTGCTGTTGCTGCTGATAATAGCAGTGCCAATGGTCATGGTGGTGCCATTCTCGATCAATTCCAAAAAGCTCCAGGATGCCCCTCCTAGACACATAAGAGTACAGCTGAGTAAAAGTTAATTCTTTATCCAGGTCTCTAACTCACATGTCATAGATTATTAAAAACAGCAAGGAAGCCCATGGAAATTTTTACATACTGAAGCATAGATAGCATGTTGAAATTGAAAGAATACTGGAACAGAAGCCTCAAAACTTGAGTTGCCACCTGGACTCAGTCACTGAGCACTGTGTGAGTCATTTTGCCTGTTTGGACATCAGGTTCTTCATGGGAGGCTGCAGTAGATGAAGAATGCTCAGTTCTTTATGAGGAGCCATTCTAAATTTCTTTAAAGGCCTGAAGTTATCAGCGTGTGTGTGTGTGTGTGTGTGTGTGTGTGTGTGTGTGACTGATAGTTTTGACAGCAAAGTCTCAAAGTGGAGTAGGCACTATGGCTTGCTGTTGTCTCTCCACCCTTTCCTCCTCTGGGAATCCCAGAAGATCTTGGAGAAGTCAGCTTGGGAGCATAACCTGTGGTAAGATCTAACAATGAAGACTTTTCATTGAGGGAACGAGATGTTATAGTAGATAAAACACTGGACTTGGAGTCAGGAAGACCTGTGTTCAAATCCAGCCTCAGACACTTACTAGCTGTGTGACCCTGAGCAAGTCGCTTAACCTTTGTTTCAGTTTCCTCATTTGTGAAGTATGGATAATAATAGCACCTACTTCCCAGGGTTGTTTTTAGGATAAAGTGGGATAATATTTATAAGGCGCTTTGCATACCTTCAAATGTTTATTATTATTATTATTAATTATCAAGCTGGGGACACTTAAATGAGGTTTAGAGTCTCTTTTAGCTCTGAAATACTATGATTGTATAATTCTGTAACTCTTCTATTTACTGATTCTATCAAATACTCAAATTTCACCCTGACTCAGTATATTTTCTATGAAAAACTCAGAGGCTTGAAAGCTTATGGTTTGTGGAATGTTCGTGGTTATACAGGATGTCCTAAAAGTCTTAGTGTAGTTCTAAGCCATTGAAGCTATGAAAGCTTAGCGCTGTGCTAAAACTTTTGGGACATCCCAGATCTCATTTAACATTCTTTGGGGCACGCTAAATAAAGAGGTGAGAAGATATCTAGGACAAAAGACTCATTTAGGAATTATCAGTAACTTGAAACTTGTCATGACATAATCAGTTACTCACAACTGTTAGACGTGGCACCATGTTGGATTTTGGGGAGCTTTCTTTTGTTGAAGCTTGTCACGTGTTCATGTTTAGCATTGATCTTTAGTTGCAAAACACAGGACAGCTGATCTCCCAGCTGAGCACTCAGTTGGGCTCCCAACGGTGGGAGAAGTGGAGAAGTGTAAATATTTCAAATGACCTTTGCTACGTGGGTGATTTCATAATATTCAGAGAACATAGTTTTTCTCTGTGTGAAGCCAATGGCCCATAGGGAGAATGAAATCTGTAGAGGTCAGTTTGTTCTACTGAGAAAAATGCTATTCTACAGCCAGAAACATTGTCTCTAACCCTGGGAACCTGTATTATAGACTTACACTATGTGATATCGGGGATATCAATCTTGCTGAATCTCAGTTTCTTTATGTAAAATGAAGGTTGAATGAGACAATCTCTGAGGTTCTTTCCAGCTTTAAAAATCAATGATTCTACATGGTAAGCCAGACATGTCAAATATACTGTCTAGTGTCTAACACAGTCTCCGACATGCCCTCTGTTGTCAAACACGCAGTTAGCAGGCTTCAACACCTGAACTGGATGGAAACGTAACTGGGAAATATTGAACAAAATAAATAAAAATTCACTAGAATATAAATGATGTTAATATGTGACTTTCTAAGTCCACGTGCATATTATGAGGATCTTGACATTAGGGATGTAGTGGGCCTGGCTTATGTTTGAGTTTGCTCCTGCCACTGTAAGCATTCTGAAGGCAGAGATGGTGCCATGTGGTCTTTGTAATCCACTATAAAGCTTGGCTAAGAGAATAAAGGAGTATTGATGCAAATCTGTCACTTGGAAAAGCAAAATGAAATAGAGGTATACCTTGTTTTATTGAGCTTTGCAGATGTTGCATTTTTTTTTGACAAATTGAAGGTTTTATTAGCACCATTTTCCAGAATAGCTCATGT
>CM053591.1:57184806-57242271 GCA_028646515.1 Pseudochirops corinnae | reverse complement strand
GCTCTACGAATGTCTTCACACCAAACATTAGTTAAGTTGTAAAGAAGAACTATGACCAATGGAGTGAACAACACAGAAAAGGAACAAAACAAAACAAAAAAAAACACAAAAGAGAGAGAGCAAGTAGTTTGCTTCAATCTGCATTCAGACTCTGTAGTTCTTTCTCTGTATGTGGATAGCCTTTTCCACCACGAGTCTTTTGGAGTTGTCTTACAGTCTTGCATTGCTGAGAGTCTCCCAGTCTATCAAAGTTACTCGTCACAGATACTATGTGTCTGTAATTGTGTACAAAGTTCTCCTGGTTCTGCTCTCCTCACTCAGCATCAGTAATAAAGTATTTTTTAAATTAAGATCTCTACATTGTCCTTTTATAGACCTAATACTATTGCATACTTAATAGACTACAGTATATGTAAACACAACTTTTAAATTCACTGGAAAACCAAAAAATTCATGTGACTCCATTTATTGTGATATTCACTTTATTGCAGTAGTCTGGCACCAAACCTGGACTATCTGTATGTACTTTATTGGTGGCATATCTGTTGTGAACAGTTCACTTGATATAGGGTAAATGGTTCTTAAACTTTTCCACAGTGGTAGAAAGACAAAACTGTGGAAGAACCTATGTAGTGAAAATCCTCTAGAGTGATTATTTTTAATGTCTATTATTGAACAATATAATGTTCATTAAAAAGAGGGTGTTTCAGAGTTCCTTGTACCTCAGTTTCTCAAATTGCTATAGTGGAAAGAACCTTGAATTCTAGAGTCAGAAAGTCCTGCTTCTCTTAACTTGAGTTTTCTTGTCTGGAAAATGTACTGCCTAGCCCCATGGTGGGTATGAAAAAAGTATCTTGTTTAAAAAAAGAAAAAAAGAAAAAAAGAAAAGAAAAACTATGGGTGTAGGGGAAGGAAAATAAACATAAAGCTCCTACTATATGCCAGACATTGTGTTAAGTACTTTTTAAAAGCAATTATTTAGTTTAATCCTCTCAAGAACCCTGGGAGGTAAGTGCTATTAATTGAGTGACTTGACCAAGTTGAGTGACTTGACCAAGGTCACACAGCTGGTAAGTATCTGTCATCAAATTTGAACTCAGATCTTCTTGACTTTCAGCCCTGTGCTCTATCTACTGTGCCACCGGTTGCCTCTAAATATAGAAATGTGAATTATTGTTATCAATGTTAATCATTCATTTATTAAACAAACGTTTAGTGCTGCGCATGGGAAGGTCTTCTGCTAGACACTCAATGCAATAAAAAGAAATATAAAGCCTAATTCCTGTTCTCTAATGTCGTTATTATTATTACTAATTTTTGTGTTGCCCTTCAGCATTGGCTTAATTTTGTCTAGGTATGTGTGTTGACAATCATTTGTATCTTTTTCCATTCCAAGCAAAACATGGAACTGTATTTTAATTTAAATGAAACTCATAGACTAGGCAGGAATAATAATATGGATTTTGCTTTAGTACTTCCATGGATCAGTGATTTTATCTATGTGCACGATCCCTCAAATAATATAGATTGCAGACTCATCCACATCTTTCACCATCTATTTCCTATTATAAATCCATTGTTAAGAATCTCCTCATTATAGATTTTTTGCTAGAATTTCTATAGTACTTTAAGACTGCAAAGCACTTTACAAATATCTCATTTGATCCTCTCAATAGACCTGGGAAGTAGGTGCTATTTTTATCTCCATTTTATAGATGATGACATTGAGGCAAGCAGAGGTTAAGTGACTTTCCTTGCTCAAGGTCACACAGCTAGTAAGAGTCTGAGGCTGGATCTGAACTCAGGTCTTCTGAGACTCTAGTTCAATGCTGTATCCATAATGCCACCTATCAGCCCCCTAAATCTGCCAATGATGAGTTGCATGCAAGAAATGGTTAGAGGTTCCCATCATCAATCAGTCGACCCACAAACACTTGAGTGCCTTCAATATGCTGGAAATGTGCTAGACTTTGGGGATACAAACAAAGAATAAATCAACTTTTATTCTCAAGGAGCTCATATTCTCAATGGAAAAAGAGGAAAGGGAGATAAGGAAAAGTCTGGAAAAGAAAATAAGCCAGTCATGTGGAGATAACAAAAGGATAGCCCAAAGTCTTCAATGCTACCCACAAAATGTTAAAAAATAATCCTAGAAAGAGACCTTCAGAATGTTGAGTCAATATCTAATCCTATATAATTCAATTTTTGTTGTTGTTCAGTTGTGATCCCATTTGTTGTTTTCTTGGCAAAGATACTGGAGTGGTTTGCCACTTCCTTCTCCAACTCATTTAACAGATGAGGAAACTGAGACAAACAGGAATAAGTGATTTGCTCAGTGTCACACAGCTAGTATGTGTATGAGGCTGGATTTGAACTCAGGTCTTCCTGACTCCAGGTCTGACGCTCTGTCCACTGTATCACTTAGCAGAGAAGCTTCTGAAAGAAATCACAAGTTTAATACTGTGAAGAGTTAGACATAGGACTGGTTTTAGAGAAATAGACAAGAGGATATTGTGTGATGGATACTAGCCTAGCAAAGGGAATTGCCATTAAAGGCTTGACAGATGGGAGAATTCTATGACTGTCAACAAAAGATCAGTTTAGGGAGATCCCTGGGACCAGAGCAATAGAATCTGGTAGTACTGGCAGATGAGAGCTGGATGTGAAGGGTGGATGTAGGCACTCAGACTCAAGGGACCTCATATTCTTTCTCTAGGTGAATGTCACCAGCTATGGGCAGGCTGGAGCCAGCTTGTTAAATTTTTAGCGTGAGCATTTCCTCTTTGGAAATTGGCAAAAGCTATAACTCAGGGCTTGATTTGTTGTTTTGTCTGTTCTCTAAATTTAAGAAACTGATGGTGAAAATATTAATAATTCAAATTAAATTTTAAAAGGTGTGGCATGTACATTTCTTCTCTAGAGAATTGGTTGCTAAATATTTATCAGAATGCCCCTGGTGCTATACCCAGTCACCTCCCTCCTTCAACTACCTCAGTCCTTCCTTAGTTATATAGAGCTTAGAAAAAGGACACTAGGTTTGAACTAGGAACAAAATAAGGTTGAGGACTAGCTAGGGAGCACAAGTGATCCTAGAGCTGATATAGAAGGAGATGAGTGAAATGGGAAAGAAACTAAGAGTAAAACCCCTGAGTGGGGCAGTTAGGTGATGCCATAATGGATAGAAATAGATATTGGGCCTGGAGTCAGGAAGTTCTGAGTTCAAATCTGGCCTCAGACACTTATTAGCTGTGTAACCCTGGGCAAGTCACTTAACCTGCTTGCCTCAGTTTCCTCATCTGTAAAATGAGCTGGAGAAGGAAATGGCAAACCACTCCAGAATTTTTGCCAAGAAAACCCCAAATGAGGTCATGGAGAGTCACAGAGTCAGACATGACTGAAATGATTGCACAATAGCAAAAAAGACCCTCAGTAATAACTAAGTTGGTCAAGCTAGTGTAGAATGCATTTGCTTATAATTAGCACATAGTGGGGTGTGTGCTGAGGTGTTTTTCTGCATCCTCATTGTCACTTCTGATGAGGATTTTGTTCTATCATAATATGTTTCCCTATACAAAATGTCAGTACATCCATTTATACTACACTTGAGATGACTGATTGAGTAGTAGTTAACCATGAGAAAGGGAGAAAGAGAAAGAGGGGGGGGGAGGGGAGAAAGTCAGAGACAGAGAGAAAAAGAGAGAACCTTATCTCTTCAGATAAGGACAAGGGAGGTTAGAGCTATGAAGAATGGAGGACAACCCAGAGGATACATTTTATAGGGCGGGCTTCCTTCTGGATATGGAATTGACCAGTCCTCCCCTGAGGCCCCTTCCATCTCTCAAATTCCGTGGCTCTCTGCTTCCCTGAGAGTGTGTAATTTCCAAGGCTAAGGAAGCAGAGAGTACCCAGGAGAAGTGGGTGACCGCAGTGTCAAATGCTACAAGGACATCGAAGAATATGAGAACTGGAGGGAAAAAAAAGGCCATTGCATTTGGAGATTTGGTTATAGAGGATCTTAAAAAGAGTTGTTTCAGAAGAATGGAGAGGCAAGAGGCCAGATTATAAAGAATCGAGGAGAGAGATTGGGTGATGAGTAATTGGAAGCAGCAGGTGCACACAAATTCTTGAAGTCTGGCAGTGAAAAGGAGAAAAGAGGAATGGTAACTGGATGAGGTAGAAGAGTGAAGAAGAAGGTTCTTCAACATAAAAGTAGCCAAATGCACAAGGCTGTTTAGGGTAAGTGGAAAGTGAGTGGTAGATGCAACACTTGCTAAAGAGCTCCATCTCCATCCTTCTTCCTTTGCCTTTCCTTTCTGAGAGTTCTATTATGATTGTCCTCAGAGGGCTGAGAAGGCTATGGAACTAGAGTCACTAACATCTTCTTACAAGTGTTCCCAGAAGCCATTATCTTCAGAAAGAGGTCTGATTATGTTGCATGACAAGTGAGATACACCACAATCTCTGCTATAGTTGTATCCTAGGAAGGACAGCTCAGAAACCTAGCATGTAAGAAGTGGAGAGGAATTCTGAATATTTTTAATCTAGTGCTCTTGTTTTATAGGGGAGGAAAACTGAAGCTCAAGAGAATGGAAATGAAGAGACCTGGGTGAAGTTCCCAAAGTGACCTCCAGGTACCCAGCCATGTAGAATAAGAGGCAACAAGGTAGAGTAATGACCTGGGGGTGGGTGGTGGGTGCTTAAAAGTCCTGTCTCTCACCCTTACTAACCATGCGACCTTAAAAAAGTCATTTAACCTTTCTGAGCCTTAGTCTTATAATAATAAATACATCTCACAAAACTGTTGTGAAGGAAGTGTTTTGTAATCAATTAATTGACAAGCATTTATTAAATGTCTATTTTGTGCCAGACACTATGCTAGGCGCCAGAGATACAAAGACAAAAATGAAATGGTCCCTGATTTTAAGGGACTTTTGGCTAATTTTGAAATGCTGTAGAAATGGGAGTTCTCATTGATACCCTGGTTTCCACAATATGAAGCAGATATGGGAGAGTTATTCCTACCCACACAAATGCTAAACACAAAAGACTCACAAAATGTTTTTGACAAAAACAAACAAAATAGAATTTATTAATTTTTAACCACTGTTACAATCATAGGTTGACATATAAATCTCATCAGAACATGAGCAATTTGCAGAACTGCTGATTAGGCATTTTGCATTTCACTTTTATTCTCCACACTGTTAGCTGGAGCGCCAGGGCTGATCCTGTATACTTAACCACATCAGTGCTGCAGAAAGCCCTTATATTCCTTCTGGATTTGTGTAGAATGTCTAGTGTCAGTCAGTCAACAAGCATCTATTGAGGGCTTACTATGAGCAAGGTGTGGTGCTAGGCACTAGAAATGCAAACATAAGCAGAAAGAAAAACAGATCCTGCCCTTGAAGAGCTTACATTCTGTTTGGGAGAACAACGCATAAAAAGGGAACTGAATGGGGAATGAGGGGATCAAGACTTGTTATCACTAAGCTATCTGAGACAAACATGAAGCAAACAGAAACCTGAAGGAAAATAAAAAGGTCTGCTTCTTACGTAGGGAAACCCAGAGCTAAGATGCACTTTGGGGTTGAAGGAGTAGAGTAGAAAAAGACCAGGAGCGCGGCAGACAAAGCTGACCTGTGTGTCGTCCTTAAGGGGAGGTTCTGGGAGGAGTCATGCAATAAGAGGGAGAAACCACAAGGACTTACAAACATTCCCACGTTGGAAAGAGCTTCCAGGAGGAAAAGTTTTCTGGGGCATGGTGAGAGGGATGATATGATTTTGATGTGCTGCTGGTAGTGTTGGTGGTACAGAGCTTTAAGTAATTGGTTGGGATTATGTGAATGAGACTTCCAAAGAAGCTCGCGGCTGATGGTAAAGGAGCAGTGTCCCTGTGGTCCCTCCTGACTTGCTGGGGGCACTGCTTCTCTGAGATTTTATGTTGATTGGCACTCTTGAGAACAGAAACCAATCTGTGGAAAACTGACTTAGATGAGGAAGCCTGTGGTGTCTCAGGTGATCGCAGGGGACGGTTGCTAAGAATCCTGAGGCAGCTGTTACCTTGACAGATGTAGGTAAAGCAAGATTTTTCTTCATTCAAAGCTCCGGAACCCCTCAGACCTTCTAGATGTGAGAAGTGGGGATTACTTAACGGAGGTTTTTTTTTTTCAATGACTTGTTTATTTACTTTTAGTTTATAAGATTCAGTTCCACAATCACTTGAGTTTCAGATTTTCTCCCCTCCCTTCCCTCCCCCCCCATTGGTGGCGTGCAATCATGGATAGGATCTGCAAATACTTTCACATTGTACAACAATCTGGTTGTATAGAAGCACTGTAACCAATGAGTGAACAATGGGAAAAAAAGAAACAAAATCAAACTCGAAAAAGAATGATAGCATGTGATTAAAACAGAAGTTCATCTTAGGTCTGGGTTTGCCTACGTAAGAAGCAGACCTTTTTTTTTTTCTTCAGGTTTCTGTTTGCCTCCTGTTTGTCTCAGACAGCTTAGTGATAATAATAACAACATACATTTATAGAGCTCATTTCCTCTCAACAGCCCCAGAGACTGATAGTGCAAACTGAAGGCTGAGGATCTGCTGCTTGGTCCATGGGGGCTGGGTATTGTGGGCATTCTCTGTTCTGCATCCAGGCATGCAGTTTAGACTGTATTCAGTCCTGGGGAGCCTACCAGGGATGGGCAACCTGTGGCCCTGAGGCCCTGAGGCTACAGGTTCCCCAGCCCTGGAGACTCTTATGAAATCCTGTTCTCACACTCTTTAGCTAGTTAAATCCCAAACTAACTTCCTACCCCCCACAAGTGCGTGTGTGTATATACATATATATATATTTCATATCTTCAAAAATTAGGAATTAAAAGGAGACGCAAGGTACAACATGAAGCAGATATGGGATTGTTATTTTATTCCTACCCACAAAAATGCTAAACACAAAAGACTCACAAAGTGTTTTTGAGAAAAACAAACAAAATAGGATTTATTAATTTATAAACCACTGTTACAATGTTAGGTTGACACATAAATCTCATTAGAACAGAAAGCAGTTTGCAGAACTGCTAATTAGGCATTATACATTTCACTTCTCTTCTGCCCTATCCAAAAAAATCTGCTGTAACATGCCTGCTGATAAAGCATCGAGGCTTGGGCCAGTCCTCTTGTTCATGGATGTCCTCTCTGAGAGTGCTGGAGTAGCCAAGGACTCTTTCTCTGCCACCATTCAGACTCAATGAGACCAAGGACCTATGGATTTCTTGAACTCACAAGGTCCCTTGGAACATACCCATCTTGGGAAGATGCTTATTCCCCTAAGATCAAGAAGCCCCCCAAACCGAGGACCTAGCTTACTTGGGGCAAGTGCTCATGACCTCAAGGAGATCTGGGATGGGGTGGGAAAGTGATTGGAAAAGTTGTCCCTTCTCCCTTGGGAAGCAACCCAAAACAGTCCTGAAATGATTTGTAGCCAGGAAGGAAGAAAGAGGCTAAGAGAGTGGTTACTTGCCTTCAATGATCAGTTCTCCTGCATCTCCAGTCAATAAGGGAATGCTTTGCCTTTCGAATGGCAAACCTTTCAGCCTCTAGTCACGTATTTCCATAAGCGGGACCCAAACTCTCACAGCATTTGCACTTCATAGACTGTCTCCCTCCCACCCCCACCTTACACATGTATTATTATACCTATTTTACAGATGAAGAAACTACAATTCGGAGAGTTGACTTGCTGAGTCACATAGCAAATGTTAGAAGACTTGAAAACAGGATTCCTGGCTTCTGGTTCAGTGGTCTTTTCACTAAATCACATTGCTTCTGCATTGCATTTTAGGGAGATTTCTCACAGATCATCTATGTGTGCCTGTGTCCTAAGAGGACTTTTGGCAACTGAGCTCCTCACCAGAAGTTAAATGAAGTTATATTTGAATGATGTCTTAAATAGGATCAAGCAACAAGTTTTTTAGGGACACCTCCTGAGTGCTCCTGCAAGCATATAATATATGTGCAAATCCTACAGTTAAGCATCTGTTCCCCATTAAAAAGACATGCTAACATAGATAGGACAAATTGCCTAAGGTGGCACCTACAGGGCTAGGGCTAATGACTGTCAACTAAGTAGTTAATGAAGCATCATGGGATAGTGGATAGGGGCACTAGACTTGAACTCAGCAAGGCCTTGTACATTTTACTGTGTGACCCTGAGAAAACTATTTCAATATCTCTCTACCTTAGCCATCATATCTGTAAAAATCAGATAAGAGTACTAAGGGGCAGCCAGGTGATGCAGTGAATAGAACATCAGCCCTGAAGTCAGGAGGACCTGAGTTCAAATCTGGTCTCAGACACTTGACGCTTAACTAGCTGCATGACCATGGGCAAGTCACTTAACCCCAATTGCCTTGCTTTCCCCCCTTCAAAAAATATAAGAGCACTAATTTAACAAGGTTGTTGTGAGCATGAAATGAGATAATCTATGTAAAATGCTTTCCCATCCTTCAAGGGAGAGATAAACATTAGCTATTATTAATTATAGAAATGTCCCATCCAACATCTATGACTAGTTCTCTGAAAATCTTTCTTTAGGTGAAGTAAGGTTGCAAAGGTAGTTAGTTACATAACAACACTATTATAAATGAAGGAGACTTTCCTAGGTAACCAAAATTAGATGTGTAAGACATTCTGGGAGGGTCCCAGGACCCCAACATACTTCCATTTTTAAGTCTGTGGAGTAGCTCAGAAGAGATAGCATTCCCAAGGAAGAATCATTTTCTCTCCTCTATCCAGTCTGGTCCTCACAGCCCTTCCCCTAGCTGCAATCCTCCCCTACTCCTGGGGAATAGACAGCTTAACCAGAAAGCCACTAACATGGTACTAGTTGACAGACACTGAGTGCTGTCTCTATGACAACGTTGGGCTACTTTGCCTCTGGTTTGCTTTTCTGCACTGGTGTGCCCATCAGGGCATTCCTGCTTCCACTATTAACCCTCTTCTCCTTGGTCTGTGCCGTACCTGTATAATACCTGTATTAGCAGCTCATCAAATCGGTTGTTGTTCTTTGCTCTTGGAAAGGACCAAAATGACATCACTGTGTAAAAGTCAAGTTACGGTGTGTCTGGCTGTGGCTGAGCAGGCCAATACAAGCTCAGAATGGTCTACCACATGTCAGACACAAATATTCCATGAGAACATTTGGGGTGTATTCTTTAAATCTATGCATCTCCAGTTCCTTTTGAGCTGTCTCAATTCTGCTTTGCTCGTAGAGCACAGCACCTTCTCTGATATGGGCACACCATACTGTCCTGTGCCAGTGTCTCCCATGTCACACAATCAATTTCAAAGTTCTTAAGAGAGACCTTGAGAATGTCCCTTTATTGCTTCTTCTGACAACCACGTAAATGCTTTTCTTGTGTGAATTTTCTGTAAAATAGTCTTTTAGGCAAATGTACCTTTGGCTTTTAAACAATGTGGCCAGTCCAGCAGAGCTGTGCTCTCTGCAGTAGGATTTGAAGGCTTGGCAGTTCAGCTTGAGAAAGGATCTCAGTGTCTGGTACCTTATCCTGCCAGGTGATCTTCAGAATCTTCCTAAGACAATTCAAATGGAGGAAGGGAAGGTGGAGGTGGGGAGCCAAAACCTTCACCAGAATCCCTTGTACATCCAGAAGTTGGAGAAAGCATGGGCTTCTGAACTTAGTAAGTGCCTGTCCTGATCTTGTTCTACATATCTTCTTTGGATAATTTGTGACTTTGCACCTTTGGCTTAAGCCTTTATACCAGCAGTTCTCAACCTGTGGGTTATGTTCAATTTGTAACAATGAAATATATCCTGCATATCAGATATTTACATTGTGATTCATAACAGTAGCAAAATTATAGTTATGAAGTAGCAATGAAAATAATTTTATGGTTGGGGGTCACCACAACATGAGGAACTGTATTAAAGGATCACGGCATTAGGAATGTTGAGAACCACTGATCTATACTGACTTGTAACCTTTATTGGCCTAGTGCATAAGCCTTTCTCCCTTAAGGGCATTGCTTGTGTGGGGGCAGTTAGGTGGATGAAGTGGATGGAACATGGACCTGAGTCAGGAAGATTCAACTCATCTTTGTGAGTTGAAATCTGGCCTCAAAGACTTATTAGCTGTGTGACCCAGGACGAGTCATGTAGCCCTCTCTGCCTCAGTTCCTCACCTGTAAAATGAGCTGGAGAAGGAAATGGCAAACCACTCCAGTATCTGCCAAGAAAGCCCCAAAAGGGGTCACAAAGAAATAAGGCCACGAAGAGTTGGACATTACTCGGCAGCAGCAGCAGCAACAACAACAGTGTAAAGAATTCCAGGTCTCAATCTGGCGACATAGATTTGAATTCTGACTTGAATGACTCAACAACTTCTCTGAGCCTCAGTTTCCTCTTCCATGAAATGCGTAGAATAATTCTTGATCTCAGAAGGTCATTGTGGGGGGGAAAAGTGCATTGTAAATCTTAAAGTGCTGTATAAGTGAACAAGTCATGCTGGGCCAACCTCATTTCCTTTTTTGCCATAACTGCCAAACTGGGAGATGAAGGGAATGCTTTGTTCAAAGCTGTTGGAAATAGCAGATAAACTCATAGTTTAATCCCAGAGCAACATTCTTTGGGTTCATAGGCCATCCCTACCCCTGCCATTTTTGGCAGCTTATTAATTTCTGTTATCAATACAGCAAAAAGAAAGGTTTAGAACTCCCAGACTAGAGTGAATTTTAGTCACCAGGTCAAAGACGAGAATTTCAAGCAGGAAAAATCTGTTTTCAAATACTCTCTGCCATATTCTCTTTTATATTCTCTTTGTATTTAAATCAAGATAAAATCTTGAAGTGTGGTTTTAATCATTATCTTGAACCTGAGCTGAAATACTAATTTTAAAAAGTACTAAATCATTTAATCAAAGGAAACAGAGATTTAGTATTTAAACCTCCATCCTTTTGGATAGAAAAATTAAGGAGAAAGGAGAGAGTTCACCAGCTGCTTGGGTTTTCCCAGGCTTAAGCTCAACTTTTCTACAGGCTTTAGTTATCATAGCTGTAAAATGAAGGAAATGAATGAAATGATTCTTAGACTTCAGAGATCCCTTCTAACTCTAAAATGCTAGTTATGGGGCAACAAGGTGACACAATGAATAGAGTTAGGAGGCCCTGATTTCAAATACGGCCTTAGACACTTAACACTTACTAGCTGTGTGACCTTGGGCAAGTCACTTAAATTCAATTGCCCTGCCTTCCCCCTTCCAAAAAAATAAAAAAAAAATGCTGGTGCCTTGGAATCAGTGGAAAGGCAGGGGATGGAGCATCAAGGCACTGGGGCAACTCTAGCAAAATGTGATCATTGGGAACTTACTTAACCACTCTAGACCTCAGCCTCTTCATCTGTAAAGGGAAAATCATTAGATTTATCATTGGAAGGAATCTTAAAGGTCGCTTAATCTTCCTTCTTACCCTCTCCCTTTATAAAATCTATGTCCTTTATGGTTCTTTGTAGATCAAAGATTCCATGAGTCCAACGCCCCATCTTTGACCTCAACAATACCACTTCATGATCAGTTGAGCTAAGGATTAAATCCCAAATGCTTTGTGTTTTTCTGAATTAGTCTCCTTAGTTCTCCATGGGGTAGGTGAGAATAATCTTCTTTCATTTTATGGCTGAGGACCTTACAACGGAGTCAATGAGTTCCAAGGAAAGCCTGAGTTAAGCCTTCATCTCTGCAATTCTAGGCTGTTGTTAAGTCCATGGGCCCTTTCTTGAGCTCTCACTGTAGCTGAAATCAAGGATAAGTCTGGTAATATCATTTGCCAACATAGTGGAAAATCATGAATAAGCTTGTCTTTTGCCGACTATGCTTTCTGTTTTTTGCATCAGTTTAAACTTCTTTCTATTCTCTCTGGGCTCTTTTCTGGCTCTTTTAGTCTCTTTTTATTTTTTCTTCTTTCCATTCTTCATATTTTGTTTAAACAAACACCACGTAAATAACTTTACCCATTTTTCTCTACTTCTGTGTCATAGGCAGTCCCTAAATGAATATTGTCTCCTACAAGTCAGTTAGGTAAAGTCTGGAGTATGCTGGAGTCAGCTGGAGCTGAGCTGATTATTATATTTTCAGTATGAACACATACACATTGAAAATCTGTGAAAGCTACAAATCAGGGCTTGATTTGTTTTCTTGATTGTCTAGACTTAATAAAGTTATGAGGAAAATGTTAATATTGCAGATAAAATATAAAAATGTGTTATGCATACCTTTCCCCAACCCCCCCCCCCCAAGCTGGTTGTTAAACATTTACCAGTATACCTCTGGATCAAGTTTTGGAAAAGGAAAGTTATTTTCCATAATGTTTCCAGTGATGTTTAGCTATTATCATGGTCAACTCACAAAAACCTATTTATTTTTAATGGACCTGAAGCATTGTATTTCACTAAGGTATTATATAACTTAAGCACAATGTGTTACAATGTTTTTTGTGGGAAAACCTTTAGAATTTCAATATGGGATGTCAGGAAATTAGCCATTTCTAACACCTATAGTAGGATTAGGAACTTAAATCATTTTCTGCCCATCTTGCTTTAATAGAAAGTAGGACTGGAGGTTCTCTTAGTTCCAAACCATGGGTACTGATTCTATCACTTGGGGCAGAAGGTCCAACAGAAAATGAGGAAGGGAGGGAGATGTGTGAGAAGGGCAGAGGGAATGAAATTTAAGGACAGGAACTTGGAGTAGTATCAGAAGGGAGTGAATTGCTTCATTGGGGAGCTTGGAATACAAGCAGTTTTAGAGTCAGAGCCTTCTTTAATAAAACAAAATTATAGGGATACTAACAGCTGGATTTCCAGTTCCCAGTTTTGTTTTATTCTCAAGTCTCCAGGTTGCTTTGCTCATTTCCCTTTCTACTGTCATTGCTTAAAAGGTTTATTTCTTGTTTTCCATTATCCTGTTCTTTTTTCACTTATATCCCATAAAGTTTCCATAGGACGTTTTTTCCTTGAAAAATATTTATAGCAGCTCTTTTTGTGGTGGCAAAGAATTGGAAATTGAGGAGATACCCATTAATTGGGGAATGGCTGAACAGGATGGATACCACTGTGTTGTAAGAAATGACAAGTAAGGTGTTTTCAGAAAAACTTGGAAAGATTTTCATGAACTGATGCAAAGTGAAGTGAGCAGAAACAAGAGAACATTGTACACAGTAACAGCAATGTTGTATGATGATCAATTGTGAACGACTTAGAGCTACTCTCAGCAATACAGTGACCTAAGACAGTTCTAAAGGACTTATAATGAAAAATGTTCCAGAGAAAAAAACTGATGGAGTCTGAATGCAAATTGAAGCACAGTTTTTAAAAAATATATATTCATTTTTCTTGCTTTTGACTAATATCAAAATATGTTTTGTGTGACAGCACATGTATAACCTTATATGGATCCATTTGCCTTCAGGGGGCGGGGTGGGAATGGGGTAGGGGTGAGGATAAAGAGGGAGAATTTGGAACTCAAAAATTTTAAAAACAAAAGTTAAAAAATTTATGTGTAAGTGGAAAAGAAATAATGTGTTTAATATATACATACATATATATATATATATATATATATATATATATATATATATATGTATGTATGTATGTATAACAGCTAGTTCTGCTATCAGACAATGTCCTAAGTCTCACTCTCACACAATGGAAGAAGCTGGTGTGGAGAGTATTGAAGGAATGATTTCAGGCAGCAGTATTCTGAAAGCAAAGTCAGTGTTGGGGTCTCATGAATGTTGACCACCAAGGTCTGGCAACTTCTGATATATAGTCCTAGCTAAGATAATAAAGGAAGGCTCAGAATCTGTTGGAAAGTGTGCCTGTGTCACTGATTTTTCCTTCTTCTGGCATAGTCTTTCATCTAAGACCTTAGGAAATTCAAAACATGGTCCTGTGCAAAAGACTTTGCCCAGAGGTATCCAGAGAACCTGAATATAGGGAGCTATATTGCCCTGCTACAAACAGATATGAACTGTTTCTCCTGCCTTCTTTTCAATATAATCATACTACTCTGGAGATATGAGCTTTCTCTACTTTTATATGGAGTTTGTATAATGGGGGTTTGTTTGGTGCATACCCACATATCACTAAAAATGGAATCACTCAACATGGGAGATGCTGGGGACTTGCTTCTGGGAGACAGCAGAACTACTGAATTCAGGAAAATTTTTCATTGACTTACCATATAGTTGGGAGCAGCCTTTTTCCATCGGCTATGTAGTCAGAACTGTCTGCATCTTAAAAAAAAACTATCTTACTGAGCACTGACTGCCCTTTTTCTTCATTCTGTCCAACGGTGAAGGAGTTCTTTGTTTAAAGCAGGTTATATATACCATGTAGCAAGCAGGGAGGGCCTGAAGGCCACTTTCCTTCTTTCTTAGTCAAGAGTGTGCTGATAAATGTTTGATAACTGTCTGTGGGGGAGGAGAATTTTAATCTACATTATTAATATTTTCTACAATAAAACAACAAATCAAACCCTGATCTGTTGCCTTTACTGATTTCTGAGTTGTAAATACTCACACTTCAAATTTAACAATGGGCCCTCATGGTTCCAGTATACCCCTCCTAGGTCATATAGCCCTGATGAATGGACTTCAGATTTTGGTCTTATTTCATTTGTCCTTTTCAGTTCTAGGTGATTGGAGTGGAGTCTTGAAACCAGGATCTTGGCCCCAGGGATGTGGGAGTCTAGGAGCATAGGCTAAGTATTCCAAACAGCCTGGCAAGGGTCCAGGAGGCTAGTCTGGTGGACCTTGATATTTGAGCTTAGAGGGACTAATGCTATGTAGGAACTGAATTGAACTTTGAGACTAATCCTCTTCCTATCTCAAGAGAGAGGTGGTACAAGGGAGATTTGCAAAACCTAATCTCATGATAAGTGCTTACGTAGAACTGGGATGTGAGAGAAACCTAGGGGAGTGACTAAAGTGGGAGGGGAAATTTTTGGGGGGAGGGGGTATAAAATGTCACAGATCTGCCCCTCAGATAGTGGGGCCAGAGTAAATCCACTTGTAAGTAGGGTCAGCTAGGTGGCACAGTGGATATAGCTCCTGAAGCAAGAAATCAAATCCAGCCTCAGATACTTACTTAACTGTGTAATCCTGGGCAAGTCATTTAACCCTGTTTGCCTCAGTTTCCCCATCTGTAAAATAAGCTGGAGAAGGAAATGGCAAATCACCTCAGTATCTTAAACTCAAATGGAGTCATGAAGAGTTTGTTATGACTGAAATGATTGAACAATAATAACGACACTTGTAAGCAGCCTCAAAGTGGAAGGGGTATGGGCAGCATTTGGTGCCTTCCTGCCCTATAGATCCAGTGCTTTGCTTTTGTGATTTTTCTAACTGGGAAGAGGGGAGGAAGAAGCTGCTAGTCCATGCTGGCTCTGTGTGACTGTTTAGGATGGCCAGCCAGTCCTGCGTATGAAGAGCAGGTAAATCAGGGACCGCCAATCTCAGCTATCCTTATGCTTTGATTAACTCCCTATACCACAGTTGCCAAGCAACTCCCTTTTCCTTCTATAGACTTTTTCTAAAAATCTCTTTCATGAAGTCAATTGCTAAGCTCCATTGCTGCATTCAGCCTGTGTTCTCAGACTGCAAACCAAGGCTGAGTTTGGTCCTTAACTCACATCTAATTTATTACTCTTCTTATAGATGAGGAAACTGAATCCTAGCATGAAGAAGGGACTTACCCAAGGTCATACCATAGTTAGTGGCAGTCAGGTTAAGATCCCAAGCCTCTGTGTGCCCAGTCTAGTGGTCTTTCTACCACCATTATGATAAAGAAAAATGTAGGGGTTGTTTTAAATATAAACAAGGCCCTTAGACTGTGAGCTCCTTAAGGGCAGGGACTGATTTTTGCCTTTCTTTGTATCCCTAGAACCTGGTATAATGCCTGGCACATAAAAGCCACAACTAATGCTTGTTAACTTTGACAGGTTGGTTCATAAAAATTTATCTATCTATCTAATCATTCATTCATTCATTTTTACAGAATCTAATCTGAATATACAAAGCCTTCTAAGGTTAGGAAACATAAGTGAATGAAATGTGCAAGACAAGTTGGAAACAAAATATCAAAGTGGTAGGTAAGGTGTATAATGGACTCTAGAATCAGAGGACCTGAGTTCGAATTTGACTGCTGCTTATTTTGTAATTATGTGAAAATCTCTTAACTTTCCCCAGCTGTGGTTTACTCATCTGTAAAATTTAGGAGTTGGATTAGGGGGCCTTCTGAGGTCCTTTCCTGTTCTAAATCCATGATTGCTATTACTATTACTACCACCACTACCAAAAACAGTCATAGTTAGTATTTACATAAAACTTCAAGGTTTATAAAGCATTTTGCATATTTTAATTTGTTTGACAGCCCTCTGACCATTATGCTATTATTATAATCATTTACAGATGGGGAAACTGAGATAAGGAGAATTTGAAGTGATTTGCCTAGGGTCACATACCTAGTGAGTGTCTGAGGCAGGATTTGAATCCAGATTTTCTTGGCTCCACTTTCCGAGCTCTATCCACTGTTCCACATAATTGTTAATGTTAAACCCTTCATAGATATGGATTTGTTGTCTGTCTTTCCTCCTTGAAGAGGACCAATGACATCAGGAGGGTGAATTGGATTTAAGTGAGGTAGAGCTGTGCAAAGTCATCAGCCTCATTCTTTCCTCTAGAGTCAGTGGAGTCCCATGGCAAAGCGTAATTCAAGAGGACTGGCTATGGCCCAGGATGCAGGGGGAGACCTTGGCCTTTTTAAGTTAAAGTCTTTTCCAAGTCTCAGTTTATCTGAGGCAATACCCATTCAGTGATCAAAGGTTAGTTTAGAACTGAGACAAAGGATGACCTAGTTTACCTTCCCAAAAGAAGCAATCTGGGAGAGGAAGACCCTTAGAGTTTCTGGCTAGAACAGAAAAAAATTTAGAAAAAAAATTGCTGTTTGTATTCACTCTGAGACATCAAAATCCAAACAATGTGGTTCATTGTCAAAAGAAAGCACATTGGTGGGGGCTCGTGAACTATAGTGATGAAAGTATAGACCCACAAAATTACCTTTAAAACCCAAGAAGCATGGATATTTTAACAAAGAACTCTTGAAAATTTCTCTTTAATTCAAAGCAAACAGCCTCTAATTGTGGCATTTCATAACAGGCCAGAAGGGGAATACATATTTAAATAGGGGGATGCGAGTTGACTTCCCTCACATTAGTCAGTTGCCTACCTATATGACTAGACCTGCATAATTCCCAATACCTTAGTAGGCTCTGGAAGGCATACACATAACTTGCTGACATTATTAAAAACTCAAATGGGGATGAGTATAATTAATAAAGACTTGACTAATTTCAATGCCTCAAAAGAGATTCATTTGATTCGGCACTCCTTCAACTCCATGCCTGACTGGGAAAGTTGTAACAAGCCAGAAGGGAACTAGAAATTTTTGCAGCTGGGGCAAGAGGCACACCTTCAGTGCATTAGCTGGCGAGGGTGGGGCTGAGTTGGTGCTTATTTCCTGGGAAGCTATTGAGAGTTGGGAAGGAAATATGGGCAGTCTGATTGCTTCTTATTTTAAAACTGAGTTATGTCTTTCCAGGGTAATCATTCCTGCATATAGCACAACCCTTTCTACCCACCCACACCTTGTAACAAAGAAAAAGCGATGAGCAAATATAGCCAGTGGTAACCTACTCTGACAAATACATGAGTCCTTTTGTGCTCCCCCTCTCCCCTAGTCTTCCTTTTCTCTGCAGAGGAAGATTGTTTCTTGTCTGTTCTCAGGGACCAAGATTGACCATTACACGTCTCCCTCTATTAGTATACTTTTCATCTATGTTTTCAAATCATTATATGTTTTTTTTCTGGTTCTGCTTAAGTTTAACTCAAACACAACATAAATTTATTTAAGTCTTCCAGTATTTCTCTAAATTTCAATATTTGTCATTTCTTGCTGCACAATAATTGCATTCCCTTCATCCAGTCATTCTCCAACCAGATCTCCTGATTTGTTTCCAGTTTTTTACTACCACAAAAAGTACTTCTATGAATATTTTGATATTTCTCTTAATATTGGTGATGTATTCCCTATTTTACGTAATTATTATTACTAACTAGGTACTAAGTTGCATTGCTTTTAAGCTATTAAAGGGCTTAAAGTTCTATGTGTACCCCATAAATTTCAGTGCCCTGGCACAAGGGCTCAATTACCCTGACTTAGTAATGGCTCTGGAAGGAGTAAGGTGATGGGGTACATTAGAAAAAGGTCCCATGATGGGTCTAGTTGCAGAATAAAGCAATTTAGAGTCTCTTAGAGAGTTTGACCCTGACCTCTTTAAGGGTTGAGTTTGGGGAGGTGGGACCTGAAAGGGGGTGCCATTGCAACAGCATCCTAGGGGTATCAGCTAGATGTGCTTGCCACAAGGAGTGAGCATACTTTAGGGAGAAAGCATCTCCCTTGCCCCAGGAAATGTGTCATTTTTCCCAGTATAGTTGGCACAGTGGAAAGTGGGCCAGGACTAAAGGCAAAAGGACTCATCTTCCTGAGTTTAAATCTGACCTCTGATACTTACCAGCTGTGCGACCAGGGGTAAGTCACTCAACCCTTTTGTGTTTTTCACTAGTTTCCTCATCTGTAAAAAACGGGGTGGAGAAGGAAATGGTAAACTGCTCCAGTATCTTTGCCAAAACTCCCCTCAAATTGGGTCAGGCAGAGTCAGGCATCACTGAACTGAATAAGCAACAACAACAAAGTTACAACTCACCTTTCTAGACAAAGAGTTGATCTGGTCAAAACAATTTGCTTGGTAGCCCAACAGTCTGATGATGAAACTCTCAGAGCTTAAGCCAGGCTGTTCTCCAAGTGACAATCATAAAGAGAGTTACCAGGACTAGTGTCTAAGTCTTTCCAGCTTGATGGGACCTGCTAGAATTTCTCTTCTACTGGCATAGATTTGAGGTCCCAGGGTTATTTCCTATAGCAGGAGGGGGCATCTGAGTAGGGCTTCAACAGATGGAAGAAAGCATACGGCTCAAACATAGATATGCTGTGTATGGTCCTGTCTGGAGGTTTCTACCTTTAGAGATGAATAGTTTTTTCAGATTTTGCCCTTTCCCCTCATAGATATGACTTTTCATTTATAAAAGAATCCCCAAGGCCAGATCTAATCTTTTTCTCCCATTCATTCCTTCTTTTATGACACCCAGGCTTCCTAACAGATGCCGCATTACTCACTCTCTTTACACACCACTGGTCTCCCTTTCACTATCTCCTCTGAGCTAGATACCCTGCAATAGGCAAAACCAATCTGCCAAAAGGCAAGGTTGGGATGATTGTAATAAATAGCAGGTCACCAAAAAAAGGTGCAAATGCACAGGAGGAGTATAGAAGAGAGAGAGTCAGAGTTTTGAAAACTGTTCCGGAGCCCACCAGTGAGACAAACGATCTTAGCTCATCAGGTGACCTCACAGCAGGGAATCCTCTTTCTCAAACCTTCCTACTTTCTCCCTTGAGATTGTTTTCACAACCAGCTTTGATGAAGAGCAAGATTCACCCAGGAGGTCTTTCTGAATGTGAATGAGCTTTCTCACCCTTCCTTTCTCAGCCTAGGCTAATTCCAGTGGGGGTGGGGGGAGGCTGAATAAGTAATGGAATGCTTTTGGTCTGGCTTTTGTGACTTCCCCCTGAGGCCTACTTTCAGCATTTGGACACCTCAGTCTAGACTTCCTTTGATCCACTTAGTAGAGAAAAGTAAGTCGGCAGCTTTTAATTGTTAGAGGTAATGGTTTTAAGTGGATTGGTCATTAAAACAGAGGTCAAGAAAGGTGGTACCAGACCTGGAGTCAGGAAAAGTCTGAGTTCAAATTCTGACCTCAGACACTTACTAGTTGTGTGATCGTGGGCAAGTCACTTATTCTGCCTTAGTTTCCTCATATATAAAATGGGGAACATAATATATAGCACCTAGATCTCAGGGTTGTCGTAAGGATCAAAGTGTAAAAAAAAATGTGTCAAGTGCACAGTTCCTGCTTTATTTTTCACATTTGTGAAATGATTGGATTTAATGACCTCCAAAGTAGTCTCCACATCTATGATCTTGGGAAAGCAGAATTACTTAATGTTGAAAATAGATCTCCGTGTCCCCACTTTAGTGAATCCTCATAGAACTCTCTGCTTTATTTGTTTCTTCATGTAATTCTTGGTCACTCCCCCCAAACTCAGTTTCTAGTGGATTCCCCAGAGAGGAAGAATTCAATTGCGTCTACCTAACACGCGTGCACACACACAGCATCAATGTCCCTGGGCAGTGTAATACTTGCATTTCAAATAATTATAGCATTTTCCTAAGTTGTTCTTGGCAGCCAGCCCTTTTATAGGCTATAAATAATCAGTTATTTGTAACTGGGCTTGGAATCTTTCTCGTCAAAAGCACAACCAATTCATGCCTTTTGCTCACTGATGATGTGTTTTCTGACACTGTGATTGCGATGTGATGAACATATAGAATTCAAGGATCACAGTGGCAGAGAATACAAACAGAGCCCCCAAGAAGCATTATTAGACCCCCGGAGTTAATAGAAAATAGCAATGGGGTACATTGGAGCTGACTTCATATTTGGCAAAGATATTTCCAAGGGTGTTTTCCCAGGAAAGAAAATCCCCTGGAAAGGATGCCATGCCAAGTCAGTCAGGTGCATTTGGGATTGAATGGAGACACAGTGTGATTGAAAGGAACCGATGGGCAGTTATGAGACTATTTCACTTTAAGAAGACATAAATTCAAGAAGCATATTAAAGAAGGGAGACATGATTAGATGTCATCTAGTCCAAGGCCTTTATTTTACAAATAAGGAAACTGAGGCCCTAAGTGAGATTAGCTAGGTAACAACAGTAGATAGAGTGCCAGGCTTGGAGTCAGGAAGATCTGAGTTCAAATTCAGCGTGAGACACTTACTAGCTGTGTGAACCAGGGCAAGTCACTTAACCTCTGTTTGCCTCATTTTCTTAATTTTTAAAATAGGTATAATAATATCACCTATTTCACAGGGGCAGTCATGAGGTTCAAAATGGGATGATCTTGGTAAACTGCTTGGCACAATGCCAGACATATAACAAGTGCTATATAAATGTTAGCGATGATGATGATGATGATGATGGTGATGATGATGTTAGATGGCTTTCCCAAGACAGCATATGTAGGAAGAGGAGGAGCCATGGTTTGATCATGAGCCCTCCAAGCTCAAAATCTAACCTCAATCTCTCTGCTTATTGACCCAGAAACTTTGACCTAGTCTGTTGGTGATCTGGACAGAATTTCCTTGGGAAATCACCATGATGTTGCCAGACTTAGTGTGAACACCGGATTGGCTTCAACCCTCCTGCTGTTTAGAAGTCCTAAGCATAAATAATGCACCAGCTTGAGCCCATCCCATCACCAGGTATCATAGGCATGTGTCACCATAGCTGGCTGATGGTAGCTTATATAATTGTCAGTCCCCTCTCTTCACCAAAATAGAAACTAACAGATAGTGACAATATTTTTGAAAAGCAAAACAAAGCACATACAAAAAGCCCCACTAAGAGGAAACAAGGTAATTGTCCTAAATCTTGCATTGGGGTTCCAATGCAGGTTCCTACCTACATTGGGAAAGCAAAGATTGAATAATTTTGCTCAGACCTTTGGATGTGAGAGTGGGTGGTATAGAAAAGGAAGTCTGAAGACAAGATGACCTAATAGATTTTTCTCACCTCTGGTTCAGCAAGTCTTTGTTCTGTGAAAAATTCACTTCTTTGGCTTTGCTGAATTACTTTCTTTAAAAATGACAAAAAAAAGTTAAGTTGCAAAAAGGTTTCGTATTAGATTTTCAGTACATAAAAGGGACTTTGAGAGTAGATTGTTTTTATAAGATGTAATGCTGTATTGAAGTGAATGTCAAGTTAATGATCTACTTTCTTTGAAGTTAAGGTTACAGTGATCTCCAGCGATTCAATGAGTCTGAAAGACAGCAAATTCCTTTTAGTGATTTACTTGGTAACTCTGAGCAATTCCCCCTGCTGTCTATTTCATCTCCTGGACCCACTTTCTTTAACAACATAACTGTACTGTCTGCATTTGGTTTTGATGTTGGCTCACTCTATGTGTGTGAGTGTATATATAAAGGAACCCAAATTTTACAGGACAGAGAAGGGTGGTTTTAATGTGGAGAGACATTCTAGATGCTTCTCCATTAAGAGGATATTTCTAGGCTCTCAGGAGTGCCCAAAGGTGGGAACAAGAATAAATTTGGCAGCTAGGCGGGCACCATCGTGCATATAGTACCAGATCTAGAGTCAGGAAGACTAATCTTCCTAGGTACAATTTTGGCCTCAGATGCTTTACTAGTCATGTGATTCTGGACAAGTCACTTAACCCTGTTTGCGTCATTTTTCTCATCTGTAAAATGAGCCAGAGAAAGAAATGGCAAACCACTCCAGTATCTTTGCCAAGAATACCTCCATAAGGAATCATGAAGAGTCAGACACAACTGAAGAACAATTAATCCACAATGCTGTACTAATAATTATATATATCATAAAATTTACCCAAAAATAGACATTAAAAGGATGAGATAAAAATGATATAATATTTGATCCTAGAGTCAATAGGAAATTAGTTACTGGAGTTTGCTGAGTAGGGAAGTGGCAGGGACAGACTTGTCCTTTGGGAAAATAGCTTTAACTGTGCGTATGGATGATAGATTGGGAGAGAGAGGAAACAGTCTGGGACATCATTTGGGAAGTTATTGTAAAATAGGCTAAGAATTAGGTGATGTGGGCCTAGTTTTGTGAGTAGAGTGAAGGGGATGAATTCAAGATATTGTCAAGGTAGAAACGATGAGATCAGGTAACTGATAGGTTATGGGAGGTGATGGAAATTGAGGAGTAAGGACAATGCTGAGGTTGTGAACCTGGGTGACTGGAAGGGTGGTAGTAGCCTCAAAAGAAATAGATAAATTCAAAATAGGAGTGAGTTTTTGAAGAGATGTAATGAGTTCTTATTTGGGTGTATTGAATTTGAGATGCTTATAGGATATTAGGTTTTAAAAGGTCTAATAGAAAAAAGTTGGTAACATGAAAGATTAGGCTAGATGTGTAGATCTGAGGTTCATCTTTAGAGAGATGAAAATCAAACCTATGGGAGCTGAGGTTACTAAGTATATATAAGTGTATAGAGAGACTCAGAGGTACACCCATAGTTTGGGTGTGTAATTTGGGTGATGATCCAGCAAAGAGAAAGAGCAGTCTCAGAGATAGAATGAGAACCAAGAAAAAATTGTCATAAAACCCAAAGGGGAGAATATAATTATTTGGGGGAGATGCTGATCAGCAAAGACCAACTGTAGTGAGGTCAAGAAGGATGAGGACTGAGGAAAGGTTGCCAGATCTAGTCATTAAGAGATCACCGGTCCCTTTGGAGAGTGGGTCTGTTTGGGATTAAATATGGCACTGAGTGACTGATAGAAGACCAGGGAGTAATTTTAATTTAATTTCCCTTTAAGAAGACCTAAAATTAAACATGTTAAAAGAAAGAAAATAGTATTACTAATTCGTGAGTGGAGACTCACGTACTCAGTACAGACAATGTTGTTGTTGTTCAGTTTTTGAAGAGGACTAATGACATCGTGGGGTGATATCTTGACTTGCAGGTGAATTGGATTTAAGTGAGGCAGAGGTACCTGAAGTTGTTAGCCTCACTTTTCCAGAGTGGTCCAAGTTCAACTGCAGGACAAAAGTCGGGACAACTTGTGGGATGCAGTGGATGACCTTGGAGTCTTGATGTCTGACCAAACTCCAAGTGCTCCACATTCTCTGATTTAGCTGCCTTTATGACCCTTGGAATAAATTGCCCATTCCACCAGGGGAAGTCTCCAATTTTGGGGTTGACACCCTAGTAACTCAGTGACAGGTATGAGGCCCATCAGTTACCCCCAACCTGGTTTAGCTGGTCTGCCAAGACAGTTTTGCATGGGTGTGGCAGCTGCACATGTTATAGCTTCTTGGAGCCACAGGTGAGAGTTAGGTGCCATGTGGATACCACAGGTGGATGAGCAGCCCTGAAAAGGGCTCAGTGAGTCCTCACACCTGGGGTGTTAGTACTGTCTGAACACTGCAGTCAGACAATATTATATTATTAAAGAAGTACAAAGTAAAGTATAGTGTAAAGTCTATCTGGGAAGGTTGAGAGAATCAGGAAAGCTCCTCTCCTAGGGGCTGTTAAAAACTAATTTGACTTAGGAACCAATTGCTACAAAGGCAAAATTCCACTCCCCACCCGCTTCCCTGGCTCACCTTGTGACTGCTTCAGGGTCCCCCTCAGTGGACAGACCCTTTGCCCTGAGGCAATGATTAGTGAATAGATACCCCCATATCGACTTTTCCTTTGTTACTGGGAAAGACTGAATAGTACAATAGTATGGGATGAGCAGGTATTACACTTGGAATGACATTATCTCCAAAACCAATCCCTATTCCAAATTTTTTTCTCCTCTTTGTTTTTCAATGTCTCCATCTTCTTGTGTGTAAAATGAAGAGTTTGTAGTAGATCAGTGGTTCAGAATCTTTTTCAATTACAGAGACCCTTTTCTAATGTCAAAACATTTCACAGACACATAACAATTTGCTGATAGTATCTATTGAGTGAGTAAATATATGATGACCAAAAGTCATCATGAATTCAATAATGTTTGAATTGAATTTGGACTTTATTAATCACAAGAGCACCTACACATATTTGAAAAAAATGTACAAAACAATTGTATATTTAGTTCCAAAGAAGGCATGTGGGTTTATTTAATATCCTAAGCCATATTGCAAAATTTTTGGAGCCAAATAAAAAAACTAAATGGCAATGTTTGGAAGGACTATGCATTCAAGGACCCCTTAAGTAATTGTTTCACCTCCAACAGGGTCCTGATTTCAGTTTACAACTTTCAGATTTTTAAAATCCTGTCTAGTCCTTAAAAAAAAAAAAAAGTATGGGGGTAGCTAGATGTCACAGTGAATAGAGCACCGACTCTGGAGTCGGGAGGACTTGAGTTCAAATCTGACCTCAGACACTTAACACAAAACTGTGACCTTGGGCAAGTCACTTAACCCCAATTGCCCTGCCTTCCCCCTCCAGAAAGCAAAAAATAAAAATAAAAAAAAAGTATGGAGATAATGGACTAAATCTTCCTTCCTTGTGGAATGAACATCCTAATTTAAGTGCAAAAAAAGTCCTAAAGCCTTAGTGGTATACCTCATGCCATGTTCCTAACAGAGTGATTATCAATCAATTACAAGTATTTTTAAAGGCACCTACTATGTGCCAGGCACTATTCCAGGTGCTGGAGATAAAAATACAATAAATGAAACAATCCCTTTCCAAAAGGAGCTTTCATTCTAATGGAGGAGACAAGAAAGATGTGTCTAAGTATATACAGAATAACTACAAAGAGAATATATGTATATGTATATATATAATATATATATATATATATATAGTGTGCACACATATATGTATACACACATACATATATGTATATATATGCATTTATGTGTGTATATATGTATGAGTATATGTGCATATATATGTGTATATGCATATATATATGCATATATATATATATGCATACATGCCAAGAAGTTAAAGTAGATATAGTAGTTTGAGAGGGAGGGCATTTGCACTTGAGGAGACCAGGAAATGCTTCATGTAGAAAATGCTGCTTGAGCTGCATCTTGAAGGAAGAGACACATTAATTTAACATCATTACATTAATAAGGAAATGAGAGACTGTGAGGTAGGTGAAGAAATCACTCAGCCGGATAGCTAATCTGTACTACACATTGTTATCAAAAGCCAGTATCCTTACTTAACAGGGGACTGGGCCATAACTCACTTTCTAGCACGGCTACCATGAAGGCCTTTGCATTGTTTCTGCAGCCCTGTGAGGCTTCATATTGGGCAGTGCATTTGTTCTAAACCACAGGGCCATCATCTACTCCATCATGTTCAGAATAGACAGACCCATTAATATTACATGAAGCTTCTCATTAGACTGCTTTGTCTGCATGTAATTTGGATAAAATATCATTTACGCCCACATAAAATGACCTTTTAACAGCTCGTCTGTTTTTTCTACTGCTTACCAGGTTTTAGGTGACAAATATTTTCATTTCTGTGAGACCAATTAAAAGGATAATCGTTTCCACAGATATTTTATTCAGGACCTCTCTGGATACTGGTACTACAGCACAGGGGCGGAGGTGGGGACAGGAGTGTGAGGATGTTAGTACATATTGGCAACTGACCTCTCCAAGGCATGTAGTATGAGGGGAAGGGAAGAAAAGGCTTGAGTTATTTTTCCTCAGAAAAGTTAGGTCACAGATGGATGTAATAGAGAAGAGCTGCTCCGTAGCATCTAAGGATAAAACCTCAAAACAAAGCTCCTTTGTCAAATTTCCCAGAATACACTCTATTTCTTCCAAATATACTGCTTCTAAATTTGTCAGGTTTCCTATTTTGGTTCTTGATCACCATGAGAGGCAGTCTGCTTGGTGGAGTGATCAAGAACCAAAGTGGCAGCCCCGGAAAGATACCCATCAATGCCAGACTGGATGAGCATCCCCACACCTTCCTCTGTGTGCCTGTTGAAAATAGGAAACCTGACATTTTTAGAAGCTGTATACATGGAAGAAATATCATGTATTCTGGGAAATCTAACCAAAGAGCTTTGTTTTGAGGTTTTATCCTTAGATGTATTGGAAGCCTCCCTGAAGGCCTTTTAATATTCTTTTAGGAAATGCAGTGTGGCCCACTCTCCCACAGTGATGCTACCATGCCTATGGGTACCCTGAAGGCTTTGAGGTGTTTCCCCTTTATTGCTATTGACTCAAGACTTGATTGACTGTGTCCCTCCCTACACTGTGAGGTACCAATGACTGGTGTCTCACTTAATATCAATTAGTCTACAGAAGGAAATTTTACCTTGGACATAGAGTAATAAGAAAACTACATAGTTTCCCCCCTGCACCTTGGGGACACTCTCTTCTCTATATTACTTCAGTTTCTGGGGAGAGTGGGCTCACACTTAGCTTGGTTCCTATATAACCTTGGTCCCACCAAATTCGTGGCCAGATCTGGCATGACTATGGCATGAATCCTTATCTCAGCTACCCGGGGCTCCATCCCAAAGTCACTGCTGATAGTCACTGCTTGCTCCTTGGGGGCATCAATGCTGCCAAAGACTAGATGTTGAGATTCCACCTAAAACAAAGGAATGAATGCAGAGGCAGCCAAAGAGTCCAGGTCTGTTTTCATGGGGCTATGGGGTGGTCTTGGTGGGGAGGGCCCCATGCTTCTCCCCTTACAGCACTTGTTTTTCATGAGATGCTCTCAGTGAGGGGGACCAGCATGATGGAAGAAAAATTGTCAAAGAGACTAGGTTGAGGCTGATGTGGATCTTTTTAGAGACTTGCTCAGTTCTGGCTATTTAGCCAATCACAAAAAAGGCTTTTCCTAGCTACATATTTAGTAGATTGGCATGAGTTATAGAATGTCTATGTATTTTCTGCAAGATGTCCAAGGCACTTCCATCCCATATCATCAAGATCCTCCCCAAAGCAAATCCTCTACCTTTTGCATGTGGAGAAGTTGCATCAGACAAGCATGCCGATGCACTTATTCTGCACATGCTCCATTCCCTGTAACATTCTGCTTTGTACTTAAGTGGCCTGTCATCCCTCACCCTAGCTACAGAGATATCTGGCAGATATCTTTGTCACCATTCTGATATGCAAGTCGCTGTTGGCATTGTGGCTGCTGGTGGAACAGTGGAGAGAATGTGCTGGGTTTGGAGTCAAGAAGATCCGAGTTCAGATACTTCCTTCGACATTAGCTGCGTGACCTTGGGCAAGTCACTTAGCTCCTTTGTAGCTCAGTTTTCTCATTTATAAAGTGAGGAGCACAGCACCTACTTCACAGGTTTGTGAGGATCATATGAGATTACATGGAAAGAGCCCTTTTCAAGCCTTATCTATATAAATGCATTATTATTCTTGTTATTAATGTACTTCATATCATTGTATGCCGCACAATACATCATTCATATTACTAATAACATTAATGTTGTAGTACTATTGCAGCCTACTGAATGGGGTATAAACACCCATTTCTCCATTTTTTGTTTTAATTACCAGGATTTACATATATAATTCTTTGGAGATTGTGGTATTCCATGATTCACAGATATATAACATCGCTGGAAGAATATTGGTGTTTAAAAGGTGGGCTTTAGTTTCAGGGAGAAACTTAGGTCCTTTATAGCACTGAACAATCTCTCAAGTATAATCCAGTCTGTTTTCCTGTCTCCAAATCCATTCTGGGCTTAGCAGTGCCTATCCAAGGTGCTGATGAGCAAACTCAGTGGGACTACCTATCCAATTGTGTTCCATAGTCTGGACAATGGGGCATTCTTCCCCCTTTTTATTTTTTCCTGCATGAATTGTTAGTCTGATCTCCCTTGAATGGTCATGGATCTCACTGAGGAGATTCTATAGTGCTTAAGTAAACAGATTTGTCCATGTCATCTGGTAATGAACAGTCTGGGAGAACTTTACCAACTATGTCAGCGGTTCTCAACCTGTGAGTCGAGACCCCTTTGGGAGTCGAAAGACCCTTTCACAGGGGTTGCCTAAGACTATCGGAAAACACATATTTCCGATGGTCTTAGGAACTGAGACACCACTCCTCTATCCGTCTCCAGGCAGGTCTGCCCACATGCAGATATGCCCACATATGAGTATTAAAGGGTCGTGGCATTAGGAAGGTTGAGAACCACTTATCTATATGAAGGGAATCCTTTTTCTATTTGTACACTGCTTAGAACATATGACACCAGAAGTCACCTTTGGCAAGCATATATCTATATTGCCAATACAATATTCACAGTGCTAATGGCCACTGTGAATATGCCAGTATAGTGCTCAAAATAAAACAGACTCTCCATAAAGAAGACAGAAGCAAAACATTTATTCAGACACCAGAAAACCAAATCCGTAAGCCAGGAAATTGAATATATCACAGCAATACGTCTATGTTGTTAATATGTGTATAAGCACTGAGCCACACCATCCTTTAGCCTTCCTGCAAACCAACACTCACAAGCCTAGCTGTCACAGCAATGGACAAAAAGTAACAAGTCTGGCTGTTTCCCTGGGTGCATTCTCTCTCTCCCACCTAGCTGCTCTGACTCCCAGCTTCCTGTGGGCTTTCCTCCACCCTTCAGCAAACTCCTCCCACCACAGGCTCCAGGTGATTACATTTGGTCTATTAGGAGGCGGGGGAGATCTTCAAATCAGGGGAGATCTTCAAATTCCCATTCCCATTACAATATTTCCCTGTTTAATACTCTACCAGATAATGATAATCAGGATCATGGAATAGAGTTAGCTCTGTAGTTGCAGCTATCAATGAAGCTTACATAATTTTAAACTATTTATAGAGGACACTGTTGGCAGTGAGCCCTGAAGACTGTGTTCTGCTCTGTCTAGTCAAGTGATATTTGGAATCATCAGACAATAAGCATGGTGGCATCTTCTGTTTTCTATACTCTTCAGTTCATTGTGTGACAGTGCTATTATACTATGGTTTCCTGTAGAGAGTCATTTATAGAAGTTTGCCTATTTCCTTCTCATATTTTTATCAGTAATACCTTTGATACATGTAGGTCATTCTCAAAAAAGATTTTATGAAGAAGAGACAGTAAATATGTGGGTCAGTAGTGGTTGAAATCTTCCTGATCACCCTTTTTCGGTAATAATGCCATGTGATTTTTTTCCCCCTCATAATATAGTCTTCTATTTTTCCTCATATATTTTGAACGTGAATTCCTTGATACTTCTTAGTGTGCAATTTTTCTTTAAACTTTTTTTATTTTTCTTGATATCTTTGTTTATATCACATTTGTTTTTGAATCTATCCTTCGCTCCCCTCTAACCAGAGAACTAGCTTTTATAAGAAAGAATAAAAAGGGAAGTGAAAATTTTTTTTAGCAAAACTTGTCAACAAATTATCTGTGTCTCACAGTAAATTCAATTGTGCACACCCATTGTCCTTGAATTGTGCAATGAGGGGAGGGAGGTGATTTTTCTCAATTCTTCTTTAGGGCCTAATGCAGTCATTATTCATTGTACAGCATTTTTGTTATTCTTCAGTTGTTTTTCAGTTCAGTTCAACTCTTTGTGACCTCATTTGGGGTTTTCTTAGCAAAGATACTGGAGAGGTTTGCCATTTCCTTCTCTAACTCATTTTATAGATGAGGAAATTGATGCAAACAGGGTTAAGTGACTTGCACAGGGTCCCACAGCTAGAGTCTGAAGCCAGACAAAGAAGAGTCTTCCTGACTCTAGGCCTGCCACTCTATCTGCTGCACAACCTAGCTGCTCTACATAGCATTTAGTTGCTTTATTTTTGGTACTTTACATTTACATTGCAAAAGTTATTACTGTTTACTTCACTCTATCAGTTGATATAAGTCTTCCAATGCTTCTCTGAATTTTTTGTATTTGTCTTTATTTTATGGTGCAGTTATTTTCCATTGCATGTATGGCTCAGCATTTCTTTAGCCATTCCTCAGTTGATGGACATCTACTTTGTTCCTAGTTCCTTGCTACCAAAGAGAGTGTAGCCATAAATGCTTTGTTATCCATGGTACCTTTCTGTCTTTGACCAAGCAGTGAACATTTTGGGTCAAAGGTATGAGCGTTCTGGGTCAAAGAGTATGGGCGTTTTAGTCACTTTTTTAGCAAAATTCCAAAATACTTTCCAAAATGGTTGGCTCAATTCACAACTCTAACATCAATATAATAGTGTGTCTTATCTTCCTGCAACTCCTCCAATATTAACTTATTTCCAATTTTTTTTTCCTTTGCTAATTTGGCAGATATGAGATGAAACTTCAGAGTTCAACCATGCTTTCATGTTTTTCACTTTCAGCATGAATTTCTTCTCCTTGGACTCATCCAGATGTTTTAAAATTTTGTTTTCTTCAATGACATTTTCATTTCCTTGTACACCATATCCAGAATAAATTTCTTGAGTACAAATGAAGTTGTTCAGTGATCATTGATAAAGAAAATAGATTGGTGTAAAATTTTGGCAGATCTCTGATTTTGCTGTTATCCCAGGTTCATTTGTAAATGCTCTTGGTATAATCTGGTTTTAACTAGTCATATCAAGATTTCTGCAGACTTTCCCTTCTACTACTCTTCAATATTTTATAAAATGATGCTTCTTGTAACCTTCCATCATTCTCCTCTGTAATGTTTCTAAAATGCATTTAAATGCCAAACAAATGTTGGCTGCTATCTCTCTCTCTTCTTGAAAAGAAGATCAAGTGTTTGCATGCTGATGTGGTTTCAGGGATCCTTTGGTCTCCTTGTTGTGATATTTGAGAATTATGTATCATGAACACACAGAATCAATTGGAAGGACCTCAGAGTCATTCTAGTTAATCCATAACTAAACAAGTACATCTCAGAAAAATACCAGCTAAGTGATCATCCAGGCTTAACTCAAAGGCCTCTATCTAGGGAAGGGGTAAATAGCCATTGTTTTTTGTGCCATGTATGTCTTTGGCAGTATGGTAAAGCTATGGACCTCATTATTAGAATGTTTTTTAAAAATTTAAAGAAAATGCTAAGTTTTAATTTGAGGTTAGTGAAAGTCAAGCTAAATTTCTTCTCAAGGTCATGAATTGCCTAAAATCTATTTATATACCTCTTGGGGACCCATAAACCCTAAATTAAGAACTCCTAATTTATGGGGAATATACTGCTATTCAAAGCAGTCATTCTATTTTTGGTCACTTCTAATTGTAACCATATTTCTTTTTCTTCCAACAAATTTAAATTAGTCTCTTTACAACTTCCACTCATTCTTCCTACTTCTGCCCTTTACCTCCAAACAGAATGAGCTTAATTACTCTGCCAAATGACAGGCAGATACTCAAATACCATTATGACATCTCTCCTGAATCATCTCTTCTCTAGGCTAAAAATTCTTTCAACCTATTCTTATATGAAGAAGTATGAAGGCACTAGACACAGAGAGTCCCGAACATTTCAAAAAATGAAATAATCCAGAGAAACTGGTTGTTGATATGGGAGTCATTTCTCAATCAGATGTCCTATGTAGTCTGACCTGAGACCAGTTACTATAAAATCAACTCAAAACCAGAAGAAAGGATAAAGATGAGAAGTTACCAGATGCAATTATGATAATTCTAATCTGACCTTTTAAAATTCAAATACTCGAATGCTTTAAGGGATTGCATGCTTTGTTCTGTGTGAGTGTTTTCTTTTAGTGATATGGATTGAAACTCACCCTTACCTCTCTGTCCTGTGTGATTTTTGTCCATGTCAAATGGGAGAGTCAGATTCCACGACCTCCAAGGACACTTCCAACTTGAAATCTTCTTAAATTCAGCAGGTTGTCTTGTGGAAGATAGTTAGCTGGGAATTACTTCCCTTCCCTTCTGGGAGTAGGAGGAGCTGAATCTTTAACAGAATATACCTATTTCCAATCTCTAGGGCTTGGTTTGAAGGGCAGGGTCTCTCTCTCTCCTTTACTTTACTTCTCTTATATTGCATGGCGGGAGAGAGTTTAGCTTCAGGCATTTACATTGGGTGCACATCAGTGGAAAGGCGGAAATGAAAACCCCCAAATCAGTTGAAAGTTCTGCTATTTGGGAGATTTATGCAAATGCATGAATTTGTAATAAAGTTATAAAAGCTCATCAAACCCCAAGGAAACCTCTAGTCACTAAGCTAGGGAGAAAGCTTCCCAGCCAGTTAAATAATGTGTAGTCAAAAAAGCCCCTGGCTTTCCAGTTAATCCCCCTCTCTTCTCCAGTAAGGTACTAATATATATACTACATACAATTTTCATAGTCAACTAGATTTGTAAGATGTAAGGAGAAAGCCAAAATCAGAATAAATGTAACTTATGGAAATCCAGGAATGCAAATCATATTAAAACTCCAAATAAAAGGAGGCTGGAGCGAGAAAACTCCTTTCCAAAATCTCTTTGACCTCTTAGAGAGTTGCAGCTCAGGCACCTTTCTCGCAGAACTATTCATGATCACAGGGTTAACCATAAGGCCTAGCTGGTATAGTCAGGGAACAGTTGCTCCCTTTAATCATTATCATTTTGTTCCCTTCCTTGCTTTGGGTGCCGGTGAGTATGTGCCTGCGTGCACCACAGGTGCTGCTGCTTCTCCTGACCACTTCAAACTTCCTGTGGACTGGCCAAAACATTTCCTTTCTCAGTCTTTCAATGTTCTGCATCTCCAAGGATGGAGGGAGTGGAGGCAAAGGTGGAAGAATATTGCTCCTTTCCTAACTCTGCCTTTCTTAGCAAGCCTCTGACTGCCTCTCCTTTTGAGCTGGCTCCCAAAAGTATGATCCTCACAATTTTCAAACAGGGGGTCCTGGCCACATGCTATGGTCTGTCTCACTTTCTTTAAATATCATGAAGAATCTGATGGAGAATGAGTTGTCCATGGGTTATGCCTTCCTTTTGAAACTACATGACCTATCCAAACAAGATAAACAGTAGAAAATGGATAAAGGAAAAGGCACGATATTGTAAGTACCCGGAAAATGTTTATTGATTGACTAATGAGAGGAGTGGATAGCCCACCTCCATCCTATGACTGTTAGCCATTAACATAAATAAATCCAACGTAGCTAATATTTCCATTGCAAAATCCATTCCAAATTGGTTCAAGAATGTGGGCTTTCTGAGAACACTCTTTAATTTCTTCAGGGCTGCACTGAGCTCATAGGTGATCTATTCCTGTAACGTTTGTGGACGCAGACAAATTTACTACACTGCCTGCTCTGCACACAAATGCTAAATGTTAATGTACTGTTTTACCAACTATGCCCAAAGCAGCTCTCCAGATGGCACATTCCCCAAGGGTCTTTCCCTGTGTGGACTTGGATTATGCTTTGCAGCCAATTTGAATGTCATCTATATAAAATCATGTTAATGATGTGAGACTAGTGAAGATACTGTCTTAGAGCTCTTTAGCCAAATTGAGTCTATTTGGTATTTATATGTGCACTTTTCTTTTCATCTGTTACCTTTCCTGTCTCTGATTCTGCCAGACAGATGTGCCCATCTGACAAAGTCCAGTGAGTGGGGCCTAGTCCTCATGTCAAGAAAGTGAGAGGTTCAGTCTTTCCACTTAATTTGTTAGGGATCCCAGGTTAGGGAAACAGAATAGAGTCCAGTTCACCTGAGCACTGAACTTAATCACTTCAAACTTTGCTACTTGATAATCAGTTATTAAATACCTATTATGTACAGTAGAGGCAGCATGGGATAGTCAATCAAAAGCCAGTGTTTAATCATGGAAGATCTGCATTAAAGTTTCACCTTTGATATATAATGGCCCCAGCTATATAGATATCACACATATATGACATGTATGCAACATATATGTCAAACATGAGGTGACATATTTGACACATATGTGGCCCTAGAGAAGTAGTTATCCTGCCTGGCATTTAGAAAACTCTTGAAAAGCTTCCTATAGAAGGTGATGCTAGATCTGAGTCTTAAAGGAAACCTGGGACTCCAAGATTTGGAGGGAAGAGGAACAGCATTCCAGGCATGGGAAGCAGCCTGGTGAAAACTGGGAGCCTGGAGAAATCCTGTTGAATGACCCACAGTATTGAATATGAGGAGCAGCATAGAGGCCGGTATAGCTGGACTATAGAGTTAATGTAAGGGAGTAATGTAGAAGAAGACTAGAAAGGTAAGAAGAGGCCAGATTGTGGAAAATTTTAAATGATGAAGAGTAGAGCTTATATTTGATCTGTGATGATGATGGGGCTCTGTAGTTTGTTGAATAGTGAGGTGACATAGTCAGATACACATTAGAAAAATCATTTTGACAGCAATGAGGAGGATGTATTAGAATGGAGAGAACTCTGAGGCCGAGAATCCAATTAGGAGGCTGTTGCAATAGTCTAGGTAGGAAATAATCTGGGCCTGTACTAGGGTCATGGCTGTGCTGCTGGAGAGAAAGGGATGTATATGGGAGATGTTTTGAAGACAGAGCAAGATTTGGCAACTGATGGAATATTTGGGATTATTAGCAATGAGAGGTAACAGTCACATTGTGTGATGACTAACTTTGGTAGACTTAGCTTTTCTCAGTAATACAAGTATCTAAGACAACTCCAAAAGACTCATGATGGAAAAGATGTCCACATCCAGAGAAAGAACTATGGGAGTCTGAAAGCACATTGAAACAGACTATTTGCTCCCTCTCTTTTTTTTTGGTTTTGTTTTTTTTCTTTCTCATGGTTTCTCCCATTCATTCTAATTCTTCCTTATTAACATGACTAATGTGAAAATATGTTTAAGAAGAATGTATGTGTAGAGCCTTTATCAGATTGCTCACCATCTTGAGGAGAGGTGGGGAAAATTTAAAACTCAGAAGTTTATGGAAGTGATTGTTGAAAACTAAATTTAAATAAATTAATTTAAAGAAAAAAAGTCTACTCAAAATGAAGAAAAGAATACAAGGCACTGTGATTCAGACCAGAAATTCAATGAGAAGTATAAAATAAGAAACAAAAATAAAATGAGAGGTGTAAGATGATGCCAAGGTTTAGATCCTAGGTGATTAGAAGGATGATGGTGACCTAAACAGTGATTGAGAACTTCTGAGAAGGGGTACTTTCAGGGGAATGATTAAGAGAGTTGTTTTGGACATACTGAATTTGAGATTGATATAAGACACCTAGTTCAAAATATCCAATTGGCAATTGGTGATGTGGGATTGGAGCTCAGCATCTAGCACTGATATATAGACCTAGGACTAAAATCTGCATAGAGATGATAATTGATCCCATGGGAACTGATGAGGTCACCATGTCTAAAGTGTAGAGAGTAGAGAGAAAAAAGAGGGTCAAGGATAGAGCCTTTGAATTCAATCTTATTTAGTGGTCATAAGAAAGATGGTTATTGAAGAAAGAAGACAAAGAAGGCATTGTCAGACAGTTAAGAGAAGAATCAAAAGAAAGCAGAATCATGAAAATTCAGAGAGGAGAGAGTAGGAGGAGAAGGTTGTAAACAATGTTAAAGGCTGCAAAGAGATAACGAAGGATAAAGGTGAAGAAAAGTCATTAGATTTGAAATAGAAAGTCCTTGGTAAATTAGAAGGGAACAGTTTCAGTCGAATGATGAGGTGGGATGCCAGACTCTAGAGGGCTTAGAAATGAGTGAGAGAAGAGAAAATGGAGGCAGCTATTGCAAATAGCTTTTTTAAGAAATTCAGCTGAGGAGAGGAGAGATATAGGATGATAGCTAGTGGGAATGTTCAGATCTAGTGAAGGTATTTTAAGGATGGGGAAGATAAAGATTTGTTTGCATGCATAAGGGAAGGTAAAGGGGCCAATCTGCTAGAGAAGAGAAAGGGAATGAGATCAAAGATGGAGGAGTTGATCTTGATAATGAGAATGGTCACCTTATAGGTACTACTACTGAGTAGTAAAGGAAATAAAGAAAGTGAAAATAGCATGCTTTGATCTGCATTCAGACTCCATAGGTTTTTTTCTCTGGACACAGATAGCATTTTAAGTCATCAATCTTTTGGAATTGTCTTGGATCATTGTATTCCTGAGAAGAGCTAAGTCTATCATAGTTGGTCATCATACAATATTGCAGTTACTATGTACAGTGTTCTCCTGGTTCTGCTCACTTCACTTTGCATCAGTTCATCATCATCAGTAAGCCTTTCCCGGCTTTCTTGAAATCCACCTGCTCATCATTTCCTATGGCACAATAGCATTCCATTACATTCGTATACTACAACTTGTTCTACCATTCCCCAACTGATGGACATTCCTTCAATTTCCAAATTCCTTGCCACCACAAAAAGAGCTGCTGTAAATATTTTTGTACAAATAGGTCCTCATTCATGATCTCTTTGGGATATAGTAGTGGTATTGCTGGAACAGAGGGTACTCACAGTTTGATTGCCCTTTGGTCATAATTCCAAATTGCTCTCTAGAATGGTTGGATCAGTTCACAACTCCACCAACAATGCATTAGTGTCCCAATTTTCCCACATCTTCTCCAGCAGGATGAGGAAGAGGAAGGAAGGAAAGAAGGAAAAAAGGAGGAAGGAAACAGGCATTTATTAAGCATTTACTATGTGTCAGGCATACCACTTTACAAATATAGCATTTGATTCTCACAACAACCCTGGGAGGTAGGTACTATTATTATCCCAGTTTATTATTTCACAGTTAAGGAAACTGAAGTGAACAGTGGTAAGTGACTTGCCCAGGGTCACATAACTAGTAAGTGTCTAAGGCTGAATTTGAACTCAGGTCTTCCTGAGTGTGCTATAGTGACACTTCACTGCCTCTAGAAGGAAGAGGTAATTCTTTTTTTAGATCCTCCAGTTTGTTGACCTGTAGTACTCTAAGCTCCTTTGGTAGTGAATTCAGATAGTGTTGCTTCCCATCCAGCATGATCTGCATCCTAGGTTGTAGAATCCTCATTTTCAGCTCTTGTCTGCCCCAGAAACTGACTGGATGTGGTATGATGTCATTTTAGTCAGAAGACTGATTTAAGCCCCCTGAATATTATAGGACTGACCTTATTTAGGAGACTAACTTACACCTCTAGATTTTTAGAGCTAGAAGGAAAACTTAAAGGAAAATGAGTTCTCCAGGGTTGAATGCTCATAAAATGTCATACCCCCATCTGTGCTTATACTGCTGTGCTGGATCTCATGTCCACTTGCATCTGTATCCACAACACCCTTCCTCAAGGGACACTCTCTTTTTCCATTTAGAGACCATGAGGGGATTCATGTATCTCACAATGTTCTTTCATCACTGTTCCAAGAAATGAAATTTCTTTGTTCAAGGTCATTTTGACCTAGCTTGAACTTTACCTTGTTGGCTAGATGCATTAGCTACTTTTGAGCACTACCATAATCCTCTACTTTCCTCATGCACCAAAATAAAGCTCTCCAGCCTTGTCCCCACCTCATGCCTTATTGCCAGGGATTTGTACCTTGATATCTCCAACCATCCAACTTTGGGGAATTCAAATTTAGATGTATCCTCACTTATTCTGTCCCTCATAGTACTCCATATGTTGTTTCTAGCCCTCTGGTTCACATTTCTGTTGTCTATATACTACACTAGTTCTCCATATCTACGCCATCCTCTCTGTGAGCAAACATTTAGCTCTCAAACCTTTGTTACAGACTCCCACAGACTAATTACAAGGAGAATGTCTTGTCCTTATTATATCCCAAGTATATAGCCTCCAGTAGTTATCCTCAACAGCTCTGAGTTTTCCTCAACCCAGGTGACTCTGTGCCTCCACCCTTTCAGAATTTATAAACAAATGGCAGAATCAGAATTTTGACCCACATGCCTTCACCTTAAGTCAAGTGATATTAATTGAATGTAGTATATGCTACACACCTCAGATTGTTGTCTGGTTTAAGTAAATCTGGATTGCATACATGAAGTACTAAAGCTAACACTTGAATCTCTCCCTCTCTCTCTTCTCTCTTTCCTTCTCCTTCTCCATCTCCCTCTCCCTGTTCTTCTCCCTCTCTCTCTTTCCCTCTCTCTCCCTCTTTCTTTCCCTCTCTCCTTTCTTCCTCCCTCTTTCCTTCCTTCCTTCCTTCTTTCCTTCCTTCCTTCCTTCCTTCCTTCCTTCCTTCCTTCCTTCCTTCCTTCCTGTCTGTCTTTCTTTCTGTCTTTCTCTCAAGATACAGGATCAAAAAGAATTTGGATACTGAAGCTATAGTTTTAGTAGGATCACAGAACTTTGGAAGACTTTCATGGAATAATAGAGTATCCTTGGGATAGACTCTTAATAGACATTCTGAGAAGAGTTCAGTTATTTTAGAGTTCTGGTGGTTTTGAAGGCGTGACTTCCCCTAATTTTCAATCATGCTATGAGGAGGTGAAAAGGAAAGATACAAGTAGATGAGTCCATGAACCAAAGAGCAGGACTCAGGGCTGATGAGTGGACCAGAACTGAGACCAGGCTGAAAAGCAGTTGTGAGAACCGTCAAGGGGATTTCCAGTAAGCCCCAATTGCTTTCTGAGAGCCCAGGGGTGACTCAGCCTGTGAGACCCATCATAACTTTAATGTCAGAGTTCATTTGTCTCTTGATACTTCTTGTAAATGAGGAATGTGGATAGGATCTGTGATTTCCCTGGCATAGAGAAGTCCCTAGGAAGCCAGGGGCCCCAGTACTGAGAGAGAGAGAATGACAGAGATAGAGAGACAAAGAGAGACAGAGACACTGGAGCTCTAAGGTCAGGTCACTCTTCCATGGAAAGAGTTGCCCCCTGAATGCATTCATGGTACCTCCATAGGAAAGAGGCTGTGAAAACAGTTCATGTCTTATAATTCACTCATTTCTGTGAATCCTTAGGAGAGTTTTAAGCCCATCTGGAGAGAAAAGATTTAAAATGGGACTAAAATATAATTCATCAATCCCTAGTACAGGTCCTCATTACAACCCACCAGCACTACTATACTGTAATAGCTTTCTAACAGGCCTTCCTGCCTCTACCCTTTCCACATCCTAAATAAATCCTTTATACTGCTGCCAGACTTATCCTCCTTACATAGAGATCCTAATTACTAACTAACCACCCTCTCTCGCTAGCTCATAGCACAAATCACTCCAATCCTGACACTAACACTCTTTTCCCTACATGCTTTGCACTCCATTTTGACACAAAGATCCAAAGGCCAGCTTCCAGTGGACGTATCTCATTGATCACCAGTGTCAGAAGACCCACTCAGGTAATCTGAGGGATGAATCATGACTAGGAGCTCCTATCCTTCTTCAGCTTTGGCATAAAGCTGCTACCTCTTCAGTGTCTACATCTGGTCTTTGTGGACACTGTTCCCTCTGCCTGAAATGTTCATCTGCTGAATTCCTATCGACTTATACGCTCCCTCTTCCACAAGGCCTTCCCTGCTTTCTCTGAATTTTAACTTTCCTTCCCCTTTGACCACATGTAGCAACTTACTATTTTTGAATGTATTTATCATGCATTATAGACACCTGTATTTGTGTCTTGTGTACCTAATCTATTACACGGTGTAAGATGTTGGTCTATGCCCAGTTTCTGTCTTACTATTTTCCAATTTTATCAGCAGTTTTTGTCAAATAGTGAGTTTTTATCCCAGAAGCTGGGGTCTTTGGGTTTATCCAATAGTGGATTACTATTGACCACTGTGTCTTGTGTACCTAATTTGTGTCATATACTGCTACTAGATTGTAAGTTCCGTGAATAATAATAAAAAATTAGTATTTATATAGCTCTTTAAAGTTTCAAAATGCTTTACAAATATTATCTCATTTTATCCTCACAACAATCCTACAAAGTAAGTGCTATTATTATTACCATTACTGATATTACTATTATTGTTTCCATGAGGAAACTGAGGCAGATAGAGGTTAAGTGACTTGCCCAGGGTCATGCAGTTTATACGATCCAAAGCTGTATTTGAAAGTAGGTCTTTCTGATGTCAGATCCATCACTCTACCCACTGCTCCATTGAGTTGTCCCTTGTTCAAACTCTGCATCTCCATTGCTGTCTAGCAAAATTCTCTGAAAATAGTAAGTGCTTAAATAATGTTAAATTCATGAATGTGTAGCATGTCTTCCTAGGCATGATTTAGGAAAGAGAACATTCTCACTCTATTGTCTCCTGAATGTGGAACCCAATTTTTAGAACAAGATCAACTATCAGACCAGCTATAAAAAGAGTAGGAAAACACTTTTCTTTTCTTCCAAAAGGTCGGTCAGCAGTCATGCCTTATCTAAATTTGGGAGGATATTTTGAAATGTGCGGGCCATAATTAAGTACCAAAAATTTCAACCTCTCTAACAGTCTTTTAACTGTCAGGGTCTTGGGCAAATTAAGGCCTACTGACTCCAAACTTAGGATATCCCCAAAGACTTGGTAGAGTAGTGGAGTGCTTCACTGTCCTAATAAATATAATGGAAATAGTATACTTTAGACCTAGAATATGCTTACCCTGAGGTTGGTGTCTTCCCATTCACAGAGTAGCTGCCTAGAAATTCCTATATTGCTCCCATTTAAAGATGGTGCCCGATGGCAAGTCTAGTCTACCCTTACAGCTCACATTTCTCCTAGAGCTCCATATTCAGCCCTAGTCTCTCTCCTGAACTTCAGTCCTACCTCACTGACTACTGGACATTTCAAGCAGGATGTGTAGAGGCATCTCAAATTTGTTATCATCCCCCCCTTAACCTACCAGTCTAAGAACTTTCCCATTTCTACTGAGGACACTACCATCCTTCAGGTTATCCATGTTCACGAGCTTGTTGTTATCATCAACTCCTCACTTGCCCTCACTACTCATATCCAATTAGCTGTCAAATCTTGTTTTTGATGCCTCTAACAACATCTCCCAAATCTGTCCTCTTCTCTCTTCCCACATAGCCGCCATCTTAGTTCAGACCCTCATCACCTCTCATCTGGACTATTACAATGGCTTCTTCATTGCCCTTCCTGCCCCAGATCTCACCCTGGTCCAGTTCTGACACAATTTCCAAAGTGACTTTTCTAACACATAGGACTGAGCGTTTTGCTTTCCTGCTCCATAAATTGCGATGGCTCCCTATTACTCCTAGAAACATATATAAACTTTTCTGTTGGGCATTCACAGCCATTCACAACCTGACCCCAGTTTATCTTTTGAATCTTACTGTGCAGGATCCTCCTTCATTTATTTTATGATCCAAACTGGCCTTGCTCTTCCTCATACACGGGACTCTGTTTCCCATCTTCAGGCCTTTGAACCTGGGTTCAAATCCTGACTTTATCATTTCTTTTGTGACTGGTTTAGTCAAAGTCTTTTAATTCTCTGCATCTCATGAAGTTACTTTGTCTGTAATGGATGAGGGGATGATCCACTAAATTACCTTCCATCTTTAAATCCAGGATCTTATGATAATACCGTGGGTAGCTAGGACAGAGCAGTGGATAGAACTCCGGGCTTGAAGTCAAGAATGATTGATTTTCCTAAGTTCAAATCTGGCCTCAGATGCTTACTAGCTACGTGACCCTGGGCAAGTCACTTAACCCTGTTTACCTCAGTTTTTCATCTGTAAAATGAGATTAAAAAGGAATGGCAAATCCCTCCAGTTTCTTTGCCAAGGAACAGGATTGAAATGACTGAATGATAACAATGATAATACTATGCAGCATCCTGTTGCCGGGCTGGTGAGCAGGCAGACAGAATTATTTATCAGTTTACTCCCCCTTACCTTTTTTTTGTGGTCTGGACTACTCCTGCCTTGGAGGGAAGTCACTTTCTAGCCATTTCTTCAGCCCTCTTCTCTGTGTGAGAATGGCTGCCTTTCAGCCTGGGTTGTAGGTAACAGTAGATGCCTGATGTGATGCAAATCAACTGGCTTCCCATAGTGTTACCTGCTTGTTTTGATGCCTGGAGAAACCCTGGTGAAAGTATTCTTTTTTTCCTTGGGAAGTTGTTAAAAAAAGATCAATAACTCCCTCCCCCTCTGGCAGATACAGTAATGTGAAATTTCTCTCTCCTCCTAGGTTGTTCCCAATCCCTCAGTGCTGTACTCAAGTAATAACATACATAGTTTAGCAATTCTATTCATCAACAGATTTATCCCATTTATTGGCCTGAGAACAAAGAAAACTTTTAAATCCAAGGGCAAATGCCTTCCTAGCCCAGAGGGAAGCATCAGGTTTAGAGCCAGGTCACTCACCTTTTCAATAGAAAGAGGGAAAGAGAAAGACAGAAAGGAGGTCACTGGTCTCACATTCTTCAACTTGAATGATTTTAATAGCACAAGTTCCTCCCCGGACATTGTTTGTGCTTGCTTCGTCCCCACTTCCTTGACTGAGAGTCTTTGGGGCTGTGGCAATCTCTTCATGGTGCAACACCCCTACTCCTTCCTCCCTCCCTGGCCCCCATTGCTTGTCTTGCTTCTATTTCTCCAAATTTGGAGGGAATGAACTCGGTCCAATAAACCTTCAGAAGCACGAGTCACCTCCAATGTCTTTGAACTCACCGTCCCCTGGGATATGGTCAGATTCTCATTTTGTAATATGTGCAAGTCACTGTTCTAGGTGCTGGCGATACAAACTTCTGCCAGCCTGAGCGTGCCTCCTGGTAGGGAGAGTTCACAGGGTACGTTTGATTAATCTTGGCTGAAGATCCATTTCTTTCTAGGCACTGCTAGTTAGTCAAATGATGCTAGTAATTCAGGCATGAAATTTGGTCATATTATAATACCTCTGATTCTTTAGACCCGAGAAAAATGCAAATTTCCAAAGGGCCAAAGCAATCAGTCTCTTTTACTGTTGAGACTAGGGCTGGCAAACTTTGGCCCGTTGGCCAAATCTGGTCCGCCATTGCTTTTGTTTGTTCAGAGAGCTAAGAAGAGGGATTTTTTTTTTACTTGCTAGTTTGCTAAATAATCTCACAACTGCTAATGTTTTTAGATAAAGGTGAACTTAGACGAAAAATGAAGGAAAGAAGCAGCAAGCATTTATCAAGGGTCTACTAGGTGCCATCTTATTTGATCCTCTCAGAAACCTTGAAGGCATTATCCTCATGTTCCAGCTGAGGAAACTAAAGTGGGCAGAGGTTTAAGTGATCCACCCAGGGTCAGACACTCTGTAAGTATCTGAGACTGATTTGAACTCAGATCTTCCTGACTCTAGGACCAATGATCTATCCACTATATCACCTAGCTGCCTGTAACAGTTTTCCAAAGACAGCTCTTTGAGTTGTGTGGAATCTTGTCTTATGAGCAAAACTCAGAATGCTCTTATAGACCCAGTCTTTCATTAGCTGTTCAGTTGCATATGGGGTTTTTTGAGGTTTACCTCCAAGTGTTTGACCCCATCCCTAATATGGAACTTACCCTGAAGTGTTTGGTTGGGGTCGGAAAGAGTCAGACAGACTTAAAAATGACTAAACAACAAGAATTTGTGAAGCACTTAGTATAGTCCCTGGCACATAGTTCACATGTAACAAAATGTTTTCTTCCTCCCTCCCTCCCTCCCTCCTTCTCTCTCTCTCTCTCTCTCTCTCTCTCTTTTCCTTTCTCCCTTCCTCCCTCTCTTTTTCTCCCTCCCTCTGTTTCCCCCCTCCTTCCCTCTCCCTCTTTCCCTCCCTCCCTCTCTCCCTTACTCCCTTTTTCTCTCCCTCCCTCCTTCCCTCTCCCTCTTTCCCTTCCTCCCTCTCTCCTTCTGTCCCTCCCTCTGTCCCTCTCTCCCCTCCCTTTCTCCCTCTCTCCCTCTGTCCCTTCCTTCCTCCCTCTCTTTCTTCCTTTCTCCTTCTTTGCCTCTCCCTCTCTCCCTCCCTGTCTCCCTCCTTCTGTCCCTCCCTCTCTCTCCCTCCCTCCCTCTCTCCTTCTCTCTCCCTCTTCCTTCCTCTGCCTCACACCACTTACTCTCCCTTTCTTTATGTACATAGCCTCACTCCTTTCATTCCATATCTGTACAAAAAACACTGGGCCTCCCAGGCTACTGACCCTTCCTCACAAATAAGGAACTGACTTTCATTCAGTCTCTTATTCTTTTTATTTCTCCCTCATACTATTCTACACATTGGTTCAATCATTCTCCATTCACACCCCTTTCTTCATAGCACCCTGGGGATAGTGTTCCCTGCCAATGCCTCTAACACCAGTAATGAGACCATGTTCTGATGCTTTTTAAATAAACTGGGACATAACTAGTTACTATAAACAGTTGGCTTCCCCAGCATCTTCAAGCACATAGCTTTCTCTCCTTTGTCAGCATTTCTTGGCTTTAACACAAGAGACATAGATAAGAAAGCTCTGTCCTGAGTGAGTGACTGAAGCCCCTGACCATGGGCTAACCACATGAAACTCTCACAATGAAGGTGAAAGCAATGAGTCACTAACTGCTACAGAGATGGTCTTATTCAGGTCTTTCTAGACAATCACATTATAAGGGTAGTCCAGACTCAGAACCAGTGACAGTAGAAAACCTTAGCAAGCTGAGGTGATCAAGTACACAAGTATAAATAGCAATGGGTGGGACCCATGGAGTAGTCTTTATAGGACCTAATGTCCCATTCTATGACTTGCTGGTGGATAAAGCCACATGTACATATATTTACATTCAGAGCCTTAAAATTTAACATCTATGGTTATGTGAGAAATTATATGCAGGCATTAGGCTTCCTCCCTGTTTATATTTGTAGGGTATCTCAAGACAGTTCACATCCATTTCTCTTCTTGGTGGCATATTGAGAATGATCCACATTTTCCCTAAAACCATTAAAAAATGCTTTTACCTTTGTCCACTGGTAGATCAGCTTTCAGACCACAATTTGTCCCGTGCTATTCATTTCACACAGGTTGAAGCATGAGTTGTGTATTTTATCTTTAAGTTCTAATCACGCTTCTGTAGTTTGTCATAGATTCGTGTGTGTGTGTGTGTGTGTGTGTGTGTGTGAATCCTGACGAGGAGAGAGTGTACTGGTATAGCCTGAGAGCAGAGTGGGTGGAAACATAATATCATGTGAAAGAAGACACACAGAATCTGTTGTGTGCTGTTCTGTATTTGGCAGCCACCTAATTTCACATTTGCTTTTCTTAATAGTATGATGCTTAGCAATTCCATTCTGCCTACACCTGCCCCGGGGGGAGCCATTTAAACAATACATTTTATGCTGAACTGTGTCATCATAATGAAAATACTCCAAACACTCAGCTAAAGAGAGATGGGATGATCTGCCTGATGCACACCTTCCACTCCTCTAAATCGAATTCCTCCTCCTCTGCTGTTTAAGCTTTGTTCATCCAAGAGAGAAAGTTCAGGTATGAAAACTCATTCTGAAGAATAGGCAACAGAAGAGGGCTCTTGTGTTTGGTGAGAAAGAAGGCCCAACTTTCTCCAGGGTGGTAAGGTAATGTAGTTAGGGAAGAGGGGATAACAGAGCGCAATGTGGTTGATTAATTCAGTCTATATTTATCAAGTAACCACTTGTGGCCTGGTGCTTTAATGCGTATTAATGGAACGGTACATTATAGAGCATGGTGAATATATAGAATATATAGCCCCTGATCTCAGAGTCAGTGTTGAGGTAATATGTCTTTGAGGTCTTGTAGACTGGTGGGAATGGCGCTCGAGGTGGGTTGCTTTGTAATGCTTTGGAAGGCCTTGGGGGTTCAAGTCGGGGAGATGCCAATACCAGAGGCCATGTCAAGGCAGAGAGGTACATGGTGGGGGCGGGGGAGGGGGGAGTCAAGTGCAGGGTTTTATGATAAGGGAGAGAGAAGGGAAGTGATATTGATCAAAGAAAAAGTTGGAATCAAGAAATCAGAGACAGAAAAATCAGTAAACTTGGGAAATGAGTCAGGAATTAATGAGTCAGGTAGATTGAATTTGTATAGTCAGGTTTCCATGGCTGTATTTATGGGCAAGCATCACCCTTGCCCTCTGGTGCCCTTGCTAATCTTCTGTACCTGTGCTGCCACTGGGTCCTGGACAGGATGTAACTAGTAAGGCTGAATGGAAAGAGAAAGGCAGTAGGTGTGGAGGGTGTGAATTTGTCTTAGAATCATAGAACCTGGATAAGTTTGGTGATATTTAGGACTGATGAAACCCAAGACTTAGTCTTCTCTTTGAATAGGAAATGTATTTTCTGGACTCAGAGGGGGAAAGGAATCAGAATTACTTTGGGATTACCTACTTCATCCAGGCCTATATCCTATCAAAGAAGATAACCCAATTAGCTGAATGATGGTGTTCAGTGAATAGCCATGTAAACCCTGCAAAGAAACTTTCTTTCAGTGTGGAGAAAATAGTCAGTAAATATTTATTAAGTGTTTACCACAAAACATATGCTAAGTGGTTAGTATATGGCACAGCCAATTATGTTTGCTCTATGTAAATATCTCCATTAAAATAACAATATAATTGCATATATAACGACTCTGATAGTCCAAGAAGCATCTTTGGTTTTTAGGGGCCTAGTCTCCCTTATATTAATTTGTCTTTGCTCTAGATGAACCCTTTCTTCTTGTCCCTTTCTATAAACTTCTGGAAACATCCATGTTTTTGCTTATACTGCTGAGGCCTTGAAAAAGTAGTCCCCAGTGTCTTCCTGCCTTTGGTATCAGAAATAGGAAACCAATTAGATGTGCCAGCGTGAGACTCTGCTCACTCCATGTAAAACCCTTGACTTCTGCTTGTTCCACTGAGCTGCCCTGGTATGGAAGTAACAGAAGACAAAGGCAGATGGGGAGAGCTTTTCTGTGACCTAATGTTATCAGTCTGGGGCAAGCTTCTTGGAGGATCATCACTGAGGTCCCTTCTTCATCTTTCTGGGGCCTGAAGATATAGCTAAGGCCTGGAAACCTCACCTCCAGTGACCAAGAACTGATTTCTCTATTTTCCTTTGGCCACCAATATCCAGTTATAGCCGATACATTGAACCTGCCTGCCATTTTCTCTCTTCTTCCATGTTTCATATTTTGGTTTCTATCTAGTTTCATATCTTAATCATACCCTGGTGTGATGTAAAACATGAAAATTAAAACCTGTTGCTTCAAGCAGTACTGATTCCTTTATGTAATGTCCTTTAAGTCTCAAACTGTCTGGAAGGGATTGGGCCAATAGCTATCTGTATCATACCTGTAAGTATAATAAATATAGAGCAAGATTAAAAGAAGTAAAATACTTAGTTTTAAGTTAAATAAATTTCCTTAGTAAACTTTAGCTATAAGCTCTTAATGCTTATTGTAATTTTTAGAGAGGAAAAAGCTCTTTAATTTACATGCTCAGTCTTGCCCATGTCTCACCTCAGGGGCTGCTTGTAATTTGGGTTGGAGGGGAGGTGGAGAGGGAAAGAATGTGATGTTTAGTAGTTCATCTTGTTATTGCAGAGACGAAATGGAGTCTTGCCTAGGATTTATGGGGCTGTAATAGATCAGGGCTTAGATATTTTAAAATATAGTCCTGAGACGTAGCTGCCATTTCCAGAGTCAAAGAGTGGTTTAGACTTTTGCTTCAGGGATGGTAATTCAGACTCTGTGGGATTCTGCAGCCAAAATGTCATAGTCTCTAGAGCCTACTGTTCTTATGTATGTTACCAGAGGTTCACCAATATTTGTCTGCCTTGAAAGCTCTGAGACTGAAATGGGAATGAAGGAAGGGAGGGAGGAAAGGAAGTGGGGTGGGAGGGAGAGAGAGAAACAGATAGACAGACAGACAGACATAGAGCCAGAGAGACAAAGACAGAGAGAAAGAGAGAGAGGGAGAGATACAGAGATACAGAGAGAGACAGAAAGAGAAAGAGTGAAGGAGAGAGAGAGAGACAGAGCCAGAGAACCAGAGAGAGCCAGAGAGAAAGAGTGGGGGGAGAGACAGAGAGAGAAAGAGAGGGACAGGGAGAGAGACACAGACAGACAGAGACAGAGGGAGACTCATGCTGAATTGCTTGGGTACTACTAGGGGCTAGAATGGACCAGGACATTTTATGGAAAGTATATGATTAAGTTCCCCCAAAGCAGGGATTAAAATGCATCTGGACAGTTCACGAATTCCCTTATGCACAGCTGAGCTAAACAATGGCCTTGGGGAAGAGGTTTGCTAAGTAAAAATCACTTCTGGCAGAGATAATCTCCTTGGGAACCTAAGTAGTACCTTTGTTCTTCCTGGCAGGTTTAAAGAAACTGTCCCCAGGAGGAACTAAGGACAGCGAAGAGAAAGAAAGTTGCAAAGTCATGCCTGAAGTGAAGGACTGGGCTTAGAACAGCTTCACCCTCATTAGTGCGGGTGGCATCTAAGAGATCATAGATTGCTTTTGTTGTTGTTTTTTGCTAAGCCAAACATGTCTAACCCCTCCCTTCCCTTCCTTCTCCCCCGCCTTCCCATTCACCACCACCACAGAGTTCTATGTTGAACAGAAAAACAGGAAGAAGTAAACATCACCATTGTGATGCAGCCTGGCTTAAAAGAGGGGTTAGTGGGTTGTTGGATTCTGACTCAGGTCTGAGTGGGATCTCAACGTGCCCAGTTCTCTTTCACCAAGACACCTCTCTCTTTGTGTCTAACTATACCTCCCCCACGTTTATGCTATTCTTCTTCAAGAATTCCTGGGGATATTTTCTCCATATTTCTGAGAATTTTCACAGGCTCTCCCAAAAACTCAGGGAAGGCTCGTTACAAGTGCCTGAAGGGTACTCTTAGAAAAAAAGAAAGTGCCTGCTTGCTAAACCAATATATTCAGTGAAGTTTGGGCTCCAAAAGTCCTTTTCTCCCATTATTTATGTCTTCAATTTTTCTAACTATCCTCTTGCCCTAAGAGAAGAAAGTAACCCAAAGATGAAACAGTTAAAGCTTGAATCTGTAATGAGCAAACAATTAATCTGCAGGTTTCCATTTGGTAAAGACTTTCAGGTTTAACTTTCCCTTGAAAAGCATGAAAAAAGGCATCCACTTCTTTTTTTTCTTTTTTCTTTTACTCTACTTTTAAGAAAATCATTCTTTGTATATGTAGAGCCTATATCAGATTGTACACTATCTTGGGGAGGGAGGAAGGGTAGAGAGAGAGAAAAATTTAGAACTCAAAAATCTTATGGAAGTGAATGTTAAAAACTAAAAATTAATTAATTAAAAAAGCTTAAAAAAAGAAAATTATTCTTTTTGGGAAATGATTCTGCTGGAATCAGACTTGTTCAAGGGAAACTATTTGTTTGCTCTCAAGGAATAATTTGGGGCTTGAATTGATTAATGGATCTTTTAAAATACAGGAACATTTTTTTGAATTAAAAATTGGAGGAGGTAAAGTTTTTGGTGGCCTGATTAAACATCTTGGGTCTACATTATTTAATTACAAACTCAGATCCCCCTGAGTATATATTATATACAAAATAAATGTATTATAGAATGCACTTATGATTATTACAGGGCTAGATAATTTGTCTTCTATGTTTCCTGTGTCTGTCAGGCAAAAGCCAAGATTATGTGATACTGTATACCTCTGTTCCCACTTAATAGTACAATTTGAATGTAGTAAAGGGGCCTTCTGACACTGCCATAGATGGAGTTCCCTACATTGTAAAAAATTTAAATAGCCTAGGTGTTTAATATTCAGAAAAAGCTTTCCCTTTCCTCTTCTATGCAAGTTGTTGAATTAGTGTTACATGTGAAGGGTAATTTATTTATTAATTTACTTTAGATTTACTCATTCACTTGTCATTTAATAAACAACCATCAAAAACGTACAAAAAGCCCTGACTCAGGTATCAGAGGACTGGAGTTCAAATCCTGTATCTGTTGTCCACATCCTGTATGACCCTAGGCAAGTCACCTAACATCCCTGGGTTTCTGCTTCATCAGCCACTCCACAGGGACCCCTTAACTATTCCTCATGGAAGTGAGAGAGGAGGAAAGAGAGGCAAAGAGAGGGAGAAAGAGATAGAGATAAAGAAATAAAGACAGAGATACAGAGAAAACAGCCACAGAGAGACAGAGACAGTGTAACAATTAGAAGTTCCAGAACCAGAGTGAAATCTGTTTCCTCCTTTAAATCTATGCAGTCACCACTGCCAACAGCAAATCAATTAGGATACATTTGTCCCTATCCCCAATTCTGGAAAGGTCTCTGAGTTCCTGGGAAGAATCAAGCTTTGTCCTTTATAGTACCTTTCAATGCTTAGCACAAAAGAGGGCCAACAAATCCACACATGGGTAGCCTCCATTAAGTCCACATCTCTTCATTCCTATTTGGGCATTATTTCATGAAAGTCTATTCTGATTTTGGTGTGCAATTCCCCTTTATCTTTCTGTGTCAATACTGCATCTCCCTAGTATTGTTAAAAGAGCTGAGATGTCCTGGTTGCAGAGGAAGGAGCTGAGACAAATGCATGGTTCTAAGGAAGAAAGCAAATTTCTTAGGGAAACTCAAGCTTTGTTCCTTGAATGTGAAATGTGGGAAGGAGGTCACAGAGCATTAGGCTCACAGTAAAGGAGGTTAACCAGCAAGTGGGGGGGGGGGCAACCCTATGTAAGGAAGCAGCAACTTTGCTAAAGGTTGTCTTTAACAAAAACAAGAGCTTCACTCTCATTCCCCTTGAATTCTGTGGTCTGGTGTCCCATCTCTCAGAAGCTGTTTCTCATCGGCTTCCTAAAGGCTGTAAAAAAAAGTCTTAAGCAGTTCCTTCGGCACAATTTTTAGACAATCCTCAAATTCTAGTCTTTATGGAAGGCCCAAACCTATCATACCTGATGGAACTGGAGATCACCACTGCCCTCAATTGCAAAATTTGTGAAAATTCAACAAATGACACTTTACATCACTTACCACCTTCAAGTTATTGAAGACACACAGACCACATTCACATCTGGGTCTAGTTGCTGGTACTGATTGAGGCTGCTCTGGTGGAACAGGTTAGAGCCTAGAATGAAATGGGACATTCATGGTCCAGTTAACAGCTATCAAAAGGACATTTGCTTAGCCATAGCAGGGGAAAACATATTCAGTGAGGATACAAATTTGATTCAGTTGAACATAGTTTCCCTGTTGTTGTGTTTGTCATGGTGGTCTGCTGTTCATAAGTCTAAGGGAAGAGCCTCTGATTCCTGAAAGCTTCCTCATTTCCTGAGGACACTGATGTCTACCACATTGATGACATAAGGTTGACCAGACCAGATGAGACCACCATGGATCATATGAGGGACAAGGGGTAGAGATCAACTAAGAACATTCAGGGTTCAGCCTGATCAATCAGATTGGAGGGGATTTGGAGAATGAGGCAAATATAGAGATGTGGCATGCAAAGAAAGACACATGCAACTAGACCTTGGGGGCCATTAATCTGTTAACAGAGGAAGCCGTAAAAAGTGGATTCCTGGAAAGTACTCCCAATGGACTGAGCAATAAGCCACATTGCTGATGAGTGAGAGGGCCTTGAGGGATGAAGTAGATAAAACTTTCATCCATACTGATTTCTGGGTGGTGACCATGGATCTGACCAAGTGGTCTGAGATCTAGAAGGAAAAGGAGTGAACAAATAAAGGCCCTCTCTTTTAAGGTCAGGACCAATAGGAAATTTTATTTATACCCTTACAAGTGTAGAAATGGTTAGGGAGGGAGTCTGTTGACAATCTGGTCATGGGTGGTCAGTCCACGATGATGATGCATGCCAATTGGAGTGTTCACCTCTGAAAAATCAGTACAGCATGATCTTGAAACAAAAACTTCATCATCATTCCCCTGAATTCTGTGGTCTAGTGTCCCATCTCCCAGAAGCTGTTTCTGAGATGAATTGATGAGAGTACAGGGAGTATCGTCATTTTCATAGTAGTCCTGATGGCCTAGGAGCTGCTCCTTCTCAATATCACTTTAAATGTTAATTTATTATTTTTTTTGGAGAGGAAACCTGGACATGAATCAGGGTTCATTTGGTCATCATTGCTTTAAATCAGAAGACCTATTGTGAACTGCAAAGATGTAACCTCACCCACCACATAGACCTGATCGTTAATACCCAGCACTTGGTCCTTCCAAAAGAGAAAGCAAAGCCAAGGATTTCTGCTCTTTGTTTTCTTTTACATTCATCCAATTACCTGGAGACCTTCCTTGCTTTCTCTTGACATCAGAAGGGGGGCAATGGAGTACTCAAGCTATGTCTCTATCATTTTTCATCCTTACCATGTGACCAGCCCTTTTTCTCTCATCATATTTCCTCCATGATATCTCTTATAAATGTAATACAGATGGTAATATGATAATTGCATGAAAGAGAATGGGATGTTATGAAACCAGATGAAGGGGAGATGATTGTCAGCTGAGGGGGTGGGGAAGGCTCTATAAAGAGGAGGTGGCATTAGAGCTGTGTCATGGCAGCCCATGATCTGGAGGACTTCTTTTATGCCCTTACTGGTTTCTTATTTCTACTACTCTTCTGTCAACTGAGTTTTCTACCATACAGTTTAACTTTTGAGAGAGAATGGGTCTTTGTTTTTTATATAAATGACACATGATCCTTTTAATGCTTCTTTTTCAAAGTTACATTATAAATCATGGAAGAAGGTCAAAATAATGAATCAAAAGGAAAATGTTTAAAAATTAAGGAGCTCTTATTATGTAATTCTGTTCCTACATGGAAACTGTGGGAAACTGGGAATTATTCTTTCCTAGCTCCCTCTTCCTTCCCGATTGGGTCCCTTCTACCAAGCTTTGGCTTGGGAGTCAAGAAAGTCTGTTCTTGTCTTTAATAGATGTAGAGTTGGTTTTTTGGTTTTTTCTAGATATGGTTTGATAGTAGGTGTTTCAGCCTTTTTAGTAACTGCCTCAATAATACTGGTGCCTTCTACAAGAGCCTTTCCCAATGCCCCTTAACACTAGTGCCTTCCTTCTGTGATCATCTCCAATTAATCTTGTATATATCTTGTTTGTATACGTGTTGTCTCCTCCATTGGACCGGGAGCTCCCTGCTTGTAGTTGTGAAGCCTAGAGGATAGACTTGTCTAGGGTGAAGGGGGGAAGGTCAGGGAGGCTGGTTCCCATACTAGTTAGGTCCCAAACATATATTAATCACCTGTTATGTGCTAGGCACTAAGCCCCAGGGAGCCAAAGAAAGGCAAAAGACAATCTGTGCTCCCAAGGAACTCCCAATCTAATGGGTGAAGACAGACAACTATGTACAAACAAGGTAAGTACATGACAAATTGGAGATAATCAAAAAAAGGAAGGCATTAACATTAAGGGAGATCAGGAAAACTTGTAGAAGATTTTAGCTGAGACTTAAAGAAAGCCAGGGAATGCAGGAGGAAGGGTGTTTCAGGTATGAGAAATAGCCATAATTATTATTGCCCGGGATCATGGTACTGTTACACTTGGGGGAACTTCTACCTATCTCAAGTTATGCATGAGGATCCCTTTTTGAATGCTCCCTGATCATACTTCTATTTCTTATTAACAGCTAAACTCTGTAGCTCTTCCATGTAGCTTATGTTGTATACACAGTAAATACTTAGAGAGTTTCTGATTAAATTGAGTTTTTCAATCAACCTCATGCTATTACAGGGTGTGGACCCTTGTCTAAAAGCAACTGAAGGGCACCTCTAGACAGAAATGTGGGTATTGTACACCCTCTGGTAATGCTGACAAGGCACAAGAAACACCTTTTGGTTAGCTGAGGATCAGCTACTACTCTTCAGGGCATGAAAACAAGCTTTTATGAAATAATTCTCCTTTACTTTTTCATTTGTGCCTTCTAAATGCAGCAATATAAGGGATAACCAGCTCCCCTCCTCCACTCCCTAACTCCTCCAGCAGGAATGGCAATCTGAAAAAGAAGCTGAAGGCAGGGGTAAACATATCTTCCATGCACTCTGATAAGAAATTCAAGGCAGCTGCTCCTTAACCTCAATCTCCTGTGTAAAGGAGAGGGAAATTTTGGACTCCCTAGGCATCATGATCTTGGAATCTAGCCTAGAGAATCCTGGGAGATTTGCTAGGTAATACCTGCTTTGGAAGTTACATTGAAGGGAACTCCAAAAGTCCAGTCACTGAACAGCTACATGGTGCAGTAGAGAGGGCACTGAATCTGGAGCCAAGAAAACTGTAGCTCAAATCCAGTCTCAGATGCTTCCTAGTTATATGACCCTGGGCAAATCATTTAATCTCCACCTCACTCAGTTTCATCATCTGTAAAATGGGGCTAATACAGCACTTACTTCCCAAGTTGTTGTTTTTCCTGCTACATAAGACATAATCACACTTTCATCAACAATAGCGTATTCAAATCCCAGTTTTGCTTTTCTCTCCTAGGTGTTTTCTTTTCCCATGCCAAGTCCATAGGGGACTTGGGACAATCATCCCCATCCCTCACCTCGTCTAATAAGGATGGTCATATAGCTGTTCCTCAACATTGGCATCCCTGGGTAGGACCCAGACTCTCTCATGCATCTTCTCTTGCTTCAAAGTTCAGTGCAATCTCAGCCTTAACTCCCCATCCCTCTCCTATGCTATATGTGAAATCACCACCCCAAGGTTCAAGCTCTCAGACACTCCACACACTGCTTGCTATTTTTTCTCTTTGTCATTCCCACAGTTTTACACAAAAAAGCCTCCATCTTCCTGACTCATTCCTTCCTCTCTCACAAACACTCCCTGACTCACACACTCAGGGGGTACCTCTCACACCGGACTGTGGAGGCCCAGCTTTGACAGCTCCTAAATAGCCCAGGGGAGAATGAGCAGTTGCAGAAGGCTGGGTGCCTTTGTCACCTCAGGTTTACAGCTGTGCTCCCTTCAGATTTTATCAGTCTGAGGCAAACCCTCTGATCAGATTTGTGACCAACTTGTCTGTCCCTTCTATTGTTCTAGATGGAGCATTGGCTTTCCTCCTCTATGTCATCTGGAACTAAAAAATTAGACCTGGACAAACTCTTTCCTTGAGCCTGGTGGCTTCTTCCGGGCTGAGTTAGCATTCTTGTTCTGGCTATGTGCTTTCCTGAATAGATCTCCTTATCTCACAGCTTAATGGTAAACCCAAGATGACAGACTAACTCTGGGGACACTCGTCCTGGCTCGGGGTTTGGTGTGGTCCTCCTCCTGGTTCTCAAGGTGCTACATCTGGTTTGTGCTGCTCCAGGCCTTAAGGGGACAGTTTACTAGAATCCAGGTTTAGCAGTTGAAAAATATGATGTCAGACACTGCCCTTCTGATTGGCAGCATTTGCCAATTCCTGAGGTGTAAATCCACTGAAAATTTAACAATCAGCTCTTATCAGTCAGTACCAACTGGATCTGGCACACCCCTGCGATATGTCTGCTGCTATCACTAACCCAGCTGCCCCTCATCCGGGAAATTGCAGAGATACACCCAAACCTCCCACAGCAGTAGGCCAATAGAGCTTTTAGATGGGTCTAAGTCTGCAGTGATTCTTCATTTCCTGAGCATATAAAATTGAGATTAAACTATTTTCTCAAGTTCACGCCTTTCCTTTGACCTATCTCTTTCACAGTTTTGCTGACTCCTGTTTTGTCCTTGGACTATTGATTCTATATCAACCTTCAGCTCCAAATGTTTAGCCATTCCTGACAGCCTTGTTAGGTATAATAAAGAACAATGGCCTAGATTTCAGGTTTGAACCTTTATTTCCTCATCTCTAAACTGAAGATTCAAATAGTTGGTCTACCTGCCTCAGAGGGTTGCTATGAGGATTAAATGAGATAGTATGTGCAGGGGGTTTTGTAACCATGAAGATCTATCTAAATATAATTATAAATAAAATATAAATTATATAAAAATATAAAATATAAATTAGTTGTCATAAATAATTCAATATTTTGATAGATCTGGGATCTCATCAATGTTGGTACCCCCTCTAATGATGCAGATTGCCACCTATCCATGCCTTCTCATCCTGTGGATTTTTGCACATGTGCTCCAATGATTTTCCAAATAATTTTCCTTTCTAACTGCAGGAGATCTCCTTGAAAACAGTTGTTTTTAACCTTTATTGTGTAATGGATTCCTCTGATAGTCTGGTGAAGCCTGTGGACCCCTCCTCAGAATAATGGCTTTTTTTTTTTGATTTATTGAGAAGGTAAGGCAATTGGAGTTAAGTGACTTGTCCAAGGCCACACAGGCTAGTAAGTGTTAAGTGTCTGAGGCTGGATTTGAACTCAGGTCCTCCTGACTCCATGGTTATTATGCTCTATTCACTGCAACCTAGAATAATGTTTTTAAATGCATAAAATACTTAAGATTACAAAGGAAGTCATTTTATTGATATATGATTGCCAAAATTAAAAAAAAAAATTCATAGACTCTAGGTTCAGAATCCCTGACTACATTTATTGACATTTTGGGAATGCCAAAGGAGTCCTTGGAATTGCTGCAAACTTACCTTGCTTTCTTTTCTTGTCATACACCTCTCTGGTCACATTCTTTATGTGGTTTATCTTGCACAGTTCTGGACTGATAATAACCTACTGTTTCGTTTTCATTTTTTCCTGTTTCATGGTGTATCAGCGAGCACCCTAGCATACCTAGGGCGGCTGCTAGCACAGGTTCTTAGATCTGCTTTTCTAAAGGAAAGCAACTCAAAATGGGTTAACAATCTCACTTTAATCAAACGTATCATTTATCTAGTTCAGGGGGAAAAGTCAGCACCCTGAACTTCAGAGAATACAAACAGAAGTTACAAACAAACAGAAAAACAGATCAGTAGATGGTTTCCAGCTTCTGACCATTACATCAGTTACCTATTCAGTTACCAGAGAGGGAAGCACCAACATCTGGGT
>CM053591.1:57150826-57184306 GCA_028646515.1 Pseudochirops corinnae | reverse complement strand
ACATATACTCAGATATGTGCTTGTATGCATATGTAAACCCTCTTATATAAATATATGTGTATGTATATGTATATATACATTTGTATTCCCTTCCCCTATCCTCATACTGAGAAAAGTTTCATCAGTTAGAATTGTCACAGAGTGACTAACTTCTGAGAGCTGAATGGGAAAGTTGGTGAGGAAACACTGTCCCTCTGACACCTTCTATTGCCCTTTGTCCATCTGGCAGATGGACATTTCACTTTGGGTGAAAGAGAAGCCCTCTGTTAACTGTTCAAATCACTTATTTTCTGACATTCCTTCTTTCTGGAAAGGGGAGGATATATGTTCCCTACTAGGTTTCAACTCCCAAGAAGTCAGTGATCTAAATGAACTCGTTTTCCATCTTTTCATTGCTTATTAATTTATTACTTTTGATATACAGACTTTATAAACTTTAAGGATCCTTAACTCAACTCCCACTCTGGCTGATGAGTCAAATCCTGAGAGAGAACGGTAATACAACTCCTCAGGGCTCTAGATGTACCCCGAAGGGCAGTGGGCTTCTTACCTAATGTTACTGACTCAAGTCCCTCAACATTCACCAGTGATTAGCACCCTACTGTTATTTAAATAATTAATATCAATTGACATTTACAAAGGGATGTTTATTGGGATACAAATATTTCCCCCCAACATGCAGTAACACACTCTTCCCTATAATACCTGGAGAGACTGGGTTCAAAATTAATGCAATTACTACAAAGTATTACCTACCCCTCTCCCCACCCCCCCAATTTATTTCTCAATGCTGTATAGCCAGTAGACAAGTTACTCCCTCTGTTGGCTTCAACCCATTGCTACACTGAGTCAAGCATGATATACAGGCATAAAAAATATCTGAGAAAATGGAGTCAGTCTTCATTCAGTCAACTGAGTGGTTGTTCTTTCTTTCTGGCTCAGTGGCCAGTGCCCACCTCGGAGAGAGGGACATGACAGCAGGCACACATAGGTACTAACCTAAGGCTGTATATGATCCTTAGCAAGGGGCCAAAGCCTCCCCCCATTCCCTATGGAACCAAAGCACATGCTAAAATAGTATCATGATTATAATTTTTTAGATTATAAGTGGGATATAAAGGATGTATCAGTAAATATTTATATATTATATTTTGTATGTTTTAATTTTTATAAAATTAAAACATTCTTCATTTTATAAACCAAGAAAATACGAACTAAGGAAATGAAAAAATGATTTGCACAGACTGCTTTGTGAAAAGTGTTGGGGATTAAGTATTTTGGTTTATATATTTTGCTGCACAAAGTCTGGAAACTATGCTAACCTCTCTTTATTTTTTCACCTTTCATTTAATTATTTTATTTTATTTTTCTCAATTACATGTAAACAAAAAAATTAAATATATTTCTTTTAAATTTTGAGTTCCAAGTTCTTTCCCTCCCTTTTTCTCTCACCTCCCTCCTCTTTGAGAAGGCAAGCAATTTGCCATAGATCATGCCTGTGCCCCTCTCTTTAAAAGCATCTTAATGACACTAATCCTGACGCCTCACATTTCTTTAGCACTTTAAAGATTACAAAGTATTTTCCTCACTGTGACACAGCCTTGCCCTGTAATGAAAAGCATCCAAGTCTAGAGTATGACAGTGAAATAATGGGAAATGTACAGGAGAAATAAATTGGTGGAGCCAGAGAGTTTCCTAGTCCTAGTTTATGGAGCAAAACATACGATAAAAATGCCTAACCCCCAACACTTTTCACTTTTCTATATCAGTCATTTTTTAAGTTCATATTTTCTTAATTCATAAAATGAAGAATATAATTTTATAGTTAATTAAAATATACAGAAATATAACATACAGCTATTTACTAATAAAATCTCTTGTAATTTTCCCACTTAGAATCTAAAAAATTCAAAATTATATGTTAGTGGTGGATACTATTTGAACAACCCACTCAGTAGACTGAACAAAGATTGACTCCAGTCTCCCCTTTGCTCTCTATCCCCATATGTCAAGCATGGGTGGCTCTCTGCCTTCCTGGGGAAGAAGGTAATCGTTTCCTCCCTACCTCCCACCCCCAGCAGTGGAGGCTGCTCCCATGTACTTGTAAGATCATTTGTTTAGTGGAAACTCCCTGGCTGCCCCTTCTGCTTTGTGTTCCTTTCTCTGAACACAGATTGTTGAACAATGATCCTAAGATTGACATTTGCAAACATGTGGCAGCTTCATCATAGACTCAAAAAGTACAGAATCACTGTGACGTCTGAGTGATTGGCTGCCCCAGGCATTTTCTTCAATTACACCTTTCTCAGAGAAGATGATAACTACCAGGACCATGAGAAGAAGCCAGACTCTGACTTGCCAGAAGAAAGGGACCTTGAGTGAGTCCAGGTAGGACAGAGCTAAGGTGAAGACAATATGTGCCTGTTAAGGGACATGCAAAGTGTTTCATGTTTTAATATTCCAAATAGCAATGTTCTGGGAAAGTACAATGTTTGATGGGTTACTATATCACGTTCTAAATATCTGTCAATCTACACTTATGAGTCTTTTGTGTTTTTAGCATTTCTTTTGGATTCAAAAAATAAATAACCACACTACTGATTTACTTTGTATATTAAGCGACTTTCTAGAATGGATTGAGATAACACTTTTTGGGAAAACTAATGACTGTTTTAACCAAAAGTAAAAAAAAAAAACAAACAACAGTCCTAGTAGTAACCCCAGGTAGGGCCATAATGAGACAATGAGAAAATACCTGACAGTGTTTTTTAGAGGTCTTGGCCCCCTGGACTCAACCTAGTACATGGGAGCTCAGAGCCAATGATCTCTTAGTGAGAGATGGCTCCTCACACCCCTAGGTCTAGAGACATTGCAAAATACATACACACATAATACACACATACATACACAACACATATATGTATTCATGTGCATATTTACACACATATACACACATATATACACACACATAAATGTTCTTGGTAGACTTGCTTTTTGATACAAAGTTTCTCTAAAAGTTGTGTTTGCCTAAAAGAAGGCATGGAGGGCTGGGTGACTGGGCCCGGGAGCTCTAAACCTACTGAAGATGGTACCTGGATCCAACTTTGGGGATTGTTTTGTCCAACAGAGACACAGAGATAGATGATGTCCTTAACACTGTTGAATTTCCTATTGAATATTGCCGCTAGCTTCTCTGAGATGCTCCTGGGTCAGGAGGATCTTTTCAACCATTCCAAAGAAGAAAACTCATTTCTTCACTGGGATGAAGAAGCTCTCTCTATCAGCTCATCAGTGGATCTGTGCTTCATTTGGATTTTTCCGTTTTGTGTGAGTTCCAGGACTAGTGTGGGTAATGTAATTAATGCTCAGCGAAGTCTCCTCAACAGGGCTTCTGGGCTCCTTCAGACTACATTTGTCTGGAACCATCTCCTGTGGGCTACAAGGAAGAGCTCTGACTTAGCCAAAGCCTTTCGTTTTACCCAGGTTGTTGCTGGTTTCTTTTTCTTTGAACACCTTTCAGTGGAATTGTTCAGAGGAAGCAAAGTCCTAGCTTGGCCTAACCTCCTTTATATGATTGCTGCTCATTTAATTTGTCCTTGCCATTCAGACAAGCTCTGAGAACCAAATACTTTTCAGTGTGTAGATGTGTTGTTTTTCTGAGTTTGGTTTGTGTTTGTAATTTGTTCTGATGACCTTCTGGTTCAGTAATTAGGTTAGATCCACCTTCATGATAAGAAAAAAATAATAATTCATATTTCTTTGTTAACTTAAAATTTGTGGTTTATAATAACTATAAAGTTTATAAACACTTTTATTACTATGAGATAAAGACTACCTGCCATTACAAGGTAGCTGGCAGCTATCTAGAAATACTAGACAGTTCTAGTTGCATTATTGTTGAAAACTTATAAATATAAGCTTAGGGATAGCTAGGTGACTCAGGGGATAGAGCGCTGGACCAGGGCTCAAGAAGTCACTTTGTAACCATGTGACCCTACGTAAGCCACTTAATCTATGTGTGCCTCATCAATAAAGTGAAGATATTAACAGCATCCATTTCCCGAGATTGTTGTAAAATGAGATTCAGACCTTAAAGCACCCCATGTTATTATTACCACCATTTGAGAAGAATGCTGACTATTATCAGCATTTATGGAGATCATCATATACACAGCATTGAATTAGGTCACAGTAGAGGCATGAACATGTAACAACACCCACTCCTTCCCACTCCAGTGACTCAGAGTTGAGATTTGGCTAGAGATGCCAGCAGAGAGTGATGAAAGGACAAGGGGAGGTAGAGTCAACATTGGAGAGAGAGAGAGAGCTGACAAAAAATATGGCAGCAGGGCTTCTTGCCAGAGCTGGCTCTTGAGCCCACACACTGCTCTGGGTCATGTTAGGTAGAAGTGGTCAAAGGTCCCTGCCAGTGTTCAGATAGTACAGACCCAGAAATTACAAATCCTCATACCTGTGGTTCAGACTGGATCCTGAGTTCTATGCTCCCACTGAGCAAGGGTCTCAAGCACTGCTGATGTGTCTCCATCTGATGACAAACCCTATTGAATGGATGAAGTTGAACCTTTTCTGGAAATTGTGTAGTCTGTGCTTGTTTGGCTGCTAAAAGGAAGGACCAAACCTTTACTAGGTGTTATTAGTTCAGATTGGTCTTATGCCTTACAGGACTTCTGGGGCTTATAGAATGGCATACTCACAGCAGCCTGCTTAATGTTTTACTATTACGCACCCTTTTCTTGTTAGTAAGTACCATGTTTTTGCTTACCTATGCTATGCTAAAAGAAAAAAATAAGTCATGTAGCGACAAAACATGTTTGCCTACTCTGTGGAGAGCCAATTACAAGCTCCTTGACTAGAGCTCATTGTAATTTGGCAAAAGTCCTAAATGAGGCAGGGTTCACCTGTAAGTGGGGGCTAAAGCAGGCTTTTGATTAGTTATATTCATAGATCCTCAAATATGAGTCAGTTGCCCTCCACCCATCCCAACTGCATGGGTATAGAAGACTCTTAGAATCAGAGAGTTCAGGATTTAGCACTTTTTGCCCGGAGGGACACATACAACTCCCGGGGTTAGAATGGGCTTCCTAAGGACCCTGATCCTCAGAGATGACCAGGTGATTGTTCTTTGTTCTTCATTCTTAAAGAGGACCATTACATCAGTAAGGTGATGCCATGACATGCAAGTGAATTGGATTTTACTGAGGGAGGGCTGTGCAAGGTTAACAGTCTCACTTTCTCCCCTGCAATCATCTGGGTCCAGTGGCAAGGTATAGATCAGGACAACTGGAGATGGCCCTGGATGAAGCCTTTTTAAGCTAAGGTCTTTAACATGTCTCAGTTTGACTGAGGCAATGCTCAGTTAGTGATTAAGGCTAGGGAAGAAATGAGGCAGAGAATGGCATCTTTGACCTAGTAAAAAAAAAAATCAGTTTGGGAGGGTAAAGACCTTATGTTTTCTGGCTAAAATGTATCAATTTGCCCCAATTTTACAGAGTAGGAATATAAGTCACACAGCAATTAAAGTGTCTTGCCCAGGGTCATGCACTGGCAAGACTAGGACACACTAGTAATGTGACCCTGGGCAAGTCACTTAACCTCTGTTTGTCTTGGTTTCCTTAACCATTTATTGGGAATAATAATAGCACTTGCAGGGCTACTGGGAAGATCAAAGGAGATAATATTTGTAAAAAGTTCTTAACATAATTCCTAGCACATAGCAGTTCCTATACAAATATTTATTCCCTGCCTTTCCTTCCCCTAGAATAGCAGGGTTCGTGGGTCTGACTATGTATCCTCATCACTCAATATGCTATCTTTCACACAGTGGGAACTTAATAAATGTTTGGGAATAAATAAAGAATATTAGAAAGGAATTTTTAAAAAGATGCCTTGTCCTTGAGGATCTTATAATTTGTTTATAGTCTTACTAATAAAAGATTAAATGGTCAGTAGCCTAATTGTGCTCAATTTGCAGTTTTGCTAAGGGTTTGGAGTGAATGCACATTTATTAGAGAGGGTATGTATGACTTTATAGGCAATGTGTGATGTGAGCTGCAATCCAGATGATCAACCAGTGTTTGGAAATAAGGATGTATTTTTAAAACCACAACTACTTAGATTGTTAGCTTGACTTCTAATTCAACAGAGAGAACTGTCTGTCTATGCAGGAGAATTGTGAGAAATGGTTGAGAATATACTCAGCTTTTGTGTCCATAAACGAACTTGGGCTAGCTTCTCTCTCTCTCTCTCTCTCTCTCTCTCTCTCTCTCTCTCTCTCTCTTTCTCTCTCTTTCTCTCTTTCTCTTTCTCTCTCTCTCTCTCTTTCTCTCTCTCTCTCTCTGTCTCTCTCTCCTCTCTCTGTCTCTGTCTGTCTGTCTGTCTCTAGTTTATCTGATCAGTAACAATCTTCCTTCTCTATCTACCTAATTGGGTCTTCAGAATTATAGAGGATTGATATTGAGAAAATGATAGTTTTTTGTCCTCCGGGGGAAGATGCATTTTTGTGGAACTAATAATGTTTAGAGAATTCAGGCAGATCAGAAACTAGTCATTTTTTCACTCTGTTTGAAGATTTACTGATCTTTTTTTTTTTTTTAAAGGAAGGTCACTGTACAATAGATAAGCTTATTTGTAGCATTTTAGGGAGTCTACCATAAGTAGATGCATTGCAGTTTCTTATTCCTGGCATCTGTTACATTAGCTCCTGAAATATGCAAGATATTGAAGCAAGAACCAGTTAGATGGCACAGTAGATAAGAGTCCTGCCTGGACCTGGAAACAGGAAGACCTGAATTCAAATCCAGTCTCAGATACTTATAAGCAGTGTGACCCTAGTCAAACCTCTTAATCTTTATAGTGTCAGTTTCCTTCCTCATTTGTCAGAAGGGAAAAATAATACCCCCTATCTCTCAGGGTTGCTGTGAAGATAAATTGAGACAATATTTGTTAAACACTTTGCAAACTTTAAAGGGTTTATAAAAATTAAATGCTAGCTGTGTCTTTTAAAGGCCTGTACAATTTTGATCTTGATGATTTGGCATTACAACTTTTTCACAGTGTTATCATGTCATATATAGACCTACTCATTATAACATTTTAGCCTTTGTAGTCAGATTTCAAGTGGGTGTGAAGTATTTGCATAGTAAAGAAATATAAATGTATGAACTCACTGATAAAAACACCACAGAGACAAACAACACCCTCCCAGACAAAAAAAACCAAACAAATCCTCTAATCCCCCACCTAATTCAATATAATTAAAGAATGTATTGATGAATATAAATAAATGAAATTTCCTGAAAACAGAAGCTTGCCCCTTTGCTTAATTTTTTAAAAAAGAGGTTTTTTAAGGAAACCTTAAAAAATATTCTTTCCTACCTTGGTAAAGAGAGTATATGGAATGTTGCTAAACCTCTTCTGTATGACTTAGGGTCACTGTTACGAATAAGAAATATTTAAGTATTCTGTCCTTGTTTGCTACTGAGGTGGGGAGAGCAGCTTGAGCCTACACAAAATGGCAAGAGAGTATGCTTTCTGATCAATAGATCTACTGTTTTCCTTCATTACTGTCAACTGTAACTTCTTTTTTTTTTTAAATTTATTTTATTTACTTTTAGTTTACAAGATTCAATTCCACAATCCCTTGAGTTTCAAATTTTCTCCCCTCCCTCCCCTCCCCCCCCATGGTAGCGTGCAATCATGTATAGAATCTGCAAATGCTTTCACATTGTACAATAGTTTGGTTATATAGAAGGGTTGCAAAGAACTGTAACTTCTTATTGTGGCTGGTTCCTTCCAAACTGAGGATTCCAAGGAGTTTGAAGGGGATTAGGTGGGAAGGTACCTACTCTACTTGGAAATTAAAAATTACTTTTCCATTGCTGGTTCCTTTCTATAAGTCATCTAAACTTTTGACTTCTCTTTCTCCCATAGGTTACCAACCTTTTGTCTATTTCTCAGTTTATTGCCGTCTTCTGTGGATGGAAGGTAAGGAGAATTAAGAGAGATAATACTCCACTCCCTTGCAGTTCTTATTAGTCACTGGCAAAGGTTTTGGTTGGGCAGTAGTTTGAAAATATTGGCTAAAAAGAGGTTTTCAAAGCATAGGAATTTAGAACATGAGCAGGTCACCCTCCCATTTAGGCCCTGATTTCCTCATATGTACAATGAGGGAGATGTTGGACTAAATCATTTCTAAAGCACCTTCTAATTCTCATATTCTATGATTTTACGATTCTTGTACATCTCAGCTTCCATTCAAAAAGAACCTAATGTTTCCATTTCAGTTATGTACTATGCAATAAACCAAGCTGTTAGAAAATCATCAATGCCAATGATCCCCTCCTATATTGTAGGTTCAAATGGGAAAAGCTTTGGATTAGAACGAACCAAGAAGGATCTCTCAGAGGGAACCTATCATACTTGGAACCTGAGTTGGGCCAGTTTGACTTTGCTTTGGCTCTAATAGAATCTAAAGATGAAATAGAACTTGCCACGAGAGCCCATTGTTTTACTGATAAGGATAGTCTCAGATCCTGGAAAGGCTTAGACTCAGTGGTTCTCAACCTTCCTAATGCCGTGACCCTCTAATACAGTTCCTCATGTTGTGGTAACCCCCAACCATAAAATTATTTTCATTGCTACTTCATAACTGTAATTCTGCTACTGTTATGAATCTATCCAATATGCAGGATGTATTTTTCATTGTTACAAATTGAACACAACCCACAGGTTGAGAACCGCTGGCTTAGATGAAGCATATCAGTGGAGAGAGCACCAGATCTAGAGACAGAAAACCTCAGTTCAAATCTGGCCTCAGACACTTCTAGCTCTGGACCTTGAGTAAGTCACTTAATCCTTTTTGTCTCAGTTTCTTCATTTGTAAAATGAGCCGGAGAAGGAAATGGCAAACCACTTCACTATCTTTGCCAAGAAAACCCCAAATGGCATCACAAAAAGTTGGACATGACAAAACTGACTGAAAAACAAATACATAGGAAAAAATTGGAATGTGGCTAGGTAGGAGAGAAAAAACCCTTACCTCTTAGGTTTTGTGCTTGCTTAGATATATTTGCCTTCTTCAGCAAGAAAAAAAAATTGGGGAGATGCTACCCAAAATTTATTTTGAGGAGTTTTTTTCACAGCAGCTCTATAGAAAAGCCCAAGTCTAATCTCTTTCATGTCTTTTATGAACCAAAATAGTTTTCAATTGCAACACAAATAAATCTAAGCTTCTCAAGTGGTCTTCCTGCCTCTTGTCTCTCCTCTCTCCAGTTCATCCTCTACACAGGGATCAAAGTAATATTCCTAACGCGGCGGTATAACCACAGGTCTCAACTATTTAAGAAGCTCCAGTGTCTCTTTGTAGTCTCTGGGATCAGCTAGAGACTCTTTGGTAAAGCATTTAAAGTCTTTCATGCTTGGTTTCTGTCTACCTTTCAAGGCTTATTCCATATCACTCTCCTTCACACATTCTATAATCTAGTCAGACTGGTCCATTTCTTAGACATGACATTCTATTCTCCACCTCTGTGACTTTGTTCAGGCTTTACCCCATGCCTGGAATTCACTCTGTCCTTACCTCTGCTTCACAGAATCACAAGCCTTTTTCAAAGCTCAACTCAGAGGCCACTTCCTACAGAAACCCCACCCCCCAAATTCCTTTGCATATTACTGTATTTATATTTTGTGTTTATATTTCTGTACACAAGAGGCAATAGAATGCATTCATTCTCCTTAAGGACAGGGATTGTTTCATTTTGTCTTTATACCCTCAACAATTAGCACAGAGCCTGCACAAAGTCTGAACTTAGTAAATGTTTGTTGTCTGACAGAGGTGAAAGGGCTGAGCTCTGGCTCCTTCTGGTAGGTCACAGACTCTGGCCCTTCCCTGAAGGATATGAAGGACTCATGTGTAGTCTCTACAGGACCAGAAACTGTGTCCAACAGAGAGGCCTCATTGTAAGACACCAGAAGTTGTCCTGAACCAGACAAGTTCAGTCTCCAATCATCGTTAATCCAAGTCCCAGACACAGCAGAGAACAACCAGGGGCTGTTGGTCCTTTAGTAAGGAGCCAGACGATGTGACCTTTTAGAAGGGTTCTAGTTTGTCCTTAGATTTTCCTTCCCATCTTTCACACGTAATGAATGAAAGCTGATTTTCTTTATCTTACTTGCTATTGTGTGATCTTGAGTTAAGTTGTCCACTTTTCTCTTACTCCACATAACAGTTGGTGAAATTTAGGCAGTTTAAACTTCTGTCATAAAGGTATCCGAAAGGCCTGCAACAAGAAAGTCAATGACATGGACCAGAGTAGAAATCTGCATGAGAGTCAATGCTGGTGCTCTCCGTGGTAGAATATGGGGCCCAGTGGGCCTTGACGGTTCATAATGGAGTGGAATTCTGAAATACTAAACACTATTCACATATGAAAAGTGAGGCAAGCAGGCAGGCTGCTTTTGTTTAAGCCCTGTGACTAAATTAGGCTGTAATTAGTGAAGTATTTTCAGGAGCACTAGGGTTCTTAGAAGTCAGTCATACTGGATTCAGGATGTTTTAATTGCCCTTCTGAAACAAATGCTGCGACAGACACTTTTGTTTCTGGGTCGATGTGTGAAAAAGCACACCAAACCCCAAACCACAGCTTAGAGGAGAAAGCATTTCTAGAAGGGTATTTTGAATATAACTTGACATCATTGATGGAATTTAATTATCTATGAGCACTTAAGTTTAGCACCTTGTAGCCAATTTTTACACTTGTGACTTTAGGTTCTTTGTTATTATTTTACTGAGGGCTGTAAACGTAGCTGTTATTTTTGTGAACACTGAGTTTAAAAGAACTTGCCTGTTCCAGTGAGACTCATTAAATGAAAGATGTTTCACAGAAATAAAGTCCATAGGAAAATGTGAACCTGTCAATTGCCATCATTATCTCCATCACCGCCTGATCCATTACTCATGTTGTGGAGGGGTGGGGGGAGCAGGGCAATGATAAAGTAGAATGCCCGTCCTGGTGATATGCAGTAGGGATTTCTTGTGTCTTGAGGCTTCTGCAGTAGCTACAAAGACCTCATAGAAATACTGAAAAATCAGCCACTTGGTCTCTGGCCATACCACTGATGAGGTTAATAAACTAGTCAGTGCAATATAACTGCTGCTATGAATCTAAGAAATAATGATGATGATTGTAAATAAATAAAAATAACAACATAGCATTTATATGCTGCTTAAAAGCTTACAAAGGACTGTCAAATATTGTCTCGTTTGGTGCTTGCAACAACTTTGGGAGAGAGGTGCTATTATCCCCATTTTATAGACGAATCAAGGAAGACAGAAATTAAGGGACTCATTCAGGGTCATAGAACTAGTAGATGCCAGAGGCAAGATTTGAGCTCAGATGTATCTGACTCTGGGTCCAGCACTATATCCTATGTATCACCTAGCTGGCATTTTCCAATGACAAAAGAAAACGAGACACGTTAGAAGAAATTGGAAATATCATTACCACCACCTGCTGAAAGTGCTTTGGTACAGATAATGTTTCCCACTAACCCAAGCAAAATAAGAGTGTCTTTTAAATGAACTGAAGTTATGAAGGTGTAAAGATGAAATTGAAACCACCCCAGCCCTGTTTTAGCTCTTATTTCTTATCTAGATAAGAATATATCTCATTCAGTCAATTAATGAATCAAAAGTCCTTAGTCTAAATTAGGAAAAGTCTTCAGATTAGAATAACTCCCACAAGAATCGTGTTCAGATAGGCCAAGGTAAAAATTGACCAGGACAGGGATAATATATAAATCATCAAGCAAGTTGAGAAGAAATTGAATTTAAGAAGTTGGAGTTAGTATGAAGTTTTAAGAAGAAATTTTTGAACGTAGGGATGGGGAGGAGAGGTCTCAGCCTAGCCAGATTTCCTTTCTACTCTTTTTTGAACAGAGGAGAACATTCCAACTTTAAATAGTCTTCCTATAGGTGTTATAGATATCCACCCCCCCCATCCACCTAGCAACTCTGTTGGCATTGGGAGCCAAGGATAGATGGATACAGATTGTTCACCTTTAACACGAGCTTGAGCACCCCCAAATGGGAGAAAATGACCTCTAGCATCCAGGAGCTATGAGTTGACCCTTTGCCAAATGCCTTTTCTATGCCTGAGACCACTTTTCCTTGGAGTTTATAAGTACTTGTGGGAGAATGGGTCAGAAATGGTTGATGGGATCTTTTGTACCAACTCTTCTTGTAGGACTACCTTAGTAAATACCCCTTGTAAAAACCAATTAATTATCAACTGATGATTTTTTTTGGAGAAAGCACACTGGTGGGGGCTTGAGCTGATAGCATTAGAGAAAGCCAATTCTGACATCTTACAGGTATCTGTAGGATCCCAAGAAGTTAATGGAGCCAACCTAGCTCTGGGAACCCAACTTGTTTGTGAGAATGGCAATTAGGATGAGAATTTTTAGACCTTATACAGGTTAAAAATTTTTAAATATATATTAGTATTATATTATAAAAATTGCAGAGAGACCTTATCAGTTACAGGCAAGGAATTCCTACTGCTTTTTGTCAATTCAGTCTCAGTTCTAAGCTACACAGCAACCTTGCAGATCAATACAGAGTAATCACAATGAATAGCTTAATTCCTAAACTCAGATTAGGTGAAATAAAAGCAGAAATGGTCAAGCTGCTTAAATCTGAAAAAGGAAAAGCTAAAAAACCTAAAGGCATTGAAAATTTATGCCACACAAACTCCAGAAGTGCTACTTAATAATGAAATGGAAAGCAAAAGTAATTTTCAAAGCCTAAATGATCTGCAAGAGAGGATAGACATTCTCAGAGCAGTAAGGTGGTGCAGTGCTAGACCTGGAGTCAGGAAGTTCAAACTTCGCCTCCTACACTTGCTAGCTGCGTGACTCTTTCAAGTCACTTAGCTTCTGTCTACACCAGTTTCTTCATCTGTAAAATGGGGATAATAATAGGATCGACCTAGCATGGTTGTTGTGAGAATGAAATGAGATGATTTTTGCAAAATGCTTAGCATGGTGCCTGAAACATTCCATAAATGTTAGTTTTTATCACTATTAATGTTAGACTATCTTTTGAATCTCTTTTTGAGTTTGATGGCATGAATTTAATTAACAGACGAACTATAGCAAAACAGTAATTTTTAAAAAAAATCTGGTATCTGCTATAACTGTCAGGAACAAATATATTTTCTCATTATTTTCCCCCCTAAGTCTTCCCCACCTCCTACCTTCCCTATTATTATGGAGGGCAGCACCATCCTCCCACTCCCTCAGACTCACTATGTAGGAGTTATCCTGGATTACTCACTATCTCTCACATCCCATACCCAATCTGTTGCCAGGGCCTGTCTGTTTCAAGGCCTGTCCCCAGTGCTTAGCACAGTGACCAACACATAGCAACTGCTTGACAAATATTTATTTATTAATTGATCATGAATGGCCCAAAAGTCTTAGTTCATTTTAAAGCTTTAACAGCTTACAGAGAGAGAGAGAGTATACCATCATTTGGGACCTGAACACAAGATGCTGCAGCAGTTGCCATGCTAAGTACCCTAGGAGCAAAGATGGAACTATCTAGGAATGCTATTGATAATGTGGGTCGTCTACTGCCAAGGCAGAAGCAGACTGAGAAAATTACTGCAGACGTGCAGAAACTCCCTGGAGGATTATAATAATATCTAGACCAGGGATGGAGAACCTTTGGTTTCAAGGTCACACGTGGCCTTTTAGGTCCTTGGCTACAGCCTTTTGACTGAGAAGGACTGCACTTGAGGGCCTAGAGGGCCACATATGGCCTTGAGGTTACAACCTCCTCACCCCTGATCTAGACAGTACACACAGTAAAAAGCAAAATAAAACAAAACAAACAAAAAAATCAAACCAAACCAAATCAAAAAACTTTGGATACTGTGTCTCCCAATTAAAGTTATACAAAAAGAAAAATAGCGGCCATTCTTGATATCATTAATCAACAATTAAAAGTGAAAGTCAAAAGTTTGAGACAAGAAACCAAATCAGAGCAAAGAAGAAAATCCATAATTCAACAATAATCAATAACTATAGTATGGGGGGCGGGGTTTGAAAAGCAAAAGAATTAAAGGTGAGAGGGAACAGCAAGAAAAAAACCAGAACACCAGAAGGTAGAAACTCTCAGGTCCAAGAAGTCCAACAAAATTAAAATGCAAGTTGTATCAGTCAAGAAGTAGAAAGCTGATATAACATTGATATAAGGAATGATAGAATGATTATGTTAAGAAAGGTGACAGAAACTCTCATTTTCCTGCAAACTGGGATAACATCAGGGCCTTAATTATGGGCTCAAAGTGTTTCACAGTGTTGTAAGACTTACTGGTAAAACTTTTTCACCAACAATTTTCAGGTGCAATCTTATTTATTTTTCTTAACAGGAAGTGTTATATATTTCTCACCAAAGCTTAGAACACCAGTAACATTGGCTATATAATTCATGAAATGCATACACAGCCTGTATCAATGAAAAAAAAATTGTAAACACTTGAAAGAAAACAGTATTGGCAGAGAAGCAAAGATGTGCCCAAAAGTCTCGGAAGGTAAAAAGAGCAGCTCATTATTGATTTGAGGTTATTGAAGAAGCCACCTATTTATACTACTTTTAAATTTAATTTTTGTCAAACCTTTGTCTCAGTTCTGCACTCATGGTATAATTATATACTGTAAACAACAACAAATGAATAATTACTGAATAAATCACCTGAAAACTCTACAATATTCATATGGCTTCATTGGTTATCTCTAAAACTTTGAATCAGTTCCCCATGCATGGCTTATTCATATACTTTATTGCAAGTATATAAGGAGATCATGAGAATTCTTGAGTATTTGATGTTCATGTGGAAGCTGTTATCTATTTAAAACATGCCACCAACACATTAACATCAAGTGCAATTGATATAAAATGCAGTATCTTTAGGGAAACAGTTTAAATTCACTATGATTCTGCCTATCCTTAAACTCACAGTATTACTCCTGAACAGAACTGAGTATGACTTTCAAGTCAAAGACAGAGCTGTTAAATAAACAAAACAAAACAAATTTATTTAACATTATTTGGCATAGGGATTGTGTAAAATTATATGAATCCCCTGAAAAGCACACTAGTAATCACATCATCTCATGGAAATTTTCTCCAACATAATGTCACTTGGACTCAACAAGTATAAAATTCTTAATGATATTAAGAGAAGAATAGGGACTGAAGTTTGTAAGCTTGAATCTAGATAAGAAAAAGAACTAAGGCATAAAAGTGATACTTAGAAATAGCTTCATCTTCTCCAAGCAAGATTTGAGCAAAAGACTCTCAAGGAAAAAGCTGAGTCAGTATATGTTAAGCAACTGACTGGTCTCTAGAAGTCAGAATTTAATGGGAAGAGCAATTGAGAACAATGAAAGCCTACACAATACCATTCCTAACATATACTTTTGGCACCAAAAAATGAGATGCAATAAGCCTAGAAGGTATAAAAATAAAGATCTCTATAATGTTATTGAAACCTAAGGCTAATCACCTGTAATGATAATGGTTAATTTGAAGATCTTTCGTGCCCCTTAATAAGCCTAGAGGAATTTGAAGACCTTCCCTGATTTGAAAATAAACTCTACCCCCTAATAGACTGAATGTAAGCACATGGAGTCTATGGTGGGAGGAGTTTGCTCAGGGGTGGAGCAGAGCCCACAGGAAGCTGGGAGTCAGAGCTAGAGAGAGAGATGGTGGGAGAGAGAGGATGCTCAGACAAGGAGATAGGTTCGTGAATAAATATTGATCTTATATTGGTTTTTGGGAAGGCTAAAGGATGCTATGGCTCTCTGTGTTGTTATGTCTTATTAATTTCTTTGCTACTCTGATGGAAACAGCTTACTGGTTTTGAGATTTGGTTTTCTGGTGTCTAAATAAATGCTTTGCTTTTGTCCTGTATATGGAAAGTTTGTGATATTTTGTGATTGAGCATCATGCGGGAATATTTATAGCCACAGTCAATATGTTTATTGTGATTGTGGGCACTGTAAATATTAGCATTGGCATGACATTACCCCAAGGTAGCTAGAGAAAAGCTAACACTTCCATGTCAAAAAGGAGGAAGAAGATTTATAGATATTCTCAGAGCACACAATAAATAGAATAAAATTTTGCAGAAATTCTTTCGGAAGAAACGGGCCTCAATTTGATCAATGATTCAATCAAAGACAATTACAGCATTAAGTCTGCTTATGTGCTAGGCATTGCAATGGGTATTGAGGATACAAACACAAAGAATGAAACATTCCCTACTTTCAAACAATTTGCATTCTTTTCCCTCTTGTTACAAACATATATAGTCAAGTCAAATGAGTTCTCACATTAGCCTTGTACAAAAAAAAAATACAAAAAAAAAAAACTAAACCATAAAACCAAGTATGTCTCAGTATAGTATATACTATGAATGTGTCACTTTTCTATCTGGAGAGGGGAGAATGTTTCATTGTGTGTCTTATATAATTGTGGTTGGTCATTGTGTAGATCAGAGTTCCTAAGTCTTTCAAAGTTGTTTTTCTTTACAATGTTGTTGTATTGTATAAATTGTTCTCCTGGTTTTGTACGCTTCATTTTGCATCAATTTATACAGGTCTGCCCAGGTTTTTCTAAAACCATCCCTTTCATCATTTCTTACAGCACAATAATATTCTATCACACTGCTGTACAATAACTTATTCAACCATTCCTGGGCCCCCACTTACTTTCCAGTTCTTAAGTAGCTTGCATTCTGAAAGGGGAGATAAATATATTCAGGGCGTGCTCTGTGAGGACAATCCCTCCCATTGGCACTGACAAGTGAAGTCTCCCAATTGTGACTACTACATTGCCTCAGGATTTTAGTTGGACCTCATTCTACTCTTGACTGCTATACATTCAAATCTCTTGGGCTAAAAGTGGCCCTAGACCTACAGGCTAAAAATGATCCCAGACCAAATTTCCTCATACAAATGAAACATACTTCTGTGGAAGCCATTCAAAGTGAACAAGGTCTTTTTTGAACTTACTGTAATGTCTATGATTGATTGCTTCAATGCAGAAGGGTTCTTACCTGGTTAAGGCAACAGGGCTTACTTAGCACCTTGGCAATGGGGGGGGGGAGGGAAATGGTTTGATTGATTTACTGAATTGTCCTTACTCTTATATTCTCCCCCTCGAATTTTAATATTCACTGACCTCAGCAAATCTACTGAAGTGTATTTGGCAAAGTCCATAGTCCTAAATCCTGGATGGCTCTTTGGTGACTTGGGGAAGTTCTGAATTACGCTTTTTGACTACTTTCCCTGGTACCTTGTACCAAAAGGCCTTGGGGAAAGCCTGCATGTCTCAGTTCATAATAAAATCTGATAATTAATAACCTTCTATATTTCCAAACATATGATGATATAATTTAACAACCAAATGTGACTAAACAATATTTTAATGGGTTAGTTGCCTTTTCTGTGCTTGTATAAGAGTTCCCCAAATTGCAAACGGTAAAGCACATGAAAAAAAGGAAAGAAAATCAAGTTTCCCTCCTCAGAGAGCCTCTTCCTTTTCAGCAGAGGTGTCTAAATACATAGGCCACTAGCTGCATGTCCTATAACACTCCCTAGTGTGAGTTGGTGGTCTCTATTTCTTCTTGAATTTGATGTCACTGCCTTATAAGGTCCTCTGATTAAGGGGAACTCTTATTGCAAGGTTAGGGATCTGTTGGGGAGGATGGAGTGTATGTGACTAGAAACTAACCTCACCCTTTAGGTGAGAAATAAAACTTACTTTGCTTGGTTGATTGTATAGTAACACTGGACCACTGGATCCAGGGTATCTGGGGCCCTCTCCCTCTCCCACAGAGAGGCCTCTTTACTCTGGCCTCATTTGGGCCCTAGTGCTGCCAAAAAACCTGTCATTGGGGTCCAGAGGGGAAGGGAGCACTCATTATCTCCCTTTTTTACTTAAGGGGTGGTTATATTTAGGACCACTCCCTCCATCCCCCAGCTCAATTACCCAAGTTTAATCCCTGGTTAACTACATAAAGGAAAAGAAAATCAATCTCCAGAGATCTGCAAACCATGGGAGCTTCTCCCCACAAGGATTAGGTCAACTGGAAATTACTGTCTTACTCTCAGGTAGGAAACCAAACCAATTTGTTTGAGTGCTTACAAAACAGCTCTAGGTTTTGGAATGGAGATGGGGGTGGGGTGGGATGGAGAATCAATTAGTCCTGGAGCACTCAGTCTCTCCCTCCTCTACTATGACCCTCCTCCCATTCCCATTCACAGAGTGGATTTAATGCTATAAACTTTTCCCCAGTCCATGCAACAATATTGGGTACCCAAATTATCTCCGAGAGTCCCTGAAACATAGAAGGTCCAAACAAAAATCTTTAAAAGTGCTTTTCTACAGGAGGAAAACCAAATTTTCCACAGGGGTCCCTGTATAGTAGGTGATTCCCTTGGAAGTTCAAGGAATTTTTTCTGGGTCCCTGTACCAAAGAGTACCTGAAATTTCCCCTATTATAGGGGTGGGGAACCTGTAGGCTCGAGGTCACACATGACCTTCTAGTTCCTCTTCACATAACAAATCCCCTTAATACAAGGACTTGTTCTGTAAAACTTGGACTCAGTCAAAGGGCCACACTTGAGAACCTACAGGGCCACATGTGGCCTCGAGGACACAGGTTCCCCACCCTTGAGGGCTAGTGTATAATTGCTGCTACAAAAGCAAGCCAAATAAAGTTTCTAATGTACACCTCACTAGGACAAAGTATGTTGATTTAAAGAAAACATACTCAGAAAAGCCCTGAAAAAAGGTGTGTGGTTCCCAAAAAGCAATTAGGGTTCATTATTTAGCTTTTCTAGGCCAGTAGGCAAACCTTATCCTATGGACCCACGGTCCATAAAGATTACAGAAACTAGGCAAGCAGTCTAAAAGTCCTTGAAAGTAAAAACAAAACAAACAAACAAAAAACCCCATACATGAACATTTATGAGTTACCATTATTTGCTCTTGGTGAACTCTAGGTAAAATTAGTATTTCAGAGATTTAAAAATTCCATAATGCAAAATTCATATTCCTAAAGCTATAATAACATCATAGATTTTGTTACATAAACATTCAAACAAGCACAAGTTCTGTCCTGGGAGATTTATGACTCTTGAGTCATCTCTATGCATCCTCTCTTTGAGGTCAATGAGTTTTGCTTATATAGAAATCATATGTTCATTTGATGTTGTTACTTTTTCTTCTCTTTTTTCACATTATTTTTTAATTCATAATATTGGTGTTTTCAGTGTTTATTCTCTTACCACTTCTTTGTAGAGATTTGTCACCATGGACCCAAGTTTTTCTACGTTGCTAATTATTTCTACTGCATAGACCGTAAATTCGGCCATTTATTCTCGTCTGAATTATTCACTTAAAGTTCTGATTTGTCTCTTGAAATTTTTTTTACTTTTTGGAGAGGTGAAGGCAGGACAGCTGGGGTTAAGTCACTTGCCCACGGTCCCACGGCTAACACGTGTGAAGTGTCTGAGAGCACATTTGAACTCAGGTCCTCCTGATGCCAAGGCCAAAGCTCTATCCCAGCACCACCTAGCCGACCCGCCCTGCCCCCCACTCTTTCTTCTTTTCCCTGAGTCTGAGGATGAGGACATCTGACGGCCTTCCATTCTGGAAGGTCCTTTCACAGTCCCATGTTCTCTTGGGAATCCACACAGTTTTGTAGTTTGTTAAACTTTGGTTCAACTTCCTTTGTCTCCCAACATTTATTTGGAGATATTTGCCATATTTTTTAGCTCTTTTCTTTTTCCTTCTCCCCTCTGCGTTTATTTTTCCCCTGTTGATTTATCTGCTTGCGTTCTAGATTTTTAACTGAGTTTTGTTCCTCCTAAGATCTTTGGAAGTTTTAGTCTTTTTTATATTTTTTTAACGTTCTATTATTATTACTGTGGGGGTAGTGGTTCTTGTTATTTCCTTATTAATAACTTTCTGATTCCTTCCCCTTTGGTGATGGGTTAATACCTAGGACTGGACTTCAAAGCTATTTTAGCCTCTTCCTGTTTTGCGGAATTAACTTCCCATTCATCTTGTTCTTTGTTCCAACTGTCTTGCAGGTGGTCAGGTTTGAACCCTGCTAGATGTTGTTCTCTTTTCCTTCAGGCCTGGTGAAGTCTCCCATCCTGGCTCCCCCACTCTAATTCTCTCCATTTTTTAGTTTAGTTTAGTTTAGCTTAGTTTAGTTTGGTTTAGTAGTCTAGCTAACCTGAATCTGTATTTTATTTTTTAGCCTTGGGAAAAGGCAGAGCAGGTATTCTGGGCAGAGTTTCTGATGCCTTTGGGATTCTCAAACCTTAGGACCATCTCAAGATGAGAGCAGCCTCCTCAGGCAGAGCATAGCCTTCTGCTGCTGCCCTTTCCCTCTCTAGAGGGTTGAGGCTTGCTGCTCATTGCAACAGAAGGCTAGGGTAAAGGTTATGGAGATAAGTGCCCACAGAAGCATAAGTAAGTGGGTTGGATTGTGCATGCTAGCAGAGTATGAAAGGTGCTGAGGGTGGGGCACTGTGTGGGTATTAGGCAACACTTCAGTATTTGGCAACAGTGTGTATAGACTAGATTGTGGAGAGGTGTGAGGCAGGGAGACAAGTTCAGAGGTAATTGAAATAATTTAGGATAGAGGTAATGAGGGCTTTAACTGAGGTAGTAGCTACATGAGTAGAGGGAAGGGGTTCTGATGCTAGAGACAGTCTAGAGATAAAATGATTTTTGTTTGAATATGTGGGGAGAGTGAGAAGGGAGTTGAGGATAATGCCAAGTTTATAAGCCTGGGCAACCAGAAGAAAGTGTAGTTACTTTCAAAGTAAAATGGATGTTTGGAAGAAGGGTGAATTTTTGGGGAAAGATAATGCATTTTGTTTTCATTGAGTTGGTGATAGGTAGTAAACAGGTTGAAAAGGAAAAGGACTAAGAAAAGATTAGAAGCAAATTTGGCCATTAAGAAATCATGGGCAATTTTGGAGAGAGCAGCTTCAATTAAGTGATGAGATTGTAAAAGACTGAGGAATAAGTGAGAGGGAGAAGAAGTGTTTGTAACGAGTGGAGACATCTTTCTTTTAGGCATTTGTCTAAGAAATGGAGGAGAGATGTAGGGTGATAGTTTGAGGGGAGTGACAGGCTCTGGTAAAGGTTTTTTTTAAGGCTAAGTGCTTGAAGGCAGTAGGAGACAAACCAGTAGAAAGGGCAAGGGCAAGGATTAGAGAGAGTCAGAAGATTACTAGATAATACGTTAGTGAAAATGAGATGGAATGGGACCAAGGGCACATATGTGGGGTTTGGCTTAGCAAAGAGGATGATCACCTCATTGTCACAATTGGGGAAGAAGAAAGAGTAGGGGGGGGCAGCTAGGTGGTGCAGTTATAGAGCATCAGCCCTGGAGTCAGAAGGACCTGAATTCAAATCTCATCTCAGACACTTAACACTTATTAGCCATGTGACCTTGGGCAAGTCACCTACCCCCAATTGCCCTGCTTTCCCCCCTCCAAAAAGCAAAAAAAAAAACAGAAAAAGAAGAAGAAGAAAGAGCGGGGGATTGTGTCAAATGGTTTTGAGATGAAGAAAAGGAGAGAAGGTGGAGGAAGTTCCCATAGAAAAGCCTTGATTTCCCCAGTAAGCAAAAGGTAAGGTGCTTCTGATGATTAAACAAGGGAGGTGTGGAATTGCTTCTGTGGGGGGGTAAGATGAGGAAACAGTGATGAAGGAGTGGAATCATTTCCTTGCATTAGTGGGAGTCCAGTGGAGGTTCAATGACATGGATGTACAATGTCTTCACAGAGCAAGAGCAAAGCCCGACAACACATCTTTACCTTTGCATTTGTCGGATGCAGCTGAAAGTGGTTCATCTCTAGACAGATTCTATTGCAATATGGTAGCCCTTTCTGACCTGGACTTTTATTAACTTAAAAAGGGCAGAAACAGGAGTCGTGATAAACACGCTGAGAAAAGACACCCCCTTAAACACAGATGGCCAAAGCAATGCGCTTCCTAGCATAGAATTTGCTGACGTAAGGACTGATTTGACTGATATGAGGATTCAGAGGCTGATAGCTGGGGAACTTAGAGACCGGGAATTTTTTGATGAGTATGAGACCAGTGTACACTGCCTAGCTGGGATCTGGCTGGCATAGTTTCTCACCAGGACACAGAGGTGAGTCATTTAAAAGTCATTGCTTTGAAGCTGTAGGGACAATCAAAACTAGACTTCTGAGGAGGTTAGAATAGGCTTCAGATCAGGGTTTGATAACAATCCTTAGAAATAGGACCAGGAGAGACATCCAGTTGTGTTGGGGGCAGGGGGGCGGGGACTACACTGTCACCGCTGTGTGGAAGAGCTGAAGAAAAAAATATTTGCCACATGCTTCTGATAGTTGAACTGAGCCTTGGGATTAGAGAAATGCTGAGTCTAGAGCGGAGCTGAGCAGAGATGAACTTAAGGGTCAGAGAAGAGATGGCCTGGTAATGGAGTTAAGCTGAGAGCTTGGCACAAATCTTCAGTCAGTTCTAGAAAAAAAATTTAGACTTTACTCTGACATTCGCTGCCCAAAAGGTAGAAAATTCTGAGAATTCACTCAAAGGAGAAGACTTGGAGAAATTCTACAGATCCCAGGCTTTCTATTTTTCCGAAAGAGTTTAACATTGCTTTCACAGACCAGAAGAAGAGCCACTAGCAGAGAAGCCCATTAGGAGAAGGGAGAGGCCCACAGAAAAACATTCAGCCAATGGCATCCAGCAGAGTAGCAGCCCTGTCCAGAAGGAGAAAGGAAAGATGGGATGAGGAATAGTTCCACCCACTCATGAATTGCTGTTCAGATTGATTCTGAAGAAAACAAAAGACATCAAGACTTAAATTCTAGAGTCGCAAGTTGCCTTGGCTACATGTAAGTTTGTGCTCACTCTTCCCTGCAATATGTGCAAGAGTTGGGGGGAGGGTCCACAGTTTATGGATAGAATATTACGTTTTAATTGCTCTTGCTTTACCTTCTGTTTAGGAAATATTCTCTCTGAGAGTTAATAGATTTTATCTTGGCTGATTTGTTCAATGAGAATTCTGTATGGGTTTCGGAGCTACAGGGTAAGTAGTAGGAGTGTCTTCTCCCCAGCAGGGTTATCCCTAGGACCCTGAGAGAATTCTACTTTGGAAATCTTCTCATTAGTATGCAAGTAAAGCTAGGACTGAAAAAGCCAAATCAGAAAGAAAAAGGAAGAGTATTGTTGGTACCGTGCCACCAATACACTATGAAATGGATATGATCCAAGAATGGAATCACTCCATGCATGACATCTACAAAAGCTCAACCAACTAACCATATGTCAACAACAACAAAAAATTGAGCAAATGGATGTCATATGGATTTATTTATACAAATGGAGGGAATTGTGATAGCAACTCAGGATCTGGACATATCCACCAGAAATTACCAGAAGTTCATCCTTAAGGAGACAGCACCTATTGATTGATAAATATTATGCAGTGGAGTAGAGATCATATATCATTAGAGGATGCCAAAATTTAGCATCTACCAAATACCTAGAAGACACAACCAGGTGGCCAGAATTATATACCACAAGTTTGCTGTCCTTTATTTTATTTTTTAAAATTTATTTATTTACTCTTAGTTTATAGCATTCATTTCCACAATCCCTTGAGTTCCAAATTTTCTCCTTCTCTTTCTCCTCCCCCCTCCTCCCCATGGTGGCATGTAATCTGATATAAGTTCTACAAATACCTTCACATTAAACGTTAGTCAAGTTGTAAAGAAGAATTATAACCAATGGAGTGAACAATGAGAAAGAAGGAATGAAACAGAACAAAACACAAAAGAGAGAGTGCAAGTAGTTTGCTTCAATTTGCATTCAGACTCCGTAGTTCTTTCTCTGGATGTGGATAGCCCTTTCCATCATGAGTCTTTTGTGGTTGTCTTCTAACCTTGCATTGCTGAGAGGAGCCCAGTCTATCAAAGTTTGTCATCACAGATACAGATGTTGTAAAGCCAAGCTCAAGCAGATTTCCAGAGGACTGCTGCTGTGAACAGCTTTCAAGATTACACAGCATAGTGAACTCTCCATTTATTCAGTCACAAATTAAGGCAAAACATTCACAGAAAATCAAAATTCAGCATTCACCATGTCACAACTCAACAACTTAACACTAAAATGGCCATGTAGTTTTCACCAAAGTGATCACATAGTTTTAAAGAAAGAACATTCATTTAGTAACTCAATCATTTAGTAAGTCCTCAATTCAATCACAAAGTACAAAAGTTAAAGTTCTTTTTTAAACAAGTTGCATTCATTTAGTCAATCACAAAGTCTACCTCTAGGTCACACCATCTTAATCTCTTCAATAAAAAAGTCTTCCTTCTTAAACAAAGTACATTCATTTAGTCAATCACAAGGTACAAAGGTCAATAGTTTTCCACCCCTTTGTCACAACTAAATTACAATATCATCAGTCACCACCAAGCACCCTCTCAAGGGGTAGTGGAAAGCACAAAGGCCATCCACCCCTAGGTCACAACTAGGTTACAATATCATCAGTAGCATTAAATACCCAAGGAGGGGGTCTTTTCATCTTGGCTTGAGGCAGGCTCTCAGCTTCCATGGTTCCTCTTCCCTCAGTTTCTGTTCCTGGGAAGACACAGCTTAACAAAACCACAATAACATTCACAAAATTGTGTCCTCTTCAATTCACTTTCTGCCTGTGAAATCAACATATACCCAACAACAAGGTCTGAGGCCTCTATCAACAAATGAATCCTACAAAGTAACATCAAAACAGACAGACAAAGTACCAGCAGCATAGTCATGTCTCCTCAGTTCTCGACAGCTCCAGTTGGCCCTCAGAAGTCTTGGGCAGCTCCAGCTGGTCCTCAGAAGTCTTTGGCAGCTCTGGCTGGCAATTCTCTCTCTCTCTCAGCAATTCTTGCTCCCAGCAGTTCTCTCTCTCTCAGCATTCTCATTCCTGGCAGTTCTCTCTCTCCCTCCAGCAGTAGCTCTCTGCCTCCACAATGCTGTTCCCAGAAGTTCTGGCCTCTCTCAGGTTGGGCTTTTCCCTATAACCAGCACCAGCTCCTCCCTGTTCAGTCCCCTCTTGTCATGTCAACAAGTCCATCCCACTGTGGGATTCACAAGTTCTGGATCTCAATACTTGACACAATTATGAACTCGAAACCAAGTAATAAGCACCCGCTAGTTTGCCAATACAAGGGGATCTTCAGATTCCATTAGCATTACAGATGTGTGGTGGTAATTGTGTACAAAGTTCTCCTGTTTCTGCTCTCTCCACTAAGCATTAGTTTATATAAATCTCTCCAGGTTATTATGAAGTTTGTCTCCTCCTCATTTCTTATAACACAATAATATTCCATTACATTCATATACCATAACTTGTTTAGCCATTCCCCAATTGATGGTCATCCCCATGATTTCCAATTCTTTGCCACCATAAAAAGAGCTTCTATAAATATTTTTGTATACACAGGTCCTCCTCCCACTTGTATGATCTCTTTGGGATACAGTCCTAGATGTGATATTGCTGGGTCAAAGGTATACCCATTTTTATAGCCCTTTGGGCATAGTTCCAAATTGCTCTCCAGAATGGTTGGATCAGTTCACAACTCCACCAACAATGCATTAGTGTTTCAATTTTTCCACATCCTCTCCAGCATTTATCATTTTCATGTTTTGTCATCTTAGCCAATCTGACCAGAGTTGTTTTGATTTGCATTTCTCTAATCAGTAGTGATTTAGAGCATTTTTTTTCATATGCTTATAGATATCTTTAATTTCTCCCTCTGAAAACTTCCTGTTCATATCCTTTGATCATTTATCAGTTGAGGAATGACTTGTATTCTTGTAATTTTGACTCAGTTTTCTGTATATTTTAGAAATGAGGCCTTTATCAGAGACACTGGTTGTAAAATTATTTTCCAATTTTCCACTCCCTCTTAATCTTGGTTACATTGGCTTTATTTGCACAAAAACTTTTCAGTTTAATGTAATCAAAATTATCCATTTTGCATTTCTTAATGCTCTCTATCTCTTGTTTGGTCATAAATTTTTCCCTTCTCCATAAATCTGACAGTTAAACTATTCCTTGCTCTCCCAGATTGCTTGCATTATCAGCCTTTATATCTTGATTGTGCATCCATTTAGACCTTTTTTTGGTATATGGTGTAAGATATTGGTCTATGCCCAATTGCTGCCATATTATTTTCTAATTTCCCCAGCAGTTTTTGTCAAATAGTGAGTTATTATCCCAGAAGCTAGGGTCTTTGGGTTTATCAAACAGCAGATTACTATAGTCATTGACTACTGTATCTTGTGTACCTAATCTATTCCACTGATCCACTACTGTATTCCTTAGTAAATACCAGGTAGTTTTGATGACTGCTGCTTTATAATGCAGATTAAAATCTGGTATGGCTAGGCCACCTCCCCTTTTCATTAGTCCTACCTTCTTTTCATTAATTCCCTTGACATTCTGGACCTTTTGTTCTTCCAGATGAATTTTGTAACTATTTTTCTATCTCTATAAAATAATTTTTTGGTAGATTGATTGGCATGGCACTAAATAGGTAAATTAATTTAGGTAAATTAATTTATTGTATTAGCTCCACCTAGCCATGAGTAACTGATGTTTTTCCAATTATTTAGATCTGACATTATTTGTGTGAAAAGTATTCCTGAGTTTGTTTTGGCAGGTAGATTCCCAAATATTTTACAATTTCTACAGTAACTTTAAGTGAAATTTCTCTCTCTCTTTTTTGTTGTTGGACTTTGTTAGAAAAATATAGGAATGTTGAGGATTTATGTGGGTTTATTTTATATGCTGCAACTTTGCTAAATTTATTATCTCAAGTAGTTTTTTAATTGATTCTCTAGGATTCTCTAAGTATATCATCATATCATCTGCAAAGAGAGATCTTGCTATCTTTTTTTTAAACAAACAGCAAATTCCCATTCTAGCAATTGGACTCTATAATGTCCTTGAGAATTCAGAAAATAAACTCTGTTGGAACTAGAGCACCATTAAGACACAAATGCCCAGATATAATATTGATTCATAAACATCTAAGAACAATAAATGGATAATAACACATCATGCTGAATACTTATATTTTTCAAATTATGGAATGAAAGCAACTTTTAGAATATAGACACTTGGCAGAAGAAATTGAAACTATGTGGGAATATGATGAGGCACATGCTATCCCTGTCATCCCATTTTGGGTGAGAAATGTCCCAAAGAAGCTTTCAGTCAACCTATAGAAGATGAACTTACCTCACAATGCTTTGATTAAATTACAAAGGCAGTTATTATGCACCCTTTTGAATGGGGGAGGATTTAGGTGGAAAAATAATGTGTTTAGTTTTGGATGTGTTGAGTTTAAGATGTCTACTGGATATTTAGTTCCTCAAATCTCCCATGGCTCCTGCTATCTCAGTTGACAAGTGTTCCTCATATTTTACAGAAAAAAATTGAGGCCATTAGCTTCTCTTCCTCTCTTCTTTCTCATTTCCTTTCACTATTAAGCCATTATCATGACTTTACTCCTTACCAAGGTTAATCCCTTTATCTGTACAAGTGGTCCCATTCCATCCTATCTCCTACAACAGAGTAGGGTAAACCCCACTTTGCCTTTTATCTCAGTCTCTGCCTGTCTGCTGACTACTTCCCTACAAATATGCCATGCCTATTTGTTACTAAGGGAACAAAACTATGGAGATGAGCTCGGGGTGCTCCCTAACCTTTAAGGAATAACCATAAGCTTTTAAGCCTAAAAACTAAAATATTTTCCCACAGACTAGTAATATTTAGGAAGACAGGTACACATAATTCTCATCTCGTTCTTTTTCAGAGAAGGAGAACAAAGTCCTCTTCTTCCCCTTCAGGAACGCATCGAATTCTCTCTTGAAGAAGAGTGGCCAAACTACCCAAGATACCTATTTGATCCTTTCCATTGGCCACAATTAGACAAATCTGTATGGATATGCATAACTGATATGGATAACCTTACATACCATCACCATCATGATTCACCTCATTCTCCTCTTTTTCATTGACATTTAGACAGAAATGGTCCTGGGATAAGTCGCCATCCTGCTATTAAAAAAAAAAAAAAAGATATTCAATGTTCTGTGTAATATTGCACAATAATATTTCCTACCCTTAGGGGATTACAACCTACCTTCCCAGTCTGCTTACACTTTCCTTCCAACTGTATATTCTTCGATCCAGTGACACTGGCCTTCATGAACAAGACCCTCCATCTACCGGCTCTGGGCATTTTCTCTAGCTGTCTGCCATGCCTGGAATGCCTCCTCATCTCCAGCTGTCCTGGCTTCTTTAAAGCCCCAACTACAATTTCATCTTTTACAGGAAATGTTCCCAACCCTCCTGTTTGTAATGCCTTCCCTCTTTTAATTATTTTCTACTTATCCTATACATAGCTTGTTTATATATATTTCTTTGCACATCAGCCCATCATATTGTGAACTCTTTGAGGCCCAGGGTTATATTTTGTTTCTTTTTGATTCCCCAGCACCTGGAACAGTACCTGCACATAGTAGACACTTAATAAATGTTTATTTACTTACTGACAAATTCTAGCTGCAAAAAGATCATCATAATTAATGGATAAGGAATAAATTAATTTGTCCAAGAGACTGTAAACAGACATCAGGGTTTATTCAGATAAAAATATACCAGACAATAAGCAGAGTGAATGGACCCTCCAGTGGGAAAGAAATCTCCTAGCTCAATTGAGAAAGTCCCCAGTCTCATATAAAGGGGAATTCTCAGGTCTCCGTGGAGGCAAGAATAGAAATCAGAAACAGGTTGGGGGTGTGTGTGGGGTATCTTTCCCCTACATGTCTGCCTTCCAAATCTGTGCTCTTTCTCTCAAGCATTCTTTGCAGAGAGGGGAATCTTGTATGTTTCCTCTCAAAGCAGGAAGCAAGAAATTCTCTCTTTTCCCATGGTCACCCTCTAACTCTGCCCTTTCTTCAGTCATGAAATGTTGAGCAAATATTCTCCCTTTTGAGGAGAAGATTCTTATGCAAATGAACCAGGTTACAGATAAAACTTGGAGTGTATGGGTGTTCAAAGAGTACTAGCACCTCTGGTATGAGGGCCTGCTCAGCCCTTTTCAGGGCTGCTCATCCACCTCTGTTGTCCATGTGGCACCCGACTCTCCCCTGTGGCTCCAAGAAGCTATAGCATGAACAGCAGACACACCCTGGTAAAATCTGTAAACAACTAAACCAAGTTAAGGGCAACCAATAGGCCTTAAACCCACTGTTGAGTTGGGGATGGAGGTCCCAGAGTTAGTATCTATGCTAAACATGTGAAGATTTTCCCTAGTGGAATGAATGGATGTAATGTTAATGGGATATAAGATCTTGTCCTCCCATTAATAGATCTCAAGCCCATTAAGGGAAGCTTGTTTAGGGGAGGCTTGCTTGTAGGAAGGCTTTCATACCTTTTGCTAATTTCTAATTAGCCACTGAGTCAGGAGGGTGGTGATGCCCTCTGGCTCTGAGAAGTGTATATATATTCTGAGTTGGTATTTTGCTTTGCGGGCTCGCTTATGAGAAGGATCTTGTAATTCCCTTGTCAAGATTCTGAGTGGCTCTATATTTAGAGCTTTCCAACTGCTCAGAGGTAAAGGCTCTCCATCTAGGGATATATAAAGTATATAGTTGATTTAGGCAGTCAGAGCCCTGTATTCTGGTCTTCATTTTTCTGTTTATATTTTCTCTGAGGTTTACGGTACTGACTTCCCCTGAACTAGTGAATGTAATTAAAAAAAAAGATTGTCAATCCCTCAAACATCTATCTTTCCTAGTAAAGCAGATCTAAGAACCTGTGCTAGGAGCAATACTGGGCATGCCAGTGTGGTTGCTGCTACAATGGATGAGAAAATTTTTTTTTCCAGTAATGATGAAAGTGGCTGAAGCAGGCACTGTGGAGTACTTGGAGCTTGGTCAGACTTTGAAGACATCAAGGTCATCCACTACATCCTGGGCTATTGCCAGTTGTCCTGACTTTTGTCTTGCTACTAGACTTTGAAGACTTTGGAAGAGAGAGAGTGAAGCTGGTGACTTTGTGCAATTCTGCCCCACTTAAATCAAATTCAGAAACGAGTCAAGACTTCACCCTGTGACATCAGTGGTCCTCTTGGAAAACAAAAGATGAAGATAGTACTAATGTTAACATACACTTAATACCAGAACCTTCTGACTATACTATAGTGCAAATTGTTTAACAAGAGGCAGATGAGCTAAACATAATAACCATGATTTCCCAAATGAAATAGGTCCTTTCCCACTACCGAGGTGGGAAAGTCCATAGATGAGGCAGTGCTCATATCTAGAAAGCTATAGGACAGGAGCAATTGAGTGAACATTTATGAATTCCATTCTTGGCATGGTATGAGTCTTTAATACCCAAATGAAAGCTTCTGAGTCTCTTTACCTGCTGAGCCAGCTGAGGATCCGCTTCCTAGAGGGGGTTAGGGTTGCAGTGGATAAAATGCTGGATTTGGAATCAGGAGAACCTAGATTGGAATCTTGCCTCATGCTCAGCTCAAGGCTACCTCCTACATGAAGTCTTCCCTGATTTCTGGTTACTGTATTTATGTTCTATGTATTTCATATTTATCTGTGCACATGCTATTTCCTTCTCCTAGTAGAAGGTAAGTTTTTTGAGGGTGATTGTTAGTTTTTTGTCTTTGTACCTTAGTACAGTGCCTGGGATAGAGCATATACTTAATACATGGTTTTTGAATTGAATTGAACTAAAATCAGTTGAAGGAGAAAGGAAAATCAAAGTGGACAAAGGAGACATTTCTTCTGTTTAAGAAACTGAAGTTTTAAAAGCCTCTACTGATTTTTTAAAATGGGGACTTGATGATGTAACCAAGAGTACGCCATGATGAATGACAGATTCTCGGTGAGTCTGGCTCTGCCAGCCTTACCTCAGGATTTCCCTGCTATGAGTTTCATTTGGACGTTTTCTCTGCTCTGTGGCATAACTCACTTTAGTGAGACTTCAGGCCTGAGCAATCACACATCACAAATAGAAATGGCAAGCTGGCTTTTAGCAGGCAATCCTCCCTCTTGAATTGCATAAGGAAATTAGTGAGGAGCTTCAGTGGATAATTTTATCCTAGATATTAAATCAGGCCATCTTTACACTAAGGCAAAGAGCAATTCTGGCTGGTGAGCCGGATGGGTGATAGCTGACGGAGAACCCTGGTGATTATGAAAGGAACCTGCTGATGTGCAGCTTCTGACTTTACAGGGTCAGCATGAAATGTCTTGATTCAGGTTAATGCTGTGCTAAATGCACTTCTAGGCTCTCTTCATATCTGGCTCCCAAGAAATACACATATTTAGGATACTAAGTGCAGAGGGTAGGTGTTACTCTTCTACACTTTCCAGGTTTTAAAAGGTTACTCTGTTGGAAGTGTTATGATGGAATGGTATCATTGATGTGGGGACCACGTGAGGCAGTATGGTACGGTGGGAGGAGTGTTGGCTTTGGAGTTAGTTGACTTGGCTTCATCCCACTTCTGAGTTTATTATCTAAATGTCCTTGGGCAACCTTTCTAGAACTTAATCTTCTTCATCTATAAAATGACTAGGTGGCCTCTGAAGTCCTTCCCAGTTGTGGGTGATAATACAGTTGTCCCTTCTACATCATGATATTTCCCATCATGGTTTTACTACATGGCGGGTTGGCATAGGAGATTAAATCGGAAATTTTGAGAATTTTGCGGAAGGGGCAGATGACACACAAAGGCCAGTAGATGACATAGAGCCTCTGACCAAATACTTAACTCAGATTTTACAATAAGTTACTGTAAATGCCCCATAAGAGAAAAAGGAAAAATTCAGACCTCTTTTCTGTTATGAAGGGAGGGCCAAAAAGTTTTCCAGATCATGGAGTGTGCACCCTAATCTTTGTGATGTCAAAGGGATAGTTGTGATGGCTAGCATTTATAGAGTGTTTTAAGCTTTGCAAAGTGCTTATGAATAATATATTAATTGAGCCTTACAATAACTCTGAGAGGTAGGTACTTTTGTCATGCCCATTTTACAGATGAAGTAGACAGAAGTTAAGTGACTTGAACAGGGTCACACAGAGAGTAAGTGTCTGAGGCAGGATTTGAATTCAGGTCTTGGTGATGCCAAGTTCAGCACTCTCTCCACTGTGTGCCCTAGCTGCCTGGGTGGCACCTACTATGAACTTTGAAATCTGCCTGTGATATGTGTTTTCTTTTTTTTCTTTTTTTTAATTTTTATTTATTTTTCTTTTTGGAGAGCAGTTGGGGTTAAGTGACTTGCCCAAAGTCACACAGCTAGTTTTTTGTGTTAAGTGTCTGAGGCCGGATTTGAACTCAGATACTCCTGACTCCAGGGCCAGTGCTCTACTGACTATGCCACCTAGCCGCCCCGATATGTGTTTTCTAAGAAACTTTTTTATAAGAGTATAGAGCTGGAATTTTATTGGCTTAGAGAACCCTTGGTGAGTAAACTCACTTTATCAATAGATAAGTGCTCTCCAATTTATAGTCTTACATTGTGTCTTAGGGAAACTGAGAAGTCAAAAGATTTGCTTGGGTCACAGAACCAGAACGGGTTCTAGTCAAGTCTTTCTGCCTATGAAATCAACTTTTTATTCACCTTACCAGACTGCTTTTTAAACAAGGGAACAGAAACTTAGGGTGCATCGTGTTTTCAACTAAAGTATCCTACTGAATCTGGTCAGTTATACCATGAAGGAGAATTAGCCCCTTGGACCCTGGAACCATTGGAAATGTAAGGCTGTGGGATCCTTCCCCCCAGAAGGATAGAATGAGGCAATTTTAAAAGCAATTCTGCCGGAAAGTAGGGGAGAGGTCAGATGGCTTTCTTTGCTTCCACTGTAAAATTTTATTGTTGTCAGAGTTAAGTTTTTAATAATTACATGTTTATAAGTTTCTTTGGTTCTTATCTACTGTTACATGTGCAGCTATGAATGGTTCGCCTAAGGATGAAATACCCAGGCATGCACCATATGTTAGAGAAAGAGAAAAAAAAATCTAGGCACAGACTCTAGCACAGCCCTACAGATTTCTACAATGACATCTGTGCAGTGTTCCAAATTCAGCCCTCTTGTGATAGTCAGTGACTGAAGACAGAAAGCCCTGTGAAACCTTGCTCAGTTAACAGCTTTGCAAGGAAGTCTCTCTCTCTCTCTCTCCCTCCTTCCCTCCCTCCTTTCTTTCTTTCTTTTTTCTTTGTTTCTTTGTTTCTTTCTTTCTTTCTTTCTTTCTTTCTTTCTTTCTTTCTTTCTTTCCTTCTTT
>CM053591.1:57130512-57150326 GCA_028646515.1 Pseudochirops corinnae | reverse complement strand
TTTTTTTTTGCTTCTTGGGGGGCAATTGGGGTTAAGTGACTTGCCCAAGGTCAAATGGCTAGTAAGTGTGTCAAGTATCTGAGGCTGGATTTGAACTCAGGTCCACCTGACGCCAGGGCCGGTGCTCTATTCACTGTGCCACCTGGGTGCCCCAAGATAATAAATTGTAAAGCACCAGCACAGTGCTTGGCACATAGTAATTGCTAATATAGTTTTTTTCCCTCTGTGGGGGTGGTGGGGTGGGGGAGGAGGCTGGCAGAGAACAGGTGGTAGGAGTATAGTGGCTTTGGATACCTCCCCATGTCACTGTCTGGCTAGATCAAGAGTAGATCAGGGCTTCAAAGCACAGGGCCCTAAGGCTTTGGGATGAATAATCACCCCAATTTGACACCCTATAGGGATGTCTTTGATTTGATCTCCCACTACCTCAAGTCCCTCCTTGCAAAGAGGTGAAGCTAGTGAGCTTATGATGGTAATCTGGTGCCAGCTTTTTATTTATTATACATAGACAGAGGCTTTGTTCCCCTCTGGCAGTTTGGGCTGTATTTTATCATTTAGGTAGCTAAACCAGATCAGAACTTTCACAGACAGGATTTTCCACAGCTTTACAAATCAGACAGAAATTTTGGTGATAGCAGGAACTATAGCCTAGACAGAAAGTAGAAGGAGAATATTAAAAAGTACTAAATGTCCTCTATAAAAGAACAAAACCAGAGAACAGGGAATAATGGTCTTGGAAGTGATACCTGTGAGAGAGGCATAACAAAATTCACCCCAGAATTATATTAGAAGTTTATAGAGCAAAAGAGCTTGTTCAGACTGTGAGGCTTGTCCAGACCCTTATAAATTAATGAGAACCTGAACTCTTTGCCAATATGAAATGCTGACACAGTGAAGCAGGAATTGCAATTCCAATCTTTTCATCAGTCTTGGAATGTGGTTGTTTCTAAAGAGTTAGAAACCCTTGAAAATGTTCACTTGCCTTTCTGTGGTCATCAACTCCCTTTCCTTCCCCCTTTGCCCCACTTTCATTTATTTCTCCATTCCTCAAAGGGGTTGATTTAAAATAAATGGAGGAATATTAGCCAATCACATACATTTTATAAATAAAAATCATAAAACATTAGCCTTGAAATGTACCTTAGAAATCATTTAGGATCCTAAACTTATAGATTTAAAGCTGGAAAGGACCGTAGAATTCATCCATTCCAACCCCCTCATTCTAAAAAGGAGCAGTTTCAGAGATGTGAAGAGTCTTGCCCAAAGCCACACAGGTAGGAAATAATAGAGCTAAGATTTAAGCCTGGATTTCCTGACTCCAAATCCAATTCTCTGTCCACTATACCATGTTTTAGGTACCAATTTGCTTCATCATTTATTGCTTTGTGACTCTGTCTGAAACTGTTTTAGTGAGAATGAGATTAATGAAGTAAAAAATTAATGAAGTTTACTGATAATGGTGGTTGACCAAGAAAGAGACGTTAGATGAATGCTTGTCATTCTCTCTATGTTTTAAAAATGACCATATTGGGGAACCAATTCATTTTTAAAAAGATACAGTGTTCCAAAAGTCTTAGTACAGTTTTAAGTATTAAAGCTTAAATTTTTGGATATTCTGATATTCTGTATGTTTATGTATTTGATATGCACAAAGCGATTTGTTAGGAAGTGTGAGGGATAGGGTAATGAATAAGACGTGGTTCTTGCCCTTAGGAAGCCTGTAACGTAGAAGGAAAAATAGGATATGTACACAAACAACTATAGAACAAGGCAGCATGTCACAAAGTGCTGTACATAATCAGAGAGATCAATTCTGCATGGCAGTTCTTAGAAAGGAATCATTCACGTGTCGCCTTGGAGGATGGACATGGCATTTCATGCACTGTCAGAAAAAAAGATCAGGAAGTGTTACTGATTTGCAAGCTCAACAGTGTGATATGGCTGTTGTTATTCATCCTTTGTTTTTGAAGAGGACCAATGACATCATAGGGTGATATCTTGATGGACACATGAATTGGATTTAAGTGAGACAGAATTATATGAAGTCCTCAGCCTCACTCTCCTTTTGGTGATGGCTTGGCAAACAGTGGATGACCTTGGTATCTTTGATGACTGCCCAAGCTCTAAGCACTCTATAGTGAAAATTGCTGGGAAAACAGCAAAGCAGTTTGGCAGAACCTAGGTACAGACCAACATCTCACATTGTATACCAAGATAAGGTCAATATGGGTACATGATTTGGACATAAAGTATGATTTCATAAGCAAATTAGGAGAAGATGGAAAATTTTACATGTCAGATCTAAGGATAAGGGAAGAATTTATAATCAGACAAGAAGTAGAGAACACTACAGAAGGTAAAATGAATAATTTTTATCATATTAACTTTAAAAGGATTTGCAAAACAAACCCAATGCTGCCAAAATGAGAAGGAAAGCAGGAAATTGGGGAAATTTTTTTATAGCAAATTTCTCTTGAGAAAGCCCTTATTTCTCAAATATATGAGTCAAATTTATAAGAATATGAGTAATTCCCAAATTGAGAAATCATGAAAGGATATGAATAGGCAGTTTTCAGAAGAGGATATCAAATCTCTGTGTAATTATATATATATATATATATATATATATATATATATACACACATATATATGAAAAAATGTTCTACATCACAATTGATTAGAGAAATGCAAAGTAAAACAACTCTGAGGTATAACCTCATATCTATCAGATTGGCTAATATGACAACAGGAAAATGTTGAAATATTGAAGGGGATTTGGGAAAATTGGGACACTAATGCACTGTTGATGGAATGAACTGATACAACAATTCTGTAGAGTAATTTGGAACTATGCCCAAAGGGTGATCAAACTGTGCATACCCTTTGATCCAACAATATCAATAACACTACTAGGTCTGTAATCCTAAAGATATCAAAGAAAAAGCAAAAGGATTTATTTGTACAAAATTTTTATATCAGCTCTTTTTGCCATGGTAAAGAATTAAAAATTAAAGGGATGCCCATTAATTGTGAAATGACTGAACAGGTTGTGGTGTACAATTGTGATGGAACACTATTGTTCTATAAGAAATGATGAAGAGGATGCTTTCAGAAAAAAATGAGAAGATTTATATGAACTGATGCAAAATGAAGGGAGTAGAACTAGAAGAACATTATACATAGTAAGAGCAATATTGCATGATGATAAATTGTGAATGCCTCAGGGTGGGGAACCTGTGGCCTGGGGGTCACATGTGTCCTTTTAGGTCCTCAAGTGTGACCCTTTGACTGAATCCAAACTTCACAGAATGAATCTCTTTAATAAAACGATTTGTTCTGTGAAATTTGGAGTCAGTCAAAGGGCCACACTGAGGATCTAGAGGGTCACATGTGGTCTCGAAGTCACAGGTTCCCCACCCCAGCTTAGCTATTCTCAGCAATACAATGATCCAGAACAATTCTGAAGGACTTGTAAAAAAATGTTAATCACCTCCAGAGAAAGAACTGATGGAGTCTGAATGCAGATTGAAGCATAATTTTTTTCATTTCATTTTTCTTGTTTTTTCCCCAACATGACTAATTTGGAAATATGTTTTGCATGATTTCACATGTTTAATTGATATCACATTTCTTGTCTTCATAATTGGTGGGAGGGAGAGAATTTGGAACTCAAAAGAAAAAAAAGCAAGTTAAAATAAATAAATAATACATTTTGCAAAAGCATGATGTTAATAAGCTTGGAGATCACCTAGAGGAGAGCAATCAGTTGGGGTATGCTGCTAAGTGTTGAACACCTGGCTCTTCAGAAAAACATGTGGAATGATGCATAAAAATCTGCATTCTTAACATTTTCTCCATCCTTTTCTTAAGTCTAAACAATCAACAAAACAGTAAATCAAGCCTTGGTTTGTAGCGTTTGTAGATTCCTAAGTTGTGAATATTCATTCAAACTTAACAATCAGCTCTTACAAACTGGTTCTGAAGATAGCTATTATATATCATCTAAGTTTCTTTTCCAGGCTAAATTTCCTTAGTTCCTTCAACTGAACCTCATGTGGCACGGACTCTCAGTTCTCCATCATTTTTGTGGTGTCCCATAGATACTCTCCAAATTATTAACATCCTTCCTAAAATGTGGCAACCAAACATGGACCCAATACTCCACCCGTGATGTGCCATGGGTGGGTTTTAGCAGAACTATTACTTTCTTATTCCTGGAAGATATACATTTCTTAATGCAGCCCAGTATTGGACTAGCTATATTGCAGTGTTCACATATTAAAACTGAAGTCCACTAAAACTCCCAGATCTTTATTTTTCCTCCCAGACGAATTGCTATCTTGTTGCATCTGCCCCACTTGTGAAACTGAGTTTTGAAAGACTGGACATTTATTTCCTATTAATCCAGATTTGGACTTGGCACAGTAGATAGAGTATCAAGCCTGGAGTCAGGAAGACTCATCTTCTTGAGTTCAAATCTAGCCTCAGACACATACTAGCTGTGTGACCCTGACAAGTCACTTAACCCTATTTGCCTCAGTTCCTAATCTGTAAAATGAGCTGGAGAAGGAAATGTCAAACCACTCCAGTGTCTTTGCCAAGAAAACCCCAAATGGGGTCACAAAGAGTCAGACATGACTGGGAAAAACAACCGAAAGCAGCAAGGATAGCCCACTTGATGGTAGGAAGGGAGAGAACAAACATCGATTAAGTACCAACTGCATGCCCGCTACTATGTTTGCTAAGCCCTTTATGTGTTATTTGGTTTGATCTAACAACAACTCTGTGAGGTAGGTGCTATTATTATCTCAATTTTACAGTTGAGGAAACTGATACAGGAAAAGGTTAAGTGACTTGCCCAGGGTCACACAGCTAAGAAGCATCTGAGGCTGGATTTGAACTCAAGTCTTCCTGACTCTAGGCCCAGTGCTCTTTCCATTGTGCCACCTTGTTGATTCAGCTGAGCCAAGATAATATGAACTAAGAATGGATCAAATCAGTTTAGCCAAGGGGGTGAGGGATTCTAGGGTATTAATAACAGCATCATTAAAATGACTGACCATTTCAGGATGGGGAAGGAGGCAAATGAAACTTAGTGAGAACTGCTAGATTGGGAGATTAGAGACCTAAGACCTACTGGTGGCTAGAAGATGAAGAACAGATTCAGTGGGCACAAAGAAGATGGCCAGATAATGTAGGTGCAAGATCTCAAATGTCTCTCACCCTCCCCCCCAACATCTAATTATTTGTCAAGTCCTATGCATGACAGGCTCCACAATATCTCTTGAATTCATTCCCTTCAACTTCCCATTCAACTTCATTCATTCCTTTAATCCAGTGGTTCTCAACCTTCCTAGTGCCACGAGCCTTTGACACAGTTCCTTATGTTGCAGTGACCCCCAACCATAAAATTATTTTCTTTGCTACTTCATAACTGTAATTTTGCTACTGTTATGAATTGTAATGTAAATATCTGATTTGCAGGGTGTATTTTAATTGCTACAAATTGAACATAACCCACAGGTTGAGAACCGCTGCTTAATCCAAAAAGCATGTATTTAGCTCCTATAATATAGAGCAGGAGTGTTAAAGTCAAATAGAAACAGATCCCTTTAGGCCACATATTGATTTAGAAAACCACAAATTAACATTATCTATGCTGTATTTTATTTTTGTTTATTTTGTTAGACAATTCTCAACATTTTGAATTGGTTCAAATAGCACTAGGAATTTTTCTGCAAGATTGACACTCCTGATATAGAGCACTGTAATAGGATATGATGGAGATTAAACAACAGAGCAAAACCCTATTAGAAAAGACATAGTCATTTCCCCTGTGGAGGTTATGGGCAGGAACAAGAGATGAACACAAATATGGTATTTCATTACATGATTGTCCATTGCATAATGGTTCACCTTGTCTCTTTTTAGTCCAAAAATTGGTTTATAATCTTAGCATGGTATAATTCTGTTCATCATGCCTCTTAAAAAGCAAACAGAACAGCAGTGTATTCACCGGTGGCATATGGACATGCATTTATCTCTTGTGAATTGTGAGCTGTGAGTCTAGAATTCTCACAGTGTACGTGCATTGTCAGTATTCAATTTTAGCAAATATTCACAAGTATTCTGTGTGTCCTAATCTTGCATCAAAGATGGTTTAGTAATAAATGATTTTTAAGTAATACCACCACAATTAAAAAAAAAAGTTTCACATAATGGTATGGCCCCACTTTTTTTGCAAAAAAGAATTCAGCATAACATCTGCAACAATTATGCAGTGAAATATGGTCATCACAATATATATCATAATAGGTGTAACTCATGTCCCAGAATTAAAACTCTGGGTTTACATGAATGAGTTTTAATTTGGGGAGACTCTTTGGCTGGCATCCTCAAACATTATTTCTGGAAATGTGAAGATTTGGCTTATGTCTAGGCTGCCACAACAAAAGGAAAAAGATTAGCAACCTTGATTCAAGCACTTGGTCTAACAAAAGGATATCGAATGTAGGACAGGCTGTATCTAACCTGCCCCAAAGGGCAGAGGACTTGCCCTTAAACCTACAAACAGCAGCTAGGTGGCACAGTGGACAGATCACTCATCCTGGAGTTAGGAAGACCCAAGTTCACATTTGACCTCTGATACTTATTAGCTGTGTGACTCTAGGCAAGTCATTTCACCTCAATTTCCTGATCTATAATAATAGCACATATATCTCAGTGTTGTTGTCACGATCAAATGAGATGGTAATTAAAAAGCACTTAGCGCAGGGTCTGAAACATAGCAAGCGCTATTTAAATATTAGTCATCATCATCATATTTTCCTCTGGTGAATTCTACCTTCCTCAGGGACTCAAGGCTTCTGGAACTACTCCCACTCTCATAAAGAGAAATCATTTGGGATCATGAGAATTATCCTGAGTAACTCACAGAACCAATAAAAGGAAAAGTCCTTCTTATTCCTCAATATTAGTTTTCTTTTGTTACATTTTTCATTTAGTTCAGGAGGTTCTCTGATGGGTTGCAGCAGTTCTCAATCTGTGGGTTATGTTCAATTTGTAACAATGAAAATATATCCCGCATATCAGATAGATTCATAACAGTAGCAAAATTACAGTTATGAAGTAGCAACGAAAATAATTTTATGGTTGGGGGTCACCACAACATGAGGAACTGTATTAAAGGGTCACGGCATTAGGAAGGTTGAGAACCACTGGGAGGTTTCTTCTGTGAACTTCCTTTCTTGACCCTTCAGTGCTTTCCTGTGGCCTCTGTCTGCTGCCACTTCTGGGGCCATATGACTGCAGGTTTCTCTTCATGCAACCTGAGGAGTCCATGAGTGTGTCTTTAGCTTCTCTTTATACCACCTCCCACTTTTGTTCTCTTTTTCTCCCCTTTTTTATAAAGACCAAATGGAAAGGTGTAGCCCCAACGTGTGAAATAGCTAGGAATCAATCAATGTCAATTCACACCCTAACAAAGAGTTAACTTTCTATTAAGATGTCCTCTCTTGTTAATGAGACCTACCACTGCTACAGGGAAGTTCTAGATTTTGGAAGAGTTCCTATCTTATAAAGGAAATTTAATCAATATAAAAACAAAGTTCTACTTAGCAAGAGACAAGGAAGGCAATGTGGAGTGAGGTACCATCAATGCAAGAACAACAAAGTCCTCTTTATTGAAGGGAAAGGAGACCTAGAGCAAGGTCAAGATGGACATGGTAAGTGCTATGTGGTAAGTAAATGGTTATGTGAGATCCAAGAGTGCAACAAAGTGACCTTGAGTTGGGTCACTTAACTTTTCATAGTCCTGGTTCCATCATTTAAAAAAATGAGCGTGATGCTGACATTACATAGGATTATTGTGAGAAAAAGTGCTTTGCCAAATTTGAAGAACTTTAAAATCTGAATGATTTTTATTCTAAATGTTTGTGGAATTGAATTGAGGTGAAATTAAGGAGACTGTGGTCAGAGAGGGGAAAGCAGACTTTCCTTTTAATATAAACATCAGCAGTTTCTAAGAATAACCTCCACATGTGTTAGCAACATTTCTGGAAAATCAAGTTCTGATGGTTTGTGCAAAATACTAATCTTGTCCTTCATTCTACATTCTTCCCACAACTTATTCTCTGTCCTGTTCCTTCTCCTTCCTGGCTTTGGAACTCATTTCTAATGCAGTAGTGATGATGCTCCTGCCAACAGTTTACAATGCTTCTGTGAATGGCTATGGCAGAAGGTGAATGGATGAAGCTCTCTAGGAGGGAGAAGGTTGTTAGGGCTGCATAAATTAAGTCCCAGAGAAGTCTCTTGTGGTAGTTGGGATGGCCAATAGCCAGCTCTCTAACTCAATTGTTACTCTTAAACAAGCACATGCTTCTTCCTCTGGGAGCTCAGGGAAATAATTCATGTGGAACTACATATTTTAGCACAGTTACAAATTAAAATAAGACTTAGAATATATTTGCCCTCCTACCATCTAAGGCAATTTTCTAGCTTTCTAGACTAGAAGACCTGTTAATGCCATGTTTGAGTTAATTCATGGGAATGACTTTTTGTCTGCCTTGAAAAAAAAATTCTGCATAGGTTCAAATACAATATAAACTGAGGATTTTAAAGATTGAAATGCACTCACACAGATTTTTCTTGGGCTTTTGAAAGTCTGTTAGAGACTCTTCTGGGTTACATGATCAACAAGATGATAGACTAGACACTTTTCCTTACTGTCTGCTAATTTTCAAAATCACCTGTAAAGAGGAATTATGTGCCAGATGTAGGACAATTAAAGTTGAATCCAATGGGAAAAAAAGAGAGAATCCTGATGAGATAAAAATTCTTATGGTAATTTTTAAAGCATTAATTCAATACCCCATCCCCCATCATTCTCCACAAAGAGAGTGGACACCCTGGTGTAAACCAACCAGGCCTGAGACTAACTTTGGAGTTTCCTCCTGCTACAGATTTTCTAGCACAACTCAATTGCAGTTCTCTCTACCCCCCCACCCCCACCCCTGGCCCCAGCAAATGGCAGGCACTGATTCTGCCTAGCTACATGGGAGTTTCTTCTGTACAGGGTGCCACCAGGTTAGGTGTTAGCAAAACTACAGATACTTTGGAATACCCGTAGCTTCTTCCTCCAACTTTTCCAAAAGTATCAGATGCTAATTAAGCTCAATCAGAGAATGAAAGGATGAGAGCCAAGACAGGAACAGGGGACTAGCCTGAGTACTTACACAGGATCTGAAGGAAAGGGGCCTAATCCCTAAATGACTAGTCTTGAGCCTCCAGGATCAAGGTAAAGGACTAATGCTGGTGATACCTAAATTCCCCGTTATGAGAGGAAGCTCAGAAAGCTCTGCAATCCAACCCCAAGTTGTGTGGGAGAAGTCAAATGGGGAAAAATCAAAATCAGTGACAAGGGAATATAAGGAAAGAAAGGTTGAAAAAAATAGATTTTGAAAGGGAGACATTTCAGTAAAAAGTCATAGCACAAGTACAGAAGACCATTAAAAGTAGAAGGAAGGATGAGTCCTAAGTCCTCAGAGATTTACAAAGCTTTCTTAATAAATATTATAAGACAAAAGAAAATTAATGACTGCCTAAAAAAACACCACCACCATCTTCTATGGAACTTTCAGAACATGAAGCAGCAATTAAAAAAAATTCTGGAATGAGTTAACAGAAAAATTGAATACACAAGTAGAAAAACTAAAAAATAATGTGTCTGAAGTTATAGTTTGCAACGTAATGATAAAAACTCAATTAGCAGACGAGAAAAAATGGATCTATGGAGAAAACTAGATGAATAGATTTAGAATACAAAAATACTGAAGTGAAGGAAAATATGTCAGGAGAGAAGCAGAAGGCAACAGTGCTAAAGAACAAAGCTCTCTATTCAAGCCAAAGCATTAATGTTAAACACAAGAGGCACAGAAACAGCTTGGAAATCCCAAGTCTTCCAAAAGAATATGACGAGAAGTAACCAAACAAAAATGACTGAAAAATCCAAACGTAGGAAATAAATAATACAATAAAACTGCCTGGAACTTCTGAATCCAGAAAACGAAACACCATTTGAAACAACCTACTAATTTCCAGAAAAATAAATGCTTTAGATTCAAAGATAGATAGTGATTAAATTTAACAGTTTCAGGAGTGAACAACAGATTGTATTAAATAACCAGGAGAAAGACCTTCAAATGGAGGAAAGGAAACTCAAGTTGTACCAGGTGATTTCATATCCACTAGAACCACAGAATAACATAGAATGGTATATTCCAAAAAGCAAAAGCACTCACAGCTGAAAGGACATACTTTGAAAGCTTAAGTTTAATCAACAACAACAAAATGTATTTTCAACAAAGGTGAAGTGTCTGTGGCATTCTGGCAGAAAACCAATATTTGATTTGAAAACATTTTGAACAACAAAAAACCAAAAAATGCATAAATACAATTACCAGAGAAATAACAAGTAATGAAAGAAGTTATCTCATTCTTTTAAAAATTTAATATTTTTCCCCCAATTACATGTAAAAATAATTTTTAACATTATTTTAAAAAAAATGAGTTCCAAATTCTCTCTCTCCTTTTCTTCTTCTTCTCCCCCTCATCAAGAAGGCATTCAATTTGGTATATGTTATGTGTGTGCAGCATGTGAAACATTTCATATTTAATCATGTTGTGAAAGAAGACTAATTTGTGAGGTTAAAAAAAGGCAGGACTCATTAATGTGTTAAAAAACTCACTTCTGGACATAGACGGAGAATCAGAAAATAAAATTTCAGATTATACCTGAATGTTAATGGAGAGAGCAAAGCAAAAAAACAATTTTTTTTCTAGAAAAAGATGCAGAAAAAATGTCTAATACACAAAAGAAGTTGGAAAAGTGTGTGTATGTTTATGTACATGTTGGTGGGTGTGCGCGTGCACTGTGTGTATGTGTGTGTGTGTGTGTGTATGTGTGTGTGTGTGTGTGTGTGTGTGTGTGTAATTTGAAATTTACTGAGAGGGAGAAAAGAAGAGGAAAAAAAGGGAGATAAACAGCTAAATTAGATAATAGAAGGGAAAAGAGAGAAATAATTAAAGTGAACCCTCCAAATTTGGAAAATAGGAGACGTTCAATGCAGGAAATGAACATGTGAATATAAAATTCTCCAAAACTATTTATCAAAAAAAGGTAATATTTAAGTCAAAATATTGACTTAAAAGTGGAAAGGATTTTTTTTTTAAAGCAAACATGAATGAAAAAAACCATAAACTTAATTTTTAACTTTAAACGTCAATGGATTTAAGCAACATAGCACTAAGATTTCTCTTTTTTTTGTTTTCTGAACTGATATTTTGACAGTATTTCACCATAAAGACACTTTATACTAATCTAAATGAAAAAAAAATCTTTCTATGAAATTTTACCTTTTTTTCCTGAAAACTATGGAATTCAAGAAAATACTGGTTACAGCAGGGAGATTTTCAATTAGCAGAAGAAACTCTGACATTGATTAAATAAGTACAAAGTACTGTGGTGTTCCCCTCAAAGACTAAACAATCCAATAAAACAAAAAAGAATGGCAGAATTAATAATAAAATAAAACTCTAAAGTCTGTTGCTTTCAAGAAGAACATCTAAAAAGAAAAGACACAAAAAGAATAAAGATGAGAGTCTGGAACAAAATTCACTATACATGAAATGACTTTAAAAAAGTACAGATTACAACCATGCTATCAGATGAAGCAAAAACAACAACAAAAAAAATTACGTCAAGAAAGATAATCAAGAAAATTACATTATGCTTAAGTGAACCAAAAATAGCATTTAAATATGTGCCAAATGTCATCAATATAATTTCATAAAAACTATTAACTGAGCTGCAAATAGAGATAGCAACATAATAATAGTAGGAGATTTTAAAGTTCCTTTTTCACGGGTAGAAAAATCTGAGAAAAAAAATGCATTTAGGGTTCTTTAAAAAAAAACACATCAAATTAACTAATGGCTTATCTATTTTGTAGTCCTCCCACCCCCCTCAAAAAAACCAGCTCCTGCTTTTATTTATTAGTTCATTAGTTTTCTTAGTTTCCATTTGATTAATCTTTCCTTTGGTTTTTAGGATTTTCAATTTGGTGTCTACTTGGGGATGCTTAATTTGTTCTTTTTTTTCTAGTTTTTTAGTTGCATGCCCAGTTCCTCGATCTGTTCTTTATTTTATTAATATAAGTGTTTAGAGTTATAAATTTTTCTCTAAATTCTGCTTTGGCTTTTTTGGTTGTTTTGTCTCAGTGTTTTTACCCTCTAATAAAATGGCTTATTGTTACTATTATTTGTTCTTTGACCCACTCATATTTTAGGATTGAATCATTTAGTTTGCAATTAATTTTTAATCTATGTTTCTATAGCCTTTTACTGAATATAATTTTTATTGCATTATGGTCCAAAAAGGATTCATATAATATTTCTGCATACTTTGTTATAAGGTTTTAATGCCCCTAAATGGGGTCAATGTTTGTGACAATGCCATGAACAACTGAGAAAAAGATATATTCCTTTCTATTTCCATTCAGTATTCTCTGGAGGTCTGTCTAACTTTCCAAAAATTCTATTGACCTTCCTAACTTCTTTCTTGTTTGTTTTGTGGCTAAATTTATCTTATTCTGAGAAGGAAAAGTTGAGGTCCCCCATTAATATAGTTTGGCTATCTACTTCCTCCTTGTAATGATAATGGGAATTTGAAGATTTTCCCTACCCCTTAATAGACCTAAGGGAATTTGAAGATCTTCCCTGCCCCCTAATACGCTGAATGTAATCACGTGGAGTCTGTGGTGAGAGGAATGTGCTGAAAGGTGGAGCAGAGCCCACAGGAAGCTGGGAGTCAGAGCACCTAGTGGGAAGGAGAGGATACACCCAGGGAAACAGCTAGGCTTGTGACTATTTGTCCACTGATGACAGCTAGGAATGTGAGTGTTGGTTTGTGGAAAGGCTAAATGATGATGTGACTCTCTGCTTTCTTGTGGTTTATTAACTTCCATGCTGCTATAATGGATTTGATTTCCTGGTGTTGGGATTTGGTTTTCTGATGTCTGAATAAATGTTTTGCTTCTATCTTCTATATGAAAAGTCTGTTACATTTTGCTATTGAGAACTATGCCGGCATATTTATAGTCACTGTGTGCTGTGAATATTGTGTTGACACTATACTCCTGTAACTTATTTAGCTTTTTCTTAAAAAAATTTGAATGTTGTGCCATTTGCATATATGCATATATGTTTAGTATTGATATTAATTCATTGTCTATGATACCTTTTAACAAAATGTAGATTCCCTGCTAATCTCTTTTAATGAGGTCTGTTTTTGCTTTCGCTTTGTCTGAGAATCATGATTGCTACCTCTGCTTTTTTTTTTTTTACCTCATTTAAAACATAACAGATTTTGATCCAGCCCTTTATTTTTAGTCTCTTTGTGTCTATCTGTTTCACATGTATTTCTTGTAAACAACATATTGTTGGATTCTGGTTTTTAATCCATTCTATCTGCTTCTGTTTTATGAGTGAGTTCATCCCATTCACATTCACAGTTATGATTACTAACTGTGTATTTCTGTCCATCCTATTTTCCCATTTATCCTTCTCTCTCTCTCTCTGTCTGTCTGTCTCTGTCTCTTTCTGTTTCTCCTGTCCCTCCAAAGTCTGTCTTGCTTCTGACCACTGTCTTTCTTAATCCACTCTTCCTTTTATCAGCTCCTCTACCTGAAAAGAGATTCTGAAGTACTTTTGACTACTTTCCAATGCTTCATCTGTATGGAGGAGGAAGCCAAGTACTTATTCTCTTCTCTCCTTCTGTATGGAGAAAAAAGAAGAAGGGGAAAGAGTCATCTCTGAGTTAATTTCCTGGTTATACAGGGAAGTGGAAGGGGAAAGAGATTATGCTTAGATAAAAAAGATTATAAAAGATTATATGGAACAATGAATAATCCTAATATTCTTTTTGAAGTAATACCTCATTTACCTGGCACTGTCATGTAATAAAGTGCTCTAGATAAGTGAATTTTGCAGATAAACTGAAGCTTAGTACTCTAAGCAGTAACATTAAAATTTTTTGAAGTTATTTTTGTGGAAATTTAGAAAATGCATTGTGCACTCCCATGACTTTGCACTAGGAAAACTAATGTAATTTAATCTTTTCTCTTGGGATCATTATTGTAAATGTAGATTTTGGCTTTGATCTTAGAGGTTCATTTAGTCTTATCCCCTCATTTTTCAAAGGAGGAAATCCAGGCACGTAGATGTTAGTGACTTATCCAAGGAAGACCACAGGTACTAAATGGCAAAGTTGAATTTGAATCCATTTCTACTCCTTCAAATTCCAAACTCTTCCTTAATCCCCACCGCCCCTCTTCTTTAGCACTTCTTTCAGGCTATTGAGGTGTGAAACACTTGGCTTGCTTTTTCAGAGTTCCTTCAGAACTTTGTTCTATTGTAGTTGTCTTTTGTAGTTCTATTTCTGTTGTCTTCTCCAACTCTTCTCTATTGTTCCTTTTGGATAATATCAATGTGTCTGTTTCCATCCATTCCAGTTCCAACCAACCTGTAGTCTAGAAGCCTTTGCTTTCAACCTCTTTGAGCATTTCTTGTTACTTGGGGCAGAACAGGAGGTTGCTAAGGAAATTCAGAAAACCAAGCAGTATGTATAAAGTTAAATCTGAGTTCTGGTGGAGTTCTTTACAAAGTTATATCATTTAACCTTAACTGAACCTTCTCTCTTCAAGCTCCCAAATCCATCTACTTCTGCTTCCATTTATTTACTCTTCTCAGTACATAAAACAGATTACTCAGCATTTCATATTCCTTTCTTCCCTTTCTTTTCAAGTAATTTCCTAGTCCTGGAAAGATACCATCTCTTTCATCTTTGCTTACTAAATTCCTCCCTTCATTCTAATTCTGACTATGGTGCCATCTTCTCCACAGTTTTCCCTGAGCATACTTAACTGATTGCATTCTCTATATTCTGAAATTTCCTCTAGCTATTTGCCTGGACTTCTTTGTACTTATCACTTTTTACCTTGTTGATAGTTTTTTGATTGTGAAAAGTCTTGAAAGCTGAGTTCGTGTCATTTTTTTTTCTCTTTGAAACCAATGTTTTACCAATAATATGGATACTTAATAAATGATTATTGAAATAAATTAAAATCCAATATGATTTGGGTCTGAGAAGTGATAAAGTATGATAGATTTTTGAAAGCTATTTTCATTGGACCTTGATTTTTTCCCTATTTCTTCTAAGTTATTTTTAGGTATCTTCAAAGAGTGAGGTTGTGAAGAAATTTGACAGAAGGATAAATGGATTCTTATTTTGGAATTCAGTCTGACATGTTCACTTATTTAGAGATATATCTTACATGTAGACAAACATGCCTATATATAAACTCAGACATTCATACATTGTGATCCTCTATAATCAGTTTCTAATTCCTCCTGACTTGGTCTTTCAGCAATGTAGCTTAGGGGGGTATCAAAGAAAAGAAGCCTTATAATCAGTTTTGGTCATTGCAAAATAGTACAAATATCTTGATATTATGGTAGGAATAATGTAAGTAGTATGGGGAGGAGAAGAATACTTTGAGACCAATGCTAATAGTAGTTAATATAATAGTAGCTAATTGCTTTCTTGCAAGCAACAATGGAAAAGTCACACTTATTAACCCTGCTAGGGGGTTAAATGGTTTTGAAGAGGAGATGGGCATGCTTAGATTGGAATTTTTAAAAACCATTTTTGAGATTGACAGTAGAAATCCAATACACCAAAGACACCAAAAGAGAAAATTTTTTAAAAGGTGATATCTGCCATTGTGATCATGAATGGACATATTCTCTAATAATATTTTACAGAGATATAAAATATTTAAGAGTCAAAATAATTATTTATGGTGTGGCTGTACTAATGATAAGGAAATTAGGAAGAAAGGTGAAGTATTTAGGAATAGTTCTAAGAATCATCAAAAGAATTGGGTTGAAAAAACTACTGAAGACTTATAGAAAGACATTGGAAAAGTTGTTTTGTACAGTAAAAAACTTGAAAGCCGAATCACCTAATAAAAGGCAACAACAACAAAAAGAAACATAAAGGATGGATTCTAGAAAACAAAAATATATTGGAAAATCTTGATACCCTCAATAGCTTGCATTTATATAGTTTATTTGATGAGGAAATATATCAGAAAATCTTGATACCCTCAATAGCTTGCATTTATATAGTTTATTTGATGAGGAAATGGGAGCCAGATCCCTACAAGGAGAAAAAAATACAGTCCCCAAACTTTCCCACATATTTAAGCTGCTCAAGTTACTGGCATTTTGCTGTGAGGCATCTGACCCATCCCAGTCTACTTAGATACTCAATAATCCTCTTAAGTGTCCTTTCATTGTGACCCTACAACCTAGTCTGGACCACTGAACTCCTTTCCTTGTCTGCACCTGGCCCACCCCAGTCTACTTGCCATTCCTTAATCCCATCCGGATTTTCTCACAGTCTTTTCTGGTATATAAGTACCAACCTTACCCCCATTAAGTTTCAGATTACTAGGAATCTTGCCCACCTAACCAGTGTAATAATAAAACCTCACTACTCTGACTAAAAGCAGGCTTGAGTGGTGAAATTCTTTTGAGACAGACACCCCATACCCTTGAATTTTGGGGTACCCTGTACCCCAAACTACAACACATAAGGGTTTGCAGAACATTTTACAAATACTATCTTGTTTCATCCTCAAAACAGCCTTGGAAGGAAGGTGTTATTATTATCCTTACTTCACTATTGAGGAAACTGAGGCAAAGGGAGCCTAAGTGATTTGCCTGAGGTCACACATAGAAGTATCTGAGGCTGTATTTGAACTCAGGTCTTCCTGACTCAGGCACTCTACCACCCAAAAAGAATCAAACTGGTGAAATGAACAAATCAAATCAACATCAATCAAAAACTATACTTGCAGCTCAAGAAGGAAAGAAATCTCAAGAAGGAAAGAAATGGGAGGAGAGAAAGAAACCTTCCTTGGAAACAATTTAGCGGAGTTCTCTCTGTTCACAGTTGACTTAAGTATATATACATTTTAAAAATCTAGCAATATCTATTCTGTCTTTTCTTATTTTTTTTTCTCTTCATGAGAATTTCCCCCCATTTCTTTTGAGCTTGTTGTTGCAGAGAGGTGTAGAAAACTGAGGTATTAAAATTTCTGATCTGAATTATAGCACAGCCAAATTTATGGGGCCAGGCCATAGAGTTTAGGCAACTATAATATTCCTATATAGAAGCAGCTTTCCTGGAAACAGTAGGTTAGAGATCTGAAAGGCCACATAGACTCCTAATAAACTCAGCCAAGTGAGAAGTAGCCCTTTGGTAGATTTCTTTTCTTGAAAAGGCATTTCCTGATAAGTTACTAATACTAGAGACTTTCCCTCCCTTCTTGAAGGCTTCAGGTGAAATCCTTTTGTTTCAATCACTGTTTACCTAATGATCTCAGAATCGAAGTTTAAATAATGATTTGCTAGCTTGTGAGCAGGTCTCTAGGCCATCTGTCAGCATAATCCTATTGTGGATTCAGCTGCATAGGATAACACCATGTGAACTGTCTCTAAGAGGCATAATGACTTAGTTGTACTGAATGTAATACAGCTTAATTGCAGAGTCAAGAACAAGCATGGAGGGGAAGACACCGGCTCCCTTTCTCACTGTGGATGCCTCTTTCAGTGCACTCCCTTGGTACCCATGCAAGAAATTCATTCTCCTTAGTGGAAGATAAATATTTTATCTAATAAGGATGTGGTGGGAGTTAAAGGAGATAAGCTCTAAAAGACAAGGTAAAATTGCTATTTATTATCCTCCTCATCCTCATCCTCATCATCTACTTTTAGTACTCCACAAGACCCAGTCATTTATGTGGCTGCTCCATTCATGCAATCATAACCCTTCCACACCTCAGTAGATGGTTTCATAAGTTGCTGTGCTTCCTCTGCCTAACCCCATCCCCACCCCCAAAAAGGGAAAAGTTTACCTGTTATTCAACCTTTGGGTGATTTTCTTGTTATTCACTCATTTCAGTGGTGTCTGACTCATGATTCCATTTGGGGATTTTTTGGCAAAGACACTGAAGTGGTTTGCTATCTCCTCCTCCAACTCATTTTACAGATGAGGAAACTGAGGCAAATAGGGATAAGTGACTTGTCCAGAGTCATACAGCTAAGTGAATGTCTGAGGCCAGATTTGAACTCAGGAAGATGACTCTTCCTGATTCCAGGCCTGGCACTCGATCCATTGAATCACCTAGCTTCCCTTTTGGATGATTAAACTCTCTGAACTTAATCCAGACTGGTCCTTGAATGACATACACCAAATACATTACTGGATCCATACTTGTTGGGTATGTTGTGGTAGGAATTTTTATTCATAATGAATTCAGTGTTGGACCATCTTTTGCATCTTTTTGTATCCTTGGTGCTTAGCAGAGTGTCTAGCACACTGTAAATGCTTAATGCATTTTTATTGATTGATTGATTTAGTCTTTGCAATTCTTTCTGACTCTGAACTTCTGAACTCTGACTCATGAAAATGCATCGGAAAAAGGAGATGATTGCAAGACCATGTCTGATGGAGCTAGGAAGAAAGAATGAGAAAGAATGGTCATAGTGAAGAAGAGATATTTCTTGTGAGACCAGAAAGGAGAACATGTGGGTGATAATTCTGAGAAATTTGAAAAATGGAGAATAGAAGTTCACACCAGATGGTTTAATTTTTTTTAGGGAAACAAGGAGCTAAGTACCTAAGGTTTCCCGCTCTCCCTCCCCACCCCCCATAATTATGTGTGTTGGACAAGAGGGTGGGAGTTTGAAGATAGAGAAAAAATGTTTGGAATGGTGGCTGTTGGGAATAATGAGATATGGTCATGTTAAAAAGTAAGCAGAAGGATCTTCAAAGCATCAGGGAGTGGTTGCTTTCCTTTCCTTTTAGTACTAAGTCACTGGTGCTTTTTTGTAAGGAACTTTACTTAGTCCATTCAAAATCAGTTTGATTTTCAATTCAGATAAGGGCAATTCTCTTTCATGTTTCTTTTCCCTGACTTCTTTCGTTTCCCTGCTTAGAGCTACCATTATTTTATTTTTGAGCTCAGAACCTTATGATCAACTTCTTTATCCCAATCAACAAACATTAATTGTTTTAGAGACTACTATGTGCAGAGGACTTTCTTTTCCACTCTGTCAGGTAAATGTCCATATCTTCCCAACATTCTCACTGAGAAGAAAAGTTCACCCTTCTGAAAGACTCAAAAACATGTGAACTTTCAATGGTATTTCAAGGGACGCTGATGACTCATACATAGGCCTCAATACTGTCTCACTCAGTCCTGTTTGTGACCACATTGCCTTTGTTTGTGAGCTGGGATTAGGGATATAATCTTTGGTCATGTGACCCTTCATTATACATGACTTTGTTATGATGTTGATATATTTTGATAGCAAACTCAAACTAATTATGGGGATATAATCTGCAGGAAAATAACTCAGATTATGTGAATTCTTGAAAACTTGAAGTCATCTTTGATTCTTCCTTCTTCCTCAGCCCACCCTCATCCTATAAATTTCTAAATCCTGTTGAATGCATCTCTGTATATTTGTTACCTCTCTTTCCTCTTCTGTTATGGGAATCTGAAGATCTTCCCTGCCCCTAGGCCCTTTACTAAAGTGGCTACGTGACTCTGAGAACCTTCCCAGATTTGAAAGTATACTCTGTTCCCTAATAGGCTCAATGTGGTCACGTGGAGCCTGTGGCACCA
>CM053591.1:57107045-57130012 GCA_028646515.1 Pseudochirops corinnae | reverse complement strand
CTGTGCTAGTAGCCGCCCTAGGTATGCTAGGGTGCTTGCTGATACATCTTCTCTGCTTGTATTGCCAGCACCCTAGTTCAGACCTTTGTCATCTCTCGTGCAGTTATTATAACGGTCTAATTTTTTTGTTCAATATTTCCTTCTTTCCAATTCACCCTTCAAGCACCTGCCAAAATAATCCTTCTAAAGTACAGGTCTGACCACGTCATTCCCCTGTTCAAAATCCTTCATTGATTCTTTATTGTCTCTAGGATAAAATATAAACTCCTCAGCCTGACATGTAAATCCCTCTATAATCTGGCTCAAATTTTCCATTCTAGTTTTCATCCGCTCTGTACACTCTATGTTCTAGTCAAATTAGACTTAGTTTGTTTTTTTTTTGCCCAGGTTAATCTGCCATCTCTTATCTGTTAGATGCCTCAGGCTATCCCCAGCATTTTCTCTGACTGTCTCCCATGCCTGGAATGCTCTCCTTCCTCCAATCTAACTAGTGAATTTCCAGCCTTCCTTTAACTTTCCATCTTTTATAGAAGCCTTTCCCAACACTTGTTAATTCTAATGTCTTCCCTTTGCTAGTTATTTTTTATTTATTCTGTACATAGCTTGCTTTGTATATATTTGCCTGTATATGTCGCCCCATTGGGTTGTAAGTTCCTTGAGGGCAGGGAGTATCTTTTGCCTCTTTTCTTATCCCAAGCATTTTGCCACCTTGTCTGACACAATGGATTGCTCCCAACTTTCTTTCCTTCAGATTTTCACAGCACACCTTTTCTGTCTCCCTCCTTTGTTCCCTTCACACTTCACTTTAAACTTATCTTTATACAGTGCACATTAAAAGAGACAAGTCCCTTGAGGGCAGAGATTGTGTCTTATTTCATATTTCTGTTGTCAACACCTAGCTCAGTACCTTGAATATAATCAGTCCTTAATAAATATTTGTTGAACTCTTATGCTTGTTAAGTTACCATGGCCATAAACTTATCTGATACTTCAGTTTCTTCTGGAAGACCGAATTAATTTTAAAAAAATGTGAAATAATAAAAGAAAAAAATTTCTTTTTCGTCTGTGTATGTGCATCTGATCAAAGTATTTAATTCTTCCAGAGGAAACTAAAATACATGATAAGTTTTGAAACAGGCACATTAATAGACCGTCAGTGGAGTCATGAATTGGTATAGAAAACAATTAGGAATTATGCCCCCCAAAGTCACTATACCTAAAGAGATCAAAGAAAGAAGGAAAAGGCAAATATTAAAAAAAAGCCTGAAAACATCTAGAGTAGTTCCTTTGCAGAGACAAAGTTGAGTGCCTGTTGGAAAATAACTGAAAAAATTATGGCATATGAATACAATGGAATGCTATTTTGACACAAGCAATGATGAAAGGGAAAGTTTCAGAGAAGCTTAGGAAGACTTGGGTGAACTAACAGAGAGCAAAGTGAGCAGAACAAGAACATATGACAGCAACATGATATGATAGCAATGAAAAGTGTAAAGACAAACAACCCCAAAGCAGATTTAAGAACTCTGATTAATGTAATGAATAATCACAGTTCTAGAGGATAAATGATAGCTATGCTATATTTATACATATACACATATGTATGTATGTGTGTATGTATTGTGTATGTATATGTACATATACACTTAAATTTGGACATGTCTGGCATGGTAATTGTTTTGCTTGACTACATAAATTTGTTATGAGTTGTCTCTATCTTTCTCTATTTCTCTCTGTCTCTATCTATCTCTTTCTATCTCTGTCTTCATTTCTGTCTGTCTGTCTGTTCCTCTGTCTCTATTCTGTCTCCATTTCTCTCCCTCTCTGTCTCTGTCTCTGTCTCTGACTTTCTGTCTCCAGTTCTGTCTGTTTGTCTGTCTGTCTCCCTCTCTGTCTCTGACCATGGTGGGAGCTGATAAGTGCCTGAGTTAAGATGGTGATGAATAAAGAAAAAGGATTTTATGGAAAATATTTTGTGGATATAAAAGTGACAAAATTTAGCAAATAATTGATAATGGGTGAAGGGGTGTGGGGAGTTGAGGAAAACTCAGGATTTACACCTGGAAGACAGAAAGAATTATATCCTTGACAAAAACAAGGAAGTTTTGTAGAGGGGAGAGGTTGGGGGAAAAGATAGTAAGATTATCAGTTCCTATGTTTTTTCCCCATGTCATTCAGGTTTCCAGCTTGGAAAATTTGCATCAGACTTTCCACATTAGGGGAGAAAGTAATGATACAATGCTTTGTGCCTGCATGAGGGATAGAATATATAGTAGTCACAAAAAAGATCATTAGAAATAGTGAACAGGAAGAAAATATTGATCCAGGCAAAAAGGAGACAGAAATCAAAGAAATTTCATAGATTAGAACAGGGCTTCTTAAACTTTTTCCACTTGTGCTTCTTAAACTGTGGGTTACAACCCACAGTTAGATTAGATATATATGGATTAGATTATACCAGAAGATACAAAGACTGAATGAGCTTTCCCACTGAGAATGACATATCTCACCTCACCTGACAGAATTTCCAATCTGCATTGGGAGACATGTAATTCTGGAACTACACACATCCTATCTGAAAGCAGGAACAAAGAAGACTTCTCTCCTTCCCAAATTTCTCATGCTAATCACTCTCTTTGCAAAGGCAATGTTCCCCATGCCTAGAATGAAATCTCTCCTTGTAGCCACCTCAAACAAACCTTCACTTCTTTTAAAACATAGTTTAAAATACAATGATCCAAGCCATATCTGTAGGACTTATGATGAAAGGACTGCCCTCTCCAGAGAAAGAACTGGTAGAGCCTGAATGCAGATCAAAGATACTTTTTCTTTACTTTATTTTTATTGGTTTTTTTTTTTGGGGGGGGGGGGAGCTGTATTTTCTTTCACAGAATGACTTATGTGGAAATGTGTGTGGCATGACTATATACGTATAATCTATGTGTATCAGCAAGCACCCTAGCATACCTAGGGTGGATGCTAGTACAGGTTCTTAGATCTGCTTTTCTAAAGGAAAGCAAGTCAAGATGGGTTAATAATCTTACTTTAATCAATCAAACATATATCATTTACCTAATTCAAGGGAAAAAGTCAGCACCCTGAACTCCAAAGAATAGTTACAGAATACAAAACACAAGTTAACAAGCAGAAGTTACAAGCAAACAGGGAAACATATCAGCAGATAGCCTTCTAGTTGTCTGACCATTACATCCATATCTATCCAGTTACCAGAGAGAGAAGCACCAACATCTGGGTTTTCAAAGCTGGGGTGGGGCTCAAAGGCTTCCCAGAGTCTCCTCTGGTCAAATCACACAACTCTTCTCAAAGTGAGCCCCAAAGCAAAACCTCACATCAGGGTGTATATATAGCCTTCTCCTGGCTCTGAGACCGTCACAGCCCTCTTGACCCATTGCCCAATCACAAAGCTACAAGGCCTGAGCATTCCTGAAAAACAAGTCTCTAGCCGCAGGCTCCATGTGACCACATTCAGCCTATTAGGGCCCAGACTATACTTTCAAATCAGGGAAGGTTCTCAGAGTCACATAGCCACTTTAGCAAAGGGCCTAGGAGCAGGGAAGATCTTCCGATTCCCATAATACTATGTTAAATTACTTGCTTTCCCAATGTGATGGGGAAGGGAGAGGAAGAGAGAGAGAATTTAGAACTCAAAATCTGAAAAAAAAATTGTTAAAATTGTTTTTACATGTAATTGGGAAAATAAAATATTAAATAAGATTTTAAAAAATGGCTTAATCAACACATTATATATGAAAGGGGAGATTCAAAGAATAGATACTTGGAACCCTGTGTCTTTACTGATTCCTTCAATTGCTTTCCTTGTCCTACCAAAATTACCTCATATTTATTTGTGAAACATCTCCTCTTTTCAATCCTCCTCAGAGAAGGCTACCACTATTGGGTTCTAGGGGTAACCCTGTGGGTCTGCTGTATTAATTAACACTATAGCTTAAGATCCTCACACTGATGCCATCTTATGAACAGTTAGCCAGTAGACATAATTAGCTTTTACCATAGATAATTACCAAAATGATAAAAACAGCAGCTACAAAACATTCTCCCTATAAACTGGGGGGCATATTTGTGCACAAATATAAATAGCATCCATGAGGAAAAGAGTAAAATTTAGAGTGCGATGGTGAGGACACACACATATAGCACATGTGTATAGCAAAGACAACTCATGCTCCTGGTTTTGTAAGGTCTAGATGTCCTTTCTTCATAGAGTCCTTATGTGGTTCACCTTGGATATAGCATCTCTGTTGGAAAGGTTGCTCAGCTGGGTTCCCAAAATCTACTTCTTTCCAAAGATCTCTAATGTATTGTCAGGGGTTCTGTTCAAAATTTCCTCCCTTGAATGACTGCCTTTCTCTATCGGCATCTGTCTAAAATGTGTCTCTGCTACCTCACTTCTATGTCTAGCTAATCAGGATGGCTTCATCAACCGAAGTATATGTTGGGGAAATCCCTAACACTAGCATTTCCTTCACATGTGTTTTGCATCTGCTTATATATGTTCTTTTCCCTGAAAGACTATAAGCTCCTGGATGGTAGACTATTTTGCTCTTGTTTTTGTATATCCTGATACTTTGCATAGAGCCTGGAATTTAAGTGGTTGAGTTGATTAATTAATTAACTGGTTGATTGATTCTTGGGAGCAGAAGAGAAAGGAAAAACTTAAGGGGGATACTATTTTCCCCCATTTTAAAATTTGACACTAAATAACATAATGAAAAGCCAATGAGAAAGGAATATGGAGGAACTAGTGTATCATTTCTACTGTTGTAAAGTGGTGCATTAGCAAAAAAGGGATTTGTCTTTTGAAATGACTTATAGCAGGTCAGCTTTCAAAGAGTTAAAAATGGGAAAGAGCTTTCAGCATGACTAGCTTATTAAGGTGTAAAAATGAGAGCCAATTTGCAAGGATGTGGGCAGTAGCAGAAATGAATAGTGGAAGATGATTAGGTGCATTTGCCCAGAGCAACTCATTAAAGAGAACTGGACGACAATACTGACACCCCTATAATTTTTGCTGCCTCCCGCTACTAATGCTTTACTAGTTTCAGCAGGGAAGTAGGCCTATTCTTCAAAAGAAATCCTACAGAAATACATTTGTTCTTCTTGTTCTCAGAGTCTAATTCTTTGTAGAACCCAAGTGAAATTGTTCTGTGGCTTCTGTGCAGCAATGAATAGAAATAAGCCTTCTCTTCAGCATTAAAGCACAAATGTTAAATGTTTACATTGCACCTAAATTTTTGTCATTTCTCTGCCTTTGTCTCCTCATTCAGCAAAGTGCTCTCCCAGCTGTTGTGAAATTCTGTTGTCCTGCCTATGCATTCTCTCCATTTCTTATGGATTCAGTCAATTTCTCTTGCCAGTTCATTTTAACAATGAGAAAGAGAAGGCACTTTGATCTGTAAGAAAATTTGTACTATAAATTAATGCCTATTAAAATATTGGCTCGTGATTAAAACATAATGCATCTGTGTTGTTTTTAGAGCTCTTTTCTTTGGAGATGTGTTTTCCTTTGAATACACTGGATGCCTTTCAAGTTCCAGAGCTCACATTCTATCTGCATGCCTAAAATGGAACCATCTTGGTATTGACCTACGGGGGTATCTGGGAATATCATGTTGCAAGGTCAATTAGGAAATATGGCTTAAAAAAAAGACCTAGCAACTGTGAAGTAGAAAATGATGAATTAAGAGTCTCTACTACGTTTATGATGACAGTTATATTTTTAATTTGAGGCATAGCTTGGGTAGAACATCAACAGACAGTTCTTGTCCTCAGCTTCACAATGCACAAAAACATACCCTCTATTTGAGCCATAATTAAGGCACAGCAATCTTTGTCCCAGGAGGACTCATTTAGAGGATACATGGATTCCATGTATCCTCTGTAATCCGATAGGATTACCTATCGGGTTTGATGTTTCAGATTAAAAAAGAAAAGATCGGTGTCATGTTTCTAGGGTTCTCTGCAGTTTGTGATGCCTCAGGGGCTTAAATGACCAGTTCTGGATTCCAAGGATTCCATGACAGCATGGAAACAACAGAGCTTAGCACCTTGTTAGTAAGAATTAAACCAGGGAGCTAAGCTACCAGATGGCTTACTTCCTTTGCTAGCACTGAGTGCAGGAGAGTTCCTTCTGACTCCTGTATCAGTACCCATCACCTACAGAGCTGTACAGGTGTTCCCAGGTTGTTACCTATCGGGTTTGATGTTTCAGATTAAAAAAGAAAAGATCGGTGTCATGTTTCTAGGGTTCTCTGCAGTTTGTGATGCCTCAGGGGCTTAAATGACCAGTTCTGGCACTGTTCTGCTACGGTGAGTACTGCTAGGCGATGCAGTAGCTAGATCATGGAGACTGGAATTAGGAATATCCGAGATCAAATCCAGGCTCAGACACTTCCTAATGGTGTAACCTTGGGCAAGTCATTTAACCTATATTTCCCTCAGTTTCCTTATCTGCAAAATGGGCATTAAAATTGTATCTGCCTCCCAGGTTGTCTGGATCAAACAAGATAACAATTGTAAGGTGCTTAGTCCAATTCCTGGAGCATAATGAACACTATGTAAGTGTTAGTTATTATTATGATTAAGTTCTCCTGATGTTGAATGCTGTCAAAGATTCATGGTCACTTGGGGAGTTGGGCAGTGGGGGGCTGGGGAATAAAAGATCCCAGTCATGTGATGTTGGTACATTCCAGAGTTGGTGGATGCAAGTCACTACATTTTGATGTGTTGACCAGACTCATTTTTATATGGATATGAGGAGGGCCACATCTGCCTCACCCAAAGACTTGCTGTATTAGGGCTAACTAGCCTCCCTTGGAAGAAAAAAAAGAGGAAAAAAAAGAAAGTTACATGATAGTTTTATTATACATTTAAAAGGAATAGCAAATGCATGAGAATTGTGGAATGTTAGAGTTTAGCCTTCAGAAGGCAGCCATTCCTAGCCTTATCTCTCCCTTCAGGATGAATTATTCAAGCCCCACCCACACAGAGCCTCAGGGACCAGCACGGGCTAGGACTGGGACCTATCTGTGCAAGTGTTGGAGGAAAATGGGATGAGATTTTAAAAGAAGACTGAGTTAAAATGAGGAGAAGACACTGGGGAAGCAATACTGCTTGTGACCACTCATGTTTGTGTACTTTGTTTCCAGCTACTTTGCAGGGGAAACAGTGGCATAATGGGGTAGGGGTGGGGGGTGCAGGGTGGAGGGTTAGAGACTTGTGTAGTTTTAAAGAGACAAGAATGAAATTGAATAATGTGCCTGAAAAAAGAGAGATAGCTCAGGATTAAATAGCAAAAGCTGGATCAAAAAAAAAAAAAAAGGAATAGCAACTTGTACATAATAGATTTGTAGTTTCATGTACAAAAATCTTCCCTTCTTTAACCTTTATGCCATTGTTCCAGGTTCGCAATCAATCTCACTGTTTCTTCTCAAGTTTCACTCCCTCTTTTGGTTAGATGTTCTCTGAGGTTCTTGGGTTCACAGAATTACAGACTGTGAGAATTGAGAATAGCTGAGTGGCTATTAAGCTCAACCCACTCACAAAAGGAATTCCCACTATGACATACCTGACAAGTGGTTTTCTAGTCTCTGCTTAAAACCCCTACAGAGGAGGGGGAACCTACCACCTCTCAAGATAGTTTATTTGAACTGTTCTAATTGTCACAAAGTTTTTCCTGATTTCTAAACAAAATTTGTCTGTCTCCCTAAATTCCACCACATGACAAATATTTGAAGATGGCTATCATATAACTCCTCCTCCATACTTTTCTCTTTTCCAGTCTAAATATCCCCAGTTTCTTCAACCAAGCTTCACATAACATGGAACCAAGGCCCTCTATCATATTGGTTACTGACCTTTCTATGATCTCTTGCTTATCAATGCCCTTCAGTTGTGGTGCTCTGCAAAATTTTCTGGACCCAGGAAGGCTCAATCCCTAATTGGTTACTGATTTCATTCCCCACAGAAGCTACTACAAACTTCTCTCCTCCTTCAGTTTCTCACATCTCTCCCCTACCCTCTCTCAGCTGGAGACATTGCCTTTTATTTTACTAAGAAAACTGGGATTTTAGCAACTTTTTTGTTTTTAATTTATGGAATGAAACAAGCATTTTCATGACATAGTGCAACAAAAAGATGATCGCGCATGAAACTGCAAACCTACTATGCAAACTTGCTATTCCTTTCAAATAGAGAACAAAATTATCATGTATATTTCTTTTTTTCTTCCCTTCCCCCACCCTAGAGAAAGCTACTATTAGACACAGATGGTATATATCATTCTATACATTTTATATACATTTAAATTTTATATATATATAAATTATGTGTATATACATACATTTTTATATACATTTAAATATACATGTCCATCAGTTCTTTCTCTGGATGCAAATAGCATCTTCCTTCATGTGTCCTTTATAGTTAATTTGGGTATTTATAACAGATAAAATAACTTATTTGCTCAAAGTCATTCTTAAAACAATATTGCTGTTACTATATACAATGTTCTCTTGGTTCTGCTCATTTCACTCTTTGTTATTTCATTTCTTGCCATGCTTTTTTCCTAAAATCATTGAGTTCATCCTTTCTTACAACACAGTGGTATTCCATCTCTGTCATATACTGTGATTTGTTCAGCCATTCGCCAGTTAATGGGCATCCCTGCAATTTCCAGTTCTTTGACACCACAAAGAGAGCTGCTACAAACATTTTAGAATAGACAGGTTCTTTTCCTTTTTCTCTTATCATCTTTGGAAATAGACTAAGTAGTGGTATTGCTGGGTCAAAGGGTATAGGTAGTTTAATAACTCTGGGGGTAATTCCAGATTGCTCTTTAAAACGAATGGATCAGTTCACAACTCCATCAACAATGAAATAGTGTCCCAGATTTTCCATATCCCCTCCAACATTAGCCACTTTCTCCTTCCATCATTTTAATCAATCGATACTGGGTATACACACATACACAATTACTGGTTGTGAGCCAGGACTCAGAAGATGCCTTTTGGGGTTCAAGTGAATGTGGAGAGAACAAGGCATGAGTAGATAATGTACACACCTCAGAATTTGGACATGTCTTCCTCTGATGCCATCCTACCGAGTCCAAGTCATGTCCTTGCTGTCCAAGCAGGTATTCTGAAGGAAAGGATGGTTTCTGAGTTTCCAGTCTTAATGAAATGATTAAGTCAAGAAAGCACATAGTGGACCAGCCTGGGAACACGTCCACATGAGTGAAAGGTGAGGTTAAGAACACAAGCAGCCATTATAAAAGACCATAGCTTTGGGGAAAACAAATTAAGCTAGATAATGCTCCACACAGCTGACTTTCCCTTTATCTTTCCTTCTAAAATGGCGTTGACCTTTTAGCATTAAATCTCTGCCCCTATAATTAGTGCTCTCATTTGTTTCAACCTTTTGGATTTTGATTCACCAAAGAAATCCCACTTCAGCCTAATTTATAATTACTTGGCTCACATTTTGGGTAAGGTGTGCCTTGCCAGCACCAAACTGCCTTTATACAACCTTGGTAATTAGTTCTCTAATCACTGTCGAGTGATTAGGTAGCCTTTGCATAAAACAAACAAAAACCAAGAGCCACAATTTCCCACTAGTTAGGAATTTTAGATGAATCCAGGGAGATAAAATTTAGTAGTCTTAAATACATTAAAATATACTTGAAGTACAAAAATCAGCTCTATGATTTCTGGGTATGAAAGGAGTTGCTCATCCTTCATTCTACAATAGGACCACTGACCTCAGGAGGCTGATATCTTGACTTGCAAACGAATCAAATTTAAGTGTGGCAGAGCTGTGTGAAATCATCTACCTCATCTCCCCTCCAGAGTCATTGGAAGTCCAGTGGCAAGGCAAAGGTTAGGGCAACTGGACATGACCCTGGATACAGCGAAAGGAGTGGAGAGTGTGGTTAGACATGAAAGAAGACCTAGGCATTGTAGTGAACTTTAAGCTCAATGTGAATTCATAGTGTAATATGGGGGCCAAATAATTCTAATTGACAATAAGCTTACTGCAAAGAAGCAGATGGTATAGATCCATGAAGGTGATAGTCTTTCCTTTATCCAGATAAGTGTTTTCCTTTATCCAGATAAATCTCATGTACAATACTATACACAGTTCTAGGTGCTACATTTTAAGAAGGCTGTTGGACAGCATTCAGAGGAAGAGGGTAAAGGGACCCAAACCATTACTAGAGGAGGATTATTGTGACTGAATCATCTTTAGCCTGAAGTGAAGAAACTTAAGGGGTCATCATAGCTATCTGCAAATATTTGTAGCAATTAGTGCCTCTTTGTCAATCAGATTCAGATCCAGGAATAGTAGTTTCTTTGGTCATTTTTGAAGGGTTTTTTGAAGTCTGAAGTTGTGATTAAGGCAAATCTCCAATTTATGAGATATTTTGCTTTTGAGCAGAGAGATAATTTCCAGCATATATGTAGATTATTAAAATTCTTGCCCCTGCTATCATAAATCTGAATTCAAATCTGCCCTTCGATACTTGCCAGCTGTTTGACTCTGGACAAGTCAGCTAAGCTCTGCTTGCAGTTATAGAATAAGCATCATAATACCTACCTCTTAGGAATGTTGTTAGTATAATTTTTTTTTTGTTCTTTAAAATATTTAATTTATGCAATTAAAAAAACATCGTTGTCATTTCTCATTATCTCTCTACTACTTAACCCTCTCACTAGCCATAGCATCATCTCTAATAACAAAACAATTTAAGACAAAAACCCCAAAGAAATAAACATTTAAAATGCTTATTTAAAATATGTGTTTGTGTGCATAAAAATAAACACACATGTGTGTATGTATACATATGTGTATATATACACATGTATACACACATGCACATGTATTTCATGTCACATTGACAGCCCACCACCACTGTGGAGAGACAGCAGACACGCTTCACCATCAGTGTTTTGAAATCATATAGGAAAAATATTTATAAAGAACTTCACAAACTTTCAAGTGTCATATGAATGCTAACTGTAACAGTTATATTCCAGGCTTGTGCTCTATTATGCTGAACTCACCTAATGTCTCCTATTCTCCAAGTGGTTAGTAGTATAGTCCCATGCTGATCTTCCTTTCATTTCTCCCTCTGTTGTTTGCAGTCCAAATGTTCTATCTAACAATGCTTCCTCCTTTGGGTCCCTGTATTTCTTTCCATGAGAATATTTTAAAATATATAATAAACATCACCATCATATTAAGCATGGTAAAAGAAAATTCCTTTTATGTTGTGGATGCTGGAATATATTCCCTAACTCTCTGTTATTTGAATAATTGGCAAGAATAAATGGCAAGTCACTGAAAACTCATTTAGAATAGGGCAAGGTGTTGTGGAATTGTAGGACAGGTATTGCCTTCCCAAAATGGAAGAAATTAGCAAACTCTAGGGCAGGAGACCTTTTTCCTATCCCTGGAAAAAATCTACGATGATTTAATAAAAAGATAATTAGTGAATATTGAGAAAAGGAAGCCATAGTCACAAAAAGCCAGCATGGCTCCATCAAGAACAGGTTGTAGCAAATTAACCTTATTTCCTTTTTTGATAGGGTTACTAGACTGTGAGATTAGGAGAATGTAGACATAGTGAAGTCAGATTTTAGGAAAGCATTTGACAAAATCTGTTATACTATTCTGTGGTCAAGGGAAGAGATATGAGTCAATTAGTCAGTAAACATTTATTTAGTGCCTACTTTATGCCAGGCTAATCTCTAGTGTAAAAAAGAAAGGCAAAAGATAGTCCCTACCATCTAGTACCTCACAACTTAATGGGGAGAACAACATGGAAACAACTTTGTATAAACAAATATATGTGTGTATACATACATGCATGCACATTTATGTACGCACATATATACACATGTGTATAGGTGTGTAGGTATATATGCATATATGTGTATATGTACATATTTATGTATATATGAATGCATGTACAAAATAATCAGCAGAGAAAGGTACTGGAATTAAGAGGGACTGGGGAAGGTTTCCTGAAGAAGGTGAGATTTTAGCTAAGACTTGAAGGAAATCAGGGAAGCCGGGAGAGGAGAGGAGAGAGAGTATTCCATGCATGAGGACTAGTCAGTGAAAATGTCAGGAGCTGAGGGATGGACTGTCTTGTTAGAAGAAAAGCAAGGGAACTAGTGCCATTGAATCTAGGAGAATGTCTGGGGGATGTTCCATTTTTGGAAGATCCAGACAGTATTTGTGGGCAGGGCATAAAGTGTAAGAAGACTAGAAAGGGAGGTGAAAGGCTAGATTGAGAAGGACTTTGAACACCAAACAGATTTATATTTGATGCCAGAGATGAGAGGAAACCACTGTAGTTTTTGGAGTGTGTGTGTGTGTGTGTGTGTGTGTGAGAGAGAGAGAGAGAGAGAGAGAGAGAGAGAGAGAGAGAGAGAGACTTGGTTAGAATCTGCATTCAAGGAAAATCATAGCAGTTAAGTGAGGACTGGAGTGGGGGAGAGAATTATAGCAGGCAGACCAACCAGAAGGCTATTGTAATAGTCTAAGAGTAGGGAGATGATTGCCTCTATCAGGTTGGTTGCAGTATCAGAGGAGAGGATTGGGGCATATATGAGAGATATTACAACAGATTGGATATGGAAAGAGAGAGAGAAAGAGAGAGAGAGAGAGAGAGAGAGAGAGAGAGAGAGAGAGAGAGAGAGAGAGAGAGAGGAGTTGATGACACTTAGGTTGTAAGCCTGGGGACCAAGGAGGTGCCCTGGCCAATAACAGGGACATTTGGAATGTGGGGAAGATTTAGGGGGAAAGGGTATGAGATAGTTTTGGACGTGTTGCATCTAATATATCAGATATAGGACATCCAATGTGAGGGGTCTGATAGGTAATTGGATGCTTGAGATGAGGTCAGCAGAGAAGTTAGGGCTGGATAAGTAGATTGAGAATCATTAGCATAGAGATAATAATTAAATCCATGAGAGCCAATGAAATCACTAAGTGAAATAGTAGAGAAGGAGAAGAGAAGAGGGCAAAGGAAAGAATCCCATGGGACACCCATGATTAGTGGGTATGATCTGGGTGAAAATCCAGCAAAAAAGACTGAGAAGGAGTAGTCAAATAGGTAGGAGGAGAACCAGTATAATGTAGCATCATGAAAATCTAGAGAGAAGAAAGTATTGAGAAGAAAAGGACGATCCACAATATCAGCGTCTTTGGAGAGGTCAAGAAGGCTAAGAACTGAGAAAAGACCACTGGATTTGTATAACAGATAGGTGAATTGGAAACTGGATGAATGACTGGACTGAAAGAGAAATCATCAAATTATTCATTGTGCTTGGTCTTATGCTGCTTATCAATGACTTAAATAAAGTGATAGATGATATGATTATTAAATTTGCTGATGATCCAAAGCTAAAAGGCATAGCTAATTCACTGTGGCATAATCAGGATCCAAAAGGATTTTGAAAAGCTAGAGTATAGGACTGAATTTAATAAGGTTACTTGTATCTGTCTCCAAATATCAACTTTATGGTACAAAATGGGAGAGGTATTGTGTGCTGAAAAATATTTTGAAAAAGATGTGAGAGTTTTAGGAGACCACCAAGCCAAAAGTGTGCTGGGGCTAGCTCATATCATCTCATGGGAACCAAGTGTTAAATTTTCAGTATGACAGACTCCACCTCCCAATCTGATAAATGCTACATACAAATCAGGGCTTCATTTACTGTCATTTTATTTATTTAGTATTTATTTGTTATTCTGTTGATTGTCTAGGCTTAAGAAAAAGATGGAGAAAATGTTAAGAATGCAACTAGATGGCATGATGGATAGAGCATAGGGACTGGAGTCAAGAAGACCTCAGTTCAAATCTAGCCTCATACATTCACTAGCTGTGTGACCTTGGGCAAGTTATTTAACCTCTATTTGCTTCAGTTTCAACAGTCATAAAATGAAGATAATAATAACATCTACCTGTTGTCAGGATCAAATGAGATAGTATTTGCAAAGCATTTATCACAGTGTCTGACACAGAGTATGTACTATATAAATGTTATCATCATCATCATTATTATTAATGAAGATTAAACTTAAAATTATATTGTACTTATATTTTTACCCTGGAGAGCTTGTTGTTTAACATTTATGAGCACACATCTGCCACAAGCTCAATAAGAATCAACAGGGTATTATAGCAACTCCAAATGCTTATGTACTTTTAAGATGCATTAAGAGAATTACATCTACCACTAGGGAGGTGGATTCTTCTACTGAACTCTGCCCTTGATATAATATGTCTGGAATTTGATGTTCATTTCTGGGTGCCACATTTCAGGAAAAACAATGATAAGCTCAAGAGCATTGGGAGGAGAGCAACTCGAATGATAAATATTTCTTTGCATATACTTTGATTTCATTTATTTAATTTGCTTATTTAATTTTATTTATTTGTTTGTTTTATTTATCATTCTATATTTATCATTAAACATGCTATAGGATGTGCTAAGTGGCATGGTGGATAGAGCACCTGGACTGGAGTCAGGAAGACCTGAGTTCAAATGTGATTTCAAACACTTGCAAGTTGTGTGAGCCTGAGTAAATCACTTAATCTTGTTTGTCTCAGTTTCCTCATCTGTCAAATGATCTGTAGAAGGAAATGGCAACCAATCCAGTATCTCCACCAAGACAACCTCAAATGGGGCAGGAAGAATCAGACAGGACTGAAATGACTGAGTATAATGGTAAAGTAATTTGAATTTGAAGACCCCTTTGTACTGGCAAGTAAGTAGGTACTTAGCACTTAGTAATTAATCAAGCCTCCATGAAAGAAACAAAAGGTATGAACCCCTGCTCCTGACATAACAGGAAGGCTGAAACAGGAAACAGCCTATGCTGTGTGTATATAAGGAAAAGCCCCAGGGAGGAAGAGTCAGAATTTCCTAAGAACTTGTGGTGGCAGTCCTTCTTCTGAAGAGGAGCCCAGGAGGCTGAAGAGAAAAGCCCCTTCCCCCTCACCCCCCCCCCCCCCCCCGTGCCTTACCCCCACCCCACTCCCTGGATGAATAAGGTGATTCTGATTTTTTGAACAAGCTGCAGAAGACTGAGGAAGCATGACTGGGATGCTAAGACTTTGTCTGTTTGTGTCTTGGTCGAGCCTTGAATTCCCGGGAACAGAAATTGTGAAGGAATTGAGATGGGCTGGACCCTGTGAACTTCAGTGTCGAGTAGGACCTAGACAGAGAGCTGGATAAGGAACTGGGAGCTGTCTGCCTTTGAATCCAGGTGACTGATGGATTCAAGTAGGAGCTGCCTGCCTTGAGTCAAGATGAAAAGACTTCTCTGTGGGTACTGAGTAGTGATGAAATTGTAGTTTACTAGTGACCTAGGGGTGGAGGGTCTGTATATTTTTTGATGATTGAATAATGAATGATGAAGGATGAATGAGTGACTAAATGACTGTACTTAGTAATTGATTACTGAATAAGTGACTGATTGAGTTAACTTAGTGTGCCCCATGAGAGGAAGACTTTGACTATTATACTTTGAGATGACTGAACCAACTAAGTAAGGAGGCGAACCTCCTTAGAGGTGATTGAATGATCAAGATGATTTTGAATGATTGAGTTACTAAATGATTGTTCTTTGGTCAAAACTTTGTGGCCACTGTGATGGAAACTACATGGCCATTTTAATGATAAGCTGTTGTGAATACTATATTGTGATTTTCTGTGATAAGTTGTAATATTGTGAATGCTGTACCTTGAATTTCTGGGAATGTTTTGCTTTGATTTGTTATGGAATAAATCGAGTGTTCACTACACTGTGTAATCAGAATCCTAAGGCTGTTCACAGTAGCATTCTTCTGGAAAGCTGCTTGTGCATGGCATTATACTGAGCAACAACAAAAGGATTCTATCCCTATCATAAGTTCCCTGTAGGCAGGGTTGTGCTGATAAATGTTTAACAAGTGGCTCCCTGAAGAATATATGTGCATTTTCAGGGCACACTGTAAAGTTTAATCTGCATTATTAACATTTTCTCCATCACTTTCTGAAGTCTAGGTGATTCACAAAACAATAAATCAACCTCTGACATATAGGATTTTCCAAGGTGTAAGTGCTCATGCTAAAAAATTTACAATAATCTCTCTTTCAAGTAGGTAATAGAAGACTCCATCACACCTTTGCTTATGGATATAGATGCTTCACTTTTGGTTTCTGTAATTGCAACACGTAGTTCAGTGCTTTGCATGTAGAAGGGGCTTGATAAAAGAAAAAAATGATGAATTGATTGTATCATAGGAGGGTCAAGAGAAGACCTAGGGAGGATGTTATCACTATCTGAAAGTATTAAAAAAGAAAAGTGATTATTTTTCTTTGCTTTTCTTCAAAGGGCAGACTGAAGAATAATGGGTAGAAGTGACAGACACATATTCAGAGTGGAAGTCAAGAAACATTTCCTAGTAGTTAGAACCATCTAAAAGTGCAGTGGATTGCCAAAGCAGTTAGTGAATTCACTGTCACTAGAGGTCTTCAAACAAGGACTGGTTGACTTCTTAGGGGAGTATGATGAGGGGATTCTTTTTCAGGCATTGATTGGATTGGATCACTTTTGAGGGCCCTTCTGACCCAGAGAATATGTTTCTGTAATTCTTTGCCGTAAGGCAATGTCTACTAGGGGCAACTAGGATCACAGTGCATAAGAGTACTGGGCTTGTAGTCAGGAAGATTTGTCTTCCTGAGTTCAAATCTGATCTTAGATACTTACTAGCTGTGAGACCCTGGGCAAGTCATCTAACTGTTTGCCTCAGTTTCCTCATCTGTCAAATGAGCTGGAGAAAGAAGTCTTTGCCAAGAAAACCTCAAATAGGGTCACAAAGAATCAAATATGACTGAACAGTAATGATGATGCCTAGTAATGAATGTGGTTGTTGGTTCGAAGAAACTAGAGAAAATGAAAATGAAAAAAGCAAAAGAGAGAGAGGGCAATAGTGACACTTGGAGAATGGAAGAAAGCTCATCTCTGGTTTTTTGAAGACTCACCTCAAATTGAACCTTTTTCTAAAAAAAAAAAAATTTGGAGGGGAGAAGGGAAGACATTTGGGGTTAAGTGACTTTCCCAAGGTCACAGCTAATAAGTATGTCAAATGAAATATGAGGATTTCTACACAGAGAAGTCAAAAGGCTTGTCCCAGGTCACTGTGCTTATAAATTAGTGGCAGGGTCTAGAGAGGCTCTAGGTACTGACAGAATCTATATCTAGATGTGCTGAGACCTGTTTCAAAAACTGTTCTATTGTTTCACCTCGCTTTCTCCTCCCCTAGAGAAAACAGGACCCTTATCTTTGCTAAAATACTCTCTTTTTTATTTCCAGCTATACAATTAAACTCTCAGAAAATCACATTCCTTTTCCCATTGCATCATTCTTAAAATTTGTTTCATTACTTCCTTGGTGATTTTTCTCCTTTCTTTTAATAATTTTTTAGTCTGGATCTGTGATTTCATTTGTGTAGAAAACACAAAAAGAAACTCTCTACTCATGCAGATAAACAACTCCTTGGCAACCTATAACCTAGAGGGTTGCTTAGGGCACTAAGAAGTTGAAGGACTTATCCAAGGTCACCTTGCCAATGTATATCAGAAGAGGGAGTTGAATCAGACTTCCTCATTCTTTATCCACCATACCCTGCTGTCTTTCTGACTTTTGTCTTGCTATTAGATGTCAATGATTCCGAATGAGTGAGTGAGACTGACTACTTTGCATAGCCCTGCCTCACTTAAATCCAATTCAAACGCAAGTCAAGACATCACCCTCATGATGTCATTGGTCTTCTTCCAAAAGGAAGGATTAACAACAACTATTCAACTTAAATTCTCACTCATAGAGAGAACCATCTGGTTCAGTCAGTTCTACAACTCTATCTCAATTTTCTCATCTACTTTTCCTTTATTATATATATTAAAGTTTGGGGCAAAGAGCTAAGTATAAAAAACCTTTAACGTGAGAACACTGTTAGCTTTTCTGAACCCCAGGAACACATTTAACCTGTCTCTTTCATCTTGAGCTATGGAAATAGTATACCAAGTTGCCTTATGGACTGAAAGCATTAATGTAATTTTCTTTTTTTCTTCCCACTTAATAGTATTTTATTTTTCCAATTACATATAAAGAGAGTTTCAATATTCACTTTTATAAGATTTTGAGTTCGAATTTTTTTTTTCTCCCATCTTCCCTTCCCTCCGCACCCTCCCCAAGAAGGCAAGCAACCTGTTATAGGTTATATATGTACACGCATGATTAATGTAATTTTCTAAATACCTATCTTATTAGAAAAGAAATCTTTAGCCACTGGTTAATAAAGTCCCGTCTCTTTCTCCATGCTGGTAGATTGCAAGAACCTTGAGGACAAGATCTCTTTCTACTTCTTTTCTGTCTTTCCTGCTATAATGTTGAGAGTACAACATGAGCTCAACAAAGTCTTTTTGAATTAATGAACAATGCTCCTGAAACACTTTCTCTTTCCTATTTAGTATGAGTTCCTCATAGAATCCTAGTTAGAAAAGAACTTACATATGATTTAGCCCAATTCCCTCATTTTACAGATGAGGATATGAAAAACCCGAAAGATGAAGTGACTTGTTCTGTACCACATAGACAGTAAGAAGCAGAGTCCAGATTTGAACCCAAATGCTCCGACTCCAAATTCAGCTCCCTTTGAACTACATCATAATGGTTTCTTCCAATATCCTCTTGACATCTGAGGTCCTAATGCAATTTCTTCTTATAGGGGATGATTTGGGGGGATATTGGTTGGGTTAAAAGAAAATCGAAATGCCAAATCCTTAACTAGATATACCACTAATATAATATCTGTCAGTATGGGCTTTTATGTCTCCGTTATTTTGCCTGCTTTCTTGAGGTGATGAACCCACTGGGCAAAGGCAGGATGTATCTATTTTTATACTGTATGGTAGCTACTAATCCATAATTATCATGATTACCATCTTCTGTTCACCAAATGATGTGCTGACAATTTGCGGGTCTTATGCTTCAATGTGTTTTTGGGATAAAGTGCTTGAGGAAAGAGAAAATCAAGCTCTAGGAGTGCCTTGGAAACGTAAGAGGGAACAGATTCCTTCCAATCTAATGGTGAGTTTCCGAAAAACCATCTTTCTTTAAAGGAGTCCAGGGGACTAAAATTAGCACTGCTTTTAGCACCATTTCAGCCAGAGACATTTTACTTCTAATATAAATAGGATCAAAGGGTTCTGTCATAATGTCTTTTACTGCCTTAGAACAGAGGTGAATCATCAGAAACTCACATTGTCTATTCAGGTCTCACAGTTGTTTATTAAGTGCAATGGTAGAAAGGAATAATTTTGTGTCATAATGACTACAGAAGGCTTTGAAACTCAGTAAAAGGAGAAACTGTTGCCTGGAAGGATTTCTTTATACAGAAGGAAAATGATCAAATGCTGGAAAACTTTTTGAAATTTAGTCTATATGTGTGTTTGAAGATTGTACGTGGGAAAAGGCTTGATCTCTCTGAATTCCTGAGCTCATGCTCCCTGTTTTGTCCAATAAATAAAATAATGCCCCTTTTTAAGTCTATCTATAGATTGCCCAGTAGGAGATGACTCATTGAGAAAAATCAGTAGTAACAAAAAATTAGAAAGGCAGTACCAGAGGTGTTTAAATAGTGTCTATCTGGGAACGTTCTTTTTCAGACGTACTATTCTTGTGAAGAAGTTCTGGAAATGAAAGGGAAAAACCTGCTGAGTAAAGACATTTTCCTAATCTATTCAGCTTCCAAAGGTTTTGCTTCTCCTTTTTTGAGTCCCATGATCCTTTTACTTTGGGAAGTCTTGGGATCTAAATCCTATTATAGCAACAGCTTCAAGATTCTAATAATCAGAATAGCTCACATTTGCATAGCATTTTAAGGTTTCCAATGTGCTCTACAGATATAAGCTCATTTTGTCCTCACAACAACCCCGGGAGGTAGGTGTAACTAATATCACTCTCATTTTACTAAATGGAGGCAGATAGAGGTTAAGTGACTTGCTCAGGGTCACACAGTATCTGAGGCTGGATTTGAACTTAAATCTTCTTGAATCCGGGTTCAGTGTTCTATCCATTGTACCACCTACCTGCCCAATGACAGATGGGATTCTTCTAGCCCTGTTTCTCTTGATGAATCCCATATCACTTGATAAACGTTTAAAGCAGATCATCTTTTAGTATCAAGAACTGAGAAAAGTATCTAGGAGCTTCTAAGTTTGGCTAATCATATTTGAATACTCACAATGTCTCCAGAGGTTTGCAAAACTTGCAAGAAACTCGTCTCTCTTTACTAGGACTATAAAGAACAGAGTTTAAATGGAGACTGAAGCAAATTACACGCTCTTGTTCTTTTTCCATGTTTCATTTTGTTTCTTCTTTCCCATTGTTCATTCCATTGGTTATGACCCTTCTATACAATCAGACTAATGTTCAATGGGAAAGTATTTGCAGATTCTGTACTTGATTGCATGCTGCCATGGAGGGGAGGGAGGGAGGGAAGGAATGGAGAAAATTTGAAACTCAAGGGATTGTGGAACCGAATCTTGTTAACTAAAAGTAAATAAACAAATCAATTAAAAAAAAGAAGTGCAAACTATTAATAACTGTATACAATAATGCTCCAAATCATCACTAAGAGAAATACAAAAAGTGAAAAGAGAAAAAAAATTCAATGAAATGAACTGTTTTCTTTTTACTTTGAAACTGAAGATTGGCGAATTGGGGGTTCAGATGGAATTCATAAGGGTCCAATGCAAAGTATTAGATTTAGGGTCAACAAGCCAATTACGCAGTATCGAAATGGGCAAAGACAATTAAGACAGACTAACAGGGAAAAAAGCATGGTGATCCATGGTAGATCACTCAGGGCAGGGAGAAGGATGGGAAAGAACAAATGCGTAAGTGCCTACCATGTACCAGGCGCTGTGCTAAACACTTTACAATTAACATCTCACTTGATCCTCACAGCAAGCCTGTGAGGTAGGTGGTATTATTATCCCAATTTTACAGTTGGGGAAACTGAGGCAGACAGAAGTTAAGTGCTTTGTCCAGGGGCACATAGCTAGGAAGTTTCTGAAGTCAGAGTTAAACTTGGGTTTTCTTGACTCCAATCCCAGTGCTCTATGCACTGTGCTACCTCATTGCAACAGAGTTTTTGAGAGCTAACATTATATTGAGATGTATTAACAGGAATTTAACAGATATACCCTGGGAAGTAATAGTGTACTATAATCAACATTGGTCAGGTACATATTTAAGTTTTTAAAAAATCTCTGAATTTTGAAAAAGAACTATAAAATGAGAAGAATAGCATCAGGACAATAAACATAAAAAAACCTCAGGATTTGCTTTGACAGGAGCTAGAATTATTTAGGGAGGAAAGGAAAGGCAAATGGGTGACTTAACTTCTCAAGAACATGAATCTATAATTCATTCTTTATTTCATACTTGTAATTTTATTCATATGGGGAAATTTTGATGTAAAAACTTCCTCTACCAATCTAGGGATTAGGAAATTGTTTGGAGGCAGTGAAAGTTGTGATGCTGGTGAAGTAGTGAACTGGTCCAACCATGCTGGAGAACAATCTAGAACTAGGCCCAAAGGGTTATAAAGCTGTGCATACCTTTTGACTCAGCAATATCATTACTAGTTCTGCATTCCAAAGAGATCAAAGACAAGGGCAAAGGACCTATACGTACAAAAATATTTTTAGCCATTCTTTATGTGGTGGTCAAGAATTGGAAATTGAGGGGATGCTCATTCACTGAGGAATAATTGAATAAATTGTGGTATATGATTGTGGTGGAGCACTATTGTGCTCTGGGAAAAGATGAGGAAAAATGGTTTCAGAAAAAAACATGGCAAGACCTCTATGAACTGATGCAAAATAAAGAATTTGGAGACCATTGTGCACAGTAGCAGCAATGTTGGAATGATCAACTGTGAAAGACTTTGCTTCTCTGAGAAATATAATGATCCAAGACAATTCCAAAGGACTCATTATGATAAAATGCTGTCTACTTCCAGAGAGAGATCTGATGAATTCTGAGTGGAAATAGAGATATATATTTCTCATTTTATTTTTTCTTTTTTTTGAAATATGGTTATAGGGAATTATTTTTGCACGATTTCATATGTGTGATTGATATCATATTGCTTGCCTTCTCAGTGGGTGGGGGAAGAGGTAGGAGGGAGGGAGGGAATTTGAAACTTAAAATATAAAATCAAAAGAATGTTAAAAATAAATAATAATTATTTTTTTTTAAAAGAAAGTATGTGACTTGCCTTTGTTTATATAGTTAGTATATGCCAGAAGCAGCATTTGACCCCAGGTCTTTCTGTCTCCAACCTAGATCCTCCTAGCTCCATGGAAAATATACCACTTATGCAATTATTACAAGAAAATTGTACAAGTTATTACAAGAAAGATAACCAGCAAGAAAACTGGAGTCTTAGGTTTGAAAGGAAATTGAATGTCATTTCCTGGAAGGAAATAGATGATGTCTATATTTATTAGATAGGGGTTAATAGTTAGGCATCATCTGCTGAACATAAGTGCTGCATCAAATATATTCCCAAATGGTACTAACTGTGCCAAGACTTTGGAATGGCATCTTAAACCAATCACAGGCAGATAAATGGGAATAAATAGGAAACATTTACTCTATACTAGCTTTCTCCTTAAGATAATGAGCGTTCCAGCAAAACACACTAACAAAGAGATGGATAGACAACCGAGGACTATCTATCTATATCTATCTATCTATCTATCTATCTATCTATCTATCTATCTGTCTGTCTGTCTGTCTGTCTGTCTGTCTATCTATCTATCTATCTATCTATCTATCTATCTATCTATCTATCTATC
>CM053591.1:57084952-57106545 GCA_028646515.1 Pseudochirops corinnae | reverse complement strand
TAACAGGGTCTCTACATAAGAAATATAGCTAGAGCATTTATTCAAATACCAGAAAACTAAGTCCCAAAACCAGAAAGTCAAAGCCAACACAGTAGTTATGAAGTTGGCACATGTAGTTAAAGTAGTAAACACCCACATTCTCAGGCCTTCAAAACAGGACAGGCTACCTCAGGCAAAGATCCTCCTCTCCTCATGCACACAACTGCTCAGCATCCAGGCAGCTTGCTCCCAGCATCTCCGCCACACCCCCCCCAACCCCCCAGTTCCCGTCCCTGGCAATCCTCAGCAGGAGTCCTTAGCAGAGATTCTGGCTGGCTCAAAGAAAAAGGAGTTTGCACAGTGCCGCCAGCTGCTGCTGCTGCTGCTGCTGCTGCTGCTTCCAGTCACCACAGCACTGATGCTATATTGGTTCGGGCTTTCTCTTGCTCCATCCCTTCCTGCTATGTCAGCAAGTTCAAGGGGCATGGAAGATCCTCAAATCCCAGTCATTACAGTTGGAGGTGTGGGATTGGGGTGGAAGTTGGGTTACTCTATCACGGAAACTGAAATAAAAGGGAGAGGAAAATTACTGAATCTTCTTCTTGGAAATTTATCATTTCTAAGTTATGGACCCTCCCTGACCCTTTATCCCTCCTCTAGCATGTGTTACAGCTGTAGTTTATGCCTCTGTCTCTAGATCTAATTGAAATTTTGAAAATTATATTTTCATCCCAGGAAATCTTTAGAGAAGCATTGGTTCTGGTCTACCCTGGGGGAAAAAAAAGAATTTCCTCTATAATTCCTAGAGAAAGAAATGCCAGCCACAGCCTGCTCATTTAAGTATGAAACAATAGATTAACAAATCATTTCTTCATACAGAAAATATTAAAAAAATATATTTAGACTGAATTCAGTATTCTACCACTCCAACCACAGCCAACACATTAATACAGACACTCTCTTGTGTTTTTGGCGTAAAAGCCTCCAGAGGAAGTAATGATTTTACACACCCTTTCAGAAGCAATTGACCTATATATCAATGGGGAAGTTGAATAGTGCTTACATTCCAGAGTTGTGAGTTTTTCATTTATTTTAAATAAAACTATGTGAAGAAACTTCCTGGGATTCAAAAGGGAACAAGCCAGACCTCTAGGCACCCAGGACAGAGTGCTCTAAGGCCTCTTGCTTATGGAGAAGTTGGGAGATAAAAAAGAGAATTATACGAAAAAGAGATGTGTCTAAAGGGCCTATATTTCACATTTTGATTTATAATAAGCTAAAACTTTTGTCATTTAATTGAGGATTTACTCTGCAGTTTGGAGCTGAGAGAAAGGACTGCTAACTTGGACTTGACAGTCCAAATATCTCCTACACCAGAAAAACAATTGGCTTGAATCCAGGTTCTGCTAGTTAACTAGTTACTTGCATGATTTTCGATAAGTCACTTAAATTTTGCAAGGCTCAATTTCTTCATTCTGTAAAATGACGAAGCTGTCCTTGATCCAACCAGAGCCGTAACTCAGAATTTTCCCACCTGGGACAAGTAGCACTAAAAGGGCATGGAGGAAGGGAGGTAAAGATGCCATAATATCCACAATGCTTTTTTGATAAAATGTTTAAAAATTGGTGGCTGAAGTTAAAATCTGATATTATCTCACCATTTATAGGAAAAAGAATTTTCCATTCTCAGTTTATGGATGCAAAGCCATATGCATGTTTCTGTGCATTATTGCACATACCTAACCCATATTGGGGAAGGAGAAGGGAGAAAAATTTGGAACTCAATATCTTGCAAAAATGAATGTTGAAAACTATCTTTACATGCAATTGGGAAAATATACTATTAAGTGCAAAAAGAAAAAGAAAAAGAAATGCTTCGCTATTAGGAAGTCAAATCTATCATAGGTTCCCAGAGTGGGTGATACTGCCCCCTGAGGGTGCTGGAACATCCAGGTTGGTGGTAGTAACCTCCAGTGAAATTGAGGGGCTTTGAATAAAAATAAGTGGGCAACGGAAACAAAAAAAGAAGGGAATTTTAAAACTGTTCATACATATTTCATCTGTTGTGTAATAGAGTTAAAGTGGTAATGATCACATTATTTTCCAAATAAATTCACAAAATGAAAGTTATAACCTATCAGTGAAGAAGTCCACCAATAAGTCTTAACAAGCAAGTGTTGGCAGGCGAGTGTGTTGCTCATTGTTTGGAAGTCCAGCATGCATCAGCAAGATTATGTGCATGTGATGACTTGTTTACAATACAATACTATATGGTTACATGATCAAAATTTCAATGTGGGAAAAATACCCACAAATTTACACTAAATTGTTAAATTTAAGTTGCACCATTTTTTAAAAAAATATTTTATATATTTTTTTAATGATGTAAATTTCAGGGGAAAAAAATTGTTAAGTGTTAAAGAAAGTAGGTTTCCAGGAGGATGTTGGGTAAGTTTTTTTTTCTTTTTTTTAATAATTAGTTTATTTACTTTTAGTTTTGAACATTTACTTCAATTAGGTTTTGAGTTTTAAATTTTCTCCCCCTTCTTTTCCTCCTCCCTGCATCAGATATGCAATCCGATATAATCTGTACTTATATATTCATATTAAATATATTTTCACATTTGTCATGATGTAAAGAAGAATTAGAACTAATTGGAGGAATCACGAGAAAGCAGAAATAAAACAAAACAACAAAAAAGGAGAACAAATAGTATGCTTCATTGACATTCAGACGCCAAATTTCTTTCTCTGGATGTGGATAGCATTTTCCATTGTGAGTCTTTTGGAGCTGTCTTAGATCCTTGCACTGCTGAGAAGAGCTAAGTCTATCAAAGTTGGTCATCACACAATTTGTCTGTTAACTACATACAACGTTCTCCTGGTTCTACTCATTTCACTTAGCATCAGTTCATATGTTTTTCTGAAGTTCACCTGCTTATCATTTCTTATAGTACAATAGCATTCCATTACATTCATATACCACAACTTTTCATTCAGTCAGTCTCCAATTGATGGACATCCCTTCAATTTCTGACTCTTTGCCACCACAAAAAGAGCTGCTATAAATATTTTTGCACATGTGGGTACTTTTCTCATCTGTATGATCTCTTTGGGATCTCTTTTGGGAAACAATAGCGCTTTACCTTTAATTTCTTTCTCTGAAAACTGCCTGTTCATATCCTTTGACAATTTATCAATTGGGGGATGTCTTACATTCTTATAAATTCAATTCAGTTCTCAATATATTTTAGAAATGGGGCCTTTATCAGGGATGCTGGCTGTAAAAATTATTTCCCAGCTTTCTGCTTCCTTTCTAATCTTGGTTACACTGGCTTTGTGCAAAAACTTTTCAATTGAATTTAATCAAAATCATCCATTTTGCGTTTCATAACATTCTCTATCTCGTTCGGTCACAAATTCTTCCCTTCTCCATAGATTTGACAGGTAAACTATTGCTTGCTCTCCTGGTTTGCCTATGATATCAGCCTCTATACCTAAACCCATTTTGACTTTATCTTGATATAGGGTATGAGATTTTAGTCAATGCCTAGTTTATGCCATAGTATTTTCCAGTTTTCCCAGCAATTCTCTCAGAGTCTCTAAGTATACCACCATATAATCTGTAAAGAGTGATAGCTTTGTTTCTTCTTTGCCTATTCTAATTCTTTCCATTTCTTTTTCTTCTCTTATTTCTAAAGCTAGTATTTCTAGTACAATATTGAATAATGGTGGTGATAATGGATATCCTTGTTTCACCCCTGATCTTACTGGAAATACTTCTAGCTTATCCTCATTACATATAATACATCATGATGGTTTTAGAAAGATGTTACCTGTCATTTTTAAGGAAGAATCCATTTGCTCCTGTGGTCTCCAGAGTTTTTAATAGGAATGGGTGTTGTATTTTGTGAAATGCTTTTTTCTGCATCTATTGAAATTATCATATGATTTCTGTTCATTTTGCTGTTGACTTGGTTAATTATGCTGATAGTTTTCTTAATATTGAACCAGCCTTGCATTCCTGGTATAAATCCTACCTAATCAAAGTGTATTATTCTTGTGATAAGTTGCTGTAATCTTTTTGCTGATATTTTATTTAAAATTGTTGCATCTATATTCATTAGGGAAATTGACCTATAATTTTCTTTCTCCATTTTGCCTTTTCCTCATTTAGGTATCAGCACCATTTTTGTCTCATAAAGAGAATTTGCCTATTCTTTGCCTATTCTCCCAAGTAGTATATATAGTACTGCAATTAATTGTTCTTTAAATATTTGATAGAATTAACTTGTAAATCCATCTGCCCCTGAAGATTTTTTCCTAGGGAGTTCATTGATGGCTTGTTCAATTTCTTTTTCTGAAATGAGGTTATTTATTTGATTTTCTCTTCTATTAATCTGGACAAATTATATTTTTGTAAATATTAATCAATTTCACTGAGATTGTCAAATTTATTTACATACAGTTCAGCAAAATAGCTCCTAATTATGGTTTTGATTTATTCTTCATTGGTAGTGAAATCATTCTTCTCATTTTTGATACTGGTAATTAGGAATTCTTCTTTCTTTTTTTTTTTTTTATCAAATTAACCAAAGGTTTATCTATTTTATTGGGGTTTTTTTCATAAAACCAGCTTTTAGCTTTATTTATTTATTTATTTGGTGATATTTATTTATTATTTAGTTCAATATTCTTCTTAATTTCAATTTTATTACCTCTCCTTTGGTTTTCAGAATTTCTAATTTGGTATTTAATTTGAGATTTTTAAATTGTTCTTTTTCTAGTTTTTTTAGTTGTGTGCCCAATTCCTTGATCTCCTCTTTCTTTATTTTATTGATGCAAGCATTCAAAGATATAAAATTTTGCCTAAGAACCACTTTCACTGCATCCCATAAGTTTTGATATGTTGTCTCATTATTGTCATTCTTTTGGATGAAGTTATTGACTGTTCTATGATTTGCTGTTTGACACACTCACACCTTAGGATTAGACCATTTAGTTTCTAATTAATTTTTAGTCTATTTTTTCATGGCCCTTTATTACATACAATTTTTATTGATCATGATCTGAAAAGGATGCATTTAATATTTCTACCTTTCTGCACTGGATTGTGAGGTTTTTAATGCCTTAATACATGGTCAATTTTTGTATAGGTGCCATGTAGCACTGAGAAAAAGGCATGTTCCTTTCTATTCCCATTCAATTTTCTCCAGAAGTCAACTATATCTAACTTTCATAAAATTCTACTCATTTCCTTAACTTCTTTCTTGTTTATTTTTATGGTTAGATTTATCTAGTTTTGAGAGGTGGACATTAATGTACTCTAGTAATATAGTTTTCTTGCCTGTTTCTTTCTGCAACTCCCTTAATTTCTCCTCTAAGAATTAAGATGCTATACTACTTGGTTAATAAAGGTTTAATAATTGCATTACTTTATTGTCTATGGTACCTTTTAGCAGTATATGGTTTCCTTTCTTATATTTTTTAACTAAAGCTATTTTTGCTTTGGCTTTGTCTGAGAAGAGGATTGCAATCCCTGTTGTTGTCTATGGTCAGCAACACTGTATCTCTCAGGGTAGAGGTGGAGCATCTGGCACCACAGGAGGCCTACTCGCCTAGGCTGCTTTGAAGCACTGGAAAGATTGGCTGCTGGAGGATGACTGCAAGCCTGGAGCTGTGCCTCTTGAGGTTGTGGTTCCTGGAGTTGTGCTGAAGCACTGGGAGGTTTGGCTGCTGGAGAATGCCTGCCTACCTTCTCCCTTCTCTCAAATTACATCCTCATGTGTGTAGTTTTCCTAGCTGGTGTCTACCAGTTCTTCTATCTGTGCTAAGGCACTCAGGGTTCTTGGTGTTTGTGCTTGCCTGCTCCACCACCCTGGGGCTCAGGATCTCCTCCTGGTTTGCTAAAGTGGGGCTTGCTTTGCTTGCTGGGACACACCTCTTTTCCTGTACTGCTCCCCCTCCCCCAGAGCAAGAGGGTCCTTTCCCATTAATCCTCCAAGCTTCCTGGGCTACAAGGCTGCTGTGCCCTGTCTTTCTGCTGGCTCAGCTGTTCCAAGGTATTTCCTGGGGCAATATTTTCTGGGCTTTCAGAAGTCAATAAGAGAGTGAGAGCAACTTAGTTCTTACTCTGCCATCTTGGCTTCTGGAAGTCCTGTTTGAGAAATTTTTTTTTAAAGGGGTGGTAGGTCAAATAAGTTTAGGAACCTCTGTATTAAATAGAAGAAAAAGAAGATACGGCTTTTTAACTATAGGTAGTCACCAACTTCAAAATAAGCTGTACTCGAAAGGTTTATTTGTAAGTCAATTATTTGCAATTCAGAAAGCATTTTCTCACAGAAACAATGTTCTAAATCATTCCCAGGTCACCCCACAAAAGCCTGCTGAATCCATGATGGAGTAGAAGTCTAGCACTAATTCTAATAATTTTCCATATCTTGGGAGTAGCAGACAAAGTAGTTCAGGACGGTGGAGGAGCCGGCCTCTTTCTTTTCTGGGTAGGGTCAGCCCCAGGTCCAATTCTGAAATGGAGAAAGTTTGCCAATTTTCTAACCCCCTTTGTGCTCCTTTTGTCAAATACTCAGATCTATAGACTCCCATACTCTTATGCTATAAAACACGTTTCCTACATGTGTACCTACCTCATTACCATTGCACTCTAGGTTTAAGTCCTATGGATATTGTGTATATTTGTGGGAGAGTGACCCCCAGCCTTGGGGGAGGCAGATAATTTTGTACCGAAATTAATTTTTTAAAGACTACTATAATACTCTACTCACTCCTACCCTATACTCAAGAGTAAACCTTGTTTCAAAATTATCTACTTCCTCTTCCTCTAAACTAAGACCCCCATTTCCTCAGTGTTTTCTGTTTTCTCAGCTAATGCTTGAAAAGAGGTAACAACACACTTATTGAATTCACACTCATATGTGAATGACTGGTAACTCCTTAATCCTTTCAAAGGCATTTTCATTAATTCATATGAAGGGAGGTATTTTCATTTAGTCATATTCGTATGTCCCCATATGTGTGCACTCACATAAATACACACACATACATACTTTAATTAATGCAATCAGCATAAGGGCATGATGAGGCTTTAATGCACAAACTAGGGCCTTTGCCTGATACCTTTATCAAATATTAGTACTTTGATGATTGAACCATAGAATCAATCAACAGATTCAGAAGGTAATGCAAAGTAGTAGTTATTAAGGAATTTTCCTACAGCCCTACAATACTGTAATCACATATGATTATATGATAATGTATAAACAATATTGTTTAAGTACCAATCACTTTATTGGGCACAAACTTTTCTCTAATTGGGTACTAAAGGAAAGGGTTTCACAGATAACACACAAGAGGCACTGGAGTTCTTGGTCTCCAGCCTGTAACAGGTTCACTCTTGATCTGGTCAGACAGGCAGACAGCTTTGGAGGGATTAATAATCAGCTTTATTCTAGTGTAGTCTTCTCAGAGGGTTGTTGTGGGAGAACCATCTCCTACAGCATTCCCTAATCACCATTCTCACAGGGGACTGAAAGAAGGGGAAGGGGACAACTACCTCTACATCTCAGTGGGGTCAGTCGAGACAAGCATAGTTTGTTCACTCCCTTAAATCCCCTCAACCTTCAGTGGGAGCTGGTTGAGGCAGATACATGCATTCCACTGTACATTGCCCATAGTTTCCCCCACTCACTTATCAGTGCCCACCTGCTTTATAGGGCAACAGACAAAGAAGGTATCTTGTCAACATTTAACTCACAGGTTAACTTTAGCAATATCATCATTCTGTCCAAGTGTAGTAAATATTTCATTATGTCACCCCTTATCTCATGGCTCAGCGTCAGTAGTACTGTCTGTCATTACAATTCTGGGAACTGCTTTCTAGAATCCTTGGGGTTATTCTGGGAGTTATTATCAAACACCTGGAAACTAGACATTTCCATGGCCATGGATCCTGAGAAACTAACTCTAAGAAGGACAACAAAATCCTCCTTACATACAGAAAGCAAATGTGAAAAGTTGAGAGAAGAATTCAAACCCCTCTGTATAAAATCACAAGTCAAAAGGGAAGCTTGCCAGTCCAACAGTAGAAGAGTTCCAGTCCAAGGCTCATGAATTTGAGAGTTCAAGAGTTAGAGCCAGAAGAGGATGAAAAAAGAAAAAAAAATGTCTCTCAGAAAGAGTCACTCTGAGCTGGGACAGAACAGGAACTTCATATTTTCTTTCCTCTTGCCATGAACCATCTCATCAGAGAGAATGGACCACTCAATAAAGTATTTAGTAAGAAGCAGGATGAATGGTTATAGAGATAGAATCACCTAAGGGAGCTTCATGAAGCAGAAGTAGCTTTGAAACTCCAGAGAAAAAAAGTAACTTTGAACTCAAGACAAGACTTTTGTGAGATATTGTATTGGGACTTATGAGTTACCCTTTTATAACACATTTTCTGTTTGTATTCAATGCATTACCATTGTACTCTAAGCTATCTTCCTATTATATATATATACATATATTCATATATACATACATATATACATTATATATGTAATATTTGTGGGAGAGTGAGCCCCAGCTTTGGGAGACAGAGATGTATTCTGGACTGATTCTTCTTTACCACCTTAGTAAATGCATTTGCAAAAAAGAAGAAGTCTACTGACTGATTGTTAATGAGAAACATGCCAGTGGGGTCTTAGGCGCTGCCTTGCACCTGTATAGTACACAGAGTTACCCCTAGAACACTTAGAGTAGTATTCAGCTTCTCTCTGGGAACCCAGCTTATGAGTATGTATACAAGTTTGAGTAAATAGTCCTAGAAGTGATACAGTTACTTGGTAGAATTTCCAGACACCATGACAAAAAGAACAATTGTTGTGAGAAGATATTTTCAGTCACAGGGTTAGTGGTCATCACTTAGAATTAAGAGAAATGCATCCCAATTTCTCCTCCCATTTATACAAACACTGTAACTATCACTGTAGTATACATATATATATTTATATATATAAAACAATAATATGATTATATATAAAACTATATGACATATATGTGTATGTATATTATATACATGTTATATATAATAATATACTATAATATATACATATATAATATATAATATGTGTATACATGAAACAATCACTATAATTCCAATAGGTTTAGGAAACTATTATTTCCACATACCCTTTGTCCATCATAATAGGGTATTCTATTATTGCTTTTTTTTCTGTAACTGAATGATACTAGCAACTTCATTCTGTATCTAATTCTTTGCTAGATAGTTTCCTCACACAATTCTATGAGGTAGGTCATGTAAATATTATTAATCCAATTTCACAAATGGAGATGTGAAGAACCAGTAAGGTTAAAGGACTTGCCCAGGTAACACATGGAGAAAACATCAGAGCTAAGATCTATTGAATTCATCCCTCTTTATATTACACTACACTGTTCTTCAATACACCATCTCCTTTCTTACAATTAAAAAAAGTACACACACACACATTGACTTTACAATTAAACCTTTAACTTTCAGGTTACATGCATTTGCTGCCACCTAATTGGCTGGGCATCATTGCTGGTGTTGAAGTTTCTTCTCCAATTACATCAATCAATTTCAATGAGTTGGCTATACAATGTTTTGTTTTGTTTTATTTTTTATTTGACCAATAAGATGACTAAGAACACTAACTAATAGGTTTCTAATTTCAGAGGCTGGGTTTTTTTTTTTTCCATCATATTGCATGAGCCTTTCAGTGAAATTTCAGAAAAGATATGTTTGTCACTGTCTTAAAATGAAATATTGTTTGATATATGAATGCAGGTAGTAATTACTGTTACATATCCATAATATATTAAGCAAGCTAAATTTCTAATTCCCTGATTTTGTATCTAAATTTAGGATTGTAGTCTGTACATAGATCAGAGAGTGAAGCTTTCAACCCTTTTTCCAAACTCACCTTTGAAAATATCGCCATTATCTCCCCCTTCAGACTGCTCATATACATTTTTCTTAGCATGAAAATTTTAATTATTCTCATTTTAAAGATCATATTTTGGACGGCTCTGTCTATGCTGATTTTATTATCATTATATTCTGTAGGTGCAAAGAAAATACCTTATCCCTTAAAATAATTACAGTTTTCCCTTATGATAACTCCAAGAATAGTTTAGAGATGTGTAACTTCCTACATTAATCTTCAAAAACTAAAAATAATAAAGTATGAGACTTTCAATCCACAATAAAAGGCAACTGAGGCAGAGTTCCAAGCATGATCAATTTATTAGGGAGATTAGTGGTTCCTAAGTAATTGGATCCAAGATGGTTCCCATGGCCAAGGACCCCTCTATTCATTGACTGCAGCCTTTTAAATACCTTAGGGTGGGGCATAACCTAAATACCCTAGAATGGAGTATCACAATGCATGATTGATCATCTTCCAGAAGCAAGGGAACACCTGTGATTGGCTAAGGGAGATGTCAATCAACCACTGGTACTTAGCTGGCATTTTGTCAGCAGAATTCTAGGGCTTTTTACAGGCCCTAATGCTTTGCAACAATATTCTAGTACAAGTTGAAAGAACATTTATGATGTGGCAACTGGTTTTTCAAGCACATTTCTCTTGGGAGGGGATGGGGGAGGGAGGTAATACTAATATAGCCAATTCCTGACACAAGTTAATAGCAGACCTAACTAATTTGTTCTAGATCTAAAACTAATAAAACCAAAAAGGAATAATATTATAGTCAATATAATGTGGGTTAATTAATCATGACTCATCTTTACAGCAATAACTAACATAACTAAAATTCAATTCTATTCTACTTAACTCACTAATGCAGGCATTGATACCCATTAAATCATAATAAACTGAATAAATGCTGATTAAATTGAGTAGGGGTATCAAAATTAGGCTCACAAAGATTATAAACACTTAAATATAACATATCTACTTACAAATAAATTGCCATTCTTACCTTTCTGCATGGCTTAAAATTATTTCATGGCCATTAAAATGTCTTAGTATCAAATTTTTACTCCAATCATCATGAGGAAGAATTCTCCAAAAACTCTGAACTGGGCCTCTCCACAAAGACATGAGATTCCAAGTTTCTACCAGGAAAGACATCTGGGAAGGAAGTTGGTAAATCTTGGGATATATTTCTTTTCTCTTGATCAACGAAGTTGATTTTCCCTGTTTCTTGTATCTTTGTCCTGCATTAAAGATCATTTGACATATTATCCTAAATTTACTTTGAAAACAACATGAAATATAAGAACTATAATTTGTATTTTTTTTATTTCTACCAAATATAGCAAGTGCAAGCCTCTTCCCCTACCTTTGAAATATATTCAGTTGCCATCCTTGCGACCAAGTAGAAGGAAGCTTGGGATTAACCTACTTTCTGCCATAGATAGAAAAAAGAAGTCATCCATCCCTCTGGCTATCCTTTTTCCTTTGGGCTTCAAAACTGGAACTATTCTGAGCTGTATCCAAAGAGTCAAGCACAAGAAGAGTGGTTATTCTTTACTTTATTAGCATATGTCCTGCCAAGGCAAATCTGTGCCTGGGATGGGACTACCTCTGTCTTGGGTTTTCTTTCCTTGAGAAAGTGACCTTGTGAATTTCAAGTAGTCTGGAAGTCTGCAGTTGCATCAGGAGGGTTGGTGACCATAGTATCCACTGGTACAGTGGTAAATCAGGTGTCCAGAGGAACCACTGTGTTGTGGATGACAGGTGGGAAAGCAGTTGCATTAGAGAGGATGGCCATTGAAGAGTAAGTTCTTTGGCCACTTTGCCAGCAGGTTTTCACCATTGGAGCATTCAGATATTTATTGGAAAGGAAGAGTCAAATGAAAAAAAAAAACTGGCTAAGAAAACCTGTATTAAGCTCCCAGTGAGACTGGGCAATAACACAACTAGCTTGGTAGTGCAGTAAATGGTATGGTTGTTGTCCTTCATTCTCAAGGAGGACCAAAATGACATCACTACATTGGGGTCACGGTGCAGTGTGTCTAACTGTGGCTGATCAGACTAACACAATCTCAGCAGCCTCCACCATAAGTTGGGCACAAATAGTCCATAGGAATATTTGGAGTGGAGATGTCTCTAAATTTGTGCATCTCATGTTTATTCTAAACTGCTGCAATTCTGCTCTGCTCATAGAGTGCAGCACCTTCTTTGTGAAGTGAATAGAATGTTGATGTAGAAGCCAGGAAAACCTGGCTTTGAATCCTACCTCATACACTTACTGGCTGGGTTACCTTGAGCAAGTCACTGAACCTGTCTCAGCCTCAGTTTCCTCATCTGCAAAAATGGTGACAATGATAGCACCCACCTCACAAGGTTGTTATAAGGATGAAATGTGCCAACCTTTAAGTACTATATAAATATATCATCATGTTCATTAATGTTATTATTATAAATGACAAAGTTATTATTTTTATTTAATTATTACTATTATTATTAATGGTGAAACAGTAGTTGCAAGAGGCAGCTATATAGATCAGTGGATAGAGTACTAGCCTTGGCATCAGGAAGAGCTGACTTCAAATCTGGCCTCAGACACTCACTACGTGTGTGACCCTAGGCAAGCCATTTAACCCTTGTTTCCTTGGAAACAGCTAAGTGGTTCAGTGGATAAAGTGCTGGGCCTGGAGTCAGGAAGACCTGAGTTCAAATTTGGCCTCAGACACTTACTAGCTGTGTAATCTTGGACAAGTCACTTAACCGTGTTTGCCTTGATCCTCTGGAGAAGAAAATGGCAGACTACTCCAGTATTTTGCCAAAATAACCCAATACAGAAGGGCAGCTAGGTAGTGCAGTGAATAAAGCACAAGCCCTGGAGTCAGAAGGACCTGAGTTCAAATCTGGCCTCAGACACTTAACACTTACTAGCTGTGTGACCTTGGGCAAGCAATTGCCCTGCCCGTTCCCCTCCAAAAAGACCAAAAAAACCAATACAGGGTGAAGAAAAGTCAGACTTGACTGAACAATGGGACAACAAGGTATTTGCCTGGAAAACTAAAGGAATAGGATTGCATAAAAGATGGACTGGGGGAGGGTGCTATAGAAAGAGCAGATGTCACACCAACTCACAGCCAAAATCAATATAACTGATGAGGCAGACAATAGCATAGGATTTTTTATTTATTTTTTAAGTGTTTGAGTCTACACACAGCAACCTATATCAAAAGCAGTAGTTGTAGCCATCTAAAGAACAGGACAGAATATGGAACAAAGAAATGTCACACTAGGGCAGGTCCAATTCCACAGTGAAAAGATTAGGAGTAAAGAGATCACAATTCTGCCACTGATCCATTGTAACCTCCAGGGACCCCATGGCACCAGAAGCTAACCCCCACTTCGTTAATGAGCTCACCTTCATCCAAAATCGCCTTGACATGTCATCACTCATTGCATCATCTGGTGCTCACAGAAGCATGATGCTCCCCAGGAGGTACCTCATCTCTTGCCACCCTCCTCAACGCAAAGTGTTCCTTCTTCACTCGGCCCCTGAAAAACTTGCCAAAGAAGACTAGCTAGCAGGGGCCTGGCTCTCCATTTCCTCTTCCAGATGTTCACTCTGCTGGCATCACTGTGTAACTTCTCCTTTGAGGTTCCCACCATCTGTCCATAGCACTGCCTCCTGATCATTGTTGCTGTAAGATACTAACCTCCAAGTCATTCGCCTTTTCTCAAAGATCCAATATCCCACCCACAGTCTTTCTCTCCATCTGGCCTTGTCTTTGGGGACTTCATTACATATGTGGTGATGTCCCTTGAAACATCCCAGACTCTCCACTAATCAACTGCCTCACTTCAACTCACTGCCATCATAAAAGCAGGTCCTTATTACAAGGAAGGCACTCTGATGATTCTGGGATATGCAAAAAGAAAAGGAAGTAGTCCTTGGCCTCAAGAAGCTTACATCCTACTGAGGGGATCCAAAGTAAACACAACTAAGTAAATACAAGATAATCAGAAGAGCAAGAAACGTTTTAACAACTGGGGAGAACAGAGCATGCTCAAATAAGTGAACTAAACCAAGAAGATATTCTGAGAGGCAAAGATCAGAAGAGAATACTTTCTAGGTATAGGGGATGGCATGGGAGTTAGAATGATGAGTTCAGGGACCTCAGAATTATAATTTGACTGAAATGGAGGATGCAAGGGGAGTGATGTGAGATAGGACTGAAGAGGTTAATGAAAGATAGACTGCAAAGAGCTTTAGACGCCAGCCTGAGGAATTTGTCTTTTATCTACAAGCAATCTGATCAGTTGCCAAATCTTGCCATTTCTGCTCCTCACTCACTCCTACATTCACATCCTTTCCTCTATTCACAGGGTCACCACCCTAATCACCTCTCCTAGTTCTCTGCCTGCCTCAAGTCTCTCTCCTTTTCCAGTTCATCTTCCATGCATTTTACTAAAGTGCACATAGGCCATCTCCAGTTGTCCTGATGAATATCTGGCCACTGGACCCAGATGGCTCTGGAGGAGAAAGTGAGGCTGGTGACCTTGCACAGCCCTCCCCCACTTAAATCAAAGTCAAGGCAAGTCATGTCATCTCCCGGATGTCCTGGCCCTCTTTGAGAGCTAAAGTGCAGGTCTGACTATGGCACTACCCTATTCTGTAAATTCCAAGGGTGGTTTTATCATCTCCAGGATCAAATATAAACTCCTTTTGGCTTTTAAAGCCCTTCACTACCTGGCCACAACCTACCTTTCCAACCCCATCATAATTACTCTCCTGCCACACTCTTGTAATCTAATTAACGGGCCTTCTTATTGTTCCTTGCTCATGACATGACATTCCATCTCTGGACCCTGGCACTATCTGTACTTACACACACACATATGTACATGCATGCACACACCCACCCCATGCCTGGAATGTACCCTTTCTTTCTCTGACTCTTCCCCCTTGTGCTCTGTCTGCTAAGTTTGAGAATTCAAGTGCCAAAATCCATGAAGTGTCTGTCTACTTGGGCTGCTTTAGGAGTACTCTTCCCTCAAGCACACACACACACACACACACACACACACATACACTATACCCTAAATGTTGCTCTATATCTTTAGCCACCTCCTTGTACTAAGACCTGCCTTAGCATTCATTACTCTATCCATATACTCTTATCTTCCCCACACCATTGAGGGCTCTTGTCTCCAGGACAGTCAATCCCATTGGTGCTCCCTTGACCCCTGACATCACTGATCCTGCCTCCTAGCTGATGTCGAAAGCAAAAATATGATCTATAATAACCAGAAAAGCTCCTGTTGGGTATGTTACCCATTCTCTCTACATATATAGACATATACTTTCCCAAACATATTCTACTCCTGATCTATATTTTTATGTTTTCACATATTTCTTGTTTCCTATACTTCCTGCCTTCTCTACTTTACTTCTACCCATTACCTTGCCCTCCTATTACTTGCCTACCCATCTCCAACAATCCCTCCCATGTCCTCCCATTACCATAAATCTAAACAGCTTTCTATACCCTCTTTTACCTATTCCTTCACCTTCCCCTCTAAAGATCCCCTCCTTTGTTCTCCCCCTCCCATGCCCCTACCATTTTTTCTCTCTTCTTTTCTTTTCTTTTCTCTTTTTGCTTTTTGGAGGGGGGAATGCAGGGCAATTGGGGTTAACTGACTTGCCCAAGGTCACATGTCTAGTTTTTTGTGTTAAGTGTCTGAGGTCAAATTTGAACTCAGATCCTCCAGACTCCAGGGCCAGTGCTCACTCTACTCTCTGCACCACCTAGCCACTCCTCTACCATTTTTTTCCTTTTAAATTTAGAAGACTTTTATACTCTTCTAAACATATATATATTTTTCCCTCCTAAACCCATTCTCAATGAAAGTAGGTTACCAGAACTACCAGCCCTCCTCCCCCATCTAATTTCTCTATATTGATTTTTCCTCTTGCACCTCATTTGTATAAAATAGTTGCTCTCTTTAGCTGTTCCTAAATGGTTTACTTTTTAAGTTTTTTATCATCCTCAGGTTTACCCCAATCTTTCTTATGAACTACCCAAATGTTAATAAGAATCTTAGACATACATTTTACATATATAAAAAGTAAGTAATCTGTCCTTATGAATCCCTTATAATCAGTCTGTGGTATGTACCTTGTATTCCTCTTGGTTCTTGTATGTCAAATCTTCTATTAAGTTCAAGATTCTTTTTACCAAAGTCTTGAAAGCCTGAGAGTTTAGCAAATGTCCATTTTTTTCCATTTGAGATAATATTTAACTTTGCAAGGTATGATATTCTCGGCCAGAGCCCAAGTTCTTTTGCTCTTTGATATATTGTGTTTCAAGACCTGTGGTCCTTTAATGTCTCTGCTGCTAGGTCTTGTGTAATTCTAATTGTGGCATTGTCATATTTAAATTGTTTTAATCTTGATGCTTTTAATATTTTATCCTTGAGCTGGAGATTTCAGAATTTGACCATGATACTCCTATGAGTTTTCCTCATAGGATCTCTTTTAAATGGTGATCAATGAATTTTTTTTTTCTATTTCTACTCCCCCCCTCCTTGTTCTAATGTTTCAGGACAATTTTCTTTAATTATTTCTTATATTATCATAACTTTAAGTTAGTACAATTATTTTTATATTTTCTCTTCTTGATCTATTCTCTAAATCTATTGTTTTTCTTAAAAGATGTTTCACTTTCTCTTCTATGTTTTCATTATTCATATATTCTTTAATTATTTTTTGATCTCTTATAATTTTGCTGACTTCACTTTGCCCAATTATAATTTTCAAGGTGTCATTTTCTTCCTTAAGATTCTGGATCTTTATTTTCTAATTGACTGACTTTCCTTTCATATCCTCCTTGTTTTTCTTTTATTATTCTTTTTTTTTTTTTTTTTAGTTTTTCCTCCCTCTCTGTCATATGATTTTTAAAATCTTTTTAGAGATCTTCTATGATTTTTTTTGGACAGGTGACCATTTGATGTTATTATTTAAGGGTTTCTTTACTTCAATATCCTCCTCTGAAGATGAATCCTGGTCATCTCTATTTCCGTAATAGATTTCTATGGTTGGATTCTTTCTCCTTTGCCTGTGCATTATTTTTGTGGTGATAGCTTAATTATTTGTAGTCACCTCTAGCCCTGGGGTGTGGGAAATGGTGCCTCTTGCCCCAGATCTTCAGTTCTCCCCTCTATCCTGGAACCAAAGTGAAACCTCCCACCTCCTGTAAGTGTCCACATCCAGTGGCTTTCTGCCCCCTGCTCCTGCACTCACCGGGCATGTGCTGGTTCCTTCTTGCCCTTACCACTCTTCACAGCATAGCTGGGTCTGGCATTCTTTGTCAGCAGAGGTTCGCTTGATCTTCCTGGGCTCAAACACCCAACTTCTCTCACTATCGCTGTAGAAAAGTTCATTGAGGTGGGGCCTCTATAGTCTTTCAAACCAACTAACCCCAGGTCTTGTGGCTTGTTGTTTAAAAGGCTTGCTGCTTGTTGTTGAAATGGAACCTAGCCTGGAGGTGTTTACTCTTTACAGGGACCAAACCTCATCCTAGGATTTTTCTTCTAGTCTTCTCAAATTGTCCCAGGAAGACCCCACGCTATTTTAACTCCTTTATTGGGAAAATCTTGAGAACTTGGAATTTTCTGACCTTCTCTGCCATCTTCCCAGAATTCTCTCAACCTTCACTTTAACAGAAGAGCTAGCCCAGCCAACCTATTTCACAGATATTTGAATGAAGGCTGCAGGAGTAGGGAGACAGGAGGGAAGGGAAAGAAGACTCAGAGTCACACAACTAATAAGGGGCAGTCATGTCTTGAACCCTGTGAAATCTGAAGCATAACAAGGAACCACTGCAATCTGAGTTTTCTTTTTGAATTTTTGGTTAAACTAGCCAGGTCTATTACAGACAAGAGAGAGAAAGATATGAAGTTGTATGGACCCTTCCCCAACTTTCCATATGTACTTTAGCAAAGGGAAGTGATTAGTGAAAAAAAATGTAAAAGCTAAAGAGTAGCTACTATTAAAAGAAGTTTTTTAAATCAAGGACACATTTTTCCTGAAAGATTTTATTTTTATCAATGTTTTTAGATGATTCTTAATGAACTAAAGAGACAATAATGGGGAAATAGACAAAGCAATCTCATAGTTGTAAGCTAACTCATCTGGCATCTTCCTTTTGCCTTTTTTCCTTCCCACCCTTGCCCCTCCCAAACAAGAACCAAAAAGCAGGGCAGGTGGGAAGAGGGGCCGTAAATGACAGGGACAGACAGGACTCCAAACACTCCCATTCCATCTGCATGACTGGTTGAAGAATAGCTGAGCAACACTTCCTTTCTTTGTCTAGGGCATGAATGCACACACATACTTTCACAGTCATCAATATTTAAAGTATAAATGAGAGACAAAAATAGGAAAAAAAAAAGATATTCTTTCTTTTTAAAGGTTTATAAAGTGTCAGTAACATTGTGGTTCCAAGCAAAATATAATTAATTTACTAAGCAAATCAAGGCTAAAAAAAAATAAAGTCTCACTTTCATTGCATTACCCAAAAGTTGTTCCTTCTCTATTCCTCCAGGACATCTCTGTTTTGCTGTAGCCTTTTCTTTTTTTTTTTTTTTTTTGTCATTTTGGAGCGGGGAAGGCAGGGCAATTGGGGTTAAGTGACTTGCACGAGGTCACACAGCTAGTAAGTATTAAGTGTCTGAGGTCAGATTTGAACTCAGGTCCTCTTGACTCCAGGGCTGGTGCTCAATATATTCACTGTGCCACTTCACTGCCTCTGTAGGCTTTTCTTTAAAAGCTTTCTGCAGGCTTAAGGAAGGCCATGTCCACACAATTGCACAGCTTGGCACAATGTGAGAGAAGAGAGATAGCAACACACTACCTCACTGTGGAAAGAGAGGGATTACTGGACACCTAGAGTGTTGGGGTGTTAGGGAGAAATAGCACTCTGGTGCGAGGGCCCTTTCAGGGCTGCTCATCCACCTTTGGGGTCTATCTGGCACTCAGCTCTCACCTGTAACTCAAGAAGTTGTAGCATTTAGCAGATGGACTAAAGCAGGTTGAAGGCAAGCAACAGGCCTCAAACTCATTGGGTTTGGGGGTCTTTTCCCCAAGTGTGTGAAGACCCTTGGTGGAATGAGTGGATGAGAACAATTTGTTCCAAGGACAATGAAGGAGGCTGAAGCAGGTGTTGTAGATGACATAGAGCTTGGTCATACATCAAAGATGCCAAGGTCATCCACTGCATCCCAGGTTATCACCAGTCATCTGATTTTTGTCCTGCCACAGGCCATCGATGACTCTGGAAGAGAGAGTGAGGCTGATGACTTTGTGCAAGTCTGCTTCACTGAAATCCAACTCACGTATGCATCAAGACACCTGTGATGTCATTGGTCCTCTGTGAAAATGAAGGACAAACAACAAGTGGACACTTAAAGGCAACTACTGAGAACACATTTCAGGGACGGCATAGAGTGGGTCTGAGCAGGCAGAAACTACACTGCCATATTAAATGAATCCCTCTTTGGCTGACACAACAGAGGCAGAATTCACCTTTACTCTGGACCTTTGTTGTGACTGGATCCCAGAGTTCAGTCCTGACACATTCATGTGAGGGGTAAGGTGGTCCTTCTCCCTGAAAGTCTGTCCCATGCCTACAGATCATCCAAAACCTAGGAGGAAGTAGACATATGGAGAATACAATAAGCAGGGAACACAGAGGAGAGAAAAGACACAGCAGCAGTGATCTCCTTTGACTCCAAGATTTGATCATTTTTAGTGGGTCAGCTACCAGTCCCAAGGAGTAGGAAAAAGTGGTGGTCACAGCCATGGTAGAGGATGTGGGAGTGAAGAAGGTAGATTGTATCCCAAGGTTCAGTGAGGGAATGGAGGCCTTAATGGTGCAGATGTGGCTAAGACAATGCCATAGATCTATAAGAGGACAACAAGGTTCAGAAAGACCACCAAGGTGGGGAAGTATTCCCCCTCGATGTTTGACACCCTGAACCAAAACACTGTTCATCCTATCCTAGTTATGCCTGTGCTCTCAACCTCATTCCCCTTCATCAGGCCAAAATGCCACCTGTCACATAACTCAGATTCACCAGTAAAAATCACAAGATCTTATAATACTAGATGGAGAAGGGACTTCAAACACCTCCTGCTTCCAGACAAATTTAACATAATAAAAATAGTGCCTTTTAATCCTCCATTAAGTATGTTTTTAGGCATTTGATTTCACAATCTTTATCAATAACATTCTGTTATTTAATCATCTTAGAATACAGTTCCAAGATTTAGAAATTTAGAAACAGAAGGACTCCAAAAAAAGTCCTGGTGGAAAATCTCTCCAGTGGATCTCATCAAAGCAAAGGGCCTTGTGTACAGCCATATTGTCACATAGGCTGATTTTACAGATGAGAAAATTGAGGCATGGGGGGATGGTAAATAACCTGCTCAACATTATACAGCTAATTTGTGTTCTATTTAGGCTAGCGTTAAGGTCTCCTGTCTTGTACTCTAAGAGTCTTATGCCTAAGCCATCCATTTGTTCAGATAAACTCTCTCTTACCATTATTTAAACTAATTTCCTCATTAGTGTTTAGCATGTAGGAGGCCTTTAATAAATGCTTGTTGGCTGACTGATTGTTAGTCTTTTCTTTTGAGAAGATGGGAAACAACTTCCTGAGCAAATATGAAGTGGCCTACAACCTTAGTAGCCAAATCCCCATCACTAGAGGTTTTCAAGGATTAAATATCAACACATAGACTAGAGTGCTTCTAAGTGTTGACACAGAAGGAAAAACCCACTACAACTGGGTTTGGGAGTGAAAATGGAATTGCTGCAATCAATAACCTTGGAGTACTTACCAGCCTACCTTCCACATGCAACTGTTATCAGCCAAATGCCTTTAAGAAGAAGAAGTAGGCCTTCCATTGTTAGGATTTGTTCACTAGTCCCTCACAATTATTATATTTATTTTGGTTTTATTATTTTATTATTTTTCTTTTTCTTTTTTCAATGAACAAATTAAATTAATTTTAATATTAATCTGTCCCTCCCACTACTACCTCTCAATGAGCAAATTTTTAAAAAATAAAAATAAAAAATGAAGCTTACATTATATAGTTGCAGAGTCCAGTGAAACAAATTCTCATATTAGTTATGTCTGGAAATGAGTATTTCTTTCTGTTCGTCATCTCTCCAGTCAGGAGGTGAACAGCATCTTTTTTCTTTCGGATTCATGACTTGTCATGGTATTGATCAGGGTTCCAAAGTCTTTCAAAGTTATTTTTCTCTATAGTATTACTGTATAAATGATTCTGTTTCTGTTCATTTCACTCTATTCATAGAAGCCTTTCCAGTTCCCTCTGAAATTGTCCACTTTGTCATTTTTTATGGCACAATAATATGCCAGCTCTTCACTATCCTTAAAGAACAGATTCAAAGAAAAATGTGGCAGATAGAACTCAGGATGCATTAGAGCAATTTGATTATAGCAAACAACACACGTATGCATGTGTATGTGTGTATACATACATCAAGGAAGATAGAGAGACAGACAGACAGATAGACAGATAGACAGATAGACAGACAGACAGACAGACAGACA
>CM053591.1:57068960-57084452 GCA_028646515.1 Pseudochirops corinnae | reverse complement strand
GAAGGAAGGAAGGAAGGAAGGAAGGAAGGAAGGAAGGAAGGAAGGAAGGAAAGAAGGAAGGAAAGAAGGAAGGAGGGAAAGAAGGACTCATTAAGCACCAACTGTGTGCTAGGTACCATGCTAAGTGCTTTACAATTATTATCACATTTGATGTTCAGAAGAACCCTGGGAGGTAGATGCTATTATTATCTCTACTTTACAAGTGAGGAAACTGAGGCAAATAAATTATAAGACTTTTGAACTCAGATCTTCCTGAGTCCAGGCCCAGCACCACTGCACCATTTACTGGCTTAAATGGAAGAACTTACTAGCATCCAAACCCAGGCCTTACCAGACTTTGCTACAGGATCTAGATAAATGTATATTTCTATCACCTAAACACCATCCTAAATATACCTGGTAACTTTATACTGCTATGTCAGAGTGTTTCCCTCCTGCCTAGTTGATGCTCAGGAGGACCAAGATCCAAGCCTTTTCTTTGGGTTAGGGGAATGGGGGCAGGGAGAAGCAGTGTGAGGTTGATGTCCCTTCCCGCCTCACAATGCACTTGCTGCTCTCCCCCTTGTCCGTTGGTACAGTGGGGTAAGAACCTATATTGCACTGGAGGAACTCACATTCAGGATTAGGATTTCAAGGGTCACTTTATTTTTCTCTTGTGATTTAGATTCTTAGTAATAATCTTGAGTTTAGAGTGGATTTCTATTGTTCAGGTTTTTGTTTTGTTCGACAAGGGTTTTTATTTTTATTTTAATTAATGAAGACTGGAAGTAATTTTTACCTCATTCACTTTTTTGTATCTATTTCAGATGTTTAAGTTTGAGCATCTTCATGCTTATTCATAGACATTTAACATTTTTTGATATTTTAAATTGTTTTAATTTTTGTCTTGTTCTATACTTTGTCTCCAGAAGGATTCTCACCCAACCCCAACCCCCATTTTTCTTTTATCTTTTTTTTCTCTTGGCTTTGAGTAGGGTATTGCTCTAGCTCTTTTTTAATCCATTTTTTTCTCATTTCTTTGATTTCATGTTTATTAGCTACAAATAGTTTTGATTTCACTTTCAGATGAGCCATTTTAATTTTTATGGTTTTAATTCTAGGAAAGTCTCGCTTTTTATCACTTTTTTCCATTTTGTTTGAGTGTGGTTCTTAATCTCAAAGGGACAGTTTTCCCCCCTTATCAATCTACTACCAGCAAGGAAATATCATTTATAAAAAAATATTTTCCTTGGTGTCATTAATTGATGCCTTATGCGAATGAGGCTATGAACATAAACAAGTGTTTTGATTTACTGCCTGTTGTAAAATTATTTGATATTCATTAGCACATGAAAAAATTATTTACACTTTTCTCATAATGCAGAGCTTATTTCTGTTGCATTGACATTGATTTACATATTTTCTCATTATTTATTCACCATGTATTAATTTCACATTACATTACTTTCTAATCTTATTGTGGTATAAATTTGCACATTTACTGCTTAACCTAGCATTACTAGTTTGCAGATTATTTTAAATGAAGGAACAATTTCTTGAAAACATGGATGGTGAGTTGGTTGAAAAGTATTGTATGTGTCAAAATGCATAGAGATGTCCTGATACTAGGAATAGACACAGAGTCTAAGTTTGAAAGTATTATATTATTTTTTAAATTGAAAAAAATGTAAAAGACTTGCAAGGTAATGTATAGTGAGGAGAGAATGCTCGAGAAATACCATATGAATTACATAACCCATCTAAAAAATGTATGAAGTCAATATGTCATTGTCCCAAAGGCACCTGTGTTATGGCTGTGGGTGCCTGGGTTTTGGTTAAGAACTTTAGGAAGATTGCCTGATAAAGGAATAGGGCACGTATAAACATAGTGGATACAAACTCCAAAACTCTCTATCTGAGCTTCTGAATAGTTAATCACATTGTCCTTAGTGTTATGCCACAGGTTTTTCAAGTAATAAGAGAGGAGTTGAAGACAAGAAGAGGCAATTTTCCCCCTAGGAACTTGAATGAGAAAAGGAAGAAAGATATAAACTGGTAGCCTGAGTAGATGGTAGAGCCTAGTGAAGATTTTTTAAGGAGCAGACTTGCACATGTTTCTGGGTAGTAGAAAAAGAATTAACAGTCAGGGAGAAATTGAAACAGGAAAAGTATTTACATGTGCAGCTAAATGATAATAACTAAAGTTGTTGTTGAGTCATTTCAGACTCTTTGTGACCCCATTTGGTTTTTTTTGTTGTTGTTGTTTTTTGCAGAGATACTGGACTGTTTTGCCATTTTCTTCTTCAGTTCATTTTACAGATAAGGAAACTGAGGTAGACAGGGTTGAGTGACTTGCCTAGGGTCACACTGCTAGTAAGTGTCTGAGATCAGATTTGACGTCAGGAAGATGAGTCCTCCTAATTCCAAGCCCAGTGCTCTATTCACTCTGCTGCCTAATAATACTAAAGACTGCCCATGAAATGTTTGCCTTGCCCATAAAATTGCTTATGCATATTGTAAATGTTTAATACTGCTTGTTTTGTGTTATGCTTCTGTTTTATTCTTTTGTTGTTTATTTGCTTACATTGCTTATATTATGCTTATAACATCTGTCTTTTAGTCGTGAACTGTTTTGCTCATTTTATATATATGCTAAAATCTTACTCTCCAGTTTATTCTTTTATAGACTTTACTATTTGCCTGTGTTTTATGGATGCACTTGTACTTTTACAATCTACACACCCTTAATGAAATATAGATATTTAGTTGCTGAAGTACTTTCAAGTGATGGTTTGTATTGTGTTATGTCTATTGCTTACACTATTAATTTGAATTTATAAACTAGTGGGATGTTTACCTGAGACACTGGGATAATTCCCCTTGTTATTTATAGTGTTAATGTTTCTTCTGATGTTTATGATACATAATGGCATTTTTCAAGTATACTCCAGCTGTTTTTGCACGGTACTGAAAAGTTTTTATCTCTGGGGAGTCAGTAACACCTCTGTTGTAAGTGTTGCCATAGAGATGTTGGACTCTGGAAATAGCTAAGGCAAGCAAAGGAGACCCCTAGAATTCATACATTTTGGTGATGTGGAACTTGTGGAAATCATATCTACGAACAAAAAGAAGGAGAATATCTATCTTCAATCCCCCAAGGTAAGGGCAATGATCTCCATCTTGGGTACACTGGACCTCTAGTCTTTAGGACTTTCAGATGGTGGTGTTTGCAAACTGAGGAACAATCCTTTCCTATATCTGGAATCTAATGATCTGTGATGGTAAGACTTTGAAAAGTCAGAGAGAGATTTGCTTCCCTTTCTTCCTGCCTATTTAAATGAGGGCTTAGCTCCAAGTTCATATTCCACTTAATAGTGTAAAGATTATTACTAGTTCAAAGCCTCATTCCAGGAGAGGGGTAGAGCTAATAAGTAATTTGTTTCCTATCACGTGTCTCAGACAGCTGTTTCCCTACAAATAATTTGTTTCTCAATTGCTTACCATTATTGTTATTGCTTAGAAATCCAGCCATTCCCTCTTTTCTATAAGTATTCCTCTAATAGTTGTGTCTTATACCCCTTGGCCTTAATTAATGCAACTAACAAGATGATATGTGCCCTGATACTTTAATCAAGTGAAAATGCTTCTTTAATTTTTATAGAATCAATCAACCAAAGATGTAAACTAGGTACAAATAAGTCTTTATTCTATTTGGGGTAAATGAAACACTTGGGTCATTGAATGAAAAAGGATGACAGCACAAAGAACTCAGTTGAAGAGAATAAGCCTTGCTCTGTGGAGTTTGGACAAAAAAGAAAGACTGTTTGGAATCCAGCTTTCCAACAGGAGGTCAGTTTAATGGTGAAATATCGCCTGAGAGGGAAATCACTGGCGAGAGGGAGTAAGGAGAAAGCCTCACCTCCACTTCCATGGGCCAGAAGATTGTAATCTTTGAAAGACGGGAAGATTTGGACCACCCTTGTTGGTAGCAGTGCCCCTGGAACAACAATGTTCAACAAGAGGATCTACATTGAGACCAAGGGACTAACCAGACACATCAAGGAAAGAGTGTCAGGACTCTTCAAGGACACTGATTTCTGAAGACCTGCAGAGAACTACACTAAAGGGGAATTTCATAAAAACCCCACAAAGGACAAAAAGTGCTCCTAAAAATCAGGAGCCCTCTTACCACATGTGTCTTCCATGTTCATACTCAGAATCCTCATGTGGGCAAGATGAAAGTCTGTGATGGACTTTCAGGAGAATATTTTGGTAACAATCGTTCTTGCTAAAATATCTCAATTTATTCTTCCTTTCTAAAGGGTAATTAACTCTGATTGGCTAATTGATAATCAATGAGACAGGGCATACACTGGATAGAGACTTGTGATAGCAACTAAAAAAAAACACAGCCTCTCAGGGTTGCCTCTAGAACCTTGAGGGTAGAATTCATACCTTCCTTGGGGATCCAACTGGTCAGTGCCAGTGTGTTTGGGAGAGTGAGTCCATATGTACACTTGGTCTTAGAAAGTAGAATTGCCCATGTTTTAGAATCATTTCAAAGGAAGATGCTAAGGGGATTCTCACAGCTACTTTTGTCAGTATCTAGGACAGTCCTCCCCCATGAGCTGAGGAAACTTATAAGGAGTAAAATTCTAGTTTCAGTGCTCAATGAGTGATGAGATAGAGTGATGGCAGGATCAGAGTCAGAAAGAAGCAGATCACCAGAGATCATCTCTTATGAACTACAAGAGAAAGTCAGCATATCAGTTTCAGGATAGCTCCCTGTGGCAAGGAACTATTCATCCAATCTTTAAGGATCAAATATAAGATATGATGATACCTGTTCTCTCCTCTGATGGGAGTCAAGTCCAACCAAACATGTCAGAGACAACAGCAATAAGTTACTGATTCCAAAACTTGCCCTGAGTTCTCATAAGAAGTATTATGACTTGTTATTGGAGGACCTAGTAATAAAGGGTATCCATTAAATGTGAGACAGTATGATGTAATAAAAATGGAGAGCTCAGTTTAAGTCCCACCTATGACACATACAGACTGTGTGATTCTAAGTAAGCTTTTCAACTTCTCAATGACTAAGGCAACTATATGCTACAGAGAAGGTACTGATCTGAATTGGTAGGAGTCCCTAACCATATCTCCATATACGAATAAAATAACAAGTGTAGTTAAAAAAATATTAAGTACAAGAAGCTCTATTAATAATGTCCTGGTGATCTATTGATCATATACATTTATTTGACTTTTTAAAACAGATCACTTTTAGACACATACAATTTAAAAAAAAACTAAACTCATCTGAACTTTTAAAATTCAATGTAATTGTCTTTGTCTTCTGAATTTTTAAATTTGAGATACTTTATCCTTTTGGCTTTCCCTAAATGCAAATAGAAACTTTATGATTTCAAACAAAAGAAAGGTTTTTTTAGTTCAATTCTTCACAAACTTAAAGTACTTTAGTCTTTATTTTAAATAAACAAGGCTAGTATTTCAGGATTTAGCTGCATTCATCATATGCATTTCATCTGATTAAACCCAAAGTTCCCTTTGATTACATTTTCCTAGAAGTTGAATTATTTGACCTCACATATACAAGCACACTTTGTTTGATTGTGCTTCACTTTTTTTGCGCTTTGCAGATATTGTGGATTTGTGTGTTTTTGTTTGTTTTTACAAATTGAAGGTTTGTGACAACCCTATGTCGAGCAAGCCTATCAGCACCATTTTTCCAACAGCATGTGCTCACATCATGCATCTATCACGTTTTGGTAATTTTTTCAATCTTTCAAACTTTTTCATTATTATTAAATCTGTTAGAGTGATCTTTGATGTTATTATTGTAATTGCTTTAGGGCACCACAAACTGAGCCCATATAGGAGGTGAATTTAATCAATAAATGTGTGTATTCTGACTGCTCCACCAATTCCTCTCTCTCTCTGTCTCTCTCTGTCTGTCTGTCTGTCTCTCTCTCTCTTTCTCTCTCTCTCTCTCTCTCTCTCTCTCAATCTTCTTGAGCCTCCCTATTCCCTAAGACACAATATTGGAACTAGGCCTATTAACACCCCTACAATGCTACAATGGTCTCTGAGTATTCAGGCTAAAGGAAGACTCAATCAATGAAGAAAACTTCATTGTTGTTTTATTCTAAGAAATGGCCACAGCCACCCCAACCTTCAGCAACCACCACCCTCATCAGTCAGTAGTCATCAACATCTAGGCAAGACTTTCCACCAGCAAAAAGATTACTACTCACTGAAGGCTCAAATGATATTTAGCATTTTTTTAAAATAAAGTATTTTTTAATTAAGGTATGTACATTATAGTGTTTTATACATAATACTATTGCATATTTAATAGACTACAGTATAGTATAAACATACCTTTTATATGCACTGGGAAACCAAAAAATTAGTGTGAGTTGCTTTATTGTAATATTTGTTTTACTGTGGTGGTCTGGAACTGAACCTGCATTATCTCCAAGACATGCCTGTAGAACGATTTGTATCATAAAAGCAAATTAAAAGAACCGGACTTTACTGGGTGGACTGCATGATGGTGAAATAGAAAAACAGTCTCCAGATTGGGAGTCAAGAAATGTGAGTTCAAGTCTCAGGCACATGCCAACATGGACAGAGTCTTCAACTCTGATTTTCTATTTCCTTGTCTGTAAAACATGGAATAACAGTCCTTATACTACCTACTTCCCAAGGTTGAAGCCAGAATCAAATGAGATAGTGTCTGTGCAGCACTCTCTAGACTGGACAGCACTACATAAGTGTCATTGATGGTTACTGTTACAAGTATAGAACAGGCTACGATTTATCCTGAGGGGAGACTAGTTCAGATAATAGAAAATAATGACTAATCATCCCATTCATTCAGAGCCACTGACACAGGGCAAGATGCACACAGAAGCACAGAAGCCTAGGAAAGCTGCCAGGATTAGAGAATGGTTTCAGCTCTCTGCTCAGGAAATCCACCTTGTATTAGCAAGCTCCTGACCTCAACCGTGCTACTTTGTGTTCTCAATCCTGTTTTTCCCCTTTTCTTTCTTTTCATTATAGTCTGGGAACTAAAGTCATTCTAAAGCAGGACTATAAAAGCAGCTGAGCTCAGTCACTTCTTCCGGACTGTGTACAGTTAATTCCAAATTATCTGCGCAGATGAAGAGAAGCCTTGTCTTCTCTTAAACCATAACTAAACCAAAGTAGTGGGCTTGGTTTAAATGCATATGCCAAAATGGTGGGTAATCCCAAAAGCAAATTGGGGGTTCTTCAAAAAACAAGATGAGGTATGTGTGGTGGAGAAGGAAGAATAAAAATAAAAATGAGTTTTAATCAATAAATGAACATTTTAATCCCCTCTTCCTCCCCCCCCCCCCAGTTCCCTATAAAATAGCAGTAAGCAAGAATCAAGAGTTAGGGCTGAGGAGAAGGGGTAGAACAATTTAGACCAAAGAAAAAAATCAAGGTTATTGTATGTAAGACAAAAAAATTAATGTTCCCAGCCTAACCAGGTAGCAAGAAAGTAACCAACAGACAGAGAATAAAGAAAGCTGGTAGATTTGCACTACGTAGGTACCTAAACCACAATTATCTAATCAAGTTATACTTATATTATAAATATGTCAGTACCCTATCAATTTCCATCACAGAATTGCCTAAATAGAAATGTTCTTCTCAAATAAAGACAAGTATTAAGATTGTTAAGGTATTTCATGTAGAAATAAAAATTTCCTTTGGATATTCCATATCTTCAATGTCAGTCACAATAATCACAGAAGATTTCACAAATGATTTCCCAGAACTATGCCAAGTTATTGATTCATTCATTTAATAGCTCTTGTTAAATTTTCACTAGTTGTAATGCATTGTATTTGGCATTAATAATGACTTACAATTTACCAAATTTCTGTTAAGTATCTACTTTGTGCTCATACCCTGTTCTCAATAAGAAATATAGGATCTATGCAAATAAAAGCAATAAAAAATCTCATGTTTTATGGGTAAAAAGTGGCCTAGGAAAGGGACTAGTTGAAATTTTAAGTGGGAGAAATCACTTTTAGCCAAGGCAAACGGAGAAGAATTCTGGGAGGAAGTGGCAACTAAATTGGGTCTTGGAAACAAAGGATTTCATGAGGCTAAGTGTGTGTGTGTGTGTGTGTGTGTGTGTGTGTGTGTGTGTATGTGTTGGAATAATGTGTACCATTCATGTGAAGTGGCCAGCAGAGAAGTAGAAGAGGACTGGGCAGTATCAGGGAAGAGCTGGTCCAGTTTGGATGGACCATAAAGCATATGAAAGTCTGAAAAGATAGGTTGGAGTCACACTGGGCAGGCCCTTAAATGTTAAGTGAAAGTTTGTGAATTTTGCTCCATAAATAATATGGAGCCAAAGAAGGTTTTTGAACAAGATGGTGACACAATCTAGCCTGTGAATTCAAGAAATATTTGGGTGAATAAATAAAGGATGAATAAAAACATCATAACTGGGAACACCACGGTCTCAGAAGAATTACAATGGCAGTTGGCCCAGAGAGCAATGAAAAGATGAATGATAGGTGCAAGGAGATCACATTATATTATTAATGGCGATTTTTCATGGAGAAATAGGTGGATGAGAATGAGGGATGACAAATCCTCCATGACTGAGTATTCTGCTGGTATCCATAAAATATTCAAAAGACCAGAGAAGCAGGCCTCCAATATTTTGGGTGACTCCTCTGTGGAGAATTTACAAACAGATATATAAGAAATATGCAGAATGAAAGAGCATGAATGAGTTAAGAATTTTTACCAGTGAAGGTATACTAACACCAGTGAGATCACAATTTTATTGAGGTCACAACTCAACAACTAGGAATAGAGAATATGTCTTAATTCATATATGTATTCCTTCAGTCTCAGAGAATGAGGTGGCCCTTGTTCCTAAGGCTAACACTCCACTTTAATACATAATTCAATTATCTTTCATGTTCTCCAGGATGCCATATGGAATCTTATCTTTGTTTATTCTCTTATATTTATTTCTTCTCTCTGTTAGACCTTTCTTCTCAACCTAGAAATAAAGATCTTCATGTCTCCCCTAACCTAAAACAAAAAAACAAAACCATCAGCCTTCTCTTCACTCAACTGCTCTCTCCAACTATCATTCTATTATAATTCCACTCTTCTTTTTTACTTAATTTGTGATGACTTTAATTTACCTTCTCTCTACTTACTCTCCATGCACTCAGGCTTTAGTTCTTTACAATCTAACTTTGATCACCACTGCTCTGCTCATACTGCTCTCTCCAAGGCCTCCAAATTCACTAATTACTTTTCAGCTGTAAAATCCAATGAATGACCTTTTCTCAGCCTTCATCCTCTCTGACATTTCTAGAGCATTTAATCATGTGCATTATTCATCTCTCTTCCTTGGATTCCATGACACCACTCACTCCTGTTTCTGTTCCAGCCTTTCTTAACCCTCATTCTTGGCCTCTTTCATGGGCTTCTCATCCTGCCTTTCTCCATCTTTTAGGGTGGATGTCTTCTAAGGTTCTGCCCTTCTTTTCTTTTACCTCTCTATACTCTTTCTCCTGACAATTGCATCTATATCCATGGCTCTATACAAGGGAGGGGAACTTGCAGCCTCAAGGTTACATGTGGTCCTCTAGGTCCTTAAGTACAGTTCTTTGAAGTTTGGGTTCTAAGGTCCACAAACTAGATGGTCACATATGGCCTGGAAGCCACAGGTTCCCCACCCCTGAATCATCTCTTTGGAGCTAACCACCCAGTTTCTAATTTAAGATCCAATCTCTCCCCCTAGCTCCAATCCAGCATTTCCAGCTACGCACCAGTGGTCTCTATCTGGACATCCCAATTTCAGTTCTGATTAAATATTAAACAAAGCAGAACTCACCATCATCCTAATCCCAAAGCCTGCCTTTCCTCTTCCCTTCTCTATTTCTTTTGATACTGTCAACATTTTCCCACTAAGTCATAAAACATCAGTGTCATCTTTCACTCTTCCCACTCTCTCATCCCCCACATTCTATTAGTCATGGAGTCTCATGGTTCGTACTTTTGCAGTACCTCTCATGTGTCTCCCTTCTTCTCCATTGACCATAGTCATATTTCAGGCCCTCTTTGCTTCTGACCTAGACAATGGTAATACCCTCTCAACTGGTCCTCTGACCTCCGTTCTATCTTCTCTTCAACCTATCCTGCACACAACTGCCTAAATAATCCTTTAAATATACAGGTCTTATCATATTACTTCCATCCTTAAAAACCTTCAGTAACTCAATATTGATAATAGGATAAGACACAAATACCTCATCCATATCTTCCTAGCCTTAGTTGATTCTACTCTGCTTAAAAGGCTCTATATTCCAGCCAAAGTGACCTGCCAGTCCCATCTTAATCTCATGTTGCACTCTTCTGCTGCCATGCATTTGCAATGCAAACTTTCCATCCCTAGAATATGCTTTTGCCATATTGTAGCCCATTTCTTTTCCTGCTTGGGTTTTTACCTTCTCCATTCAACCTTCCATTATTCTTCCAATTCTTTTTCAAGCACTTAGGAGGCCCTGTGGCACAAAGAAAGAGAAAATCTGACCCTTGACTCATATATGACTATGATTATAACCCTGGGTAAATTATTTAAATATCCTAGACCTCAGTTACCCAATCTGTAAAATAAGCAGGTTGGACTAGATGGTCTGTGAGTCCTTTCTAGACCTCTGATCCTCTTATTACCTTACACAGTTTCACTTTCTAGATCTGTGATCCTCTTTATCCTTGTTAAACAAGGTATCACCAGTGGTGCGCTACTAAATATTTAACAATCAATTCCCTCAAAAACATGTATTCACAACACACTTTCAAGTTTAATCTGCATTAGTAACATCTTTTTCATCATTTTCTTAAGTCTAGACAATAAACAAGCCCTAATTTCTAGGATGTATCTATATCTGAGGTGTAAATGATTACTTTGAAAATGTAATAATTGGCTCTCCCAAGCCAATTGGAGCTGGCTATAGCACATCCATGGGTATCCTCCTGTATTCTACTTTGTATAACACTCTGTGTGTGTGTGTGTATTTACATATATGTATGTTTTATATGTGCCAGTCTATACATATAGATACACATATATAGGAGAGAAGAAGAGACAGAGACAGAGAAAGGGAGAGAGAGAGAGAACTGTGATTTTATTGGGATAGGGAATTCTTGGTGAGAGAGCACCCTCTACTAGTATAGATTAATACAACATTGTAACTCCATGGTCTTAATGAGTTATCAGGTATACTGAGAGGTTGTGACCTATTCAAGATCAGTTAGCTGGAAAAATAAAAAAGTTCAAAATAAAGTAAAGTAATGATAAAATAAATAAATAAATTTTAAAAATTTAAAAATAAAATAAAATAATGGGACAAGGGCAAGGGCAGAGAGGGGGAGAGTATAGAGAATTTCATTGGAAAGAAAACAAGACAAAGCAAAATATGAAAAATCTCCAAACTTTTCACTTCCTTGTGTACGTGTTCAATCACTTCAGTAGCACAAAAGTTCATTGAGGGCAGGAATTATTCTCATCTTACCTTTCTGTCCCCAGTATCTGCAAGGCCACAGGGCTGATTGATGCAGGATCATCTTCAGCATCAGAAAAATTTGGAGTCACAACTCTCAAAGTGGACACTGTGTGACACTGGACAAAACATTTATTTCCTCAGTACTCCCAATTAATTCTAAGGCTAAAATTGATGAAATGCCTTGGCCAAAGGAGTTGCCCCACTCATTTCCCTATATAGGGTTGGGGAACTGCAGCCTCAAGCCCACAAGTGGCCCTCTAGGTCCTCAGGTGCAGGCCTTTGACTGCATCCAAATTTCACACAACAAATCTCCTTAATAAAAAGATCTGTTCTATAAAACTTGGACATTCAAAAGCCCATACCCCAGGACCTAGAAGGCTACGTGTGGTCTCCAGGTCACAGGTCCCCCACCCCTGCCTACAACAATGAAATCCTCCAGCCTTGCCTCAAAAAAAGTATCCAGGCTTTAGCACAGTGTATTGTACAAAAAAGGGATTGGTTGAAATGAACTGTATTTGAGACTTTATCAAAGCAAAAAACCACTGGTTCAGGAACTCAGTCTATTAATCCAATTGTAACCCACTTATGCTTTAGCAGGTAAATTCTGAGGACTTCCCTGAGGCACAATGGATCAGATGATTTATCCTTGTATCTAGAGATTCCACACAAGGGATTCAGCCAACACGTGGGAGGCCTTCCTCTAGGGTCTTTTTTACAATTTGGGGATTGCCAATGGGCCCCCAGGATGAACATCTGTTTCCACATCACTGACTTATATTCTTTGATTATATAGTTTCTTCTTTACATTGCTGATGTCTGTTCTTGAATGAAAGTTATCATTGACAAGATGCTGCAGCTTTCTTATACCCATTGGGCTTCTTGCCATCATGATTCCCTTGGACTATAATGTTGATTTCTCAAAGATAATGTAATGTTTCCAGATTTGCTACTCGACAGCTCAGCCGAAGAACACTGATGTTAAAATATGTGTCTTTGTGCCAGGGAACATCATGGTATTGTATAATTTCCCAATTGTAACTGATTGAAATCTCTTCCCTCCTATTCAATTCTGGGACCAGCTCATTTTCTGTGTACATGATATATCTACCTATCTAATTGTTTGCCATCACCTAGACCATCTATTCTCAACCTGTGGGTTGCGACTCCTTTCACAGGGGTCACAGGGGTCACAGGGGTCGTCTAAGACCATTGGAAAACACATATTTCTGATGGTCTTAGGAACTGAGACACCGCTCCTGTATCTGTCCCCAGGTGGGTCTGCCCACATGCAGATATACCCACATACGAGTATTAAAGGGTCACAGCATCAGGAAGGTTGAGAACCACTGACCTAGACGGTAGGTATTTTTTATCCATTTAAGAACTGAGACCTGTTAAATAACTTAGCTTAAAAAGGCCAAGGTCTTCCACTGCATCCAGGGCCATCTCCAGTTGTCTGGATCTATATCTTCCCACAGGACCCAGACAGCTCCAGAGGACAAAGTGGAACTGACGACTTTGCCCAACTCTGCCTCACTTAAATCCAATTCACTTGCAAGTCATGGCATCAGTTTCTTGATATCATGGTCCTCTTCAAGAATGAAGGACAAACAACAAGTTTTTCCAGTATGAATTACAAAGCGGATCTCTTTTTAGAAATCTTTGATATTATTTGGAAGCCCCTATGATATTCTGAGGTTTTATACAATCAGCGATCGCTCACAAACAGGAGCATATGGGAGACTTCATCATCTAAAGAAGAAATTTATAACCTGTAATTTATTAATTTTAAAATTTATTGACGACTATTTCAATGTAAATAGTTTCTTTTGTAATCCTAAATATTTTATTTTGTTCATTTAAAAAGTTATTCTGAGAAGGGATCTATGGGCTTCACTAGACCATCAAAGGGGTTATGACATTAAAAAGTTAAGAAAACCTTATCTTCCATAAATTCCATGGATCAAAAATGAAATAAACATTTTTTTTAAAAAAATGAAAAAAATCCTTACCTACAGAGAATCTCTCTTTTTGAGCTACAAGTACTCCATGACTATAGAGAATATCCTAGATAAGTATACATCTGCCTTTTTATGTTACAATCATCTTTTCAATTATTTGGATTTTTTTGTATCATGTACATATTTATTATAGAACCATCAAGTCAGTTAGTCCTACGTATTTATTAAGCACCTTCTAGTTTCCAAGCACTGTTCTAAGCACTAATGATACAAAAAGAAAAAAGAAATAATTCCTGCCCTCAACGAGTTTACAATCTAAGGAGGAGACAACACACAAATAACTGCCTGCAAGATAAATTGAAAATAACCAACAGAGGGAAAGCAGTAGGATTAAGAGGGATAAGGAAAGGCTTCGCTTCCTTCCTAAGCAAAAGGGCAGAGTCAGTTGCTCTCTTTTAAAAAGTTTCTTAGTGTCAGTAGTTTTGTAAACAGCTTCCAGAACAAGAGATCAGTGGCAATGACACCTTATTACAGTGTCCTGGGAAGGTGTTTGGAGTTGGAACAGGAAAATTTGTCAATAATTGCATTGGCGGTCCTTTATCAACTCAACTTGGTCCCTCTCTCTAATGTTGTAGCTGATGTCACTGCCGGCTTTCATTGAAATCCACTAAAGGATTTGACAGTCTTCTGCTTTTTTGCAAGAAGTCTTTTTATCTTGAAAGTCTTTTGGAGAAATATACTAAAAAGGCTAAAATGGCGGAGAGAAAGACTTCCTTTGATGCTAATAATCTGAAGGATGTTGAACAGAATTGTCTCTGTGGTTTCAGTTTTCAGGAAATCTTATGGTATAGTATGTGTATGAGAGATTCTTTGTTGGAGGAGAACCTTCAAGGATTTGCTTTACTGAATCAAATGCATTTTTTTTTTTTGTAATCACTAAACAAGAAACAGTAGGACCTTGTTCTCTCTAACTTTCAGTCAGTTGGGTGACTATGTAGAAGTGATCTATTGTGGAGAATTATTCCTGAAAGTCTAACTATTGTTTTTTCATACTTTTGGTGAAGAATACCCTAGACATTCACAAAAATAATTCTCATAAAGCTATACATATTAGAAAGGAAGCAAGAAGGAAAATCGTTGTTGATGTTTTCCTCATCACTTTTAGGGTATATGGTTAGGTTCCAGATCTCTGGTAGGAATATCCTTGCTTTTACTGACTTAACAATTCATTCCTTAAGGCTCATGATCTTGTACAACTATAGGGAAGGTGCATGTTTAATACTGAAGTTCTCAGATTACTTAGGGGAAATGCCAGAAAATTAGAAGGGTCCCAAAATGTAGGCTGCATTCTACATTCTACTCATAATTCAAGAAAGAAATACTCTCTTTCAGCAACTTTGAATGGTGCTTTTTTTTTCTTTTTTCTCTTTTTTTTTGTCTAGGCCCAAGATTCTATCCTCTCCACCAAAATACAGCACAATCAGTGCAATTTAATTCCTTTGATCTCCTGCAAATAGCATTTCCCAGAATTAATCTCTGTGTTCCTCAGATGTCAAGTCTTTTCTAATGTCCTCTCCCCAGATGCCTCAAAAAGTTCATCCTGCATACTTATATAATTTATTTAAACAACAACACTTTCTATTTCATTTCTTTGAGGCCTGACTTTAAGTAATGGGACATAGTCATTGCCTTTAAGTAACTTACTTTCTACTGAGGAATACAACAGTCCCCAGAGAAACGAAAATAAATGTCCACGCATTTAAAACTACCTTAACAAGGTTTTCACTTAGTTTGTCCATTTCATTAGAGGCTATTTTAGACAATAATAATAATAGCTTATATATAAATATATGTATGTATATATATAAATACACAAACATATACACTCGCAGACACCACATATATCTACATACATATAGATAATATGTGTATGTATATATAATATATAATATATTTTT
>CM053591.1:57057529-57068460 GCA_028646515.1 Pseudochirops corinnae | reverse complement strand
GCATATTTATATATAACACATATATTATATATATGTAAAATATGTATATACATGCATGTATGTATATATATGGGACCTTTATATATTCCATATATGCAGAAACCAAAGGAGTTAGTCATAGAAACAAATGAAAGTCAAAACCTTTCAAAGGAAGAATTGTAGTGTCATTGTTTAATGGGCATGGCTTAATTAATTTTTTTGTTCTCTAAAACCAAACAACAAAAGCCCAGTTCTTATAGGATTACAAAAGAAGGGTTAGACAGAGGGGGATTATGTAGCCATCATATACATCATGAACACTGTGAATAGATGAGCTCTAACAAGACAGAAGTATCAGTGCTCTGGGCATTGCAAGGCTTTAAGTCTTAGATATACAAAAGCCTTCAGGTTTTTCTCATTATCTAAACTGTCTATTTTTTCTCTGCAAAGGACCCTAAATTATGGTATCCCAGATAATTTCTAAAAGGTATCATTCTTCACAAAGAGTTGTTTGACTCTCTGCAGAGCAACTTAAAATCACAAATTTGCACAGTAGGAAAGGATGCCGGCAGTCACCTAGTCTAACCTGCACCTGAAAAATAATCCTGACTATAACATACCTGAGCAGTGCTTATCTGATCTCTCCCTGAAGACCTCCAGTCAGGGAGATCCATTCTTCTTTTTTTTTTTTAATTTAATATTTTACTTTTCCCCAATTACACATAAAAACAATTTGAGTGGTTTTTTTTCAAATTTTGAGTTCCAAATACTCTTTCCTCCCTCCCCTCCATCTCACCGAGAAGGCAAGCAACTTAATATAGGTATTACATGTGTAGTCATGCAAAACACATTTCCATGTAAGTCATGCTGGCTCTACTATTTTCTGAGGCACCTCAAGAGTGTTCTAATTGTTAGTAAGTGTATTTCTGATGTCAAGCCAAAATCTGCCTCTTTGCAACAATAGCCATTCATGTACTGGAAAACACTTACCTTTCCCTTTCCCTATCTTCCTTTCGCTTTCCCCATGTCTTCTCCATTCTAAGTTAAATATCCCTTGTTGTTTCTACTGATCTTCATATGTAACGAATTTAAGACCCTTTACTACTATGTTCACCCTGTTCTGAACACTCTCCAGTTTATCCATATCCTTTTTCAATTGTGAGACAGTCCCCCATGTAGCCTGCCTGACCAGGGCAGAGCATAGAGGATAGTGTGCCTGCCTATTCCTGGATAATATGCCTTGCCTAACACAACCTAAGTTTGCATTAATTTTTTTAGCTACTTTATTTTTCTTTTATTTTGAATTTGTATAACAGAAGAAGCATTTCCATAACACAGTACAATAAAAAAAAATGATCATGCATGAAATGGTAAATCCTATTGTTATTGAATCATTTCAGTAGTGAGAAATGGTGAACCCATTTGGGCTTTTCTTGGCAAAGATACCCGAGTGGTTTGTCATTTCCTTCTTCAGCTCACTTTATACGGGAGGAAACTGAGGCAAACAGGGTGGAGCGACTTGCCCAGGGTCACACAACTATGAAGTGTCTGAGGCTGGATTTGAACTCACAAACATGAGCCTTCCTGCTTCCAATCCCAAAGCTTTGTCCACTGTGCCATCTTATACAATTTGTTATTCCTTCCAAATGTACAATAAAATTATGATATAAATCTCTTTTTTTACATTTTTTCTTCCCTCTACCCTAGAGATGGCTACCATTAGACAAGAAATCTTGTTCTCCCTCCCCCACATCCCTCTTCTCCAAGGAAGTTTATTTTTAACTCAATATTCATATTTATCCTTATTGTATTTTATCTAATTGATTTAGCCCATTGTCTAAATCTGTCAAAGTCTTTTTGGAGTCAGACTCTGTATCTGTTGAGTTGGCTGTTCCCCTTCAGGTCTGTATCACCTGCAGCTTTGATAGGCAGGTACATAATTGATATAACTGTTAAACAACTTAGAGCTAAATTCAAATCCCTGGAACACTCCCAGGAGACCTTTTAGAAAGTTAAGACCAAAATATTAATAGCTTTTTCTTTATTTTTCAGTTCAGCAACTTAGCTTCAGCTTGGTGTGGTGGATAAGGTACTAGTCCTAGAGTCAAGAAGATCTGAGTTTGAATCCCATTTTGGACATTTGCTAGCTGTATGACCCTGGATAAGTCACTTAACTTAGATGGTGCAGTAAATAGAGAAGAGCTAGATCTGAAGTAAAAAAGAACTGAGCTTAAATCCAGCCTCAGACATTAAATAACTATGTGACCCTCACGAGTTACTTAACCTGTGCCTCAGTTTCCTCATCTGTAAAATGGAAATAACAATAGCACTTACTTCCCAGGGTTGTTGTAAGGATAAAATGAGTTTTTTAAAGTACCTTACAAGTCTTAAAGCATTATATAAATGTTAACTATTATTATACTTATTAAATATAAAAATTATGCAAAACTTGAAGCATTACATAACTATTAGCTATTATTAATCCATCTCATTGCACAATTGAGTAGCCCAAGGACAGCATATAGAACCTTATCAAACACTGTACTAAAATTTCAGGAAATTACGTTTGCAGCATTCCCTTTACTCACCAATTTAATAACCATCAGCAACACTTGACCACCAAATGGTCTGCTAGTAAATTTCCTATAAAGTATTTGAGACATGGAAAAAGCAGTCAAGACAAAGCAAGAATGACACAGTCCTTTCAGTTTATGTCTTGTAGATTACATTATAACTATTTGACAGTTATAGCTTTCTATATAATCTCTTAAAGCCCACAACATGTGAGAGACTGAAAGAAGGATGTTTTCATTTTTTCATGAACGTGCTGTTGGCTGACACACAGTGACAGAATCCCTGGAAAAGGTTTAATGTAAAATGAGGTGAAAGACACAGCTGATGGTGAACAGTTTTGCCCACACTCAATTTAGCTTCTCTTTAATAGAAAGTACAATATTACCTGCTGAGTGCTGACAGAGAACTTCTATGGCACAGAGCTTTGTGGTTACCTAGTTCCCATTGAAAGGTTTAAGTTCTGAGTCAATCTGTCAGTTCGGTCCATATATAATCCATCTCAGAAAGAAAGATGGTTCACTCTCTAATGTGCTGGGAGCCTGGGCCTTTGGCTGCCTTCTCATTCTCTTTTCCAAGGGAACCTTAAATCCTAACTACAGCATAAAAGGCATCCACTATCAAGAGAGATTAGGAATTGATCTCTCTTGGACTGGTGGAGAAAAGGAAAAATCAGAAGATGTGAAACTTGAGTTCAAGTATTGAGGTAGCCAAATGAAGAGTGAAAGAGTATAGAATATGAATTCCAATTCTTTGGGAAAACTACTTCAATATGACTTAAATATAGTCATCATAGACTTTCCTTGACAATAAAAATAGAGGGAGCAAGCTGCCTTAGGTTAGGGAATAACAAGATCTTTTTCCCCCTCCTCTACCTTTCTAACCACCAATACTTGGTGTTGGAGTTTGATTTAACCAAGTAATTTAAAAATACATGGTCACTCCCTATTATACATGCAGTGGGTTACCAGTAAGATCCTGGGATGACTTTCCGCAGCCTCAGGATACTTACATATGGTTTTTCTCCACATTACAGAACTTATTCCCAGTTAAAGAATGAAAACTAATGACAACATCAGTTTAAGCACAATGGAATTTGGGAAAATTTGGAAAAAGAATTGGGGAAAAATTTCTACTGTAAGAAAATAATCTAATGTACAACAGAAAACTGTAAGTGATTTGGGATAGAGTGTAATGGAAAGAGGGCTGGTTTTGAACTCAAGAAACCTGAGTCTAAGCACCACCCCTGCTACTTGTTTCCCATGCAAACTTGGAAAAATCTATTTACTCCTTTGGGCCTCAGTTTCTTCATCTGTAAAATGAGAGTGTTGAGCTAGAAGACCACAAAGGTCCCTTTCAACTCTATATCTATAATCCTATTTGTAAAATTAGTAAGTCGGTTTCTATGAATTCCAATATCTCTTCTAATTCCTATGGTTATTGATTTGGATTGTTCATGTCAACTGGGAAATCCCTATGGAAACCTTCTCCACTAATGCAGATTGCCAACTTGTCAATAATTTAAAGTTGGTTGGGGATTCTGACTGGCTAAGTGACTTTCCAGTGATCACACAATGAATCAATGTCTTCTTGATTCCCAAGTCATCTTGCTATCTACTAAGCCCAAATGCTTCTCAACACTTTACAATAAAGTAAAAAAAAAAAAAAAATAAAGATCTCACTGTACTTCCATACAAATTAAATTATGATTATAAACTTTCTATCACAAAGAAAATGTCAGCCAAAAATAAACGGGATACTGTTCTCAACATATCCTTATGCTCTTCCATGCCTCATAGGAGCATGGGGGATTGGGTCACCAGAGGTGTGTGCCCATTGAGCAGAAATAGCAAAGTGTTCTGACATTCCTTTTATGGAGATGTAGCGGTCTTGTGCTTGTACAGAAGGTATTAAATCTTTAAAATGAATTTATTCCTATTAACCTATCATTTTTTATAAATTTTTATAAACTTTATCTTTCTACATCAGAATTTTAATGTAAGGACTTAACATTGATTTATTAAGAGTACTTGATTTTTCAAAACTATTCTCTAAATATTCAGTTTTCAGGAGGAAATGTTTACTATTAAATGAATTAGTTTCCTTTTTATTAGTTCAAATAATATTTGCACTACTTTGGCACCAGAACAGCAGTGAGTTTTACAGTGATGTGAAGAGTCCTATGATCTGCTTCTATATCATCTCACAATTTTGTAAAGAGCCTTCCTTTTAATGGATTTTTAAGTGATGGCTCTTATAATAACTTGAAAACAGTGTATGGCTCTTTACCCACATTTCTTGAAACATGTAATTGTCTGTGAAACATGCAGTGTGTTCAATTTGCACAAGGTCAAATTCAGGCTTAAGTCCAGATGGCTCAGAAAACAGTCTGGGTGGACAGGCGATTAGACAGTTGCTGTTCTTGTTTATCATTCTTGCTGTTATCCCTGACCCTGATCTTCCCAGCAGTCCCAAAGACCACAGACTCCTCCAGCCTCTTCTTTCCATGCTCAGACGGAGATATTGCTAGGCTCCAAATCTCTGAAAAGGGGGGAAATAGAATTTTTTGAAAAATGTTTTGCATTTGGTTTCTATCATAGAACCATATCAATAACTATGACTATCACTACCATTTTTCCTATAGAGAGGACTTTTTTACACAAGGTATTTCTGTAAGTCAACCAATATAATTCAAGGGATCCTTTTAATATCACAGAAATGGTTTTGGAAAAAGTTTATTTTTACTTATTAAAGAAAGGCATGTTAGTATGTTGGTTAAAGAGTTGGCTGTTAGGCCAAGAAGACCTTATTTCAAGTCTTTCCTCTTAAGCATACTGACTATGTGACCCTGGACAAGTCATTTAACTCTCAGTTCTCTTGACAACTTCCTAAGACCGAAAGAAACGATCTTCATTGGTGAAAGAAGTTCCTTAGTGGGAGCTCCCTACCTATATGAAATAAAAAATCCAATCCCAAATTTAATTACTTTTTGAAAATATCTAAGTATGTTTGTGGGGGAAAACATTTTCTAGTCTTTATAATGTACTGTGGAATCAGCATTGCTGTCCTTTTCTGTTCTTCTTAAGTTTGACATTACTGGAAAAAGGTTATATGGACTAGCTATTGCTACCTTACAGGACTAGTCAATAAACATTTATTAAGAGCCTATCACATGCTAGATGTGTTAGCACTGAGTATCCAGCCACGGTACCCACTGGGGTAAGTACTGTGGAGATACAAAAAGAGGCAAAATGACAGTCCCTGTGCTCAAAGAGCTCACAGACTGATCAGGGAGAAAACATTAAAAACAACTATTTACAAATAAGGCATAGTTAAGACAAACTGGGAATAATTTTTCTTTCTATGGGCAGAGCAATAGAAGGCATATGTTCAATGACAATTTCTAAGTCTATTCAGGTGTTATATTCTTTATTCTCCGATATATTCCAATCACAACTCATCTTCTATACTTCTCTATGGACCCAATTCCATACGATGCTCATTTGTTGCTTTGTCTTCTTAAACCCATGGGAAAGACTATGAGATAAATAGTTTATTTCCCATCAGGGAAAGATTTTGATTATGGTCTTCATAAGTGAGCCTATGGTCTGGTTCTTTCCATGCTACTACTCAAATAAGCAATCAGTCCTTCCACAGTATCCTGTCTCTATTATCAGGGTATACAGAATGCTCAGGGAGGACTAGCACCTCTAATGTGAGGGCTTGATGAATCCTTTTAAGGGCTGCTGATCCATCTTTGGGGTCTACCTGGCACTCAGTTCTCACCACTGGCTCTAAGAAGCTATAGCATGCTCAGTGGCCACATCCAGTAAAAACCATCTCAGCAGATGGGCTAAACCAAATTGAGGGAAACCAACAGACCTCACACTCATTAGTTGTTTAGTGTGGTATCTACCCTAGGCCTGTGAAGACTTCCCAGAAGAATGTGTGGATGAGAAGAGTGTCTTCCAATGGTCATGAAGGTGGCTGAAGCAGGGGCTGTGGAGCCCCTAGAACTTGGTCAGATATCGAAAATGTCAAGTTCATCCACTGCATCCCAGGTTACTATCAATCATCCTGGCTTTGTCTTGTCACTAAACTTCAATGACTCTAGAAGAGTGAGGCTGATGGCTTTGTACAACTCTACCTCACTTAAATTCAATTCACACTCAAGTCAAGTCATCCCCCATAACATTGTTATGTCATTGGTCCTTTTTTGAAAATGAAGAATGAGCAACAGTAACAACAGCACTGTTGTTATTACAATTAACCTACAGTTTCAATTGATTAGTTAGGCTTCATGTTATCTGTAGCTGAAGCATAATACACATTCAGCATGACAATTTTTCCTCTCCATCAATAATAGCAGTTGTGTAATGTTAAAATGAAAAAGCTTTACGTGAACAAATTAATATAACTCAGAAAGTTGCACATCGCTGCTAGGGATGCACCTTAAAGAGCTCAAAAAAAGATAGAAAGAACCCATATGCACTATCACATTCATAGCAATACTCTCTGTAAAGGGAAAGACCTAGAGGAAAACCAGCTGCCCACCAATTCAGCAATGGATAAGCAAACTGTGGGAAATAAATATAATGGAATATTACTGCCATAAGGGAAAAATGAATACAACAAATGTGGAGATTTATGGGAAGACTTATATGAAAAAATGGAGGTAAACTAAACAAGTAAAATAAAATAAATAAGGCCTACGAGACTGAAAATAATAATTAAGATGAATACTATGACTAAGAAAGTTGGACCTGATCAAGAAATGAGAAAATATATCACCTGTCCTTCTTTGCAAAGATGAAGAACTATGGGCACAGAATACTGCATCTCCTGTCCAATTCACTTAATGTGTTGGATTAGTTTTTATATGGTGGAGTTTTTTTATTCTTTCTTTTTTTGTTCTTTTTTACTAGAGATGGCTCTCTGAAGGATATGACTTTAATGAAGATAATATAAAAAATATAAATATATAAAATTATGTAAAAGATCAAAAAAACTTTAAAAATTAAGCAACAGTGATTGTGAATTCTAATTATAAATATAGTGAATTCCATTTTCTGGGATAGACTTTTTTACTTTGCATTTATATGTCATTGCTACTTAAACTATCTTTATTATCTTTGGGCAAGTTTCAGCTGCTACAATAAATTTTCTCATGAATTCCATCCAGTGAATCTTATTTAACTTTTTAAAAAATAGAAAAACAATAAAAATTAAGACAAATTTCAATTTAATTGTTGAAAAATTCCTACCATTTTATTTAATTTGTGTTATCTTAATTTTTGAAAGTTATAAACATATTGGAAACCACCTAATTGTACTATAGTTGTTAAAATGAGTGATACTGAGAAATATGACAAATATTATGGTTCTCTTAATTTCCACACAGATTAACTTCAAGTTTACATCGTTCATATTCAAATGAAGCAAACAGCAAGATGATACAACTCATCTGTATCAGAGATAATGCTTAGTAACAGTGATGTTGGCAGATTTCATTCCAACATCTGCCAACTCAAATTTGACCTCAATTCTGCATACCCTATTAAAAAATCATTGTGCTACATTCACTGACAGTTGGAGCAAACTCACCATGTTAACATTGCTTTTGTTGACTTGGATTTGGCCTTTGTTTTCACTGAAAAGAAGAATTATTTATGTATGAATTGTACTTGAAAATATAAATAATGTTAACCATTGCTTCAAATATCCCCCATGAGGACTCTAACCCACTGTTTAGAAAACTCTATATTAGGCATTGCACTTATTCTTGGGTGATCTGTGAATTTAAGTGGTTTTACTGACCTTGAGTATGTCTCCACTCAAGAACATTTTTCTCAGAGTCAGATTACATTTTTAACCATAATAACTCTGCCAGAGGGTCCTATGAGGAGTTAGGAATTCTTCCATCCCTTTTCTTCTCCTCTAAAGATCCCCATTCTGTTTGGCTACATAAACACGTATGAATGAGGTTAAGTCCTGGACAATGCCTGACCACCTAAAAGAAGGATCAGAGTCTTTTTCTCACCTTTTTGTCTCTTTATGGGTCCAACCCAAAGCCCCAGGGGACAATCACTTAAAGCTTAAGTTTTGGTTCATGTCTAATATTACAAAATATTCAGAAATTTGCATGAGCAGGGAAGAAAAACAATGAAGTACCAGCAATAGCATTACTACTATTATTCTCTCCCTAGAAGTTGAGACTTAAAAACTGTCAAAACAAAAAGCAGTTCATGAGATGGCTGAGTAGGCATTTTCTATTTCATCTTAGCTCTATACTGTCAAAATAATTCCCTTCCTGGTCCATGTCTTTCAGAAAGCCATGCTAAGATTTTGCTCATCCTCTGGAGAGTGGTCATCTTTTCCAAGCAACACTATAATAAAGGCAGAGAGGGTACCTTCCAGAATGAGGACCCAGGAGCTTGTAATGGTAATGTAAATGAGATCTTTCCTCCATTAATATGCCCATGTGACCTGCTTGAGTCAGATGGTAGCCTGAATCACGTGAATCTATGATGTGAGGAGCTTGACGAGCAGGTGGAGTAGGAAGGGGTGGAGCAGGAAGGGTAGAGAAGAGCTGAGAGCAAGTTGGTGAGAGTAGTTAAAGCTGAGGGAGAGAGAGAGGAAGCAATCAGCAAGCTGTGAATATTGTTTGCGGGCAGAGCTTGAGGATGGTGGTGCCCTCTGCATTGTTATTGTGTATATATTTCTTTGTTGCTATGATGGATTTGGATTTCTGGTTTTGGGATTTGGCTTTCTGATGTTTGAATAAATATGTTGGTTCTGTCTTTCATGTACAGAGTCTGTTATATGTTGCGTTCAAACTTGGGAATATACCAGCATATTCATAGCAGCTGCTATGGGTATCACACTGGTAAAATAGGGCTCCAAACCTCTCAAACTCACAAGTTGGCCTCCAGTGATGAATGAGTCCATCACAGTTCAGTTGACTGTCCTCAAGAAAGCAACACAGAATATAAGAGGTAACTAGGGTTTTAGATACAATCTCAGGGTCACCTAGGCAGGGTATGTGCTTTATATGACATGTGGTAATGGCCACCATGCAACCCCAACTCTCCAGGGAGAGAATTAAATAATATTGACATGATCTACAGACAGAGACAGAAGAGGGACCAAGGGTAGGGTCACATCTTTTGAAAGCTTCACTGAGTTAGTAGCTCTTCCTGCTCAATGGACCATTTCACAACTGCCATCTTATGAGTTGGGCCCTTGTGTTGTGTTTCATAGGTGGTACATCACCAGTTGTCATAGGACATGGGAACTCCAGAGGCTGAATAAGGAGCTCTTAGAAGGAAAAGGAAATACTGAGAACAAATTGCTTTGCTTTTAGCCTTTTCTGCAATCTAGCCATTTGTGACTCTAATATAGTTCAACAAATCTAACTCCAGAAGATTATATAATCAATGATCCACCTGATTCATCCAGCTCTCACCTGTGACTCAAGAAGCTATAGTATACACAGTGGCCACACCCTAGTAAACCATCTCGGTAGATGGGTTAAACTTAGTTGAGGGTAACAGAGATGCCTCAACCTGTTGGTGAGTTAGGGGAATGTCTACCCCAAGCATGTGAAGACTTTCCCTGGAAGAATGGGTGGATGAGAACAATTTGTTTCAAAGGCCACAAAGGCAGCTGAAGAAAGCATTGTGAAGCACTAGTGCTTGGTCAGATGCCAAAGACACCAAGATCATCCCTTACATCCCAGGCCATCACTGGTCATGTTGACTTTTGTCTTGCCACTCGACTCAGGAAGACAGAATGAAGCCAATGCCTTTATGCAGCTCTGCCTTATTTAAATCCAATTCACCCAAGATGTCATTGGTCCTCTTTGAAAATGAAGGACAATTGTTTTGCATGAGTATACACATGTTAAATATATTGAATTGCTTGCTTTGTCAAGCAATGCACAGGGTAGGGAGGAAGGGAAAGAATCTACAACTCAAAGTTTAAAAAAAAAACAATGTTAAAATTGTTTTTACATGTATCTGGGAGAAAATAAAATACTAAATATGAATAAATTTAAAGAAAAAATGGACAAACAACATATACATATATGTATATTATATGTGTATATGTATACACACATGTACATATAGAAACATAATTCATAGCAGCACTTTTTGTAGATTCAAGGAATTGAAAACATGGCTAAACATAAGAAGAGCTCATAGAACCTTGCTGAGATGTGTAAAATAGGCAGAACAAGAGAAGAAATATGCAAAATGCCTTCGACAATAGAAACAAAAAGGACATCAAAATAACACTGAACATTCTGTGATTATAATGACCAAGTTTGACCCCAAAGAAGAGTTGAGAACATCTCTCTCTCTCTCTCTCTCTCTCTCTCT
>CM053591.1:57038443-57049691 GCA_028646515.1 Pseudochirops corinnae | reverse complement strand
TATATCATATTATATTATGTTACATTACATTATGTTACATTATATTATATTATATATAATAAATGTAATTTATACTATGTTAGAGGTATAATTAGGAATATTATAAATATATGCTATATTATATAAATAATTATAATTTTAATATATATTATATTTTATTAGATATAAATATACATAGAGTATATTTTATATATAATATACACATACAATATTTACATATTGTGTTATGTGTTGTAGCAGCAACCACACTGGCATGCCCAAGATGGCTGGTAGCACAGGCTGTCAGATATACTTTACTAGGAAGGGGTGAAGGAGTCAACAATCTTTTAAAATTATATTCACTAGTTCAAGGGAAAAGACAGCACCATGAACCTCAGAGAAAATACAAGCAGAGAAATAAAGACCAACAGACAGGGCTCTGACTGCCTGCATCAACTATTGCACTTTACATACATCCTTGGATTGAGAGAGCCTTTACCTCTGAGAAGTTGAGGAGTTCTGAACACACGGCCACTCAGAGTCTCCACCAGGGAATTTACAAGATCCTTCTCATAAGTGAGTCCCCAAAGCAAAACACCAACTCAGTGTGCATATACACTTTTCAGAGCCAGAAGGCATTGTGTGACATCCTTGTGACTCAGTGCCTAATTAAAAACTAGCAAAAGGTATGAAAGCCTTCCTACAAGCAAGCCTCCCCTACAGGAGCTTCCCTTAATGGGCTCCACCCATTAATGGTCAGAGAAGATCTTATATCCCATTAACATTACATGTACACACACATATACACACATACATAGAATATATTGTGTATAATATATACATAATATTTGTATGTCTGTTATGTGTAGAAACACGTGCATACATATACATACACAATACATATATATGTATTGTGTGTGCGTGTGTATATATATCTATACATATATTCATATATATATATATGTATAGAATATAGAGCTAAATATTCCAGTAGCATAAACCACAGGTTTACATCATCTGTTATAAGTAATATGGAAGTACTAGATTTGGAGTCAGGAGAACGTGGATTCAAAGTTTGCCTCTGATACTGGTGGTACAAACTACTTAAGCTCTCAGTGGCTGTTTCCTTGTTTGTAAAATGTGATAATAGTGCTTGTACTACCTCACAGAGTTGTTGTGACCAAAGTGTTTTGCAAAACTCAATGTGAGTTATTATTATTTTCGATTTTTAAAACTGTGAATTGAATAAAAATCAACAAATACGAACATTTTACTATGCAAAGTAAAAGAAAATGCTTGCATATGAAACTATATCTTTTATGTCCAGTTTGCATTTTTCAAATTACCCCTTTTTGTATACAGAAATTTAACAGGTAATTCCAACATTGTGCCATCTTCTAAACTTTGCATTGTTTATTTTTTTAATGACTCATTGTGCTTTTTGCTTCTTTTCTTCCACTTTTTAAGTATTACTATCAACACCTCCCCAGGTATCCCTAACTCTCCCCTCACAAAAAAAGAGAAAAAAATAAAAGTTCTTCCTTGTAACAGATAATTAAAATGATACAGAAGAAATTCACACATTGCCCAAGTCTGAAAACATGTTTCTCATTCTTCACCTCTGTTCCATCACTTATTTTCCAGTAGGTGAGAAACATGTTTCATTATCAGACTTTAGGAGTAGACCTCATATTAATAAGTTGTTCACAATCATTTTTCTTTAACATGTTGTAGTCATTGTATAAATTATTCTCGTTCTATTTGCTTCAAACTGCATTGATTTATATGTCTCCAAATTTCTCTAAATCTCTTCCTTTAGTTTTTTTATATGGTGCAATAATATTTCATTATATTCATTTACCATTGTTTTTCGTTAGCCAACCTCCAACTGATAGGTCTTGCAGGTCATTGAACAACTAACCAAAGGACATTTACTTACTAAAAATTGCAAGGACATGCAACAAAGATACCGTTGTACTTAGCTTTGGGAAACATGACCCCCATCCTTTTCCATATGGAAACATGTCCGTTCAGCAGAGTCAGATATGGTTACTTGCTTCATCTTAGACATCCATCATACCTGAAAGGTACTTACTCCATATGGGTTGTACCTTTTATGCACTTTATGACTAATAAGTCATATAAACAAGACTAGAGACCGCCAGAAAAGCTGTGTCAGGTGAGGCACAGCTTGAGCTTTGCCCAACCCATGGGTCAATCCAGCCTTAGCTTTGTCACTTTTTAAGGAAAATCTATCCTAATCCACATTGTGGATTGGGAGTTAGGTGTGTGGTAGAGATGAACCTTGGTATGTATTGATGCTATCACAGCATCCATGAAATTTGTTATAAAGGCTTCTAGTATTTTCCTATTTATAATCTCATCTCCTTATGTCAAATTTTTAATTAGAGAAAGCTCTCATATCTCCCGTCTTCTTTTCTTTAGGCTAAACATTCCTATGTTTTTCAATTTATCTTCTTATGACTTGGTTTCCCATCCTCTGATCATTCTAGTTTATACTCCTCTGGGTGTACTTCAGCTTATCAATGTCTTTCCTAAAGTGAAACACATAGATGAACATAATATTTCTAATGTCTATAGCTCTACTGCTTTTTACAGCCTTACCTTCCCCACTCTCACCTACTCTAGATATTCCCAATCCTCCACCATGCCCTTTGGAATGCCTGCTCCATAATGAGCAAACTTTCTTTCACTTTTCCATTCTCCTTCCATCTTCTGGCTCTCCCTGAGACTTGGTTTCACTGAGACTCCTTATGACACTATTTTCTTCACTACAGTTTTCAGTAATAACTAGCCTTTCTCTCATACATTTCCCCTCTGCCACTCCTTGACTCTCTAGTTATGTTGGGGGAGTCAAGATACTCCTTGCTCCTTATTGCCACTTCTAGACTATTTTCTACAATCTTCATTAAATAAATTTTCCTCCTTTGAAGTTTGTTCTACTCCTTTTGATTGCACAACACAGATTCTGGTGACAGTTATCTATTAACCCCCAGGATATTCTACTTTCCTCAAGGACATTAGTGTTTAGTTCACATGGCCTTTCACTCCACCTCAACTCCTACCTTCTTACTTCAATATGCTGTTCCCTCAAATAATTTAATTTCTTAGTTCCTCAAACTATTCTGAAGTCCCACATCACTAACTGTTTTGAATATCTCCAAGTGGATGACCCATAGGCATCTCAAAACCATATGTCCAAAACATAATTCATAGTATTCTCCAGCCCCTGAACACTCCCCTCTTTTGAACTTAACCACCATCCTCACAATCTTAACTCTTCACACTAACTCACCCACATATTCAATCTCTTGCATAATCTTTTTGTTTCTACCTTCACAACATCTCTCATATAGGTGCCTTTCTTTTCACTCATCTAGCTATGATGTTAGTTCAAGCCATAATCACCTATTACTTGGGTTGTTGTAATAGATTTCTAATTTGCCTCCCTGTTTCAAGTCTTTCCCTACTTCAATATATCCTCCACTCAGCTGTCAAAGTGATTTTTTAAGAGTATAGATATGATTACGCCAACCCACAACTCAGTAAACTCCAGAGGTTCTTTATTATCTTCAGAATCAAATACCTTGCTAATAACCCAGCCTCTTCCTTCCTTTACAATCTCCTTGCAATTCACTTCTATTCCTCAAATGTGACACTCCAGCTCCTATCTATCTGTCTTGATACTATCTGCCCCTCATGTCTGAAGTCTTTCATCTTGACCTTTTTATTTTTATGCCTTCTTTCAGAACTCAGATCAAATCCCAGGTTCTACAGAGGGCCTTTCCTCCACCTCAGATATTAATGACTTCATCTCTGAGATTAGCCTCCATTGATATTGTATAATCTTGTGTAATATATATATATATACATACACACACACATACATATATATATATATATGTACATACAACTGAGATCCTAATGAGCGTGACAACACGTGTTGTCACTCTCATTAGGATCTCAGTTGCTTGAGGGCAGGGTGGTTGTGTTAGTGTATTTTTTACAGAGTGCCTATGTAGTACCTGTATAGTACATTAGACCAGTCATTCAACAAGCATTTATTAAACATTTACTATGTGTCAGGTAATGTATTAGGTGCTGTGGATAGAAATAAAAGCAAAAAAGAAAGTCCCTGACCTCAAGGAGCTTACATTCTAATGGGGAAATATAATACATAAAAAAGTATTTGGAAAAGTGGTATGGAGAAGGTACATGTATTGGGGGTATAGGGGAGGCAAAGATCAGAGAGGTAGAATCAGAGTTAGGAGAGGAATGAAGGATGGTTAGCCTGGGCAGCTTCCCAACATAGAGGATGCTAATGGGAGAAAGAGGTTGCAGATGCAGAGGGATATTCCAAGGTGAGAAGGTTATAGTTACTGAGGGAAATTCCAGAATGAGAAGGCAGCTGGGAGATAGTGAAATCTGGAAAATCAAGAACAGAGCTTCTAGATTCTAGAATGAATACATGTCAAATAAATGGTTGTTAAATCAATGAATGAATGTCATCTGATGAGGATAGTTATATGTTAAGACTATTAACTCGTATTCATTACTAATTTTTGTATAAATACAGATATCATTCTATTAACAGGATCTTATTAATTTTTCTTTGTCAAATTGTTGTTGGCTCAAATGAGCTTGTAGTTCATTAAAAACCTCAGTACCTTTTTATATGAAATGTTTTCTAGCCATGAATATTCTGTATCTATCTAGTTCTTTCCTTCCTTCCTTCCTCCCTCCTTCCTTCCTTCTTTCTTTTCTTCCTTCCTTCCTTCCTCCCTCCCTCCCTCTCTCTTTCCTTCCTCCCTCCCTCTTTCCTTCCTTCCTTCCTTCCTTCCTTCCTTCCTTCCTTCCTTCCTTCCTTCCTCCCTTTCTTCCTTCCTGCCTTCTTTCCTGCTTTCTTTCCTGCCTTTCTTTTTTTCTTCCTTTCATCTTTCCATTCTTGCTTGCTTTTTTAATGTAGTTTTTTTTATTAAAAAAGAATTAAACATATATTTATATTTGAGAGAATGAAATTTCATTTTTCAAGATGTCTGTAATTTAGTTTAGTTTTTGGAGTTTTTTTTTTTTTTTTGCATTTTTAGTGGGGGGAAGGCAGTGCAATGGGGGTTAAGTGATTTGCTCAAAGTCACCAGGCTAGTAAATGTCAAGTGCCTGAGGTCACATTTGAACTCAGGTCCTCCTGACTCCAGGGCCCGAGCTCTATTCACTGTGCCACCTAGCCACCCAAGATGTTTATAATTTATCAGCTACTCTTCAGCTTTCATCCTTTTCTCTGTTTATTTACTCCCATATTTGCGTATATATTTTTCTTTTATATAATTACAGACAGTATGTATACTGCCCTGGGCAGCTTCTTCTGCTTCACATTATTTCATATGTAACATATTACATTTCTTTATACTTTTCTGTTTATCACTCTCAATTAGCTTATAGTATTTCATTATATTGATATGCCACAGTTTTTAAAGCATTTTTAGTTGATAGAGGTCTCATTTTATAGGTTTTTGAAATTCCAAATAATATTGTTATAAATACTTTTTGAACATGTACCTCTTTTTATTGTTTGTCATGTTAAAAATCTTAATGCTGTGGTCCAGAAATGACCTGCAAGCAGCATGTGGTTTATAATATTCTCAGATTAAAATTTAATTGGGAAATATTTATAAAAAATAAATAAAAAACAATAGAACATAACGTTAATATGTGGTTTTCTTAGTCAATATGCAGCCTATGGTCATCCTTACATATAGTGTAATGATCCCCATTTCTGTTTGAGTTTGACACCACACCGCTAGTATAGTCACCACAATAGAAGTGTTTGCTCAAAGGGCATCATCATCATCATTATTATTATTTGGCTTTTTGGAGGGGATTTGCAGGGCAATTGGGGTTAAGTGACTTGCCCAAGGTCACATGGCTAGTTTTTGTGTTAAGCATCTGAGGCTAGATTTGAACACAGGTCCTCCTGACTCCAGGGCTGGTTCTGTATTCACTGCACCACCTAGCTGCTCCATGCTTATTTTTTCTAACTCTTGAAATGTGCTTCCTAATTGCTTTCAAAAAAATACCCTACCAATCACCAATTGATGATTTTACCTATCCCTTCCTCACCTTGAAATCATTGTACGTTGTCACTTAATTATCTTTGCCTATATTAGTGTGTTTGAAGTGGCACTTTAATTGTCATCTCTTTCACTGGAGATGAATTTTGTAAAGTGATTGTTTCACATTTCTCTTTCCTTTTTTGTCAGTTCTTTGGCAATATCCTTAGCCCATTATCCATTGATGCCTCTGTGTTTTCTCTGAATGTTATCATAATATTTTGTCTTTATGTTTATTTGGTATATCCTCATATATCTACTTATTATATTATCTTCCAGAATGTGTGAGTAGGAATTGTTTTATTCATTGTATCTCCATTTCCAGGTCCCAGCACAGTGTCTGGCACACAGCATTTGCTTACTAAATATTTGATGATTGATTTATTAATTGATCTATTCTTATAAATATTACAAAATACATTTTGTTTGCCATATTTTTTCAATTTAGTGTGATTCTTTTATTGGATTATAGATTTTTGCTAAGAAATTTAAAAAATTTATCTAATCAAATACATCTCATCTCTAATAATTTCTTCCCTTTGTAAATTAATAAAATTAATTCAACTGGTACTACTGAGAAAAAATATTATTCAGTTTTCTCCTCTTTTGTAGGGCTTTTTTTTGTTTGTTTGTTTACATCTATGGTTTGGCTGGAAATTTCTGTGGTATGTGTTATTATCTTCTAAAATATTCCTAAAAGCTTTTCTAGCTTCATTTATTCAATAATGAATCTTTTCTTCCTCATTTTCTTTCTTGATTGAGTGAGCATTTAATCTTTTGTATATGTTTAGGTCTATTTCTTCCGTCTCTGTTCTATTCTAATGATGTGGTGGTTTTTTTAATCTTTATTTTTGTTATTCTGAACTTGCCAAATCCTAACAAACACAAACACTCACATACTTGCATATGGACAGAAAAGAGATTATTCGTGAAACCTTGACTCTTCCTAGTGTATCTTGGATTTTAAAAAATACACAATAAACTCAATATTCCACATGTTAATTTCAAGCTGTCTTGCTTGTCTTTGTCTCTCTCTGAACATCCTTCTGTTGTCTCCTGTCTTTGGATTTTTGAATGATTCATTGACCACTTTCCTTTTTTTTTTCTTCTTGGTATCTCTTTTCCCCTCCAATTTCTCCCTACTCCAACTTAAAGAATAAAAATGTTGTAATACATGCATAGACTCGTGTTAGGGCCACTATTTACCAGGATCCCTCTCTTCTTCTCATGCCTTACTATGGGTTAAACTACTTTTTCTTTGAAAAGAGACCAAGCTGTCCCTGGGATTTGATTGGTGCAGGAGGCAAAGTCTCAAACTAAAGCTCTCTTGATCTAGTTTCCTAGAGTCCTCCAGCTATATTGACGTGACTGTCTGGTCACCAAAGGACATTAAAAACCCCCAACCACATGGATTATCTACAGATTTTCTGGATGTCCCCAGACTATATGAGTCACCACACTTTTCCCTGCAGGCCTGATGATTTTCCAAATGGAGATTAGGGAGCCTTTGTCTAACCAAAATAAGTGCCATAATGTCCTTGTTGAATATCCTTTCTATGTGTTGGTTAAGTAAACCTCTTCTGTTAACTGTTGAATGTCTCCTTTCATCCCAAACTCAAACCTAAAAAGTACTGGCCACTATCAGATGCTCTAGTCACAAAAGTCAGACCAAAACAAATTCACACACTGGTCATGTCCAAAACATTTTTTTGGGGTCTTATTTTATTGCATGGATCCACCACCTCTCTCTCAAGAGGTTGGAAGCTTCAATATCTGTTCTCTAGAGGTAAGGTTGATCAGAGTTCTTAAGTCTTTCAAAGTTGTTTTTCTTTACAGTATTACAGTTACTGCATAAAGTCTTCTCTAGGTTTTCCTCATTTCACTCCATATCAAATCTTGCCAGTTTTTTTCTGAATCCATTCCTTTTATAATTCTTGCAATACAACAGTATTCCTATGCATTCATATACCACAATTTGTTCTGCCATTCTCCAGTTGATGGGCACTCCTTAGCTTCTAGTCCTTTGCTATGGCAAAAAAGAAAAAAAAAAAGAAGGAAGAAAAAAAGTGCCATTATAAACATTTTTTTTTAACATATAGGTCTTTCCCTTCTTTCTTGAATCTCATTGGGTTATATGCCTAGTAGTAATATCAACTTAACCCAGACCTATGAAGAAGTAAACAAAAGAACAGATTTGTACCTCTTTTTTCTTTGTGTTTTCTTATTGTCTTTGGTAGATGAGAGTATTAGGCAGTAAAGTGGCTAATAGGTAGAAAAATGAATGAATAAATGAATGAATGAAAAAAAAGCATTTGCTGAGTGTTTATTATGTGCAAAACACTGCCCTCATCAAGCTCACCTTCTACCAACTTTAACAGATTTAGCCCTTCTCAGCAATACGATGATCTAAGACAATTCCAAAAGACTCATGATGGAAAATGCTGTCCATATCCAGTAAAAGAACTCTAGAGTCTGAATGCAGACGGAAGCATACTATTTTCTCTCTCTCTCTTTTTTCTTTCTTATGGTTTTTCCTTTTTGTTCTGATTCTTCTTTTACATCATGAAAAATGTGGAAACGTTTAATATGATTGTAAAAAAAATTGAGTGAGCAAAAGAGAAGCTCACATTCTAATGAAAGAGAAAATATATGGAAGGTTTCAGCTGCAGGTTCCATGGAAATCTTCCATGACTCTTGGATATAGTGGAAAAACAGGTGGTAATGCATCTTCTTTAATGTTAAAGATAAAACCACTTTATTTTTGATGTCGAACCAATTTGACAATGACAAGGTCTTTTGTGGTGAGAACTTTCTTTACTGGTTATCAATAGGTATAAATTCTGAGAAATCAGGAACTTCAGTACTTTTGGAGATGGTTGCCAGTTTGAATCTTCCACATGGGTTGTTCCCCTGAACAGAGGCTTCGAGGTCTGGGTTGAAAGCAGGGTCAGTGTGAGTGCACTGGGGTTCTTGGGATCAGAGTATCTCCAGAACTTAGCAAAATGCCTGCCACATGATAAGTGTTTAATAAATGTATAGAATATTCAGGGAACACTAGCTTCTCTAGTGTGAGAGCTTGCAGGGCTCTTTTCAGGGCTGTTTGTCTATTTTTGGTGTCTACGTACCACCCAACTCTCACCTGTGATTCCAAGAAACTGTAGCATGCACAGCAGCCATACCCCTGGTAAACCATCTCAGCATATGGACTAAAACAGATTGAGGTTAATTAATGGGTTTCAAACCCATCAGTGAGTTATGGGGGTGTCCCAAGTTTGTGAAGACTTCCCCCAGTAGAATGGGAAGATGTAAACAATTTGTTCCAAAGGCCATGAAGGTGATTGAAGTTGAGTGTTTAAGAGTTTGGTCAGTCGCTGAAAACCCTGAAGTCATCTATTGCATCCTGGACCATTGACACTTATCTTGCTTTTGTCTTACCACTGAACTTCAATGACTCTGGAAGAGAGAGTGAGGCTGAAGACTTTGCACAATTTTATCTCAGTTAAATCCAATTCACAAGAGTCAAGACATCACCCTATGTTATCAGTCCTCTTCAAAAGGAAGGCTAAACAACAATATTGAATGACTGATGTTTACTATGAAAGAAGGATGGTTGGACTTTTGGCCGTTGGTACACAGGAGGTACTTAATAAATCTTTGTTGATTAATTGGTTGATGAGAGGTATGAAAAAGCAAAGGGCTGTGTGTGTGATCCAGAACTATCCCAAATAGGGGTTATGGAGAGAGTATCTGTAGTACTTGTGATATCAGACTGCAGACTCTACATTCTACCTCTGCCTCTTTTCAAGGGAGAGTGGGATCAAAGCAAAAAGCCATTTGGGGCACAATTATAGGTCATCTGTAAACTAAACTATGTATAAGTTATACATAGGGCAGAAAAAGTTATGTCCTATATTCTAACCAATCCAATAACTTAGTCTTTGATGATTTGTAAGGTATTTCAGGATTTTGCAATGCCTTAGGTCTTCAATTAGAACATTAATTATTATGATCTTATAGAGTTCACAGAGGTGATAGTTAACAGAACACTCTGGTTAATAGTATGCCAGATAAAAGTGAGTCGATGGTAGTTTAACCTTTTTAAGGTCCCAGAATTCAAGTGTTCGTTTTAATGCCTGTGAAGAGATTGTGCCATTCCTATAAGAACTAAAAAAAATCAGTGTATGTGTGTGTGTGTGTGTGTGTATGTTTGTGTAGTATATGTATACTATTATACTGGTGGGGGACCTTATTTTTCTAACCATAATGTTTACTTATATTATCTCCTCTTTTATGTATTGTCTCTGTTGTGTGTGTGTGCGTGTGTGCGTGTGTGCGTGTGTGTGTGTATGTATTTTTTTCTGTAGTCCAAGATGGTGTCTCCTGTTGGCTGCCAAATCCATACACAGGACAGTTAACCTCATGTTATTTTCTAAAAGGCCTGAGGATTAGTCAGATATTGTATGTTCATTTGAGGGTGAGGATTATTATTGGGACGTGGAGTTCTAGGGGAAGATGGCCATTAATAACAATAAATCTTGCAGGCAATACTAACTTGTATAGAAGTAAGTTAAAGATTGGTCAGTAGGCATTTGCTTCCAGAATAATGAAGACTCTGGCGACTGATGGCACTATAATACTTTACTTAGTCAATTCATATCTGCGCTTAGAGATTAAGTCAGGACATAGATTATAAATAAAAACGTAGAAAAATATTAGCTTATAGCAATGAGACAAGAAAAAGAAATTGAAGAAATTAGAATAGGCACCAAGAAAACAAAATTAGCTCTCTTTGCAGATGATATGATGGTATACTTAAGAGAATCAACTGAAAAAACTAGCTGAAGTCATTAAAAACTACAGCAAAGTTGCAGGATATAAAATAAACCCACATAAATCATTAGCATATCTGTATATTGCTGACAAAATCCAGCAAGAAGAGATAAAAAAGAGAAATTCCATTTAAAATAACTTCAGATAATAGAAAATACTTGGGAGTCTACCCCAGAATTATATGAACAAGATTACAAAATACTTTTCACATAAATAAAGTCATATCTAAACAATTATTAGAAATATAAAGAAATATTAATTACTTATAGGTAGGTTAAGCCAATATAATAAAAATGAAAATTCTATCTAAA
>CM053591.1:56984602-57038343 GCA_028646515.1 Pseudochirops corinnae | reverse complement strand
AGAATAGATTAGGTATTTGTTTGTTGCTTCCTTGGTTTTTGAAGAGGACCAGTGATATCACAGGGTGATATCTTGACTGGTGTGTGAATTGGATTTAAGTGAGGGAGAGTTGCACAAAGTTATCAGCCTCACTATTCTAGAGTCATCAGGGTCCAGGGACAAGACAAAAGTCAAGATAACTAGCAATGGCCCAGGATGCAGTGGATCACCTTGGTATTTTCAATGTCAGTTCAAACTCTGAGTGCTCTATGTAACCTGCTTCAGCTGCCTTCATGGCCTTTGGAGCAAATTGTTTTCATCTGCTTGTTCCACTGAGGGAAGTTTTCATATATCTGGGGTAGACATCCTCTAATTCACTGATACATTCGAGGCCTGTTGACTATCTGTTGAAACAGTTTCCCAAAGTGTGGCTGCTGCATGTGTTACCGTTTCTTGGAGCCACAGTTTCCAATTCTTTGCCACCACAAAAAGATCTGCTATCAATAACTGAGGGGATGCCCATTAATTGGGGAATGGTTGAACAAGTTGTGGTATATGATTGTGATGGAATACTATTGTGCTATAAGAAATGACAAGCAGGATAGTTTCAGAATACCCTGGGAAGACTTATATGAACTGATGCAAATTGAAATGAGTAAAATCAGGAGAACAGTATTAGCAATATTGTACAACAATCACTTATAAATAGCTTAGTTATTAAGATCAATACAATGACCTGAGACAATTACCTGAGACTTATGAAGAAAAAAGCTACCCACCTTCAGAGAAAGAAATGATGGTGCATGAATGCAGATGGAAGCACACTTTTAAAACTTTCTTTTTCATGTTTTTTTGATCTGTATTTCCTTTTGCAGCATGCCTAATATGGAAATGTTTTGCATGACTACACAATTATCATCTATATCAAATTGGTTGCCTTCTTAACGAAGGAGGAGGGAAGGGAGTAAGAGAAAGGATGTTGAACTCAAATTTTAAAAAAATACATGTTAAAATTTTTGTTTACATGTAGTTGAGGAAAAATGAAATGAAATGAAATGAAAAAAATTAAAATTAACACACAAAACCATTTCCTTTATATCCATCTGGTTTTGATTTCCCAGAGTGATAATTGCTTTTAAGTTGGTGAGTCGTTTCTGTTGTCATGGATGCTCAGAAGGGTAGGAGGGAGAAAAGTGACATGCTTCCACCTTTAGCACTCTCAAAATAAATGTTCTTTCAAGTCAATTTAAGACTTTCATGTTTTGACACTTAGAGAACATTCACTATAAAGTAGAATATAAGGAAGAACACAGCTTTGAAGTTGTGACCTTGAGGATTGTGGTCATGATTGCCCCACTAGAAAATCTTCACTTTCTGACTTGAAAGGTAGAGGTTTCAGGACTTCAGGACTGTTGGTCAAATAAATGGTCTTATGAAAAAAGAAAAGAATAAATTTTTTAAAAGAAGAAAAACCACAACTTGTCTTAGTAAACTTTATACCATCATGTGTAAAACAATAATCAGCATGGAGAAAATGAGGTTTTGTCCCAGGGCACTGATATCCAGATGCTTTCTTGGGGACATGGGCCAGGAAGGAGGAGGTGGTAGTAGATGAGATTCCTTTTCCCAGAAAATGCTATATACTTTACAGGACTCTGGAGGTATAAGGCAAAACTACCCCTGAGCTCTCTCCCTTTGGTTCCTGTCTCATGCCATCCTATCCTATGTCCCTGGGCTGTTGACATTTGGGTCTTGTCCCATATTACCCTTTCCCCAGAGCCTAGATTCTTCCCTCTTGTTATGGGTATGTAATGGGTATGGGCTTTCTGGGAGATGGTTCTCTCTTGGCACAACTGTATCCATGGGTGGTAGATTCCTAATTTTCTCTCACTATAACCATTTGAATAAAGGCTTCCTTTGTAAGATTAAGGAGTTTTAAAATAGAAGACTTAAGAAGATTAAATAGAAATATTTAATAGGAGACTGAAATAGATGAATAGATTCTGTCACCCATTTCAATTCCTATCTTTAGCATCCACAATCTCTTCAAATAGGGGATTATGTAGCACTGGAGAAGGGAAAAGGAGAAAATTCAGAAGACTTACATGTACAAGTGAAATTTATTGAAGGATAACTGTACAGACAGCAAAGGGCTTAGAACATCTGGGGATTGGTGGTGGTGGTGGGGATGGGGTATCGCTACCATGTTCCCAAACAGCTATACAGAATGGGGGAATGATATGGCAGCACACACAAAATCAATCCTACTTTCCCTTTTAAAATGGACAAGTATAATTTTGGACCTGTTTTAGGGATGCTTCTTTCTTTTCAGGGATCCCAGGATAGTGATTGGTGGGGACCAAGATGCCGTTTGTTGTCTCTGTCTTGATTTATGCTTTGGGATCTTTCAATATTATAATTGTTTGTGGCATGAGAATCATAGGATTGGAATATTCCCCAGTCTACTTGAGGTCAGATAACAAAGCGGATATCAAGAATCTCATTTATGATGCTAGGTGTTTTGGGGCTATTTGGGCTGAGGCTCTTACTTAGCTATGAAGTTATCATCGAGGAGACATTTGATTTTAGCGGTACAGGCAAATGATCAAGCAACAATTCAAACTAAAGAAGATAGTAGCCAATTAATAGGAGCATGAGCAGTCTCAGAGAGTTCTGCCTCTCATTTGCCAGGATGATAGTGTTGTGTTGTCTCCTGAAGTGGGGTTCAGAGGCTTTAACGGAAATGCGTTTAGCTTTTTTTCCCTTCAGGATTCTATACCTGAAAGCTAACTCAGATTCTATAGGGTAGCAGAATTAACTTACAGTACACAAAAGATCCTAACATGAAGATTAAGGACTCAACACTGAATATAGGCTGCGTATAAATGTGTTATGTATGTTTATACTCAGTAACAAGCAATATCACTTCCTTTACTTTTGGCAGAGGAAGGATGGCATTTATAGTTACAAATTTTTTAAGAAGGAAATAAAGACTTGTATATACATTTTAAGAATGGACAAAGAAACCACAAACAATACCATTATGAAATGAATCATGGCAGTCACAGTTTAATGGTCTCTATAATAGCAGGGGCTGTCTTCTCTAGCACAGTGCCCTTCCCCTTCTTCTCTTCTCATTTAATTTTCTGCAGGTCTCCTTTTACCTTGTTATTACTCTGTTATAAAACCACCCAGAACCCCCTGGTTGTGTCTCCCTATTTAGCTGGCAGCCCTCTTGTAACAGTCCTCTGAGGTGAGGAGAGGAGAAGTAAGAAGAGAAACCTTCCATTTGCCTAAAATCATCCATTACCAATATGAAATGTCTGGTATGGTTTCATCTTTCTAACGGGTGTTGAGTATATGCTTTTTGGTTCTAGTAACAATATCCTTCATGATCAAATACCTTTTATTGTGACTTTAGATTTTGTGAGGGGTGAATACAATCTTTGTTAATGTAGAGTAGGGAAGAGAAATGCAGGAAACAATGCTGTTTTTTTAACAAGTTTTTATAAAGCAACTTCTATATGCCAAATAGTGAGCTAGACTATAGGTGCTGGAAATAAAATGACAAAAACAAAACAGTTTCTGACTTCAAGGAGCTTACATTCTGAAGGCATCAAGATCTCTCTGTATTCTTTCTGCATTTCTTTTTTCAGCTTTAAGAACATGTTTGACTTGGTGTTCAAACTGTTTGGAAGCTTTTCATACTCAAGACAAGAGGAGATAACATAATGGAGTTATGGAACAGGCCATCTCAAGAAATAGAAAACTTTTCCTCCCTTGGAACAGAGATAGTGGGAATTTCTTTCCTGAAGGGGCTGGATGAGATGGCCACTGAGGTTCTTTCCACATCCGAAATTCTGTGATTCTGAGTTGGGTTCTACATATTTTTTTTCTTCTTTTATTGCATTATTTTAAACTATGGTGATAATTTACTGCTCCCTTGTGCTAACTGAGATGGCAAGATATACAGACTAATATTCATTGATTTGGTCTATATATCCATAGACACATTTCTGGAAAACCATAGGGTACCTTTCAAATAAGTATTTTATTAGCATCTGTGGAAGTTTGTGTCAGGCTACTAGTCTCAGCAAATGGTGAGCCAAACAGATCTCTGTGGCCAATGATCAGATAATGCTACAAGAAAGGGGAGAGTGAAGCCATTTTGCTTTTGGCAAAATACTGATTCAGTGCACTCAGGAGGGGATAAATTGGAGCCTGCTGTCATATCTGTCAACCTACTGATTACCTAATGTGGAAGCCAGGCCACTGAAGTATGGGAAATGAGACACTGAATTGTAGACATCAATTTTCCAAGGGAAACACACACATACACACATGTACAGATACATGGAGGTTCATGCTCAGGAGTCCGTATGTCTTGGTCCCACTAGTATATATAGCAGCAGGGCCTCCTTCAATCAGGATGGGAAAGGAGGATGAGAAAGAGCTTCCAGGATGAATACAACAGTGTCTTGGAGAGGCTGATGCCTGAACACAAGAGCCCTTGGAAGCTCTCTGCTCAAAATCCCCTGTTGCCAGCTGATTCATGGGCAGCAGCTGTGCCAAAGGCTTCATTTCCTGGCCTCTTAGCTGGAAGGAAAGTATTGTCACAGGGTCCCCACCAGGCAGGGTGGGGCTCCAGGATGAAAGAATGGATGGGTTTGAAGCCTATAATAAAATGTCACTGTCCAGGAAATAGACTCTTTTTACCCTGTCTCCACAAACTCCTCCAAATCATCTACCCCTTCTTTCTTTTAAGCTAGTCTCCCAGAAAATAAATTACAGCAGTCAAAGCAAAATGTGTTGTTGTTCTTCATCTGTAGGCGATTGGAATAAGGAGCATTTTGACCTGATAGATTCTGTGTAATGGGCAGCACTAACAAATAAATCCTACCATTCTAGGGAGCATAATTTGATTCCAGGGATCATTATTTAAAGATTTTATTGATTCTCTTTTCTTTATTCCCTTGGCACCCTTCCCCCACTTCTCAAATGAGCATTCTTTCTGCTTCAGAGAGAGGGGGAGATAGAGAGGGAAATGTGCCAGGAAGTGAAAACTGAGAGAAGGGAATTGTACATGAATGGATCCTCATAAGGAAACCACATCTCGAACTAGATACAAATGTCACTATTGAGAAGGGGCCAGTGCAAAGAAAAATTTGTACAGTTTGCCAACACCAGTGGGTAATACTCTAAGAGAGAGGTTAAAAAATAGCATTTTAAGAGACTAACAGGAATAAACAGTTAATATTATTCAGAATGTTTAAAAAACCCAATTCATCATTAACCACAGCTGTTATTTCAGCAATAGTTACCCAAAGAAGAAAAAAAGGAACACAGAGACACAACTCTAATGGTAAATCATTTTGGTAAACGGTAAACACATTTTGCCTGTGTTCAGACTTTATTCTTAAGGATTCCTCTAAAGAAGCTTCACACTAACAATGTAAGATGCCAATGATTTGTTTTGTGAGGTAATAAATATATCGTTAGGTAATATATGTAATATTAGGTAAGGTGTATACTTAAGGAATTGAAAAACAAAAATGCAATATTGGTACAATTTACAAGCAATGTCCTAGAAATAATAAAGTGCAAGGTAAAATAATTAACAAAATGATAGACTTTACCAAATATCCTCAGACCTAAGTCTCTCTACAATTTCATTTTAATTAAGAAAACGTTTATTAAGGGCTATCTCTGTGAGATGATGACCTAGGAACTAGGCTTATAATCCTGGTCCTTAAGATATTGTGATATTAAGAAAATGTGACTATGTTTCAAGGTAAAGGCAAAAGAGAGGTCAAAATGTTCTAGATTGTCCCTTTTTGAGAATGAGGAAAAGGGAAGTTTTTTGAAGGTAACTAGGAGGTGGATAGAGTGCTGGGCATGGAGTCAGGAAGACTCATCTTTCTGAGTTCAAATCTGGCCTCAAACACTTATTAGCTGTGTGACCCTAGGAAAATCACATATCCCTGTTAGCTTCAGTTTCCTCATCTGTAAAAGGAGCGGGAGGAGGAAATAGCAGATCACTCCAACATCTTTGCCAAGAAAACTCCAAACAGGGTCATGAAGAATCAAACACATCTGAAAACAACTCAGTGATGACAAAAAGAGTGGGTCTGACCATGTCACTCCTCGACTCAATAAATTCCACAGTGGCCCTTTTGCCTCTATCAAATACAAAATTGTCTGTTTGGCAATCATAGTCCGTCAGAACCTAACCTAACCCCTTCTAACTTTCAAGTCTTATCCCTTACTTTCTGCTATGTAATCTTCAATTCAGCGACATTGGCCTCCTGGCTGTTCCAAGAACAAGACATTACATCTTTCCACTGGGGTCATTCATTCTCTCTGAGTGTCCGCTGTGTCTCAATGCTCTCTAGCTCACTTCTTCACTCTGATTATTGACCCCTCTGAACTCCTTTAAGTTCCAACTAAAACCTTACCTTCTACTAGAAGCCTTTCTTAGCTCCTCTTAATTCCAGTACCTTCCCTCTATTACCTATTTCCTGTTTTTCCTACATATAGCTTGCTTTGTTTATATTTATTTGCATTTTGTCTACTTCATTAAATTATAAACTCCTCAAGGGCAAAGGACCATCCTTTGACACTTTTTGTATCCACAGAATTTAGCACGATGCCTGGCACAAAGTAGGTACTTCATAACGTTTATTGATTGACTTAGATTCATAGGATTATAACTGTTCACATTAATGGAATTAACCCCAACTCACCAGAAGAATGACAGAATGCAACAGAATAGAAAGCAGAATCCAACAATATGTTGGTGATAAGAAACACATTTGAAATGTAAAGATCCACAAGAAACAAGATGAGGTGCTGGAACAGAAAGTACTATGCCTGAGGTGAATCTCAAAAAGCAGGGAGGTAATCATGATCTCAAGCAAGTTAAAAGCGCACATAGGCATGTTTAAAAGAGATAAACAGGGAAACTGTATTATATTCAAAGGCAGCCTAGACAATTAAAGAATATCCATAGTTAGCATAGTATAGCATCTAAGGCTTAGAGATAGAGCTGATGGAAGTAGAGGGAGAAATAGACAGGAAAACAGACAAATTTTTCAAATGGGCAAATCTAAGGAAAAAGATAAACAAGAAAGAAGCTAAAGATCCAAACAGAATTTAGAAATTAAGACATGTTGAATCTCTGGTGATTATTGAATGCAAATAGCTTTCATGGAAAGCTGAAAAATATATAGATATACATATACACATATACACATACATACACACACGGATACTGTTATTCATTCAGTCATGTCTGGCTCTTTGTGACCCTTTGGACCACACTGACCATAGGTTTTTTTGGTAGAGGCACTGGAGTGGTTTGCCATTTCCTTCTCCTGTGGATTAAGGCAGACACAGCTGCTAAATGTCTTAGGCTAGGTTTGATTCCATGAAATAATCACCAGATATTTGATGTTTTACTTTTCCGTGTGTGTGTGTGTGTGAGTGTGTCTTCAGCTTTTCATGGCATATTTACAAACATTGGCTATGCCTAGGGCATAAATATTCATAAAAATTCCAAAAAGCAGAGTTACTACACATGTCCTCTACCAACCACAACACAATTTATAAATTGCTTGAAGAAATATTCACATTTAAATGGAAACTAAATAATATAATTTTAAAGAATTTATGATTTAAAGAATAAATCATAGAAATAATCATTTCATCCAAATAGATTATTACAATGTTACAATATACAAAAACTGGTAGGATACATTCAGATTAGAGTTTAAGGGGTATATTTATATCTCCAAACATTTCAATAGAAAAACCCCAAATAAATAAATTGGACATACAAGCAAGAAATTTTCAAAAGCAACAAATAAAAAATCAGTAATAAACAGAAAAAATAGAAAATTTAAAAATAAAAGAATAAATTTGTAAAAATTAAAAGTAGAAAACCAAATGAATTAAAAATAAAACTAGGTGTTTAATACATAGATAATTTGATTTTTTCAAAAAAGAAGAAAATTTTATCACTAATGTCCAAAATACAAAGAAACTGACTAGAAATTGTTTGTTGAATTGGACACCAACAAAATCAATACTTTAAAGAAAACAGATGGATATTTTTAAAAATGTAAAATATTCAGGTCTATGGAAAAAGCAATAAATTTAAAAAAAACCTCAGACACAGAAACAGGACAAGTCAGAAATGATCTATCAAAGCAGGAATAATATAGGAACAAATTTGAATCAATTACAAGTGAATTGTATCAAATATTGAAAGAACAATTAATTTTAATGCTACATAAATTGTTTGGAAAAATAAAGTACCTACCTAAAGTTGTTATGAAATGACATAATACAAATGAAAGAGGTGTTTATTATCTCTTCATGTCTTGAGATGTTTATGATTGTTAATCATTGTCAAATTTATGATAAAAAAAAGATTTTTTCTTAAAAAGGCTATTACAGGGGCAACTGGGTGGCACAGTGGATAGAGAATCAGCCCTGGCTGGACTCAGGAGAACACGAGTTCAAAGCCACACTTAGACGCTTACTAACTGTGTGACCCCAGGCAAGGTACTTAACCCTGATTGCCTTAAAAAAAAGGTTATTATAATTGTTTCAGGTAATTATAAAACTAGAACTATAAAAACTAGAACCAGAAGACACCTTCAAAAGCTATGTCAGGAGTCTAATCCTTTCATTTTGTGGATGAAGAAACACATGTCCACAGAGATTAAAAATCTTGTTGAAAGTCACAAAACTATTAATTAGAGCAGACAGGATTTGAACTTGAAGCATTCTACTATAAATCCAGCAATCTTTCCACTGCCTCACACAGGTAATGGAATGAAAATTTATGCAGAGTTGTGGCTTTGTGAAGTGAAAGAAGATACAAGATTGGAGAGAAAGAATCTATAAAATTTGGGCACTGGGATTAGATATTTGGGATTAGATTCTGCTAATTGATGATATTTGAAAATTGATGATATCTCTAAGGTGATTGGTGATTGACCTTGTTGACTGATTGTAAGCATGATAATGTCCTCTTAGAGAAGTTTCCTTCATCTCCTCACTCCAGATCAACCCAATTAAGAACCTGCATTGTTCTTGTGTTGTGAAAGTAAATGATCCAAGAGAGAAAATGTGACAGAAACTCTGGGTCACAAAGCTGTCTTTCTGTTGTCAAAGAGTTAGCCCCTGGGCTGGTGACTTTTGATTTTAATAAAGACCCAAGGCTCCTTTTTCCTCTGTCAGAAAGAATCTTCTTTAAGAGAGTTTTTCATAGTAAGAAGCTGGAATATTTCCAAAGATTAAAAAGCTTTCCTCAAAGACAAGACACTCTTTAGGAATAGACTCCAATAATAATTGGAGGTCTCTAGTGGAAATAGCTATAGTTCTTCCTTAACCTCTTCTTGAGAAAGAGATTATTGGGGTTTTGCAGAAAATTAAAATAATATTTAAAAGGACAGATTCCTTACTCTCCACCACAAGATAAGTATATTTCTTCTAATAGTTTATATTATTGTTTAGCAGTTTTCATCTGTGTCCCACTCTTCATGACCCCACTTGGGGTTTTCTTGGTAAAGATACTGGAGTGATTTATTGTTTCTTCCTCAAACTCATCTTACAGATGAGAAGACTGAGACAAGCAGGCTTAAGTGATTTGTTCAGAGTCACACAGCTAGTAATCGTCTGAGGCTAGAGTTGAACTCAGGTCTTCCTGACTCTAGACCCAGCACTCTATCCACCGAGTCACCTAGATATTATTTAACACCCATAGGTTCCCTTTTGACCAGTACAGATCATAAGCCCTTCATGCTCTTCCATTCTGTGTGATTCTTGTCTATGTTTTGTCATAAATACTCTGTATGATATTGCCCATATGACTTATGTATGATAAAGAATCCCCATAGGTGTGAATAGAACTGGGGCAAACATGATTCCTGGCTAATGCTCTATGCACATATGGGTAAACCACCACCACTCTCATCATTATCATCATCATCACCACCACCACTCTCATCATCATCACCACTCTCATCATTATCATCATCATCATCACCACCACCACCACTCTCATCATCATCATCACCACCACCACTCTCATCATCATCATCATCATCACCACCACCACTCTCATCATCATCATCATCCTCATCACCACCACTCTCATCATCATCATCATCATCACCACCACTCTCATCATCATCATCATCACCACTACTATCATCATCATCATCATCATCATCATCATCTTCATCCTCTGGTTTGTTTTCATTTCTATTTTCTTTTCCATTGACTGCTTTTTTTTCCTTCATAGGATCATAAATTTAGAGCTGGGAGTGACTAAGTGTCCCTAAGGATAACTAGTCTAACCTTTTTATTGTACAGATAAGGAAACTGAGGGACAGAGACAGTAAGTGATTTCCCCAGGGTCACAGCATAGTAAATAGCAGAACCTAAATTCAAATCCAGGTTCTGCAACTGCCAATGCAGAATTCTTTCCTGGCACAACAGCTCTTGCATCCTAAATATGGATTGAACTTCTCTTGAATATAGATCTGACTTTATAGAAATAGGACTAGTAAAGATAAAGAAAAAGGTACAAGAATGGTTAGACCAGTCCTGGGGTTAGTTCATATTCAATTTCTAAATTAAAAAAATTCATTAAACTATTATGATAAAAAGCACTTGTTCTATGTTCCTGGGTTCCATTGGCCTAGACATGGTTTTAAGTGAGTTAGACATGGTCCTACCACATTAGCCAAGGCGCAGTGAAACACAGATAGATTCAGAATGCACATTGAACACATCAAATAAGTATTTATAATAAGTGAAATCAGGGGTTAATGTACTAGATGAAATGGTGAATGAAAGAGAAGGTGATCTGTGGGGATTGTGTGTAACCCAAAGAAATGACTACCATGTTAAAAAAAAATCAAACGTAAAAATCTTTATTGACTGTTTATTGGCTACCGTTAAAAAAACAAATTCAGAAATAACTAGTTGTGCTCAGTTGTAGCTGGGACAGGATGTCAGTATTGCTAATAATATAATTACCCCTTAGCCTTCCAGTAGGCCTACTTAAATAAGATTCCTCCTAGTTTTGAGGGTGTGAATGGAAGAACATAACTATGTTTTGAATGACTTTTTGGAAAGGACATAGTACCTGTACAAGTTGTCATCAGTCCTAAATAAAGATATAGCTAACCAGCTGAGAGGTGGCATGAAAGATCCCATTTGTGAGAGAATGAAGACCAAGGCGGGTCCCTGAAATTTTACAATTGTGTTGAAGATACTGTTCAAATTTTGTTGGTTTGTTTTTCAATGTGGCGTTTCAGAGGCCAATCAGAATTGTGTCATATTGATTTTGTTATGATTCTTCAGTGGGTTGTAAACCATTGGAGGAGTCATGTGAAAGCACAATGATTGATTCTCTTGAGGATTTCTGAGAAATTTCTGGAATTGAGGATACAGACAAATGCACCATTTGTACTCCAGTTAATTTGCTAAGTACAGGAAGGGGTACTATGCCAGTTAAAAATGATTTTCACTGTCACTCCAAACTCTGACCTACAAACTGTACCTTTCTCTCCATGGATCTTCCAGTGAGGGGCCACAGCAGAGCTCAGATCTCAGGTTCTCCTCCCTGACATTCCATAAGAATGACTTGCATATGGCAAATGGGACACATGGATTGACCTAGAGGAGCCTATGACTTTGTTGAGTTTTGGTTTGCTTTGTTTCTTTTCTTGAACATAGGTGGTCAAATCATCCTATGCAGCATTTCCTGAACCCACCAGTTCTGGCCAGATAATCAGGGACAGTGGCCATCTTGGTCAGAGTCAGGCCCTAGAAGTAGCAGCACCCATGGCAATCCTGGAGGCAGTGGCAACCCATGCCCAAGGCCATCCTCTTTACCATTTGGCACTGGAAGAGTAAGCAGCAAATATAGACATGAACTTCAGTGGCACAGACTGCAATGAAAACAGATGTGGGCACCACAGGCAATAGACAACCACATGTTCTCCAGTACAACTGGTCTAGTATCATAAGAATGAGCACTAACATGTGCGGAGTAGCAAAAGGCAGGCCTATATAGACCATTCCTCACTGTAATCAAGAACTGATTGACCCCTTCATACTCCTGTTAGTGTAATACCTAGTGAACATTATGTAATTTCCCACTCAGATATGACTTGAAGAACAAAAGAGTGTTTTGATTTCTGGCAGCAAGGGGAAGGTTGAAAGTCTCTGGCCAGCCTCCATAGAGGAAGGGCCCTCAGAAGCCTCTTATGAGGTGAAGATGTTATATCCTACTTCCATAACCCTCCCAGGGAAGAGGAAGACCTTTCTGGTAGGCCAGGGAATACTAATGTGGGTGGTGATACAAGATGATTCCCCTTGACCTGTGATGAGAATCAGTAACTATGGAGAAAGGGTCATCATTTTTGCTGCAGAGCTGATGTTCCTGCTCCTTTTTTAACTTTTTATAGAGATTCACTGTGAACTGCAAAAATATACTATCACCCATCACATGGATCTAGCTAATTCTTTTCTCCCTTCCTTCTTCCCTCTCTCTGTCTATCCCTTGCTCCCTCTCTTTCTCTTCCTCCCTACTTCCCTTTCTTCCTTTTTTCCTTCCTTCCTCTCTTTTTCTTCTCCTTCCTCTTTCCCTCTCATACATCCTTTTCTTCTCTTTTCTCCTTCTAGTGTACCCATCTTTCTTTCTTCCTTCCTTTCTTTCTTCCTTCCTTCCTATCTTCCTTCTTTCCTTTTATCCTTCCTTCCTTCCTTCCTTCCTTTCTTCCTTCCTTCCTTCCTTCCTTCCTTCCTTCCTTCCTTCCTTCCTCCCTCCCTTCCTTCCTCCCTTCCTTCCTTCCTTCCTTCCTCCCTTCCTTCCTTCCTATCTGCATTTATCCCTCTAGCATTTATTGATCGCCTTCTATATGTAGCATTGTAAAATAATAAAGACTTATTACTATAGTCTCCTAGATTAAATTTTAATTTCTGAGACTAAGGACTGTGTTTTATTTATCTTCCCCCATAGTACCTAGGCTATTAACACCAGACTCTAGAAAATTCTTTTTTTATGAAGCAACCAAGAGTTTCTGTATTCAGGTTCTCACTAGGGAGAAGCTGGGTAGAATTGTTCTTAGAATTACTAATAATTGGATGGTGTGGATATTGTATATAGACTGTATGCATGAAAGATCCCCAACTCACTCTTCCCATTTACAGAATTGCAGATTAAGCAGGGGGCTGAGGTTTTAAACTTTTTGAATTCTAATCCCCAAGTCAGTCAGCAGCTGGAATGTGCTCCAGGGCATGACACTGGAATTCTGTTCCTTTTCCTGACAAATAGCACTCTTGTTCATTTCCTGTTGCTCTGGCTATTCAGAGGAACTGATATCTTTACAATCATGGAGACAATGCATGCTGTAGAATATAAGTAAAGAGATTCAGGGATAGATAGTTGGTAGGCAAAACACTCCATCTAGTTTAATTTATTTCCTTGCTATCTGACTTGAGAGGAAAGGAGAAGCTGCTCTTTATTTGCAGGGACAATATTTTTTAATACTCAGTTTCACCCATTTTCATCTTGAGCCTGCTTAACATAAATTTTTTGGATTTAAGCCTTGCCTCCAATGAAATTTACTAAGGTGGAATTAAATGAAATGAGATGAGATGAAATGAGTTGGAAAATGTGCAAGGTAAATATTTAAGGGGGAATAATTACTGTAACTTCCTACTCTTAAGAGTTTGAGAACAGCATGTTCTAGCATTCCAGAAGGATTGGTTGACCCTACAGGCTCCACTCTAAAAATAAAATCTCACCAATATACAATAACATATGCTTCCACTTTATCTTCCAGTCCTCATCTTCCTTCATTTCTGTTACTTTTACTTGCGCAGTCCAGCTTCAACTCCTATTGAAATTTTATTCTAGTTCAGTTCAGCTACATCTTACCTCATGCAAATCCCCCCATTCTCCATCTTCTAGCCCTGCTCTTTATGCTAAAAAAATCTCTAAATGTTCACCTTTTCTTCTTATGAGCATTCTTCTTCATCTTAACTATCAAACAGTACCTTTTGGCTTCTATTACTTCTAAGATTCAGTATAATCCTATTTGTCACTGTAATCCTCTGGCAGCCTGACCCTTCCCTGTTTTTCTAGTCCTTTATACTTTTATATAAGATCCAGCAATACCGGCTAATTTGCTGTTCTAGCCACATGACACTTTTGAGCATGCATGTTCATTAGCTGTGCCCCCTTACCTGGAATACTCTCTCCTTCTCTCTGCCTAATGACTTTTCTGGATTCTTTCAAGATTAAGGTCAAACCCCATTTTCTGGAAGAGTCCTTTTCTTAGCCTTTCCTTTTCCTTCAGCCTCCCCTAGCTAGTGATTTCCCTTTGAGATTATCTACAATTTACCTGTATACACTTTGTTTGTATGTAACTGTTTGTATGTTGTTTCCCCAATTAGAATATGCTCTTTGAGGGCAGGGCCTATGTTTCTGTACTATTTTGTATAACCATTGCTTAGTTTAGTACATGGCACACAGTGCTTTAATAAATGCTTCTTGATTTTTCACTAACCATGGCCACCAAGTGACCATTTCTAATACAATCTTGTCTTCTCTTTTTTCCTTATGACTTTGGGAGATGAAGAGATGACCTACTCCTTCCTCACAAGTGCCACTTACAAACAATTCTTCTACCATCATTGCTCCACTTCTCACTTGACATTCAATCCAATTTTGATGCCATTTCCTCTATGTTTTTGCCACTGTCCTTTACTTTCTTCCAGGGAGCAACTCTACTTTTCTTAATGATGTCTATATCTGGCTTGTATTGTCCTTTTGTATGAAAATGCTTTGTCTGGCATTCAAAGCCCTTCGTAATCTAACCCCCTCTTACCTTTCCAATCTTACTTCTTACTCCCTGACAAGTACTCTTCTTTGCAGTGACACTAGCTTCCTGACTTGTAAGAAGAATATACTCCACCTCTTAGCCGGGAGGATTCCCTCTGGCTTCCCTCCATGCTTGGATTGCTCTCCCTCTTCTGCTCCATCTGGCTTCCTTTAAGTCCCAATTAAAATCTCACCTTCTGTAGGAAGCCTTCCCTAACTCCCCTTAATTCCAGTACTTTTCCTCTGTTAATTATTTCCTGTTTATCCTGCATATAGCTTGCTGTGTATGTGTTTGTTTTCATACTATCTCCCCCATTAGATTGTAAGCTCCTTGAGGGCAAGGGTTTTCTTTTACCTCTTTTTGTGTTTCCAATATTTAGCACGGTGCCTAGTATATAGGAGGTGTTTGAGACAATGACTGATTGATGGATTTTAGTCAATGTATCTTTTCTTTCAGTAGTTCCAAAACATGAAGGAGCACCAATCACTTCACAGTCCTTTATGTAAAACTGATCATCACAGCAGTTTCATTAGGACTAACTTGTAACCTAACATCACCGTATGTATTTCTTAATTTTAAAAGATCAGTTTATTACATGGGATAGAGTACTAGACCAATGAGAGGTGTCACCAAAGTCTTGTTGTTTAATGTTTTAAGATTCTTTCTAATCTTTTGACAGCTACCATAGTGGTCTCAGGGCATACACAATCTGCTACAAATTAATGATAATAATAATATTTAACATTGTCTTATCTCAATTGATTCTTATAGCATCCCTGTGGAGAAAGTCCTATTATTATACCCATTTTATGGATAGATAAAGGAGACTAAGACAAATGTCTGAAGCAGGATCTGAAGTCTTCCTAACTTAAGCCCTATACTCTATCCACTCTATCACCTAGTTGTCTATGTATCACTCTTGCTAGCATTGTTGTACTTGATTGGGTCTTGCTACCCCTTCCCTTAAGGAATAGATCATGGGTTGGGTTTTGAGGGAATTATCACTAACAGTGTTATTGTCATCTTGTTCTCATCTTTTCTGATGGGATTTAGATAGAAATTTTTTGAGAATAATGTTGCCATCTTTTACTCTGGCTTATTTAATGTTGTACAGATAGACAAAATGAAAGCTTATGGTAATTAAATAAAAATGTTGGAATGTATGCTCATCCTCTTTAGACTCACTGAAAGCACATTCAGGACAACTCACATAGCAGAAAGGCAACAGAAATAACATCTACACCAGCCTATTCTCACATAGTTTGAATTTCTTCTGTAAAGATTTTACATTTGTGAAGTTCCTCATTCTATGTAGTTTGGAGATTCTGAGCATTTGGCATGGTAATATCTATCAAATTTGTTCTTAAATTTTTATGAACCAGTGCTTTCAGTGTTTATGGATAAAAAAAAAATTATAATACTTCTCTGGTTGCCCATACAATTTATTTGTTGAATTCCTAAGGGTATTTTTTGTAGGATGGGGACTTTCTTTCTCTTGTTTATAAATGATAGTGAATTTCCACAAACAATTCTAGCATAATTACTATATTCCATAATTAATTCTAATTACTTAATTGTATTTTTCTAAATATCTGATAGATACAAAATTCTTTTAGCCTGAATGATATATTGCACAGTTTTTTGAAGAATTTTCGTTGAAGAATCTGCATCAATTAGTAAGTCTTCTTGTTGTTTTTTATCCTTTGTTCTTAAAGACCATTCATGAGGGTGATGTTTTGACTTGTGCATGAATTAAGTGAGGCAGAGCTGCAAAGTTGTCAGCCTTTCTCCTCCAGAGTCATTAAAGTCCAATAGCAAGACATGTTAAGACAAATTGATAAGTCTGGGTTCCTTACAGGTAGCCTTTCAGTAAATTCTGGTGGCAATGACGTGATTGTGAATTACTATCATAAATGGCTAGAATCAAGAAGACTCATCTTCCTAAGTTCAAATCCAGCCTCAGCCACTTACTAGCTATATGACCTTAGGCAACTCACTTAACTCTATTTATATAGTTCCTCTATATAAGGAATAGAGAAGAAAGTGGAAAACTACTCCAGGGTCTTTGATGAGAAAACCATGTGGTCATGAAGAGTCAATTACGACTGAAATGATTCAATAACAAAAAAATCATAAACGCTTCTGTTTCTTTAAAACAAATCCACATGACCCAGCCATTCTAATGGTGCTTTATTGTTGACATATTGGAGATCACCAATAGAGATCTTTTTGATTCTACTCTTAGATATTAGCCATTTCACAGGTTCTGTCTAGAAATGAGTTGCTTTCTGATATGTTTGGTGAATACAGAGGCCTATATCAGTTCTTAGTCTTTACTCTTGCTTGGTCAAGTGAGATTTCTTTGTTTCCAAATTATTTCTCTAAATTCTATTTATTTTGTGCTCTAAGAACAATTTTCAATCTTCCTTCTTTTTAGCAAGGAAGTTTTCATCCTTCTGTGACTATAAGATAGTATAAAAAAGGTTTGACTAGTATAGTCCACCACAAGATGCAAGTATACTAAGGTTCAAATGACCCAGAGACTAAATGTTGCTTCCCTCCCCAGACTCTTGCTTGCTGCGGCACACAGTCAATTTTCCTGGGTCCCTACCCCTAATTTCTTTTTCCTAATTAGACAACTCAGAAAATTTCAGTGTCCCAGACTACCCCACTTACTTTCCCCTATGACAACAGGGCAATCTCCTCTTAATGCCATATCTGCTCTTTGTCTATATAACTTTGAGCCCTAAGTGGCTTGGGACCAGGGATTGGAGTGTGCAGGTTAACAAATGTCTGAGTCAATAACCTTTGGAACTGGAGCAGCTGGAGTGTGGGATGCCCTCCTAGGCTGCTCCTGGTTGGTATCTGTTTGCCTCCTCTTGTTGCCATCCCTGTATGGTAGCATCACTCTTTAGGAATAGTTCCCTCTCCTTTTGTCCAGCGCTTTCCTGTGGAGATGAACTCTCTGTTTTGTGAACATAGTATGTGGGAGTTCTTTGACATGTTCCAAAACTATTGTTATCCATTTGACTGTGACAAAGATATGTACATTCATGTATATGTGGATACATTCATACATACACATGCATGTATATAAAATTTTAAATGTCCTAAATGTTCTGAATGTGTTCTTGTTGACTTCTAATTTCCGATGACAATAAATTTCAACATATATAGTTTCATCTTTCTTGTTGATAGGTTTATGACTTCCTGCCAAGAGAAGACCAAGGTATTTCAAATTATTGCCTTCATCTATTGGTTCATTTTGATCTCCATATTTAAGTTCAAAGACTTCAGTTCCTACTTTTCCTTAACAGTATTAAGAATTTTATGCCAATTTGTAATGTTAATGGAACCTGAAGATCTTCCATGACCCTTTGTATTGGCAAGTAAACAGGTACTCAGCACCTTGTTTCAAGTTAACAGCTTGTTTAAGCTATTTAATTGGCACAGAAGTAGTTAACACCTTGGGGGTAAGTTGCTGATGTAACAGGGAGGGGCAGAAGAGGGAGGAGCTAAGGCATATACAAGGAACAGCCCCAGCTGGGAATGGCAAGACTGAACTGAGAATTGAGAACCAGCAAAACTTGAACTGGTAGTAGCAGAACTTTTGCTGAAATCTTTCCTCTGGGAACTTCTGCTGAAGAGCTTCAGAGAACCAACCAGAACTTCAGCTAAGGAGCTACCATGAGTGAGAGAGAAGGATCCCTGCTTGAGGGATCCTGTTCTGTTGTGAAGGCTTGGGAATGTGGGTGTTCACTGCATTAAGTATGTGTACCAACTTTGTGGTTACTGTAATTACTTTGGCTTTCTGATGTGGGACTTGGGTTTCTGGTATTCAAATAAAGGCTTTGGTTCTATCCTCCATGTGGAAAGCCTGTTACATTTTGTGATTCACAACTATACAAGCATATTTATAACTACTGTGAGTATTGTGAATATTGCATTATTGTTACACTACTGTTACACTGATATCACTGGAGAAAATAGCTTCCCTCCTCCTGGCCCCAAGTGGGGCAACATAACTTGATGTCATGCATATATATAAAGTGATTGATTAATATATCATATTGGAACTGCTCTCTCTTTGAATTGAAAATCCAATTCATTTTTCCTCCGGAGTGGCAATAACCTCTATAACATTAGACAGAGGTAATCATTTTAAATTGTTTTTCTGGAGGATATCATATTTGAAGTCAATTGTTTTCAACATTATTGTATTGATGGCATGTTTTAAATAGAGAAGAGTTTTCCATATGAACATCAGATATCTTAATGTTCTTACTATACTTGGAACTTGGAATGTGTGTATGTGTGTGTGTGTGTGTGTGCATATATATATAAATAACCCTTCCTGTTACATTTAACCCTCCAAATCAATAATAAGTTGTTCCTCAAATGATCTGAATGTTTTGACACACCACTCTTTTATCATTTTATACACATGTACATGTATATATATATATACACACATATGTATATATATATACACACACACATACATATGTACATATACATGTATATTTATATACAAGTATTCATATACATGTATATATTTGTGTATATCTATACATATATTTAAATGGTTACAGCTTTTTTTCAGTAATACAAGCTATGGATGCTTTATAAAACCATAAAAATAAAAAATTGCTCTCTATTTATAGGTTTCATTGGTGTTTTCATCTTTTGGTAACAAATATGGTGTGCTTTTGTTAAGAAAGATGAGATCAGACTTACACTAGAAAGGAAACTGGTAAAGTTTCCTGGATTTGCTAGTAATTCTTGCATCACTGAGAAGCATTTGAAATAATAATCATGGATCTTAACTGGCTCCATCACTTTCCAGTTTTGGAGAGAAATTAGAGTTTATATCACTTCCCTTGAGTCAGCCAGTCTATCATCCATTATATCAACAATTTGTAAATGTTTTGTTTTGTGTTTGATTCAAATTGCTCTTTCATTTTGTTGGATCACTTTTGTCAATAGAGAACACCAGAAATTTTACATAAACTCTTTTTAAAAATGAATTTATTTTAAACTTAAATATAAAAAACTTACATATACAGTGAGAAAAGAAAAAGAAACATTATAAACTTAAATATAAAACATAAATAAAAATAAGAAAAGAAAAAAACATTGTCATATGTACAATAGAACATGAGAGGATTCAAAATGTACAGCAATAAATTTTCATTTCAAGAAAATCTATTTAATAAATACTACACATGATGTTCAGAGCTGCCCATCTTTTCTTTACTTCCTTGTGAGTTTTATTTTGTTCTCTGCAGTGCACTTTTTACTTTGTTCTTTTTCCCCCTTCCTCTGCCCACTCCCAAGAAGGAACAATTAAGCACACACACACACACATACACACAAATGCATGTGTATATGCATGTATGTATATACATATCTGTATGTGTATATATTCACATAAATAATATGCATATATGTACACATACAAACATAAACACACAAAGATATATACATAATATACATATATACTTAGATATCTATAATCATACTTACATATAGACATATACATTCATATACCTCTATGTAAGACCATACTATACTTATTTGTCCTCTGTTTCTCTGAGGGTGGATAACATCTTCCTTCATAAGTCTGAGTCTTCCCATAGTTTTCCAAGTCTACCAACTCATCATTTCCTACACCACAGCAATATTCCATCCTTATACTGTCTATATTTTTAACAGTCTAAAACAATATTGATCAATATGACTGACACATAGTGTAGTTTCCCTATTTTTCTCTTATGCTCAAATCTATTTTAGCTTTAACTTTTTCTGAGATCATGATTACTATCCATGATATTTTTCCCCAATAAATTCTACTCTTAGTCTTTATTTTATGTTTGTATGTATCTCTTATTTCTTATCTCTCCTGACTCCTCCACTTTACTTCTACATGCTACTTTGATCCCCTATTACTTAACCTACCCCCTCCAAGGACGCCTCCCTTATTCTCCCATTCCCATTGATCTAACCATTCTTCTATACCCCTCTAAAAATCCCTCCCTTATCCCCCCCATCTTCTTAGCCTTTTATTTCTTTCTTAATTTATAGGATTTTTTTTACCCTTCTACATATATATGTATTGTTCCCTCTTAAACCCATTCCTGATGAAAGTAGGTTTCCAGAAATATCAGCCCTCCTCCGCCATTTAATTCCTCTGTGTCAGTTCTTCCTCTTGCAACTCATTTGTATAAGATAATTACTCTCTTTACCTGTTCCTAAATGGTTTTACTTTTATAAATCATATCACACTCAGGTCTACCCCAATCTTTCTTATGAACTACCTAATTACTAATAATCTTATACATACATTTTACATTTCCTCATATAAAGGGTAAACAGTCTGTCCTTAGTGAGCCCCTTGCAATTAGTTTTTGATATATACCTCATATTTCTCTTGGATCTAATATTTCATCTTCTATTAAGTTCAGTTTTTTTTAATAACAAAAATCCTGAAAGCCTGATAATTCATTAAATATTCTTCCACCCCTGCCCCTTTCAGTATTATGCTTAACTTTGTGGATATGATATTTTTGGCCACAACCCCAGTTTTTTTGCTGTTCAATATGTTGTGTTTTGAGACCTGCTGTCTTTAAGTGTCAACGCTGCTAGGTCTTGCATGATTCTAATTGTAGCATTGCCATATTTTAATTGTTTTTTTCTTGTTGCTTATAATAGTTCATCTTTGAACTGGGGTTTTTGAATTTAACTATGATATTCCAATAGGTTTTCCTTGTAGAATCTCTTTCATGTGGTGATCAGTGAATTTTTTCTATTTATACTTTCCCTTCTTGTTCTAATGTTTCAGGACAAATTTCTTTTATTAGTTCTTATATTGTCATTATCAAGATTCTTTTCCTGAGCATAGTTTTCAGGTAGTCTGATTATTCTTATATTTTCTCTTCTCAATCTATTCTCCAGATCAGTTGTTTTTCTCATTAGGTATTTCACATTCTTTTCTATTTTCTTGTTCTTTATATTTTGTTTTGTTGTTTCTTGGTCTCTTATAACTTCACTGGCTTCTCCTTCCCCAATTCTAATTTTCAAGAAGTCAGTTTCTTCTTTAAGATTCTAGATCTCCTTTTTAAATTGAATGACTTTTTTCATAATCATTTTGTTTTTCTTGGATTGTTCTTTCTCTCTCATTTTATTTTGAAAGTCTTTTTAAAGTTCTTCTATGAATCATTTTGAGTAGGTGACCATTTGACATTACTCTTCAGGGTAGAAATGGCTTTTTTTTGCTTCAATGTACTTCTCTGAAGGTGAACCCCAGTCTTCTCTATTCCTAAATAGCTTTCTATGGTTGGACTCTTTCTCCTTTGCATTCTCGTTTAAAAAAAAATTGTAGCCACTTATTTTTTGTAATTATCTCTAGTCCTGGGGTATAGGGTAGGGAGTGCTTCTGGCCTCAGGTCCTTCTTCAGTTCTCACTTCTAGCTTGGAATCAAAACTACCCTCCTGTCACTACCCACAGCCAGCAGAGTTCCCACCTCACTGCTTCTGTACTTTTAGGGAGTGTACTGGTTCCTTCTTGCCTGGGGCTATGTCTTGGCAGCACAACTGGGTCTGATGCTCCTTATGAGCAGAGGTTCCCTCAATCTTCCCTAACTCAGACACCCCACTGCTGACACTGTTCAGGAAGTGAAAGTTCTTATGGCTGGGGCCCGAGGCTACCTTCCAACCCAGTTAGGCCTAGGGCTTGCTGCTTGCTCTTTTAGTGGAACTAGCCTGGAGGTATTTGCTTTTCACAGGGACCAAGCCTAAGTCCTCCGATTTTTCTTTGCACCTTTTGTGATTGTCCCAGGAGGAACACTGTTCTGTCCCAACCCTTGTTTATTTTTATCATTTGATGTTCACCCTGAGGGACTATTTTATCTTGTTTATGGGGGACATCTGGAGAGCTTGGAATTTTCTGACCTACTCTGCCATCCTTCCACAATCCTCTTATAAACTCTTTATTTGAATATTCCCCATCTCCTCTAATTTCTTTGCTTCTGAGGTCTCTATAGTATAGCTATTGATTGATGTTAAATGATTAATTTTCTGTTTTTGTGCAGTTTTTACTCATTGAGTAGTCTTAACTTTTTGACTTTTTAAGAAAAAATTAATGATTTAAGGAATCTAGAATTTCTGACGTACTTTCTGTTTTCTGATTCTGTTTTTCTTAATTCTTTTAATAGTATGCAAGTTTTCTCTCTGTTGCACATAGTATGTTAATGCAATCAATAGCTTTCTGTGGTTCTTCAATCATTTTTCTAGCGACTTCTGCCATAGAGCTATGTTACTACTAATGTTAGGAATATTGCTACATAGACCTCCTTTTCCATATACCATCCTAATTAAGGCAGCAGCTCTAACATTTACTGTTTGTGCTTATCCTGAATTGTTTTTACATTTTCTATCAAATATTGTGGGAAAAGGTGCAATTTCATGATGGTAGTAGTAAATACCAGCTTTGTGAATGGCTTTGTATTGGTTTGGTTCAACTATTAATTGAATTTGTGCCATCAAATTTGAAAGGAGTTTTTCAAAATTCAAATCTAACCAAGTATGTACCTTTTTTCTAAATTATTTAATATATCCATCTTATATTTGTCCCCCACTTCATTGTTAAGCAGTACCTCTCAGGTTTGTGCTAAGTAAAGATTTCTAGTGCCTCATGTCCTTCATTTTCCCCTTCTTTAGCTTTGTTATTCTTTAATTTCTACCCTTATTTAATAAAACTGAGATTTAGGATTGAATTTATTTCTTATAATTGTCTTGAAGTGATCTATCACAAATTTTTGCCTTATTGCAACTGAAATATAATTGTCAAAAAAAACCCAAAAAACCAACATGTAGAGCCCTTGCCTGTACCTGAAAAGATCTGCTTCCAATTTATTGTTGTTGAACTGGTGAATAATTTTTTTAAAAAATCATATTTTGAGTCCATTTTACACATACTCATGACTTGCCCGTTTTAGTAATCAGTGCCATATATACCTAGGCATTACCAGCAGATAGAATATTGCTACTTGTTTTGTTTTGATATATCTTGGTTTCTTTTGGTATAAGAACATGAAGAAGCACCACTTGTCTTACTATTTTCTGTGTCAATGATCATGATGATGAATCTGAGTAGAGGTAGCTTGCAATCATATGCTTCATGTCTGTTTCTTAGATTCATAGGAGAAGTTGCATCACTCTGTGTTGGCTAAGCTAGTAAGTGGTGTCTGAAGAGTTCAATTGATCAGTACTTCAAGGTTTCTGTGTAGTTTTCTGTGGGATCCTGGGGTTCCTCGCAGCAACCATAGTCATTTTTGTGGCATTTAGAGTCTCCACTATGCTTCATTTTAGCTGGCATTCCTTTACTTTGACAATGAACCTCATGTGACAAATGATATGTTGACTTTGTGGGGGTTATTATTAATTATTAGCAACAAATAAAAGGTATATACACTGGCTTCTTTCAATGAAACATTTACTTTCATCTCTTACTGACAACATTATTTTTGGGACAGTATAGCAACTCTTTACTCATCTCTGTGACTCATTTGCTGTTTTTCCAGTAATTTCAGGTGTATTTGACTCTTTGAGATTCGATCCAGGGTTTTCTTGGCAAAGATACAGGAGTGGTTTTCAATTTCCTTTTCCAATTCATTTTACAGATGAGGAAACTGAGGCAAACAGGGTTAAATTCTCAGGGTCACGCAGATAGTAAGTGTCTGAGGTCAGTTTTGAACTCAGGAAGAGAAGTCTTCCTGACTTCAGGTCCAGCACACTATTCACTGTGCCACCTAGCTGGCCCCTCTGGCACTGAGGGATTGTGTTGAAGATGATTGCTAACTAATCCAGAAAAAATATTTTCCTTCAGGAGGCTCTGAGAACCTCCATCTCTCTCTCTTTTGAGCACTTTGCTTTGGGACTCTGCAAGGTTCTCCCATGAGCTTCCAAAACTGTGTGAGGGTGGAGATATTTCTCCTATTCCTATTCCACAGCAATTGTGGCAACAGAAAAATGATAGCAAGAAAGTGTGCTTGTTAAGGTGAACCTGTGCCTTTTTTGCTTTTTCTTTCTTTTGCTGAGCAACAGTCATGGAAGATTAGTCCTGAACAATGGATGTATCCAGCCTTGGAGACTAGCTTGTGATTTCAAGATTTCTTAAGTCCCTGTGCTAAAGAGGCATTCCTAGGTAAGCCTTGTGAATTGCCTGGATAGTACAAGTTTAAGGTGAAAGAAAAATATCTGTATATTAGTTCCAGAGTTGCTTTTATCTTTTGCAGACATTATAACGATCATGATGGTTTATCATTCCATGTTTTATATATATGGTAATATAAGTTTTTGAATGTTTTAAAAATACAATAAGCATTTCTGCTGTGGTAGAGGAAATAATTTGCTAAGTTCCATTTAATATCTACTTGTACATTGAGAATCTTTTCTAGAAGAGACCCTATTACCCATTATTGGAGAGACCCAAATCATAAGCCAGATTTCTACTCTGGGTTGGGGGAATAATGTGCAAGAGAGTATTAAAAACAAATAAACAAACTTTACTCTTCTCTTTGGGTTTAGACCACTCCCAATGAATCTACACTCTGTGATGACTGCCCTGGGCCATGGACACCAATAATTTTATGATGATGATAATGTCAACCTTCTCAAAATCCAACCCATTATCCATAATGTGTGTGTAGGGAGCAAAAGGAGAAAACTAAAAGTAAAGAAATACCAGTCTGGTGTTGTACAACGGGGACTCTTACATACTCTGAGACCACCTTCACTATAAAAGTCTATAAACCTTGAATTACTGACCTATTGGGCTTTAAGGATAGCACTGATTGGATGAGCACTTTAGCCAGTGTGATGAAACTATTCTTATGAATCTAGAAAACAGATTTTTAGACAGAGGTTTGGCCTTACTTAAAATAGAACTTTCCAAAGAGGAAGGAGAGTGGAGTGAAAAAGAACTCCTTCCTGTTCTGGTTCCAAAAAAAGGCAAGATACAGTGGAACAAATCAGGAATCAATAATCTACTGTCTAGAAATGCTTCACTGCAGATGTCACTGGCCACCAAGGTGGGCAAAAGGAAAGTTTGTTTAAAATGGACAGATGACTTGAATACTTTCATTATGTGTCAGTACTATATGATAAAAAAAAGATAGAAATGGATTTCATCAATTATAGGCAAGGGTTTCATTTTGTTTTTGTCCAACTCAACTCTAAGTCACATACTCACGTATTTCCAACCTGCTCACGAGAGCAAAAGAAACAAACAAAATTTTATCTGTACAGTTAGATTAGATCAAATAAGAGATAAAGTTGAAGAGCTCCTAAAATATGATGAGGAAAAAATAATGACCCTGAAGTCATTGAAAATCTTTATTTAATGTAAATTTTAGAAATTATGCCAAATAATGAAACATGGCAAAAACAACAGTCAAGTTTGAAATTATTTTGAGAGGAAGATAGACCTATTTAGACTGGAAATATCAAATATCACTTTTTTAGTTTGATAATGTGCCATATCAATTATATAAAAAGAATAACTTTTTATAAGTTGGTATATGGTATATCTATCATGAATAAATGCATCTTCACTCGCTATCTGAGAGAAAGTATGAGAATATTCCTGCACAAAGTAGGGCGTGTGGCAGATTTGCCCCAGTATGGATCATAGGAGAAAAGTTGGAGTTATCAAAGAATTCCATGTTGAAGAGGCGAAAACACCACAACAGTAGTAGTGACTTGAGAAAGCTATAAAGAAGTATAGAAAGGAATTGGAAAATTAACTTTGATTTCAGTTGATCCAAGTTATAGGAAACCCCAGTTGGTGTTTGTGTAAGGAGAGAAGATAGAGGAAGCGTGAGGTCAAAATCCTTATTGGGTCATTTGGAGACAGACCTAGAAGCCAGAACATCTGGCAAAGAGGCAAGACTTAGAACTAGCCACACAATACAAAAACTGCAGCAGCCATGATAGTATACAGATTATAAAACAAACAGGAAAAAGAAGGCCCTGTGTATCCCATTTACACGTTTTTGAGGGAGTAGATTCTGACTCTTTCACAAAATCTCATTCTAGGAGCAGAGCCTGGAGATATGAGTAAATAGGAGAAATTGCCAAATACAAAGAAGAAATACTAGGGCTTAAAAGAAGTTCATGAGGTAAACTTAAAAGAAAAACGTGACTTCAAAACAAGTATGGCATCAGGTTTGTGGCCTTCTGGCAAGATGTGGGATAGGTCAGAAATTTCCTGGCTTTGTAGATTTCCTCCACAAACAGACAAAAAAATCACCACAAAATGAACAGAGAGGAGCAAAAATAAAAGGGGAAAGGAAAATTTGAGAGGATGTCAGAGAAGATTCCTGGAACAGAGGTTTGGTCTGAGTGAAGCATAGACACCTTCAGGCCAACTCCACTGAATCAACAAACAGCGGGCCCTGAAGGAAACAGAGTAGGCCTCAAGAAATTTCACCTCAGGAACTTTTACCTCACAAACCCTCAACTAACTAACAGCAGAAGCTGGATGAGGGAAGTTTGAAGGAACTCATGCTGTTTCCAGAAGTCAGGCCTACCAGTGCTGACCAGATGTAATCCCTAGCTGTTCTGTGGGTGACGAAGAGTGAACAGAAGCCTGGTGAGGCCCACGAGGCAGGAAGCATTTTCAGGACAGCATGGTTGGGGCTTAGGGGAGGGAGAAAGGAGTCCCTGAATTTGAAACCCCAAACAGAATTCAGAAAACAACAATTAGAAGGACTGGAGTCCTAGGTCAACATTATCCACAACTTGGGGTTAAAACTTAATAATAATATTAAGCTGCTAAAAATAAAGTAAGACAAATTAAAAATTAAAATGAATAAACAAAGAAAAAAAATAACCTGAGCATTGATAGCTACTTTGGTGTAAAAGAAGATCTGGGTTCATATTCAGAGAAAAATAGTGAGATAAAAAAACCCCTCCTACCCTAAAGAGTAATGTCAAATGGTCACAAGCCAAAAAAGAAATCTTGGAAGAACTTAAGAAGGAATTAAAAAAAATAAAATAAGAGAAAATGAGGAAAAATTAGAAGAAAAATAAAAGTTATCCAAGAAAATCATGAAAAGAAAGTTAACCAATTAGAAATGGAATATCAAATCTTAAGGAAGAAAAATAACTCCTTGAAAACTAGAATTGAGTAAGTGGAATCAAATGACACCAAGATAAAATAAAACTAGAAAAGATAGAAGAGAATCTGAAACATCTCATTAGAAAATCAACTCATCTGGAGAACAGATTGAAAACAGACAATATAAAAATTGTCAGCCTACTTGAAAGTTACGATCAATAAAAAAATTTGGATATAATATTATAAGAAATCATTAAGGAAAATTGGCTTGAAGTTCTAAAACAAGAAGGTAAAGTAGAAACTGAAAGAATCCACCAATCACCACCTACAAGAGATCCTAGGAAGAAAACACAGGAATGTCATGGCCAAGTCAAAAAATTCCCTAAAGAGAAAATATTGTAAACAACAAGAAAAACAAATAATTTAAATACCACAGAAAAACAATCAGGATTTTACAAGACCTAGCAGCATCTACAATAAAAGCCTGTAGCTTTTGAAATGTTATATTTCGAAGAGCAAAGGAGCTGGAGTTGCATCTAAGAATAACTTACACAACAAAGTTGAGTATAATTCTGAATAAAAAAAAAAAGGATATTTGATGTACTGAAAGAGTTTTGGGCATTTGTAACAAAAAGACTCAAACTCAATGGAATAGTTGATATAAAAGATCAAGAAGATTTGCTAATGCAGAAAAATATATTTTATGTTACTTCATATGCATAATATATATTTTTTTCTTTCTCAATGAGTGTGGGAGGGACTTGAGGGAAAAAGAGGAATTTGAAACCAACAATAAAAATGAAATTAAATAAAAATAAAGACATGGATCCAAAGCTGACTTTAGATGCTAGTCATGTGACTCTTACAAGTCACTTAAGTTCTGCCTGCCTCAGTTTCCTCATTTGTAGAATGGGGGTAACAATAGCACTTCCATGTTTGTGTTGTGATGATAAAGTGAGAAAACATTTTTAAAGAGCTTTGCAAACCTTACATTGCTCTATAAATGCCAGCTATCATTAAACAAAACAAGAAATTAGAACTCTTAAGGAAAAGAATGGAAGGAGAATATATGACTTAGAACAGAAATTGGAAAACACAACCTGAGTGGTAGACTTTCTGAAAAACAGAATGGAACAAACAGCTCAATGATTTTATGATACATTAAGAAACATTAGAAGAAAGTCAAAAACATTGAAAAAAATAGAAGAAAATGTAAACTATCTTCTATTTATAAAATACATGGAAACAGGTTCAGGAGAGCGAATTTAAGACTTCTAATTAAATTCAGAATTAGATTCTTGGGAATCTATCATACTTCATGGATGGACTTCCCATAAAACATCTTAGTTAGCCCTTCCTGTCTTTCTTTTGCACACTTTGAAATTTGTTTTCCCCAAATCTAGAATGTATATCATACTGTGCCTAGATTTCCTTTCCTTTTCTATCACAAACATGTCATTGAAGTGGTCAGCCCCTCAAAAGAATTTCCATTATTTCCACCCCAGCAAATAAAATTTTTCCTTTCTGTTAGTGAGAGTCAGATTCCTCCTTAGTTCCTTCATCTTTTGAAGGATAAAATCATTAGTAAGGCAAATCTAGATATTCTTAGTTCTTCTTTTGGCAAAAAGAGAACTTCAGCAGCTTTCTGAATAGCTGAAATTCTCTATTGTAACTATATTATGTCTCTGTATTCGGTCCCTGGCACATAGTAAATGTAACTTAAATGCTTTATGTATCTTTGTCTCAAACTTGTGATCTGTTTCTAAAATTCCTCATTTATTTGCTCCTTCTGTCCAAGTGGTATGTAGTGTTTACCTCAATGACAAAAATCACTTGTCTTTCTCCCTCCTTTGCCTTTCTGTCAATCTCAGTTATATTTTTGCTTCCTGTATTTCGTTATGGGGGCATACCATTTAAATATACAGTGCTATCTGTCATCTCCCTCCTTCTCTCTCACTTCATTCACTCCCTTTACCCTACCCTGTTTATTTAATTAGGTCATGTCTATTGAAAGCTATAGTCCTTGATTTCATCTTACCAAGTCCCAATGTTAACTATTAGGTCAAATTTATTTTACAACTTTTTGTTCCTCTTCTTGTTTGTCTAAATTTTGGACCTTTTACATGCAGATTTGATTCAATCAGTTGAGTATAGGAGTCTTTCTTGGATTTTTTTCTCATATAAATTTCTGGTTATCTTAGTGACTTCTTTCTTCCTGTTTTATAGCTAGTTTCTATAGAGTTGGATTGGGAATCTTCTTTTTCCTCCTTACTTATTACTTTTAATCGTTTTTTTAAAAAAATTAGATTTGTAATATATCTGGCAAGTACATTCTGACTAGCCTTTGTTTAGTATACTTCATTCCTGGTTAGGAATCTTTCAACCTCTCATTGTAAGCCATTATCCAGAAATCTAAATCTCAATATTAGAAACCACCTTTTTAGACAGTTGTTCACTTCTGAAATTAACTTTCTCTTTTTATTATGTATTAGAGATGGACTTTACACTAGTACTCTTTTTTTCTTCAGGGTTAAACACTTCCATGTCATTGAATGGTTAATGAAAGATTTACTTTACCATAACACAAGAAGAATTTGCAGCACAGATACATTGGCACTTTGTTTTTCTGGACATAGCCTCCCTCTTCTCCACATGGAAACTTTTTGTAGCAGGGCAGAGCATGGTGACTCCAATGTTCTTTCAACCCCTTAAATCAAAGGAACTAAATTCAAGGAAGCTTGATTCCATATATATGGGACTTTTTATTCTTTCAGGTGATTAAGAAGCTTCTTCAAAAGAGGCAAGGGCTAAACAATTTCCAAGGACAGCTATTCTGTATTTTAGGAAAAACAAATATCTGTTTAAGATAAAGGGAACCCTTATCTCACAAATCTTGCCTTCAGTGAGCAATAGTGAGAAAACATCTTTTGCTTCTTGTTTTCAAATTTTTGCTCACAACTTAATTTTTGCTCACAACATAATTCTTAGCAGTACTTTTAAAGTTCTTCCTGGAAATGTAATTGGCACCCACATGAATCACCAGAAGTCCTTTGTTGTCGTCTATTTTGATAAGTCTTGGCAGGTTCTTTGTTATATCTTGGCTACTTGCTCTAGGATGACAACAGACATATTGTTATCAGCTATTGACAAATAGCTGTCTCTGTATCACTGAGTAGGAAATCTGCAACTATTCATCTCTCCTTCCTTTGCCCCTTGCTGGATAATCTTTCATCTGATTATTTCTGAAATTCTACTTTACCATTCTTCCTTCTCAGAGCATCTAGCTCTGTCTTTTTCAGGAAAACTCTCAAATACATTTTTAAACTCTAATTTTTATAGTTGTTCTTTTCCTTCCTTTCTACCCCTTTGTAACATTCTTCCATTACTCATCATTACAACAAGGGTCCTTCATCTCAGATCTCTTTCTTTACTTCTAATTGAAGTCTTGCATATGTTTCCTTTATTCTCCCTCAAAACTAAGAATGTGGAGAGGCATGTATTCAATGTTCAATGTTTCTTCTAGGAAGGAGATCATTCTACACCTGGAACATAGAAAACAAATCATTGATATGGCTGAAATATAGATATTGCCCCAGAAGAGAAACATGCTTCCCACACCTTGCTGAAAAGGTGACGGACATAAGGTACAGAAAAAGTCACACCTTTTCAGCCTCAACCACTACAAAAAATTAGTTTGCTTGAATATAATTATTTGTTACAGGTGAGGGCTCTTTAATTGGGAGAGGAAGCATGAGGAGTGAATGATGTAAAAAAAAAAGAAGAAAAATGTTGACGAACATCTAAGAACTATACAGAAGAAAACAAGAGACTTTAGAAGGGAACACAGACAAGCTAGGCAATGTGAATTCTATCATGTTAAATGTAACATATATTTAAATAAGCAAGTTGTATGTAGATACATGATTTCATATGTAATCTTGTTTTCTGACTTTTGTTTATGTAATTTTTATGTTTACTGATTATTTTATGTTCATATCAAGAAAATTTTTTAAAAAATTGCTAGCAGAACTCTTTCCTAACTTCCTCACTGATATAAACCTGATTGCATCTTATTTAGCAGAATGTATCCTTTATTTATCTAATTATTATTCTTCTTTGTGTTAAGCTATAATTAGTTCAAGCATTTCTCAATTTATGGGCATTGTTCATTGTTCACAGTTCTTTGCTACAACAGCAACAACAAAAAGTGCTGCTATCAATATTTTTATACATATTGGTGTTGTCTCTTTCCTTTGGTAGTTTGGAGCTATGTGCCAAGTCAGTGTATTATGGGGCCAAAAGATTAGTGAGTTCTTGGATATAGTTCTAAATTGCTTTCCAGAATGACTAGAACAATTCACAACTTCACCAACAATGCACATATGTGCTTGATTTTCTAATAGCCATTCAAATAATTATCATTTTCCTTTGTTGTCATCTTTGCCAGTTTGACAGGTGTGAGGTAGAACCTCAGAATTGTTTAAAATTGCAATCTCTTATTTAGTGATTTAGAGCATTTTTTCTTATGGTTGTTGTAGATCACATTTCTTCTTTTGAGAACTGTCTGTTCATATCATTTTTTTTTCTATTTACCTATTGGAAAATGGCTTTCGATCTTATTTATTTATAGCAATTCTTTATATATGCTGGATATCAGACTTTTGTCTGAGAAATCTGCTGAAAAGATTTTCCCCAGTTAATTATTTCTCTTCTGATTTGGACATTTATTATGTTTGTGTAAGAACATTTCAATTTTGTGTTATCAAAATTGTCCATTTATTTTCTGTGATCCTTTCCCTTTTTTGGTCAAGATTTCTACCTGTATAAATAGTTGTAAAATTTATTGATTTTCCTGCTTCTCAAATTTGTTCATGTAACCTTTTATATCTCAGTCATATATCCATGTATAGTTTAATGTTGTATATGGTATGAATTGGTGGTCTAAATCTAATTTTCTGCAATATTGCCTTCTAGTTTTCCAAGCATTTTTGTCACAAAGTGAGTCCTTTCCTTATTAGTTGGGGACCTTGAATTTATTGAACTCCATGTCACTATGTTCATAGGCTTGTAGATGTGGTTCACATTATGTTTTCTATTGATCAACTTTTTCATTTTTAAAATTAATATTAAATGGGTTTCAGGATTATATAGGCACTGTAATTTGAGATCTGTTACTTCTAGATTCCCTTCATTCCCGCTTAAAAAAATATTTCTCTTGACTTTTTGTTCATCCAGTTGAATGTTATCATTCTCTCCCTCTCCCCTCCCATTTCATGAAAAATCCTATGGTATGGTTTCATCTGCAAATTGATTTAAACATTATTGCCATTTTTATCATATTGACATAGTCTAAGCATAAGCAATGAGTATTTCTCCAATGATTAGTCTTCCTTTATTTCTATAAAGAGTGCTTTGTAGTTGTATTCATGTAATTTCTATGTGTGACTTATTGGTATACTCTTAAATATTTTATATATTCTGTAGCTATTTTGAATGGATTTTCTTTTTCTGCCTCTTCCTACTGAGTTTTGTTAGCAACAGATAGAAAGGTTCATGGTTCTTGAATGATTATTCTGTGATTTGATATTTTACTAAAATTATTCATTATTTTCACCAATTTTTAGTTTGATTATCTAGGGTTTTCTAGGTGATCAATGAAATCATTGACAAAAAAAGAGGTAATGTTTCTTTTTTGCCAATGTTTATTACCTCATTTTTTGGTTGTCTTATTATGTGAGGTAGCATTTAATAATTGTCATAACAATAGATATCTTTGCTTTAAGCCTGATTTTATTAGAAAAGTTTATAACATTTCTCCATTATAGATAATAGACATAGAAAATTTGAAAATTGGTAGAGGTGACTCAGGCTTCACCTGATTCTTTTCTTAGATTATATTTCACTGCAGCTGTCACTGGTGCTGGTGATGGGGTAAGAGTTTGAATGTCCCATTGACATTGCCAAACTGTGGCTATAGTTGTATTGTCTGCTTTCTCTGCTCTAACTTCTAGGCTCCTGAGCAATGGTAGGAAATGTCATGGAACTGCATTGGGTGCTCAGTGTTGCTTTAACAATCCTTATATAGCGAGAAAGATTGTCACATTTTCTGTTCCAAACCTTTTTTTTTTTTTTTTTTTTTACCATTGCTGCCTCAGTCAAACCACCACTTTCTACCTATTTCTGCCTGGAAGCTATTTTAAGATCCTAGTTTATGGAGAGTAGCACCTCATTCACTCTCCCTATCCATTTCAAAGCATCTTAATAATATGACTCACTTTCATCCTTCCAATCTGAAAGAATTAGACAGCCTTTTTTTACAAGGCCTCCCTACACCTGCTTTTTCCATCTTATCCTGGACTCTGGGAATTTATTCCATTCATCATCTCCCCCCAACCTTGCCTGATTTTAGCAGCTTTAGCGTGTCCCTCTCTGCTAGTACCTCACTCCTGTCCATTTATTCAAGTCCTTCTGAGTCTAGCTTGCAAGTATTACTTTGTATATGAAGCCTTCCTGATGGTACCAATCTTCAGTGCTTTATTCTGAATTCCTCTCTTATTACTGTCTCTATCATCAGTTTGACATTTGTTATGGACTATCTTCTATTTTGTTTCTTGAATTATTATATGCATCCTGTCTTCCTAATGAGTCTAAGATCCCTATGGACTTTTAAATCCCTTTTACTTAAGGCAGCACTTTTCACTGAGTTTAAGAAAAGTTTTAATTGAGGTATTTAATTGCGAGGTATAATTGTGCATGTGCTTGCATGTGTGCATGTATGTGTGTGTGTGTACATACATACCTTTGAATGATTTTTTTTTTTTGTTCAGGGATCGGATCATAAGTTCCAACTTACTCAGATGTTGGCAATTTTATAATGCTTTTTGATCTGAAGATTCTGTGAATCTAAGATTCCTGAGAGTTTTACGTAAATTTTTGAAAATCATAGCTTTGTGGTAAATTAATCTTTTATTTTGGGATAAGACAAATTATCTTTTCAGGATTAGTCAGCATTCTTGGAAATTGTGCACATGCTTCTGAATCTACTGAGGTCTCATGGTCTTAAGAAAGCAACCTCTACCCACCCTAATCTTCTCTGGAAGATATACACTTTCCCTTTGTCCAGAAATCTGCAATCAAATAATGGAGAATACATCAACTTGCTAACCAACCTTCCCAGTTCAAGTACAGTGAGACTACAAATGTAGAAAACAGATTTCTCAGTAGTTGGGAAAGGCCCATTGAGCATTATGTTGTAAAATCAATGGAGACTAAAGGAAGGAAACTTTGAGTGTTCTGGAATTCCTTACAGTTGCAGTGTCTTCCTGGCAAGCACATGGGTAATAAAAATGAACTTGGTTGGAATCTTTGAAGTTTTTTTTTTCTTTTCTTAATGACTGTAATGGGAGCTGAAAAAAGACAAACAAGATGACCTTTCTCAAATGGAAGAAAATGGTTTCTAAGTCACTTTCTTGTTGTATCTTTAACAACATCCACCCCACCCAAGCAACCTTGACTTTCTTTTTTTTTTTAAAGAACATCAAATTTTTAGTATTTTAACTAATTTCTCAGCTAGCTTTTCCAGGAAAAAGATCATAAGTAAGTTACTGCTTCCATAAAAGTGAGAAAAGAGGGTTGTTGTTCTGAGAAAAGGAAGTACATGTTTCTATTAGCTTACATGAGCCAATATTAGTTTTGGTGGCATTAACTAAATGAGAAAAATTAAAGTGCCAATGCTGATGTGGCATAGTAGATAGAATTTGGAATTGGAGGACATGAATTTTAACCCTGAATCTGCTGTGTGGCCTTGGTCATTCATTTGACTCCATCTTGAGAAAACTGAGGTCCAAAGAATTTATAAGGTCTAATGTGTCAAAGTGTCATACGGAAATGAAATATGTCAGTCAACAAACTTAATATGATCTCATATTGTTTTGAGAAGGATAACCTCCAGAAATAAGATGGCAATAATCCTGCTATACCCTACCCTGATCAGACTGCATTTATATTAATTTGTTCTAGCCTGGGAGGCACATTTTAGGAAGGGCATTGACAATCTGGAGAGGGTCCAGAGGAAGCAGTTGGTTTAGTTAAGGGTCCTCAAGTCCTCATCATATGAGAGTTGTTTGAAGGAATGGCAATAAAAAGGCAAATTTTCCATTTCTGAAATTATTTGATTCTGGGATTCTATATTTAGATTGATGAATGCCCTAGACAAGATGTGCCCCATACAGAAGAATGATTCTCCAACAAATAAGTTGTACCAGAGGGATTCAAATGTGAATTTAGATTTAAATCAACATTTCATTTTCTGGCTTTATTTGCTTCCATTGTACAAATAACAGGTTTTGTAATTATTAGAGATGTCATAGAAATATACTCTGACCTTCTACATGACCACCAACTTGCTGCACATAATATTCCAGATTATTTCAGATGGTACATTGAAGGAAATCAGTTCAAAACAGGATTTTAATTTATGGAACCTTAAATTAATTCATTTGCTGAAAGTCTATGAAATTTCCTAATAAATTGCAATCCATTTGGTGAAGGATTTGATGAACTTTGAGGTTATGATGACCAGAGAGATGATGAATGAACTTCCTTCCTGACCTCATTTTCCTTCCAAGTCCAGTGATTCCCTGAATATGAAGGTCTTAGTTCAGCTCAATTAACTTTTGAATTTATTTTGGTCACTTTGGTCACTTATTTTGCTTGCTTTCAGTAACATCCTCTTGCAGTGAGAAAAGGTCCCTTGAATCCCTGAAACAGACTTTACAATTCTCTTGCACCATAGCCACGCACCTCTCTTATATGCCTCCTCTCCTCTGACACTCTCATCACTCTGGTATAGACCTTCATCATCTCATATCTGGACTATTGCAATATCCCGTTGGCTGATGTCTCTACTGCAATTTCCTCCAAAGTCCAGTCTATCTTCCATTGAACTATCAAAGTGATCTTCCTAATGTAGAGATCTGACCATGTTGATACCCTCTTCCCCATTTTAATAAACTCCAGTGACTCCCTCTCACTTCCAGTATCAAATATAAAATCCTCTGGCATTGGAAGCCCTTCCCAACTAGGCCCATTCTTACCTTACTCCCAGTCAAGTATTCTAGTATCTATTGGCACTGGTCTCCTCCCTGCTGCTTCTCACATAAGACATTCCTCTCTCCAAGCATTTCCTTGGTTGTTCCCCATACCTAGAAAACTCTCCCTCTTCATCTCTACCTTTTGGTTTCCTTCAAATCCCAGCCTAATTCCATTTTCTAGAAGTCTCTCATGACTTCATTCTAGTACATTGCTTCTATTTATTATCTCTAATTTATCCTGTTTTTATCTTGTTTGTACATAGTTGTTTTCATTCAAACTCTTCCATTAGACTGCATGAGACTAGAGATTGTCTTTTGCCTTTCTTACAGTGCAGGTACATAATAGGTTCTATATAATTTCTTATTTTCTTCTCCTCTTCCCCCCTTTTTTATATCCTCAGATCTTATTACAATGTCTGGCACTTAGTAGGTAATTAAAAATGGTTATTTATTATTTTTTGTTTTATAATATTTTTATTTTTAATTTAATTTTTTATATTTATATACAACATTTTGTTTGTTATATAATATCTATATCATATATGGTGTTTTATTTATTATGCAATTTTATAATATTTTATAATAAATGCTTATTTACTACTTATTTATTAACTGACTAATTGGTGTTGGGACAAGTAAATATATCATTCCTTGTTATGTTATAGATAAAATGATAGGGAAGAGTGGGAGATTTTCTTGATGGCTATCTGTATGAATGGGCATGTATGAGTGACTATAGGTACATCATAGGAGTGTTTAATCCCTAATTAATGACTTAACTTTTCATAGTAGGTTGGAAGAGGCAACCGAGTTGGTATAAAAATAGCACGTTGATGTTATCTTCTAAGGCTCTGTGATCCGGGAGCTATGGGAACATGAGTGGGTTCCAGTAGTTCTTGCAGCTGATTATAAGGGGAACCCCAAAGGACTTAAGAACTCTTGAAAAGTGGGCAGTCAATATTCCCTGGGATATGTTACACTGGTCACCATGTCACATGCAGTGAGCATCCTTCAATCTGAGGTGGTTGCCAATTATGTGTGCTACAAATGAGGTCAGCTAGCTTTGTAGACCTTCAGTTTGGTAGGTAAACCTAATAACTTCTTCTCTCCCATACTTTCTTTTGGAGCCTCCCAAACACTGAGCTAGCTCTGGCAAGGTATGTGTCAACCTCATTATCAATGGGTACATCCCTGGAAAGTACACTGCCAAGGTAAATGAACTTATCCACAGTATTTGAATTTTTACCATTTGCTCTACTGGTTCCACATATGGATGAAGTGGTACTGGCTGGTGGAGAACCTCTGTTTTCTTGTTAATTGTCAGGACAAAATTAGCACAAGCAGCAGAGAATTGTTTTGAAATCTGTTGCATCTCAGCCTCAGAGGCTACAATGAGCACACCAATCATCAGCAAATAAAGTCACACATCAACTCTTCCTCCACTTTAGTCTTGGCTTGTAGCCTTTTCAAGTTAAATAATTTGCCATCAACATGGTAGCTGAACTTGTGTTATTTTCACTCTTGTTGAAGCCATCTGATAATATTGCTGAAAACATCATGCTAAAAAGCATGGGAGCAAGCACACAGGCATGCTTCATTTCAGTGATGACTAGAAAAGCAGGAGAGGTTGTAATTTGTCTCCAATCCCTCTCTAGGTCTTTTCTTATATACACACAGCATTAGCTTCCTGTTTCAGCTAAGTCCTTCCTGTTACATCAGCAACAGGAGAGAGGAGTTCATACCTTCTGTTTCCCCAACAGAGGCTTGATCAATTACTAAGTGCTAAGTACCTGCTACCTTTGCCAACACAAAGGGATCTTCAAATTCAAATTACATTACCGTTATACTTGCTGTGTTCCCTATTGCTTATAGGACAGACTACAAATTCTTCAGCTTGGCATTTAAAATCTTCCATGATTTAGTTCCTTCCTATATTTCTTTTTCTTTTTTGTATGCGGGATTTTTATTATTCTTTTGCTGAGCTTAACATACACAATTTAAAAATAAATACATCTTTTGTGTTTAAATTAAAAATAAATACATCTTTATATTTTTGCATACGATCATTTTTAATGCTATTTCTTTACTTGAATAGTTATTTTTATTAGTGATGACTGAATTCAGAATAAAACAACAGTGATGACCAAAAGGAGAAGAAAAAATGTTTATATTACTGTTTTACTGAAAGACCTGGGAGCTTCCATGCATGATGGAAATTATCTTTTATTTAAACAGACAATCACATCACCACTACTACTACAGTGACTATGATGGATATGCATATGACTATTAAAACTGCTACAATGACTACTAGTACTACTACTCCTACTCCTACCACTACTACTACTTTCACCAATGGTATAACTTCATCATTTCCAAAATGTTTTTCCTCACAAGTGCCCTGTGAGATAGCATATATATGTATTATTTTTTCCTTTTAGGCATGAGAAAACTTCTCCAAGAAAGCCTACCCAGAGTCACATTAGGTAGGTATTATCATTATCATCATCATCATTATTATTATTAGCAGCAGCAGCAGCAACAGCATCAGCATAACTAACATCTATATAGGTCTCAAATATTATCTCGTTTGATCTTCACAACAACTCTGGGAGGTAGGTGCTACAAGTACCCTTATTTTATAGTGGAGGAAACTGAGTCAGGTAGAGGTTAAGCTAGTTGCCCCAGATCTTGCAGCTAGTAAGTGTGTGAAACCAGCTTTGAACTCAGATCTTTCTGACTCTTTGCTGAGTACTCTATTCACTGAGCCATCTAGCTGGGTCTCATAAATTTGGCATTGAAGCTATTTTCTTTCTGCCTTCACATAAGCTGTCCACTAAGCTTAGAATGTCTTCTTTTATTGGGTTTCAATTTATATATATTGGGTTTCTGATTTATATTGGGTTTCAATTCCTTGTGAAGCCTGTTTTTGAATGTCAGCTGAGGATCAATGGATCATATATTTAGAGTCAGAAGGGGCCACATAAGTCATCCATTACATCTTTCTCATCTTGGAAGAAGAGGAAACTGAAGTTGAAGGAATGACTTGACCACAGTCATTCAGGTATTAAGTATCAGTCAAAGTCAGAGTGGGAACTCGGGTCCTTTGTTTCCAGAGCCAGAATACTTGGCACTACACAATACTGTCCTTGACTTTGACCATAATTTGATAGCCAATGTTTCCCTTCTCTGAATAGCCATAGCTCATGGTACTTCTCTTGTTTATTCATCATACTGTACATTCTACTATGTTTAGATGTCTTATCTTACTAGACTGTAAACTTTTTGAGGGCAGGAACCATGTCTTATTTATAATTATATCCCTCTCAGTGTCTAGTATAATTTTTTTTTTTTACTTTTAGTAGATATTTAAGAAATATATGTTGAATGAGTGAATGAATGAATTCAAAGGGACCAGTGAAGATTTTTAAGAAGAGAAGGGAAAGTATTTTAAGAAGCTGAGGAGATAGTAAATATTTCATGTATGATTTCATGAATATTCAGACTGTAGAAGTAGCATTAGCCTAATTTGATAGTTCTACATATTCGATTTTCCTGACCATTGAGGGAGATAGTGATGTGACTCACAGAAATTTTTTAATAACAGCCATGCCATTTCAGAATTACTACATACACATACACACACATGCACATATATATACACACACATAAACATATGTATGTATATGTATACATACATGTTAGACTCATACACATATGGAGCTTAGTTTGTCAATTTCTTTTAGAAAAAGAGCCTTTTTTCTTCATTCAAAAATCACATTTAAATGAGAGTCCAAATGAAAGCATTACCTAGAAACATACAATTTCATGAAGCAAAAATAACCAAGTAGTATTTTAATCGTCTACTTTATATTTTATATCTGAGCAGTATGCTTTTTAACTGTACCAGCATTTTTTAGAGTTAAGGCAAAAATCTGTTTTAATTCTGCTGTACTGCAACTTTCACTGGCATTGCTACAGTAGTAACTCATGTTGACAAATGGCATTATTTGAGATTTCACTGGGAGCTGTTTATCTGATCAAAATAATGACATCATGCCTTTGTTCAGGGGAACTTTTAGCTAATTTTTAGAAGTATAATGCATATGTGTGTATATATGTATATATGTGAATATATATACATATATAATCTATCTCTATATCTATATCTATCTCTATCTCTATATCTATATCTATATCCATATATCCTCCCAAATAATTATGCCAACATGAAAACACTCTTTTAGCTATTTTTAAAGGACTTTTGGAAACCAGTCTTCCTCACAGAATGCCAGTTCTGAAAGCTTCAGTGAATAGGAAGCAAATAAACACATACATCATAGCCAAGATCTACTATTTGAATACTTTAGGAAACCATGACTTCCTTGGTAGGTTACTCCCTCCACCAGCACAGATTTCAACCTTTTGGTAGGCAAACAGTTTAATGAGTCGTTGTGGCTTAATAATCTATCACCTGTTAATCACCCCCAATAAGTAGTCTTCTAGAAGAAAGAAATTCTCAACTTTCATCTGCTGAGTCTGATGCACCCCCAGTTGCATCGTATAGATCTTGCTGATAGCCTACCTAAGTCAACCAATCCATCAATATTCATTAGACTTCTATTTTGTGCCTTGCACTGTGCTGGGTGTTAGGAATACAAGTACAAAGAACCAAATGGTCCCTATCCCCAAAGGAGTGTGCATTCTAATGGAGAAGAAAAATAGCTCTGTGTAGCATAAATATAAACTGAATAAATACAAACAGATACAAAGAAAGTGCAAGGTTGTTTTGGATGGAGGGCATGAACATTTGGAAGTATCAGTCAATAAATATTTTTTACTATATGTTGATTATATATGTTTACTATATGCCAAGCATGCACTAAGAGCTAGGGATATAAAAAGAGGGGAAAAAAAAAGTCTCTGCCCTCCAGGAGCTCATGATGTAATGAGGGAGACAACAAGCAAACAAATACATACAACCAAATCATGTAGAGCATTGATTCTCAATCTGCTAATGTCGCGACCCTTTAATACTCATATGTGAGCGTATCTGCAAGTGTGCAGACCCACCTGGAGATGGATAGAGGAGGTTCCTAAGACCATCAGAAATATATGTTTTCTGATGGTGTTAGGTGACCCCTGTGATGCCTGTGAAAGGGTCATTTGACCCCAAAGTGGTCGTGACCCACAGGTTGAGTACTGCTGATGTAGAGGGTAAATAGGAAATAATTAGGAAAGAGAAGACACTTGAATTAAGAAAGATTATGAAAGGCTTCTTGTAGAAGATGGAATTTCAGTTAGGACTTTAATGAAATCAGTGAAAGCAGAAGATGGAGATGGGAGAGGAGGGACATGAAAAGTCTTCATGAAAGACATAATTGCTTGAGCTACAGCTTAAAGGAAGAAAGAAAAGTTGTAAGGCATGGGTAAGGAGCGACTGCACTGAAGTAGCATGGGACAGTCAGGGCAAAGAGGTGCAAGAAAGAGGAGATGGTGTGTCCTGTGTGAGGGACAGGGAGAAGGCCATTCAAGATGGATTGCAGAGTGAGAAAAAGGGAGTAATATGCAATGAGTCTGGAAAAATGGGCTGAAGCCAGATCATGAAGGACTTTAACATTTAAATAGAAGAGGTTATATTTTAGCCTAAATGAAATAGAAAACCACTGGCATTGATTGAGGTAGGAGAAGGTAGGGATCATATGATCAGATTCTGCACTTAAGGAAAATATGGGGGATGTCTTGACTTGCTACTTGAATTGGATTTATGTGAGGCAGAGTTGCTTAGAGTCACCAACCTCACTCTCTCTTCCAGAGTCATCAAAGTCCAGTGGTAAGACAAAAGTCGGAATGGCTGGTAATGGCCTGGGAGGCACTGGATGAGCTTGGTTACTTTGATGTCTGACCAAGCTCCAAGCACTCCATAGCATATGCTTCATTCAACCTTCTTCATGGCCATTAGAACAAATTATTCTCATCTGCCCATTCCATTGGAAGAAGTCTTCACATGCTTGGGGCAGACATCCTCCTAACTTACAGATGGGTTTGAGGCCTGTTGGTTCCCTTCAACCTGGTTTAGCCCATCTGCCAAGATGGTTTTGCCAGGGTTTGTCCCCTGTGCATATTATACCTTCTTTGAGTCATAGGGTAGAGTTGGGTGACCAACTGGACAACAAAGGTAGGTGAGCAGCCCTGAAAAGGGCTTGGCAAGCCCTCATATCAGAGGTGCTAATTCTCCCTTAAACCCCATATACCGCAAATGCTTAATAAGTACTTGTTGAATTTTATAGTAGTAGTAGAGAGAGAAAGAAAGAAAGAAGAGAATAGGGAAAAACCAGATCTCTGATATGTTGCTCTCCTCACAAAAAGAGCAGCCTTCTAATGACTTTGGTCTGCAAAGAAGTGAACAAGTATTTCTAGACTTCCCTACTGTGCCATTCTTAGATAGAGAGGCAGTCTAGGACAGAGAACTAGTTCGGACAGCTGCTACCTCAAGGCTGACCAGGAAAGCAAAGGAGAAGAAAAAGTCAAAAGAAAACATTCTTAAATACCTAGATGAAGCCATTATTTCTATTTGTGGTTAAACTAGATCACATGCTTCTAGTCATATGTCCTCCTGCTAAAACTCAAAGCTAGAACCCAACTCTTTGGTGGGCAGGAAACATCTCACTTTTGTATTTATATTTTCAACACCTAGTTCCTGGTGTTTAAATGATCAATCAGTCAATATTTATTAAGCACTTATTTTATGTCAGGGATTGTGTTAAGTGCTGAGGATACAAAAAGAGACAAAGGATAGACCTTGCCCTCAAGGAGCTCACAATCAATTGAGGAAAATAACATGCAAACAAAGATATACAAACAAGCTATATGCAGGGTAAATAGGAAGTAATTAACAAGGGGAAAGGCTAGAATTACGAGTGATTGGGAAAGCCTTCCAGTAAAAGATGGGGTTTAATTTAGAACTTAAAGGAGGTGGCTAGGTGACATAGTGAATAGAGCACCGTCCCTGGAGTCAGGAGGTTCTGAGTTCAAATGCAGCCTCAGACACTTAAGACTTAGTAGCCATGTGACCTTGGACAAGTCACTTAAACCCAATTGCTCTGCATTCCCCCTCAAAAAAAAAAAAAGGAAAAAAAAAAAGAACTTAGAGGAAGCCAGGGAATACAGTAGGGAGAATTGAGGCAGGAGAGAGTTCCAGGCCTGGGGAATAAGTAGAGAAATACCTTTAGTCCAGAAATGGAGTGTCTTGTTCATGGAATGACCAGGAGGTCAGGGTCACGAGATTGAAGAGGGATATATGGTATAAGAAGACTGGAAAGACAGTAGGAGAGTGAGTTATAAAAGGATCTGAATGCTAAATTAAAAAACCGTGTATTTGATCATGAAGGTGGTAGGGGAGGCAACATGGTCAGACTTGCACTTTAGGAAAGTCACTTTTGGTACTGAATAGGAGATAAATTGAAGTGGGGAGAGAATTGAGGCAGGCAGAACCACCAATGGGCTATCTAGTCCAGGCATGAGGTGACTACAAAGGGTCTACACTACTACAGTGATGGCAATATCAGAGAAGAGAAGGGAGTATGTTTGAGAGATGTTGAGAAAGTGAAATAACAGGACTTAACAACAGATTGAATATGGAGGATGAGAGATAGTAAGAAGCTGAGGATGACTCCTAGGTTGTAAGCCTGAAGGACTGGAAGGATGGTCTTGCCCTCTACAATCCTCTACAATAGCAAAGGATGAAGGAAGGGAGAAGGTTTCATAGGAAAGATAATGAGTTATGTTTTGGACATGTTTAGTTTAAGATTCCTGAAAGTTGTTTGTAAATGTGAGATTGGAACTCAGCAAGATAGGTAGACTTGAGAATTATCAGCAGAGAGATGATAATTAATCCATGGGAGTTAATGAGATCACAAAGTGAAACAATATAGAGGGAGAAGAGAAGAGGACCCAGGACAAAGCCTTGGGGGACACCGGCAGTTAGAGGGTGCAATCTAGATGAGGAACCAGCAAAGGAGACTGAGAAGGAACAGTCAGATAGGTAGGAGGAGAGCCAGGAGAGTGTGGTGTACCAAAAACCAAGAGAGAAGAGAGTGTCAAGAAGGAATCAAAAAGTATCAACAGTGACAAAGTCTGGACAGGTCAAGTAGAAGGAAGATTGAGAAAAGGCCATTGAGTTTGGCAACTAAGGGATCACTGTCAACACTGGAGAGAACAATTCCAGTGCAATGATAAGTACAGAAGCTGGATTATAAAGAGTTAAGAAGAGTGAATGGAGAGAAAGTAGAAACACTTATTGTAGATGGCCTTTTGGAGAAGCTTAACTACAAAGAGCAGAAGAAATATAGGGCTTTAGTTAGCTGGGATGAAAGGATCAGATGACGTTTTTTTTTCAGGATAGGGAGACATGGGCATGTTTATGGGCAATAAGGAATGAACCAATAGATAGGGAGATATTGAAAATAAGTAATTGAGTGAGGACAGAGGAGGAAATCTGTTGGAAGAGACCAGATTTGAACATTATTTGAATAGGTAGAGGGGTTAGCTTTGGTAAGGAGTAAGGTTACTTCATCATGTGAAACAGTGATGAGAGAGAAAAGTAGAAGGTGAGTGACAGATGAGGAAGAGGAGAGAAGAAGGAGCTCTTGGTGAATAGTATTAATGTTTTCTATAAAATGTCAGACAAAGGTCTCAGCTGAGAGTGGGTGGGAGCCATGGAAGGTATGGGAAAGGATGAAAAGTTTTGGATGAGCCACAGTGGAGAGTAGGATAGTGAATTGATAAGAGAGATATAACAGAATTCCTTAGCCACAGTGAGGGCCTAGTTGAAGTTGTGTGACAAACTTTTTACTGGATCAAGTCAGAATGGTTGCACAATTTTCCACACATTCATTCAAAAGCATGTGTATAGGAGGGTGTAGGGATCAGTGTGAGTCTAAAAGAACCTTTGGTGCTGACGGTCACAGCCCAGTTGCTAAAGCTCACGGAAAAGTTGTGAAAGACCACTCACCTGATGAGCGGCAGCTGAGATTGGCTGGCTCAGCCTGTCCTCCCATTGGTCCATCCCTCTAGCACACATGGATATCATGCTTTAATCATGTACCTGTAGGGTATATAAGGAGGGTGCTACAATACAATAAAGGGCAGCTGCTGTACACTTCTCTCTTGCCTCTGGTCTCTTCAATCCCTCCTGAGAATACAGCCTAAGGCTGCTGTTTCAGGAAGGAAAGCAACAAATAAATGAAGGGAACCAGACAAGGCTGAGGCTTGGCTAGGTGTAATCAGTGATATGAAAAGGGAGCTGAGGATTCAAGAGAGGAGAACAGTATAGGTTCACCAAGGGATCAGGATGAGGAAAAAAGGAGAGGGTTGCTAGTGCAAGGCAAGGGCGATGGCCTGGGAAATAATTGAGAAGTCAAGAGATTGGAGGTCAGAGTATCCATAGAGTAGGATTTTGTAAGGGAAGGCAGAGGGAGAGGTGAAATACCAATAGATTATGGTTGGATAAGGGAACTTCAGAATTCTTGAATATTGAGGTAGTACATTTGTGGATGATGGCAAGGTTAAGAGTATGACCATAGTTATAAGTAGCCAAGGTGGGAGTGAGGAGTAGCTCATAGAAAGTGAGAACTGAAGGTGAAGAACTGAGGGTGTTTGAGGGACAGTCAATATGTATACTAAAATCACCTAGTGTTGGGGTAGAAATTTGGGAGAGGTAAAAAATTGTGATCCACATACCAAACTCATTGAGGAAGGAAGGGGAGCGATTTGGGGGTCATGTAGATGATAGCTACCAGGATATTGGTTGGGTGGTAGACATGAGTAGCATGAACCTCAAAGCAGAACAGGTTATTGAATAATGGAGACAAGGAGAGAATCTGGAAGTGGCAGTGGGAAACAAGTAGTCCAACTCCCCTGCCTCAACCAGTGGGCTTAGGAGAATGAGTGAATGTACAGATAATACTGGAAAGGGAAATTGTGTCACCTAGGGGGAGCCAACTTTCAGGAACAGTTAGTAGATGGGAGGAGTAGGAGGAAAGGCTTTAGGACGAAGGAAAGTTGATTGCCTATGGAATGGCATTCCACAGAGCATAATGCAAAGGTTGAGTAGTGCTTGGTTAAAACTTTGGGAGTGGGAGAGAAATAAGGAATTGAGTTATCAGGGTGGAGAGGGGCATTTGGATGATGATCCACAGGGGGTCATAATTACTAGGATGTAAAGGGTCTGACCAATGTGAGAATGTTTATTATTGAGTAGGGGTTATAGTCCCTTTTTCCAAATCAGGTTGGAGATCAGATTGGAGACAAGTGCAGTACGTTATGGGAGGTACATAGATGGTCATATAGGAGGTCCTGTTTCACTATTACTCTTCCCTCCAAAGCATGGAAATTCAGGAGGAAAGGGTGCAGCAGGAGATGGAAGTTGAATTTGTCCACCAGGAGAAAGAAGTCTCATTCATTCCCCACATACTGAACTCTTTTCCCTCAAAAGACAGGCACAGGAGGAGATAGAAGACTTGAGGAGGTCAAAAGGTGGGTTGTTTCTCTTTATACCAAATGTTCTTCATGTTTCAGTTGAGATATCAGGTTATTAGCAAGAGGTAGATGTTGCCTTGTTCTGGCAAAGTTGGAAGTTGTTGTTTTGGGGCAGATGAAAGACATCTATACTATGCCTAGCAGGAGAAGAAAGGCAAGGCGCTTAGTCCTCTTCTCACCTGAGGAGGCTGGCAATGAGGTAGCAGCCCCTTTTGGTAGATTCTTCCTAAGCGCAGAGAAGTCCTTTAGGAAAGATGGAAGAAGCTTTACTCTCCAGCCCTTGCAGCCTTCCCTCAGGGGACACATTGTGCCCAGAAGGAGGTGAAAGGCACAAGACAAGCAGTGAGAGGAACGTTTGGCTCTCAGCCTTAGGAAATTACCAAAGATTTATCTACTAAGTCATAGACAAGTTACAAATTATATTAGTGGTGAGAACTACCGCATGGACAAAAGCATAGAAGATTAATCCCTTAAGATGATACAAACTCATGTATTAAATGCAATGCTTAAATCAACTTGGACTTTCAAATTTTTAGGCCCTAGAATCTTTATGGGCAGTGGAAAGGAGGTTTTCTATTAATCCTTGCCTGGCCTTAGGAAAATAGGCAGTAGATTTTTCTTTTTCTTTTTTTGTCTTTTCCTTTCTTTTTCTCTCTCTTTTTTTTGGTACACTAAAGCCCTAATTATACCCTTCTTATTTTTCTTACATCTCCAAGGCATCTTGTATTGTGTTCTCTATCTTTATTACTGTTTGTAACACTTCCTGATTTAGTATCATTTGCAATTTCATTATAATGCTGGTTATTTCCTCTTCCAGATCATTAAGTTAAAATAGACCTGCTCTAACACCAAACCCTGTGGCACTTATTAGACACAGTCCCCAAATGGCTACATTGCTATTTGCTGATAATGTTTATTTAGCTGAATTTTTAGTCCTCATGACTATTCCCTAACCAGAATGGTGGAATTTCATTCTGCATGTGGAATGAGACACAAAGCCAAACTACATTTTCTACTGTCCCAGTGTAATTCTGATTTGTTCTGTGAAGACTACAAAGTTTTTAGTTTGATTTATCTTTATCAGCTCTCTTCGCAGCTCACAATAATAATAGTTAACATGTACATGGTGTTTTAAGGTTTGCAAAGCTCTTGACACGTATTATCTCATCTGATTTTCACAGCATCCTTGTGGGATAAATGCTATTATTACTTGCCTTTCATGAGTAATAATAGCTAACATTTAAATGGCATTTACTATGTGTGAGGCATTGTGCTAAATGTTTTTAAATTATTTTCTCATTTGATCCTCATAACAACCCAATTATTAGATGCTATTATTATTCTCATCTCACAGAAAAGGAAACTGAGGAAAACAGAGGTAAAAGTGACAAAATCACAAGACTAACAAAGAAGGCCAGATTTGAATTCAGGTATTCTTGACTCCAGGTTCAGATCTATTTTCACTATACCACCTACCTGTTTTCAGGTGAAGCTCTGTGGCTGACAGAGCTCAGTATCCAAGACAGGCCTCAAATCCAGGTCTTCCTCAAGTCAAGTCCATTACTATCCACTATATCATGCTGCCTCTTCCTGACTTCCAAACACCCTACACAATACTCTAATGAATCTGTCATCTTGGCAATGTGGATTTTCTCTCTGCTGAATCATCTCAGAGCTGGAATGGACCTCAATATGGCTCTCCAGTGTAAGAATGTCTTCTTCATCCAGCTGCTTGAGACAAATGCAGGCTTTGTTTAGATGCTTCTAATAAAGGAGACTTCAATAACTCAAAAGGTAGGCTATTCTCATTTTGGATAGCTTTAATAAGGAGAAATTTTTTCCGTGCATCAAGCTGAAATTTGCCTCTTTGCAACTTAATTTGATTGTTTCAAGTTCTGAAGTCAGTCAGAGTTAATTGAATTTTTATTTCATGTAATAGCCCTTCAGTACATGAAAGCAACTACCATTTCCCCTTCCCTCTCCACAAAATCTTTTCTCCATGATAAACATCCTCAGTTTCATTCCTCATACGGGATTGCCTTAAGATCTCTCACCACCCTAGTAGCCTTGGATCCTTTCTAGTTTTTCAATATCTTCCCTAAAATGTGATGACCAGAACTAAACACAGTATTCTAGGTGGTCTTACCAGGGTAGAATTTAGTGGAATTTCCTACCTCTCAACATGATACTTCTTTTAACTCATCCCACTTACTTGGCTACCATATTCACTCTTATTGATTTGTAATAAACTTGCAGTGCACTAAAAGATCCCATTAAACACACATACACATACACACACATACCATACTGCTATTGAGTCACATCTCTTCCTTTTATTTGGGAAGTTAATTTTTTGAACCCCCTGTATTGTTTATTTTTTTAATCAATGATTCATACAGATCAATGATTGGGTACTTATCAGATTGGTAGATAACACAACCTTGGGTGGAGTAACTAACACTCCAGGTAACAATTAGGAATAAAAAAAATTCTTGACAGGATAATGCATTTGACAAAGTTTGAAATTTAATAGGGATAAATGTAAAGTTTCAGACTTGGGTCCAAAAAAATCATCTTCACAAGATAAAATGGAAGAAGGAGTTAGATAGCTGATTGTCAATAAAAGATCTAGGGGTTTTAGTATGTTGCAAGATCAACATGAGCCATCAGGGTGAGGTGGCAGTCAAAAAACCTAAAGCATTTTTGAGTTGCATTATTAGAGGACTGATTTCCAGGAACATGAAGGTGATAGCCCTGTTTTACTCTACCCTCATCATATCACACCTGGAATATTATTTTCAGTTCTGTGTGCCACAGTTTAGAAAGGACATTGATAAGCTGGAAAGAACCAGAGAAGAAAAAACTACCAGGGTATAAAGTCTTTATTTGAATCATATTAGGGACTGATTAAAGGAACTGGGAATGGGTGGAGCCAAGATGGTGGAATGGAAGCAGTAACTTTTCTAAGCTCCTCTATGAATCCAGTCACTAAACTTTAAAAAGTGAATCTGAACGGATTTTAGAGTAACAGAATCCATTGGAAGACAGAGCATGGCAGATTCCCACCCCAGGAAAGTGCCCATGTAGGTCTGGGCAGGGGGACTGTCGAGCAGGCAGGTGCTACACCAGGGCAGATATGAGAGCAGACTACAGCCAGATGAGAAGGAGCCTCAGCCAGAAGACTTACCCACCCCAAGGGTGATTCACAGCCATCTCACCACAGGACAGAGGATTGATCAGAGCTGGGTAAGAGAAAACACAGGGCCTGCAGCAGTGAAAACAGCTTCTCCTGGAGCTACCAGCCCATAGCCTGGACGTTTAAAAATCATATACCTGATCTTCCAAGAGCCAATATGGTGGAATATACCCTAGCTGCTCCAATTCTACCTCCTTGACCCAGAAAATCCAGAGATAAATGTCTCACCCAGAGTAAAATCTTGAAATAATGGAAATAGCTTCAGGCTTAAGAGTCACTGAGTAACTGAGGCAGTACAGAGTCTGAAGTGAAGGGCAGGAGGGGTCCCAACAAGCTCCACCTCAGCTGACCAGAAGAAGCTCTGGAAGTCCAGGGGGGCAGAGCGAGTGAGAACTACCAACACAAGCCCAGGTGTGCTTTAGCACCACCAGGGGAATCTGCAGACACCAGCACTGCAGGCCACCAGCTGCTAAGCCTGCCTGAGCTGAAGCCCAGGGGCACAGAGGTGGACACCTGAAGTGGCCAGACCATCCCTCCCCCACAGATTACTCTGTGAGCATCAGGATTACTCAGGGGAAACACTCAGAGTCCTGCCCTTGGCCTCAGTCTAGATACTCAGTCTAGATACTTGTGTGCTACAGCACACAAAATTAACAACCAAACCCCTATGTCCCAAGCCTGAGAAGCTCAACACAGCTATACCCCAGAAGCAGATATCCACTCTAAAAATTCAGGATATAGGCAATCACAATGGGCAAGAAAGAATCTGTGAAATCTAGATTGATATGATCCTTCTATAGTGAGCAAGAACAACCAAACTCAGAGGACAACATGGACCCTATAGTCCTACTGGAGACCACAGAAGGAAATATAAATTAGTCTCAAGCCCAAAAAGCATTCTTGGAGGAGCTCAAGAAAGATTTTAAGTGCCAAGTTTTAGAGGTAGAAGATAAATTTAAATCTACAGTGACCAAATTGGAAAAAAAATTCAAAGAAGAAAATAAATCCTTAAAAAGTAAAATTGGTGAACTTGGATGGGAGGTTCAAAATCTAACTGGAGAAAATACTTCCCTAAAAATGAAAACTGAACTTATGGAAAAGGAGCTTCAAAAACTAACCAAGGGAAATAACTCACTAAAAATTAGAATTGGTGAAATCAAAGGTAAGGACTCTATGATGCATCAAGAGTCAGTCAAACAAAACATAAAGTTTGAAAAATTAGAAGAAAGCGTAAAATATCTCACTGGAAAAACAATTGATCTGGAGAACAGATCCAGGAGAGGAAACCTAAGAATTATTTGTTTAGCAGAAAGCCATGATGAAAAAAGTGGCCTGGACAACATCCTCAAAGAGATTATCAAAGAAAACTGTCCTGAGGTCCTAGAATCAGAGGGTAAAATAGTTATCCAAAGAATTCACTGGACCCCACCTGAAAGAGATCCCAAACTAAAAACTACAAGAAAAATGGTAGACAAATTCCAGAGCTACAAGGTCAAGGAGAAAATACTGAAAGCAGACAAAAAGAAATAATTCTAATATCATGGAACTACAGTCAGGATTACACAGGACCTAGCAAGTTCTACATTAAAAGACTGGAGGGATTGGAATTTGATATTTCATAAGGCAAAAGAGCTAGTACTGCAACCAAAGATCAACTATCTGGCAAAACTGAGCATTATCTATCAGGCAAGGAGATGGTCATTTAATGAAATAAAAGACTTCCAGACTTTCCTGATGAAAAAGCCAGAGCTCAATGGAAAATTCAATGTCCAATTATAAGACACAAGAAAGTATAAAGGCAAACATAAAAAGGTAAATGAGGAAGACACACACTCCCACACATACACATTCACATAGCTTGAGATTCAATAAAAGCAAATTGTTTACATCCCTATATGAGAAGCTGGTGTCTGTCAATACTGAAATTTATATGATTATCATGACCTTTAAAAAGGATATTACATAGATAGAGGGCTTAGGAATAAATGAACTAATCTGATGATAAAAAAACCTTATTAAGGGGTTCAAAGGGATTGTAATGGGAGAAAAGGAAAAGATGAGGCAGAAAAAGGTAAACTATGCAACACAAAGAGGCATAAAAACATACTATAGTAGAGGGGAAGGAGGGAGGAAGATGAACATCATATGAACTTTATTCTCATTGGTTCTGGTTCATGGAAGGATCAACATAATCAGTTAAGTTTAAGATTCTAAAGTAAAAAAACATAAAAACTCATTATAATAGAGGGAAAGGAAGGAAGGAGAGGAGCACTGTATGAAATTTGCTCTCATTGGTTTGGGGTCAAAGAGGGAATAACATACTCCAATAAGTATAAAAATCAATTGTACCTTATAGGCAGTAGGGAGGTAAGGGGGGGATAAGAAAGGAGGTGGTTAGAAGGGAGGAAAATAGTAGTAAGGGGAAAAGGTAGGTAAAGAGGGGAAGGGTCACAGGGAGGGAATACTGAGGGAGGTGGTGGTCAAAAGGAAAACCTTAAGGAGTTGAAGGGAGAAGGAAGAAACATAAACATAAACAGGGGAGGGAATAGGATGGAGGGAAAGACACAGATAGTAATCATAACTGTGAATGTGAATGGGATGAATTCTCCCATAAAACAGAGACAGAGAGCAGAATGGATTAAAAACCAAAATCCTACAATATGCTGTCTACAAGAAATACATTTTAAACAAGGGGATACACACAGTGTAAAGATTAAAGGCTAGAGTAGAATATATTAAGCTTCAGCTAAAGTAAAAAAAAGCAGGGGTAGCAATCCTTATCTCAGATAAAACAAAAGCAAAAATAGATCTTATTAAAAGAGATAAGGAAGGAAATTATATCCCGTTAAAAGGCACCATCGAGAATGGAGCAATTAAATACTAAATTAGAAATAATTAAAACCAAA